>CM021244.1:1207083-2414166 GCA_010577795.1 Isatis tinctoria | reverse complement strand
TCTCGCGTCGCTTCTCATGGGGACTCGGCATGCGACTCTCCGCCAAATCCGATCTGTCCACCGGAAACATGGTTCACGCCTCCTACCTCCTCACCTCCGGCGACCTGCGATTCCTTTTCACTGCTCCCTACTCCCCGTCTCTCTCCGCCGGAGAAATTCGACCGACCACCACAGCCTCCATCCCAACCTTTGACCACGTGACGTACCGCTCCTTCTTCTCTTCCCATGGCCTCGGCGTAAGAGCCGTCGCGATTGAAGTAGAAGACGCAGAGTCAGCCTTCTCCATCAGCGTCGCTAACGGCGCCATTCCTTCGTCGCCTCCTATCGTCCTCGACAAAGCCGTTACGATTGCTGAGGTCAAACTGTACGGCGACGTCGTCCTTCGATACGTAAGTTATAAAGGAGTAGACACTGATAAATCCGATTTCCTGCCGGGATTTGAGCCGGTGGAGGATACGTCGTCGTTTCCACTGGATTACGGGATAAGGCGGCTCGACCACGCCGTGGGAAACGTCCCTGAGCTTGGTCCGGCGTTAACTTACGTCGCAGGGTTCACTGGCTTCCACCAGTTCGCAGAGTTCACAGCAGACGACGTGGGAACCGCCGAGAGCGGTCTAAATTCAGCGGTCCTGGCTAACAACGACGAAATGGTTCTTCTACCGATAAACGAGCCGGTGCACGGGACGAAGAGGAAGAGTCAGATTCAGACGTATCTGGAACACAACGAAGGCGCAGGGCTACAACATCTGGCTCTCATGAGCGAAGACATATTCAGGACTCTCAGAGAGATGCGTAAGAGGAGCGGTGTTGGAGGGTTCGACTTCATGCCTTCTCCTCCGCCTACTTACTACCAGAACCTCAAGAAACGCGTCGGCGATGTGCTCAGCGACCAACAGATCAAGGAGTGTGAGGAATTGGGGATTCTTGTCGACAGAGATGATCAAGGGACGTTGCTTCAGATCTTCACAAAACCACTTGGTGACAGGTACTACACAAAACTCCATGTTTCTCTTTATCAGCAGCAATCCACTTGGTGAAAACACGTTAGGATTCTCATCAGAATATCTTCTCTTTTGTGTTGATAGGCCGACGATATTTATAGAGATAATCCAGAGAATAGGATGCATGAACAAAGATGAGGAAGGGAAAGTTTACCAGAGTGGAGGATGTGGTGGCTTCGGCAAAGGCAACTTCTCTGAGCTCTTCAAGTCCATTGAAGAGTACGAGAAGACTCTTGAAGCCAAACAGCTTGTGGGATGAAGGAGAAGAACCAACAAAAAAGGATTCTTGTAATTTTTTTTGTTTTCAACCGATTCTTGTAATTAATATGTAAACATGTTTATGTTATTAAATTTTTAAAAGGACGATTACAAAAATGTCTTTCCATCTCATTTTTGAAAAATGAGACCGATAAAAATACCATGTCAAGGTTCAATAACAATGTATAATAAACCACGTTTTTTTTTTTTTTTGAGATCTTAATTCTTGGGGCCGACGCTGAATTTAGCTATAAAGAAGCCGATAGTATCGAGCTCAGATGACGGGTCGAATTTCTGAACCATTTCTTCTTCACCCGGTTTTAACCACTCTCTGCAAAACATAGCTCGGGTTTGCTTAATGGAATTTAGAGTTGAAAAATGAGAGCCATCACTTTATATCATACATGTTTTTAGGTTCTGCTTTGATGAATACTAATTATATCACTCTCGTGAGGACAGATAAAAACTTACTCGACATATCCGTCGGGGAATTCACATCGACCAATTAGACCAGGGCCTCCAATCCTAGGATTCTGGAACAACACAGCAAACATGTGAAGTTACATTAGGGCGAAGAACAAGATCTAAGTGCAACATATGCCAAGATGTCGAACAGTTTCTTAGAATATTCAGGTCCCCTACGGAAAGGGTATTTTAGATCCAAACCTGTGGTGCTAAAGAAAGAAATTTGTATTTATCTAGAGCATAGCGAACCACCGCCTCGTTCTCGCTAGGGTTAATTGTGCATCTAGCAAAACGGAAAACAAGAATCCACACGTTAAGATTATAGTAGCTCTCAATTACTCAAGACTGCGTCACTGCCTCATAGCTTGGAACGCAATTTAAAGGATTTCGGATTATGTTTGCATACTTACGTCGAGTATACGAGAACTCCACCAACGCGAACCAATTGAACAGCCTGGTCAAACATTTTCCGCTGGTACCTTCCATGGTTTCTCAAAGATATTACAGTCTCCTACAAGTAATTGCAGTGGCAAATTCATTCCACAAGTCAGCACATTCTGACCAATCTTAAAAAGGGAAGGAAGAAACACCGGTTCTACTCCGAATTACTACAAACACTTCGCAATTATTTTGGTCCTCACGTATAACAGTATCTACATTACTTCACGAAGCTACTAAGAAATAATATTTCCGCTACATACAAGTGATTTAATTAAGGCTATCCACATGTTGACATATATACTCGGATGTGTACACGTTGTTAACTCATGAGAAGTTAATGCTTAATTTAGCATAAATATGAAATAGAAGTTTAAACAAGACAGCGCAAGTTTTGAATTTATCTTACCAGTCCGGCGAAAAGACGAGGTCTCAAGCCAAGGGCAGAACAAGGAGCATCCAAAAGGACCCTATCAAAACTATTCGGCGGGAAACCTTGTGATTTTCCAGCCCTTCCACCTTGGCTTTGAGTTCTTCCGCGACCATTTTTCAGCCTTCCTTTATTCTTCCTGATTTCAGATGGACTAACATTATCCCCTCCCTTTGGTTGTGTGCTGGCTAAGATATGGATGATAATGGGAATATCAAGATTCAACTTATTCTACAAAACTACTGGAATAAATATATAGGGATTTGCATTTATATACACATGCATAGACACGAGATAATGGACTACAGATGCCAATTCAGTAAATATTCTGTACATGTATGATGCTGAAGTGATAACTAAGGTCCTTCCGCAAAGGGGACAAGGCAATGCAAACATGGGAAGTTTACTGATGTACTTTCACCTAGCAAACATTCTGAGAGGGATACAGAGAAGCTTACTTACCATTTTCATCACACGACTTTTCAGCCTCAGATCTTCTAGAAGCATCAGATGCCATCTGCTCGTTTGATGATAATTCAGAATGGCTGGTCACAGAACCACTAGTGTCACCGTTAACTAATGGTGTTGAATCATTGAGTGTGTTTGGAAGACAAACAGATTTTAGCGCATCCAATTTACATGTTGTTATGCAACTTAAGCCCATCTCGGCAGACAATTTCTGGACATCCAGCACCTACTTTCCAAAGACAGTAAACGGACAAATTAGATCAGGTAATTTTGCAATCTCACCAACAACACCCTTTTGTTTTGTATTTTTTTTAGCATTCAATGTAAACAGGTCAGCGAGTAATCAACAATCGGAATCATGTCTGTTTCAATAAATATTACGTAATTATGTGAGGAACTCAAAAGGTTGTTACTATGTAATAAAAAGAAACTGTACTTTGTTATGAGATCTATCTGCTGCCACTATCTCTCCCTCATCATTCATAAGTATAGCAATTGCGGTAGTCTTTCCTCCTGGTGCTGCACACATATCTAATATTCTCTCCCCTTTTTGAGGATCTGGGCGGCCAAGACAAAAAAAAAATAGCATAAAATGGCCTCAATCTTGTATCCCACCGGCTTTCTCATCGACATCTATCTACTATATTTGAATTATGGATTCATGTAAAGTACATCATACAAGAGGCTGAAGGTATAAGCATGGCGTAGACCAAAAATAAAACCACGTACCAAGAGCATGAGCAGCAACAATACTTGGCAGGTTTTGAAGAAATATTTCCCCCTCGAGTACATCTAAGGAGCCAAAACGACAATGGGAGAGCAATACCTCATGATGAAATAAGATACTAAGAGTCATAAAGTATTGTAAGCTAAAGAAAAGCTTACTATGCAAAGAGGGCAATCTGAAAACTCTATTGCTCAAATCCACCGCAACTCCATGGGGAACACGAAACATGCCAGCTCTTGACAACATAGTTGTTCCCATGCCGATATATAGTCCACTGCGTTCACAATAGAAAGGATCTACAATAACACTACGGCACATGTCAACTGTTTGAGTTCAAAATATCTTAAGTGACCCAAAAAAAAAAAAAAAAATTCAGAATATTTAACAAGATTTGTTCGTTGGCAACCCTAAGGCTTATGTAACAACCATGGATAATATAAGCACTTTCAAGGCAAGCTACTGGAGAGCAAGTTTATCCAATGCGACTGCATTATTAAAAGAAAAAAACAATTTATCAAATTCGAGTAACTTTTAGCCTAATGTGTTCCAGAGAGTAAATTGTTTGCTTCATTCGGTTGCCACAAGTTGTAACTTATCCTCATATAATGGCACTTTTGATCAATAAACAACCTAACAGGAAGAAATATTTCCCTCGTAGCAAATTATTAATTATCAAAGACCTATTCTTCGGTTCCACTTATAGTGAAACAAAAGTCTTTGTCAAACCATATGATATGTGACCAAAGCAAAAGGAACAATTCTGATTCTTGCCTGTCGGTAGACCCTGAAGGGTGGTCCCACGAGTCATATTAACACTCCAGTCACCTTCATCACCAGGTTGTTCCATAGCAACACAGACAGCAACTGCATCTCCTTTCTCAACATGGGCAGTGCAAGCCAGTACACCTGGGACATAGACCTACAACAAAACCCATAACAGAAATATAAGTTCTTTCCATTTCACAGTATCGCTAACGGCCCGGTGTGCCTCACGTAGATTGTCAAAAGCTATAACAAAGGGAAACCAAGATAGAGGTTCAAACTCCAATCCAACAGCATAGTGACCAGGAAATAAGCTTAGATAACTACCAAACCTTCCAATTCTGAGTATCATTTTGACCCATACCTACCCCCTGAAGTTTTACTGTGAGAAAATCTAGTTTACCTGGGCTCCTCTAAGAACTGCTTCAGCACACTTCCTGCTCACAAGCACCTCCTTGGGAGGGTTTTCAAGCCCGGAGCCATATTCAATTCTATGTGGGCCAGAACCATTGACAAAAACAACATATTCTAGACCAGGAATCTGACACTTGGAGATGGGACTACTTCCATCAGATTGCACTAGCTTCGAACCATCTTCGGAGTCGTTTAAGATTTTCGTAAGCTTTTCAATAATCGCGTCACTTGTTGTTTTAACTGTATTCACCCGAATGCAGGAGTAGGAAGATGGGCGCCTAATATGAAACAAAAGCAACAGATAAAATTGTAAGTAGAGCAAAATGCAGCAATCCCAACTATTGCAGACCCAAAAAGAAAGTGAGGCATCTTGTAAATTTAGTTATTATGGCACAACGAAGACAGACTCAGGAAAACTAAATGCAAAGAGCTAAACTACAAGAGGCAACAAAATGGATCGTGCGAAGGAAAAGAGAGCTCGGAAGTAACCAATCTGAGAAGAAATCTCCTACACAAAAGACATCTGAAACCCCAAAACCCTAAAGAGTGTTGATCCGTACTGTCAACAAACAAGTGGGAACATGTACATAAGCTCACGCATATGGTTTCCCAATCTAGCAAATGGGTAAAATGCACACAAGAACGAAAAGGAAAGCAATGAAGAATCAATTCCTTGTAGGAGAAATTTGGGATTGAAAAAGCTATAAGACAAAAACGGAATCCACCAAAAACAGAAGCAGAACAATGTTAGCTTCGAAAGAATAATAGCAAAGGTGAGAAAGCTAAGTACGTGAGAGCCTTTGAAATGCGAGCAAAGTGGTCAGGTCCATAAGCTTTGTTGAAGTAGTCTTCAACTTGAGGATCCCATCGCAACACAGGATCGTAACAGTAACGCTCCGAACCCGAAGAAGGATTCATCTCCGTCTGGTGAGAGAGAGAGACAGAGGAGAAGAGGGCCGTGGCTCTGGCTAAGCAACTTGGGAAGAAAGAGGGTTTAAGCAGAACCCTCGCTTTCTTCATTCGAGGCGAAGCGGAGAGAGGACGATGCTTTGTTTAAGCTTGAGAGCTTTAATGGCAGATGGGCTTGAGTTGCTGGATTAAGCCCAACAAAGGTTACTTATGATTCATCTATAAATTAAAATAGCCCAACTCAACCGTATTAAAAAAAAAAAAAAAATTATTTGGTTAATAAAACTGTAATACAAAGATGAGATTTGTGAATTGTGATCACACCTGCTGAAAGCAAAACAACCCGATAAACAATTGTGAATTGTTCTTACTGTTGTTGTTGTAAACAAATGGATCGAAAAACGTAATAAATTATATATTAAAATCTTCAAGTGTAAAAAAGAACAATTCACTTTTTCTAGTAACAGCACAGTATTGAATTTGCAGAGAAGGTTAGGTGGAAGAGGCTGAAAGGTTTGATAATAGTCTTTCCCACCAAACCCCACCTTTTTGATATAATTAGCTTCACCTGCCATTTTTTCCAATGTCCGAACAAATATTCAGAGATTATTTTATTATATATTTGGTTTCTCATATTTTGAGCTTCATTGCTCACCAAACCCCTCCTTTTGCTTCTCCTCTCTCAAGGTTTTTCCGCTTCTCACTCTCTCATTTGCTTCTTCAGTTTTGTGAGAGGTTGTAGTGTTTGATTTCTGTTGCATGCCTTTGCAACTTGCGACTTGGGTTTTGTACTTCATAAAGTTTCTTCTTTTCTTGTTAGTCTTCCCCCTTTTGCTCGCTGATATGAAGAGTATAATTTTGTTTGCGATCATATAGGTTATCTCTTGGATAGAATTTGTGTCCAACTTGGTGGAGGAAATTTTAAAAATAGTAGTAATTTTGATTGTTGCAAGTTCATTAATCTTGTGATCTATCACATTGGCTCCGAAGTTATATAGAATTTCTTGACAGCGTAGTTTTGTCGTCTGAGATTGTTTTTTTTTTCATATCTGACTCTTTCGAATTTGATGGTTTTATTAATCAGATAAGTACGTTTGTTGACGTTTGAGGAAGCTAGAGATGGCTCAAGAAGGTCGAAACATCACTGAGCCGGTAATCTCTCCCTTCTTCAGCCTTTTTGTGGTCTGTGTGCTATTCTGAACTCAACGGTATAACCATCATTTAAATCTTTTGGAAATTTGACATTGTTGTAGGTGGTTGTTGGAGAGGAGAAAGGTTCTGTGAGATTGGCTACTTTAAACCGCCCTCGTCAGCTAAATGTCATCTCTTCGGAAGTGGTATATATTGAGATGTTAGATCATGAGTTTATAATATTCTTCTCTTCTAGATAGTGAGAGACGCCTAATGGAAAGGTTTGAAACTCAGGTCCTCAAGCTTGCAGAGTTTCTCGAATTGTGGGAGGAGGACGACGAAACAAAGCTTATACTGATCAAGGTTTTGATTCTTTATCCTTTATCTGCCGGTTATATTTCTACTACAATAGACTAATTTCTTAATGTACCATACTCGTGCAGGGTGCAGGGAGAGCTTTCTCCGCCGGTGGTGATCTAAAGATGTTTTATGACGGTCGTGAATCGAGTAAGAGGCTAAGAGAAACATATATCACGTTTCATTTTTCGAAAGAGCACAACCTTAGAGAGCCTGTCATAACTTAATGATGATAAGTCGTTTTCGACAGAGGATTCTTGCCTTGAGGTTGTTTACCGGATGTATTGGCTTTGCTATCACATCCACACATACAAGAAGACTGAGGTTGGCTTTTAATTAGTTGTTTTCCAAAATTCATTGTATGAAAGTGTCTTCTTGAGGAGTATTACTTAACCAATTAGAATTGTATAGGTTTCTCTTGTTAATGGCATATCCATGGGTGGAGGTGCATCATTGATGGTCCCAATGAAGTTCTCTGTTGTGACAGAGAAAACTGTGAGTCATGAATTTTATCTGCTTTATTTCTGTATAATATTAGTGTAGAAAGAAGTGTAGATTCAGCTATTTCTGTCATTTGATAGGTTTTTGCGACTCCAGAAGCAAGTATCGGGTTTCACACTGATTGTGGGTTCTCCTACATCCATTCGCGTCTTCCCGGTCATTTAGGTAACAACTAGTAAACCACTAAAACCAAATGTTTATTCCAAGTATATGTTGGTTAATCTCTAATGTACTTGAGTTTTACATAACATCTGCAGGAGAATTCTTGGCCTTAACTGGGGCAAGACTGAATGGCAAAGAACTTGTAGCCATTGGAATGGCGACACATTTTGTACCTTCTCTTGTGAGTTTTTGAGAATGCTGTCCTTGGATATAAATATATCCGCGTTTAGGTTTTGCTAGCTGAAGTGGTTATGTTTGAGTATTCAGTCTACTAGGATTATGTAACGTGACCTCTCTTGCTTGATCTTTCTTGAGCTGTCTTCCTACTTTATATACGTCCTGTGTTGTATATCCTGAAGCTTGAATGCAGACAGATTCAACAGTTATTCTAGAAAAGATGAGTGGAATGCTTATCTTTAGCATCTTTGCTTAATTTCAGAAATTGGCGGATCTGGAGGCACGGCTTGTGAGTTTAGACTCTGGAGACACGGATGTAGTCCGATCCACAATTGAAGAGTTCTCCGAGAAAGTCAGCCTCGACGAAGACAGCATCCTTAACAAGTAACACTCTTCTTCTTTTACATTTCCTTTGTTCATGCTTGAGGTGTTACTTAGTCTTTTCTCCTCATTTGGTATATATATAAACACATGGACGGTGTTAACTTTGGGAATGGCTGATCTGCAGGCACTCAATAATTAATGAATGTTTCTCAAAAGAAAGTGTGAAGCAGATCATAAAAGCATTTGTAAGTCATCCGGTTTTTCTGGAACAGGGGTTTTTCCCTGGCTATTCATTGGTAAGAAAGATTTGTGGTCGTCCTACAGGAAGCTGAAGGGAGCAAAGAGGGGAATGCGTGGATAACTCCTGTCATCAAAGGTCTAAAACGATCGTCGCCCACAGGGTTGAAGATAGCCTTACGATCGGTAATTGTTATTTATGAAATGATTTTACCCTTTATCATATATGCTCCTTGGTGTAACTGTCCCTTGAAAATGAACGGTGAACAAAATTGGCGTGTCAAGTTCATTGCACAGTAATAATGGAAGGGGGAAGTAGTTCAACTTGTAAAATGGCAGCTTTAGGCTAAAAAAATGAATCAGCATTGCTTGCTATGATCGTCCTTTATATCGGTTTCCTTGTAATGTTGGAATCGACTGATTCGTAATATTTTATACAGATCCGTGAAGGTAGAAATCAAACACTCAGTGATTGCCTCAAGAAGGAGTTTCGGATCACCGTCAATATCTTGAGGAACACCATATCCCCTGACGTGTATGAGGTAAACAAAAACAGATGCAAAAAGTGTGACCCATTTGTGTTTTTTTTCTTCAAGAAAACAGTAGCAAGCATCATGTTATTTCTTCTATTAAATTCTTCTTCGGATTCTGTGTAATAACGCGCAGGGTATAAGAGCTCTTACCATAGACAAAGACAACTCTCCAAAGGTATGTTTACGCCGTAAAAAAAAGCAACGTGTCTACTCAGAACCGAGATCGAAATCTAACATACTTACTTGCAAACTTCTATGGTTGGGTCTGGTGCAGTGGAATCCAGCGACGTTAGATGATGTAGACGACGAAAAAATCAACTTGGTGTTTGAGCCCTTGGAGGATGATATTGAGCTTCATATCCCTGAAACCGAAGAAAACAGGTGTGTTTAAGGAATCATATACCCCAAACTCTGAAACTTTCTTCCATCTGGGTTTTCCTGAGAAAATACTATGTTTTCATATTGGCCATTTGAAATTATATAGGTGGGGAGGCAAATACGAGACTTCAGGTTGTGCATCAGTACGAGGATAAAGGAGAAGAGAACAGAGGACGTGTTGTGTTTGTTAAGACTTCATCCAAAACCCGAAACTTAACGTAGTGTGTTGTGTTATATTACATAATGTGTTGCGTCAGTCCCCAACACTCGATGCAGCGATGATTAAGCAAGGTTTATGTCTGAATTTCGGTTTATCATGCTTGGTTTGGTTAAGTTCCGGCCGGTTCTAGAACACGCTTTTGTTGGTGTCTAGATTACATACCAAGCGGGCAAGCGTAAAGACCTAAAATCTGAAAAAACTGTTTTGCTTTCATAATTATGATTATATGGGTTATCAACAATACTACTTTTTTTCTTAGAATAGTTAATAGTAGTTATCGTTTTCAAGTGATGTCTTCTCCACGCAAACAAAACTAATCAGAATTCTATATTAGTGTTGAAGATTAGATAAAGGAAGTCACGTTTTAGGTCGTTGAAACAGTCGCGGCCAATTTGCCTCTCTTTTTTGTTCTCTCTGTCTTCTCCTCGCTATATATATATATATATCTCTTCTTCTTTCTCATCATCTCCTGCGCCTTGACGAATTAAACACATAACAAAGACAGAGGAGCAAAATAAAAATGGCCGACTCCCTTTTGGAAAAGGCCACCTCTGCTCTCGGTGAAGCCAAAGAAACCGTCATCGCCTCTTCTGAAACCGCCAAGACAAATGTCGTGAAGGATACCGTGGACAGTGTTGTCTCAAGAGGCATAGATGGAGCCAAATCTCTGCTGCACGGTTTGGAGGAGAAGAAAGGCGAAGTCTCCTCCAAGATCGTTGGAGCTGTTTCACAGTTTACTGGTAGCGCTGACTCATCAGCCACAACCACAAACCGTGATTTACCAGTATCCACGGACAATCAGGTTCGGAACAAAAGACCAAAGTAAAATTAGATGGGAAAGAAAGAGAATCTCACATGCTTTTTTGTCATTTTACAATTGCAGCCACTCTTAGCGGCGGGTGATCGTGGGGTCGAGACAGCGACACCATGGTGGAAGAACTGTTGTGGAGTTCTTGACCTTCTCAAGACATCATCATCTACTAGATGAAGCTCAGCTTCCATGTGAAGAACAGGGATGAGAAAAAAAGATCCCACCCAGTTTTTCAAATTATGTTTTATATCCTTTCTTTCTCTCGAGTGTGGTTTCAGATTGTGTCTTTGTTTTTTCGTTTAATCCCCCTCTGCTTAACCTCCGGTTATTTTTTCAATCTCTTTGATTGTTGCCGAGAACATTTGTAATGAAAGATGTAACCAAACACACAATAAAGAAAGACTCTGAATTATGAAATCAATCAAATTCTCAAGCATATAGCAAGAAAGTTATCGTAAGGAACACTCCAGAAACAAAGAAGATCAATTTTCATAAAATTCTACCTCGAATCAAACCCTTTTCGAGCGGTAAACGTAGAAAACAACGGCTGCTCCCGCCACTGCAACCGCAACGGCAGCCATAGCTCCAGCAGGAGCAGCAGTCACAGTCGTCGGCGACAATGACTTAGCATCTATGCCATTCGCTGGCTCAACCATATTCTTCAACCCACAGATCATCTTCTCAGACTCATCCATCTGTCTCTCCAACTCCAGAATCTCTGATTCCAAGGCCACAACTTTCTTCTCGGACTCTCTCAAGGAATCCTCCGCGACCTTCTTCTCTGTTTGCCACTTGTGCAGCTCCGCTTTGCCTTCCGCTACATTCGATGCGAGAGCCTTGATCTTCTCCTTCAACTCATCCAACTCCTTCTCCTTGTTGTCAATCCTATCTCTCATCTCTTCCTCTGCTCTGACTTTCTTGTTCCTCTCCTCTAACTCCTTCACCTCCAGAGCACCCAGCTTCGTCTCCAATTCCTTCATTCTCCTCTCGTTCTCCTCCTTCGCCGTCCTTAAACCAGCGACCTCTTTCTCCAACTCCTCAATTGCCTCCCCTTTCTGCGAAATCTCAGACCGGAGCTTCCTCGCCTCCGCAGCCGCCTCTTCCCCTTCCGTCTGGGCCGTAACTAGTTCATGCTGGAGCCTTGCCACTTCGGTCTCGAGCTCCGACGCTCTCGCGGCTATGGCCTCCAGAACTTTCCTCTCCTCGTCCGACTTGTCAATCTCTCGCTCCATCTCACCCATCTTACGCCTCGCCTTGGCTTCGGCTCCTCTCAGCTCCTCGATCTCCGCCGTCAGGCTCGAGATTTTCCGGCTTACTTCATCGTTCTCCCGCGCCAGTTCCTCATTTTGGGTCTCGAGCTCTCCGATCTTTCGATTCAGTTCCGCCGACTTTCCACCATCGTCCTGTTGATCGAAGAAAGTGTCGTCCTCCTGCACCGTCGCGCCGCCGTTCATGCTCCTCTCTTCCGCCATCTCCGGCAGTTACGGCGGAAATGGATCGATAAAAATCGAACCGTACAAGGAAAGTGATAAACCCTAAAGATTGCTCGCTGAAGAAGTAGAGAGAGAGAGAAGTGGGGAAGCAAAAGTTTCCAACTTTTCTGATTTCCCCGTAAAAGAAAGTGGTGAAGAGATTTGTGAAAAATAAAGGGAAAAGGATAAGCAACTTTCTGTGATTCGATGCAATTAGGGTTTCTGGTTCCCACAAACCAATGTTAACCGACCAACGCTGACCTGTGTTACGAAATGGACGGCTGATAATCGACGAATCAGTCCGATGTGGTAATGCAAATGATTCGGAACAAAGGTGAAAAAGGAAAGTTTCTAAGCACGTGCCTACCACTTTTCTTCTGTTTTTCTTTCTTACACTTTTGATATTTTATCTTACATTGATTATATCGAAAGGACAAATTCATTGTTTCACTATAAGAATCTTCAACTGTATTCCGTGGCGGAGCCAGAACATAAAATTTTATCATAAAAAAATCCAAAAACTTTATTAAAATCATGAAAGATTTCATTGAAAAATCAATTTTGGAAGAAAACAAACAACAAAACTATTAAAATTTTAGGGTAATTTTATGTATAATAGGCTTATTTGTTTTTCGACAAAAAAAAAGGCTTATTTGTATGTCAGAATTTTTTTTATTAGGCTAAATTAGTATTTGGGTTAATCTAGTATTGAGATCAATTTTTTTTATTCAAAGGATGTCAATTTAAAATTTTAATACTAAAAAAAAAAAAATTTAAAAATTTATCGGGTCATGTGACCCCCTGCCTCTTCATTCCCTCCGCCCCTGACTGTAAGCGTGGAATGGGCCCTTATTAGAATCAATTAACAAGCTACAATAATATCTTTATCATATTAATTTGCAACCTAAAATATACACTTTCCTCAGAATTATAACTCTATAAAATTACTTAACCAAAATACTGTCTTTATTTTTCAATGTATATTTTCTTAAATCAATTGCTTTCCGTAAAAGACTAAAAGCTTTCATTTGGGCTTCTTAATGCGTTTACTGAAGAAACATATTTAATTTCAGAGGGCCCATATATTTGGGGACGGGTCATGATGGAAGTTATAAGAAGCGGCCCTCTGCGTTAGCCTCTGCCCTCTGGCCTCAACATAGATCTTAAATGATGATCTTGTAACAAAATTGTTAACAAATATATAAGGGCCCAAATAAATAAAATTCATCAAAGTGGAATATCAAAGTACCGTCTCTCTTCGATAGCAATCTCTCAAATCTCTTAAATTCAATGCCAGAACCAAACCGAGCTAGAATTTTCTTTGTGAATCTATCATAATTAAATATCAACCCAGAGCTAATTAGTTTTAATTCGAAAAAACATAACAAAATTGAACTGAATTAATACTGTATTAATTTAAATGCCCCTGTATCCCTAGATGGATATCAGTAGGTTATGTTATTTGATCGTTTATGGTATGAGTTTTTTTTATTGTAGCAATTTTACATGACAGATCTTCTCCTTACAGGCGCTTTTCCAATTTGTTTGATCATGTATATATACCTATTTTTTTATAATTATAACTAGTAACCGTTGTATATGTCGCATCCAGGCCTGATGCATCATATATTCATGCCTCATCAGTACGTAGAAACAGTACATGTTAATATAATGAGATTCAACTGACAAGAGATGATGGATGTTGTTCATGATATATGGTTTACCAAAATTTGGAATGGTAAATTATTACAGTAGCGCCAAGGATTTCGCAATAAACAATGATGTCCAATATTTCACTTAAAATACACATACTAATATTAAAAAACTAAGATAAACCAAAGAAGTTATAATTAGATATTTGTCTACTTTTTTCTATTTAGAAACATGTCACCTGATGAGCATAACGTAATTTTCTTGTTAGAACTAATTAATCGTTCAAAATCATGTTACAAATTTCAAAGCGGTGGATGAAGGCATTGTTATCTTGGTATGATGGGGTTGTTAAATGTTATAAATTGTGTGGTGGTTGTGAAAAGCTGTATGTTTGAGCCAAAAGCATAAAATGTATGATAACTACGTAGAAAACCCAAAAATGAAATGAAAAATATTGGTTTGGGTAACGTATTTAAGCAAAACATTCAACGAAATCGGCATGCCCTTAACTACCTCGCGAATTATAATATTTTCCGCAACATCTGCATGCACGTTTCTCTTCAATTAGATTCTCTGTTCAATATATAATTTTATTTCTACAAGCGAAAAAAACTAAAAAAGAAATTAGATAATTGGACCATTATAACATATAGTCAACATGCACTTTCTCGTTAGTCACCTACCTGACCAGTCTCACTGATATTGTTGCGTAATGTTTGAGGTATGTTCCGTTTTTTCTCTTTGTATCGGGCGGCAAATTTTTCAAAAGCCAATTATTTGACCAGAGGGATTATATTTTATGGTTTCGACCAGTTTTTTTTTTTTTTTTTTTTTTGTCAACGACCAGTTTTATAAACGTCGAGACTGGGGGCCTATATAAATTTATTTTTAATGTTTTTACTGAGCTAAATAAAAATAAAATAAATCATAACGTCGGTGCATGTCTTCAATAGTTAATGGCGTTGACTTTACTAGACTGTAGCTGAACTACAGGATCTATATATACATGCAACCTCAGCTAGGGTTTTTAATGATTATTTAAATAATAAATTAATAAAACTCCCTTGTAACTACTGTAGTAATACCATACCATTGATTTGGAGTATATATAATGGTAGTTAATGACAGTAAGTTAAAAATAAATAAAATTTAATGACAGTAAGAACGGCGGTGATAAGAACAAAGAATCAAAATCGAGAGACAATCTAAAACAAATGCCAAAAAAAAAAAGAGAAAACACATCGAAGATATTTTAGAAGTGTTCAACACGTGTCTGTGCATACGAATACGAGTCTTTTTTTGTATGACGACGTTATCCACTTCTATGATTTAGATAACCTTACCAAGTTAACATCCAGTTATGTCATGTGACTACCTTAGTACGTATATCTCTGTCGATGCAGATTTTAGGTTCTGATGCGTATAACTAACGAACCAAGACATAAGCAAATTCAGTATGGTTTTGATATTATGGTGATTTAATTGATGCGTATATTTAACGAACCAATTAGTCACTTACAAGCTATTTGTGTACTTTTAATCCTATTTGTTATGACTTTTTGGTAGGGCATAAATTCCATAAGTATTTTTTTTTTGTAAAAGTTATTATCTAACATTCAGTTAAAAAATATCGTATCCAATAACAAAAAAAATTTGTAAAATATTAATAGTCACAGCACAATAAATAAATATAATTTACTAGAAATTTGTGAAGAATAAAATAGAATAAAACAAAATATCTAAAACATCTTACATAATGTGATAGAGGTAAAATCAGAACTTTCAATAAAAACATAAAAAACCCAATGTATATTCTAGTATCCATTTATTTTTCTATTTCACAATCTCAATATTTGCAATCTTGAAGAAGGAATACGGCAACAGAATAATGTTTAAGGAAAGTGGACTTTAAGAGTTCATATTGGCCTACCGGCCTAACGAAGAAGAAACATCAATAGTGTAGAAAAAGAGTAACGGCATAGGATGGTAATTACGAGGAAAAGTCCGTAGTAAGAAAGCTAGCAACAGAGCGAGATGTAGAGACGCACACGAGCATGCGATTTCAAAGCAAAATTTGGGAGGGTAAAATAGTTCAGCCACTTGAATGTTCACAACACGTTTATGCGTCAACTCTTCCTCCCTTGGTCACACTTCTTCCTTCTTCACGCTTCTCTTCT
This sequence comes from Isatis tinctoria, assembly GCA_010577795.1. Taxonomy (NCBI): domain Eukaryota; kingdom Viridiplantae; phylum Streptophyta; class Magnoliopsida; order Brassicales; family Brassicaceae; genus Isatis; species Isatis tinctoria. Next base: position 2,398,161 of record CM021244.1, on the reverse strand, counting down.
TTTTTTTTTTTTTTTCTGTCAACAACTTCACGCTTCTCTATGTCTACATTTATTGTTTGACTTTTGCTCTCTTTTTTTTTTGTCGACAATTTTTTTTTTTTGATAAGTATCGTGTATATGGAGTTAAGAGTCCGAATTCCAAGGCATGTGTAGTAATGTAGTATGGTTTACAATTATATAGTCATATCATATACTCATAGATAACTAGATATATCATGAGTTGTCGTTCCGTTTACAGTCCGATAGGGACTTGGCTAACCTATTCGTACATACATGTCATGTCTTTTGGTTATAACTTATAATCAATTCTCGTACCGAAATTTGGATTTTGTTCTAACATATTTCCAATGAAAGTCAAAATGTTTGCATTTCGATTTCCGGATACAAACAAATATCTCCAATTTGATATTCAGATACAAGAACAAAACCAGAGATAAAATCAGAACAGTTGTTAAATAAAAAAGTTGTACTTCAGATATGGAATTGGACTCAAGACTCTTCTGTAAATATGTCATTAGTGTTGGTTTGGAGTTCGAAAAGCCCTCACGCACGTGTTAATTATTTTTTTTATTTTATATATAATTTGTGTTGTATTGATTGAAAACCTATGTTGTGGGGATCGATAGGTTATCTTCAGGTAACTAAGTTTCCAGTACAGCTGTATATATGAGTATGAATATATATTGTATCCGTGTGTATGAATCTTTGGTCTGAAATTTCGTTTTCTGAATACAGTTACCAAAAAACAAACCCTTGTTGTTTCTGGCGTTTCAAAAACTCAATTACATATTTGTGTTTGTGTATATGTACGTATATATATATATATATACTTAACTTTTGTTGGGATGCACTTCTTTTTTTGGTGAAGATCATATCCGTTGGGATGCACTTACATCATAAGAAAAACACAACTTATTTCAGTAATCAAGTGTTCAGTTTCAGTCTTTCATGTGATGTGTTACTCTCCTCATTTATGTAAGAGCTGATCGACATTGTTTTTTCAATTACTCTTACCTCTGAAACAGGTCAAATATAGAACTATCATAATTTCCATGCATCAACAATTTAATTTTTCAACAAAAAATTAGCTAAAGTGGAAAAACAACACTGCATTTTGAAAAGTGTCTGTAAAAAGGAAGGGCCGGTCACCAACTGCATAACCTAATAGAAAGTTGTTAAAGCTCTTCTATATATCTTGGAGACTTGGAGTTGGCAGAAAAAAGTGCATTCTTTGAAACTTAGAAAACAAATCAAATGCGCTTTAATTCTTAGTAAACGTGTTCACATAACGTTATGCTTTTAATGATATTTGGTTTGATCCAGGGTATCATATACTGTATTTATGTACACATTAGTTTAATATTCTGCGAGTAGGTTAAAATTAACTGTTATCAACTATGGTTATTACATATATGGATAACGGTTGACTTATTTAGACCACGTTACATCTTTTTGTTAATCAAAGTACTATTATATACTATATATGTGTGGATTGTAAAAAACAAGACATTTTGTCACAAAGATGCAGCTAGTGGCAAAACTTTTTTTTTTTTCTAACCGTGGTAGGTTATTAATGATTGTAATGCAATCGTTTAGTTGATCACTATACATTTTTGTTATCGGCGATTAGGAAAACCTATGTATATAGATACTATATGTATATTATTAGAGATCCTACACACACATTTATATACATTAATATATATGACCTTTTTAGCAAAAAGAAAGAAACGTCAAACATTTTTTGTTTTGGTTAAAATATTGTTGAGATACTGACCAAAATCCAAGATGATTGAGTAACAATCGAAATCGAGCAACCAAAACTACGAACCGATCAAATTTTTCGAGTAACTTAAAGATATTATAATTTTAAATTTGTCGTGAACCACAGTGATTAATAGAGCAGTATGCCCCTAAGGCCAGGTGGAGCTGATTCCTATTTCTTCACAATTTGAGAAACATTTTTATGTAAAACATCCACTTGCATCATTCATATTTCTTCGAAACATAATAACAGTACTACAATAGTGAAAGTGCAAAAAAAAAGTACTACTACCCTAATTGATAAGAGCATGGAGAAACCTAAAAAAGTTTCTTGAGCATTATTTTATTAATTAAGTTGATTTAAGAAACTTAGTTAAGAATTGTTAGTTTTGTATCAATTATAGGGAAAACTCTAATGGAATTCTTAAATTTTTTTTATTACACATGATATAAAAACATTGTAAACATTATAAATAAAAACATAAAAACAATTTAAACATATATTTCGAAATAATAAACGATAAACATTTCAAATAAGTATCAACGTTCAGTTGTTATCTTGATGATGTCCAAATTTTTGCCATATATGCTCAACCAAATCATCTTTTAATTATTGATGCGTTTGTTTATCACGAATTCTAGTTCGAACACCCATCATATTGGCGAGATTTGTAGGCATATCTGTAGAATACGTGAGATCCATATGTGAACTTCCATTTCCTTATCCTTCTATGAATTCTGAAACATCAAATTGAGTGTATCCATCTCGTTCGTCTTCTACTATCATATTGTGAAGTATGATACATGCTCTCATAATCTTTCCTAATTTGACTTTATCCCAACAAAGAGCTGGGTTTTTAACAATGCGAAATCGAGCTTGCAAGACACCAAAAACACGCTCGACATCTTTTCGGGTAGCTTCTTGATGTTGAGCAAATAAAGCTGCTTTTGGGCCCTATAGAATTGGAATAGATTGGATAAAAGCTGCCCATTTCGGATAAATACCATCTGTGAGATAGTAAGCCAAATGATACTCCCTTTCGTTGACAGAGAAATTAACTTGTGGAGCTTGACCTCTTATTATATCATCAAAAACGGGTGAGCGATCAAGAACATTGATATCGTTTAATGTACCTGGAGGTCCAAAAAACACGTGCCATATCCAGATATATGAATTTCTTGTTGTGATCGTTGAAGAAGATTTGGTGAGCTAAGTTGAGAACATCACCTTCATTCTGGCCACTACTTTTCTGTCTTTGTGCAGCCTCATATGATCCACAGAACTTGCACACGATATCATTAATCTTCTGCCACCTCTGTTTACAGTGACCTACCTCTCGCTTTTCACCACCTGCGCCATGAGGACTTGCAGCAAAATAATCCGTTATACGCTTCCAAAAATTTCCTGATTTTTGCTCATTACCAACAACCACATCTTTGCTGGTGTTTAACCACGCGCTGATAAGCACAATATCATCGGTTGGGGACCATTGCCTTCTTTCTCTTCACTCAGCAGCCATGTTGTTTCCAACAGAGGGACATTGAATCCTCAACAGAGGGATAGAGGAACATTGCGTACTGAAGAGAGGGACATCAGGAGATCCTAGAGGTATACTAGGAAACGTTTGCAAATTGTCTGCTTGACTATTCAACAAGTATATAAAGTTTGAGGGTTGACGATATGGACTAGGAGAACCCATAAGCAAACGTTTTTTTGCGTATTGGTTTTTGTTTGTGTTGTGTTTCAGTTTTCAGACAGAAAGAGAAGAAAGAGACAGAAGGAAATGGGTTTTAGTTTGTTGTGAGTTTCGGTTTTAAGATAGAGAAAGTGAGAAAGATAGTTATTATTACACTACAAGAAAAACTGGTTATTGTTACAATTATTTTGGTCACAATACATGAACATTTGGTCACAATGAAATTATTGTGACAAAACTGATACGAATTGTAGAATGTCACAATAAAATCGTCACAAATTTAATTAATTTAGTATCAAAAACGTCACAACATTTTGTGACTATTGACTACGGTAACAATTCGTAACAATTTGTGACATTATTTAAATGTCATAAAATGACACAATTCGTGACAAAAATTTGTCATAAATAAGTCACAAATTTTAACAAAAAAAATATTTCATATTTGTTACATATTATTACAATATTTTAGTCATTAACATGTTACAAAATTATTGACATAATCATGATATAAATGTGTCATAATTAGTGACTAGTCACGACAGTCATTATATATTTAATTTGATTTTTTATTTAATTCATAATAATTTGTTACAAAATTAGTAATATAAATTTTTTTAGTGACAAACTATTCCCAAAAGCCACTTATATACATGTGCTTAGTCTGGTTAATACGTGACTTCATTAAAAAAATAAAAAATAAAGCAAAAAAACATAACTAACTGTTAATTATAATAATAATATTTTCTGATATACAATAAAACTAAAAGTAATTAAACTAAAACTAAAAGTAACTAAAACTAAAAATTTAATAAAAAAAGAAATTATTTATGCGGCAGTTAAATCAAGAGACCAACTACTCCCCATCGCCGCAATTATAGACACCACTAACACTGCCACTTTCTCTTGATTTTGCCTCGTTAATGGTGATGCTACACTATCAAGTTCATGGCCGTTCCTCTCTCCTCCTAAAACCATCAGCTTCTCGTCCACCGTAAAAACCTTGGCCGTTCCTCTCTCCTCCTAGAACCATCAGCTTCTCATCCACCGTAAAAACCTTAAGACTTCTACATACACAAGAGCATTATCAACTTATACAAATAAGAGGTTTCATAAAACAAACTGATCGTGATTCTTTTTAAGCATACTACTGAGTATCACTCTATTCTCTGCATCTCGCCATAACCTAAACAAATGTAGAAAAGTGTTCGATCACGAATCAAATTATTGAGAATCAGAGATTCAAAAAAAATTATTCATCAGATGAAAAAAAACAAAGATCGAGGTACCGGCCAGCAGCGTAGAGCCGAGCGAGGCAAGAGAAGAAAGCCAAGATGACACTGAGGGTTTAGAGGTACTCTGAGACTTGGAGGATCTTCCGCGTTATTCTGATTTACTAGACGAAATCGACAAATCAGAGGAGAGAGATAGAGAGGGAGATAGAGAGATTTCGAAAATGGAAGAGAATTTGAGTTAAATGTGAATTTCTTAAAATTGCTTCGGTTACACTCTCGCAGGTTTTCTCATAAGTCATAAGACTCTCTCTCTTTCTCTTAAGGGGAATTAACCAAAGAGATTTATTTTTTCCATTAATGAGAAACATTCTCTAGAGGATAACTGCAAAAAATCAGCCAACAGTGGATAGCCATGGAGAAAAGAAGAGAATAAAGTTGAAGAATAACTAGATAAGAAAGAAAATTAAAGAAAGAGAATGCTTGAAGTAAAAAAAAAAAAAAAAAGAAGGAGAAGAAACGGTGAAAAGATAATGCGAAGCAAATTTTTTTATTTTTTTTTATCTAAGGTATCAGATATGTTTTATTTATGTTATCTGCAGTTTAAAACATTTATACTATTAAACATTATTTGCAAAGATAATTTACTTACATTTTATATTTATTCTCGAGTATAAAGTTTGAAGATCTATAGTCATAAATTATAATTTCAGATTTAAGTTTTATGATTTGAGATTAGATTAGAAGATTTTTTTTTGAAAATTTTTATGTGTTGAAATTATATATATAACAATTTTATATTATGTTGAGAGTATCTTACAGTGTAAAATTAAGTTAAGGGTTAAAGTTGATATGTATTTGAGATTGAAGTTTTAGGATTTGGATTTCGGAACTTAAGATTCAGAAAATGATTATATTATATTTTTTTCAAAAAAGTTTTATAATTATTGGGTTTTGGTTTTATGGTTTACATGTGATCTTAATAAAATGATAATAACTATGTTATAATCTATGATCAAATGAAAATGTTATTAAAATAAAGATTAATTGTGACAATATACTTATAAAACATTTGTAACTGTGAATAATTTAAACTTAGTTATAAAAATCGTATAATTTAGTTACTAATTTTGGTTGCAAATCCATAACAATAATTGTTACTATATATTTTGTAACATTTTTTGTTACAATTAGTTACAAAAATCTGTTACTTTCTATTAAGTCATAATATTGTGATGAAATAGTGACACTTTTATGACTAAATAATTTTGTCACAATTTGATATGTAAATCGTCACAATATTATGACAAAATAACTAGTCACAACTTTTGGTAACAATATTAACATTTTTTTTGTAGTGTTACCTAACTAAGGACACATAGTTAATTTGTTACCTAATTTCCTATCAAAATCAAAGTTAGTAAGCATCACTATCGCAGTCAGTTCTTTATTAAAAGCTATAAGCACATTTACTCTATAAGCAATCAATCAAACACTTACAACCACCTTCTAAAGAAGAAAGTGAAATACTGACCTCTCGATTTTGCAAGGAACAGATACAGCACATTTAAACTCCTATCTTCCTTCCCACAATAGACCTCAAAAGTTCAAATATTAACACAATGAATTTAACATAATAAAGACATGAAGACAACTATCAAAACTATCAAAACAATCAAAACCACAAGCAAGAAAAGGCAAGAACGTATATAGCTTTACCTTATCGAGGGCTATTCTTCTTTAAAACAATGGCTTCCTTTGATTGTAGACTAAAAAGAATAATACTTGTACATAAAAAAAAAAAAAGAGTTCGTGTCTGCCACGTTCTTCTCCAATGTTTTCTTTGACGTTTCCACAAACTCTTCCTGCACATATATATAAAAATGCAGGAAAATTAGTAGAGAACACAACACACACAAACAAGAAGAATGCAGCAGCTATATCTTTTTTACTCGATAGATGTTGATCTAATTTACTAAATTTGTTTATAAGATCAATTCTATCTCAACACTACAAGTACTCTCACAGATATTGGCCACGTATCCACCTTTGAAACATCATTAAGCTCTCCAACATTCTCTATTGAAAATGGATTTGGTGATGCCAAATCGCACAATTTTATCAAAATAAATCCATCAATTCCATCAATTCAAGCATTGTGTATTACTAGGATCTATTTTTACATAATTTCCTTTGCAAAATCTCTCAAGCGACTGTAAACAATTCAAGAAACTATTTCAATACAACAAAAAACACTTACATTTTTGTGTAGAAGAGATGAGATAAGACTTAAATATACCTCGTAGAGTTCGTCAGAGATTAATCCCATTCCATGCAATAAACCAAGTCTTCTTCGGATAGCTCTAGACATAAATCACCAGTCTCTGACACCATATTCAAAGCACTAACCTTGCAGTAAACCAACAACAAGATTCATCATGAAAACAGAGACATAACCTCTCTCTAAACCGATTCTATAAACAAAAGAAATAAGGATCGATAGAGTATGAATCCGACAGATAGTATTAACATATGAACAATTTTGCTAAGCACAAGATTACAAGCCAAATCACAACACAATTTCCCGGGTTTTATGCAGATCATATCTCAAATAAAAAGTGCAAACGCCTAAAAAATTCGTTGAAGAATCATGAACACTTACCGTCGAGAAGCTCCTCTGAGTCGTCTGAAATCTGTATCAGTATCTCAATTCGAGATCGAATTTGGTCAGAGAGATGGAGAGTGTTGAGAGAGAAGAGAAAATTTTGGTTGATCTTTTATTTTTATTTTCTGGCAGCAAACGTAAAAAAGTTGACACGTGGACCAGAAGAAGCGACTCTTCTATAACTAAAATAAGAAGTGTATCTTCTCTTTTTGATTTAAAACACAATTAATTTAATAGCTAAATAATTATAAGATACACTTAAGATATCCCTATAATGATGGTCTAAGAACCTCGGACTATACAATATTATTATTTTTTCATTTATCGGTTAATGCGTTAACCATATTTCTAAAAAAAAATACAACCTTTAGTAAAATGTTCTTATCAAATGAGTATGTCATCTGACCGATCTTTTTAATAATAGAGGTATCAGAGCATAAATCAGATCTTCTTTTACAACTTTTATTCGAGACATTGTTGCTTTTTTTCTTCTGGAAAGTATAAATATACGTTTATTAATGTTAATAGAATAGTGGTCAAAGATGTAAACAACTTCGCAAAGCTAGTTGAAAAAGAAAATGTCAATATGTAATATTGTGGAACTTTGTATAATATTTAGTTAATAAAATGTTGTTGTTGAAAAAAAAAAAAAGAGAGCATGTTATGTGACCAGTGAACAAAGAGAGATGAACCACGTAGACATCGAATCAAGAAGAAAAAAGGCAAAGCAACTGCAGTGAGATAATCATGTGATGACTGCAACAACACTGTAATGTATTGTTGCATTTGTTAAATTAATGTATGCAAATAGGCATATAGGTAGGATCATCAACCATAGTTTCTTGGAAACAAATACAAACACAATCTAATTTAAAATAAAGAAAAAGAAAAATATCATAGACGTTGTGGCGTACAGTTAATGCAAGATGTGTGGGTTAACCAAAAAATTTAAAAGAAAAAGCAAAAACAAATAAAAAGGGTCAACCTTCACACCACCTCTGCTCTCGCCTATCATCATCACTCACTATATAAATTTCCTCTTCAACATCCTCGTCCTCTTCAACACATTAACTCATCTTTCTTTCTCTCTCTTTCTAAGCCATAGCTATGGTGTTTCCAGAGCTTCTAGTGATTCTAGCAGAATGGGTTCTTTACCGTCTTCTTGCTAATTCATGTTACAGAGCTGCTACAAAGCTTAGAGGCTATGGCTTCCAATTGAAAAACCTCCTATGCCTCTCCAAACCACAGTCTCTACACAACAGTTCTCATCTTCACCATCATCAACATAATAAAGAAAACCTATACTTTGAAGATTCTCTAAACCCTCTCTTTCCTAGCATTGCAAAGTATCAAGAGCCTTTAGACAAAAACAGAGCATCCTCTGTTTCTTCTGATCATCATCACCACACCTTGGTCTGCGACGTCGATGGCGTTCTTTTAGGACAACATTCGAGCAAACACTTCCACGCGTTCTTCCCTTACTTCATGCTCATAGCCTTCGAAGGAGGATCGATCATCAGATCGATCCTTCTCTTGCTCTCTTGTTCTTTCCTCTGGGCTCTGCCACAAGAAACCAAACTCAAAGTTCTGTCTTTCATAACTCTCTCTGGTCTTAGAGTCAAAGACATGGACAACGTTTCTAGGTCGGTCCTACCCAAATTCTTCCTCGAGAACTTGAACCTTCCGGTTTACGAAATCTGGGCTCGAACTGGGTACTCCAAGGTCGTGTTCACGAGCTTGCCTCAAGTGATTGTGGAGAGGTTCCTCAGAGAGCACCTCAACGCTGATGATGTGATCGGGACTAAGCTGCAAGAAGTAGAAGTTATTGGGAGGAAGTTCTACACCGGTTTAGCTTCAGGGTCTGGTTTCGTCGTGAAACATAAATCAGCCAAAGACTACTTCCTTGATAATAGCAACAAGAAGCCTGCACTTGGAATTGGAAGCTCTTCAAGCCTTCAAGATCACAGCTTCATCTCCATTTGCAAAGTAACTTCCTTTTTTCCTTTTTCTTCTACTTCCCAATTTCACAAAAATAGATCAATTCCCAATTTTGTTTAAATTTCCTTTTTTCCTTTTTCTTCTACTTCCCAATTTCACAAAAATAGATCAATTCCCAATTTTGTTTAAATTTCCTACAAAATCTTTACTTCCAGTTCCACAAAAATAGATAATAAAATTTATAACTCTCAGTTTTGCTTAAAAATATCCCACAAGACCACATACTTACAGGGCCGGCTTAGAGAGGGGACAATCGGTGCACCGACACAGAGCCCACTCCATTTTTGTTTTATTTTAGCACAAAAAGGGTCCATAAACTTTTTTTTTTTCCTAAGGGTCCCATATAAAATTGAGCCGGCCCTGCATACTTACTCCATTTTGTTTAAACATCCCACAAGATTGACAAGATTGTTTCTTCATTTCTATTTGCAAAGTAACTTGCTCTTTCCGTTTTCATTACTTCACAAAAGTAGATAGAAGTCTCTAACTTTTCAATTTCCTTCTAAATTTCCAACACAGGAAGCTTATATTTGGAATGAAGAAGAGTCCATGAACAAGAACAACAGATTGCCTAGAGAAAGATACCCAAAGCCATTAATATTCCACGACGGGAGATTAGCTTTCTTGCCAACACCATTAGCTACACTAGCTATGTTCATATGGCTCCCGATCGGATTATTCCTCGCTGTCTTCAGGATCTCGATAGGAGTCTTGCTTCCTTACCATGTAGCCAATTTCTTGGCTTCGTTGTCCGGTGTTAGGATCACTTTCAAAACCCACAATCTGTATAATGGTCGTCCAGAGAAAGGTAAAAACGGAGTCTTGTATGTATGCAATCATAGGACCCTTCTTGATCCGGTTTTTCTCACCTCGTCGCTTGGCAAGCCCTTGACCGCGGTCACTTACAGCCTAAGCAAGTTCTCCGAGTTCATAGCGCCTCTCAAGACTGTTAGCCTCAAGAGAGACAGGAAGAAAGATGGCGAGGCGATGCAGAGACTGCTAAGCAAAGGAGATCTAGTGGTTTGTCCTGAAGGAACCACTTGTAGAGAGCCTTATCTACTGAGATTCAGTCCTCTGTTTGCTGAGTTAACCGAGGACATTGTTCCCGTGGCTGTTGATGCTCGAGTGAGCATGTTCTATGGTACAACGGCGAGTGGGCTCAAGTGTTTAGACCCTATCTTCTTTCTAATGAACCCAAGGCCTGTTTATTGTCTTGAGGTTTTGAAGAAGTTGCCAAAAGAGATGACTTGTGCTGGAGGGAAGTCAAGCTTTGAGGTTGCGAATTTCATACAGGGAGAACTTGCTAGAGTTTTGGGATTTGAGTGCACTAATCTCACAAGGAAGGATAAGTACTTGGTTCTTGCTGGAAATGAAGGCATTGTCAGATAAAATAATCCGGATTTCCGTTAGCTTTTTTGTTTCGTTTTTTTTATAAAGAAAAATATTATCATTTCAGGACTTAGATTTTTAAATTCTATATGGTTGATTCGTTGGCATCATTTCAATTTATCATCACCTTTTTCTTTCTCGGGACTATTGATATATAATGGAATCGTTTGCTTATAGATAGTCTTGTTTCTTGATTTGTTTAGTCCACAACCTCAACCAGTTGCTTTAATGCCATTAATTGTCTTACTAAAACATCTGAAAATAATTGCATAGTTGGTAACTATAATTAATTCATATATTAAGTTCTTTCTGTAAGGAAGATATGTCATGAATGTTCATGCTCTTAAGTTGTTTATAGACCTGAATGAGTATAGAAATGCTAAACTGTTCATACCAAGAAAATGGTTTCATTTCTTTTGTTCACTGCGCTGGTTTCGCTTCACTCGCTCAAAGGAGGAGCTTGAAGCACTAAGTGATGTTTGCTCCTTTGCAAATGATATTTGCAATCCTACAAGAGAAAAACAATAAACTTTCATGTACTTAGTAACACTGAAGTGACTATAAGTAAGAACTTGTGAAGTTTGAGTGCATTACCTTTCCCTCAAACAACGAATCTCTTCAAGAATTTCTGCTGTTTGCTGGACCTTTAGATTCTTGGGTTTATCTTCATGACTAAGCACCAAAGACGCAACATTTACAACAGTGACTAGTTCAGCCTCGATTCTGCCAAGCTTCTGGTCTAGATTTTCGAGGAAAGATTCATAAGAAGACACTTCTTTGAAGATGCTGCCAGTTAAAGCCTTTTCCAGTACATGATTATCCGTACCGACAGTTTCTTGGTATTCCTCAAAGCCGTGTTCAATAAGTTGACTTTCCTGAAAATCCAAGCCAGTTGGGTCGTTTTCGTGCTCTTCTTCAGTAGATTTGGGCTTTGGAGATACAATGTGAATTCCACCTGAAGTATTCTCTCTATCTACTTGGAGATCCAAAGATATATCCCCAATCAGCTGTGTTTCCTTGACAGATATTGCCTGAAACCAAACCAAGCTTCTCAACACATGATTAGATAGATTTTTCTCGGATAACTGAAAACAAAAAAGAACATTTCTTAACATTTTCACAGACAGTTAAACACAAGAAATTCAAAGTGAACTAACATCTCGTTCCTCTCTACCTCGTTAAGTTTTGAAGAAAGGGTATCGAGCAACTCGATTCGAGCTTTCGCCTTGTCCAAAGCTTGCATAACTTTTTTTTTCTGAAGAAGCAACTCTCTTGCATCATTCTCTTTCCCTGTCTGAACATTTACAGCTGCTTGTTTCCGTAGATTCTCTGCAGCCTCGGATAGTCTCAAAAGTCTCAACCTATTACTATTTGCTGGACCAACAACGAACAACAAGAAGAAAGAAATCGAAAAAACCAAATTGACATCAGTCACTGAATTAACAAAAAAGAGGAATGCAATAGGAGTTTGATTCATTTGGGCATCTGAAGCAAGTTAAAGGCGATGAATTCACTCTACTCATTCCAATCAAGACGAAGATTAGCAAGTAAAGGTTGGACCTTTGGCACGAGTGGACTCGGCCTCCGCGTGAAGCCGATCGAGCTGGGAACGGAGAAGCTCAGAATTTTCGGTGGAAGCGAAGCACCTCAGACTCACCGGAATCTTCCTAAACCGAGCAACCACCAACGGAGCTCCGACGACGCTCGTCGCCACCATCTTTGGTCTTCTTACAGAGCACACGCGCGTGGATTAGAGAATATACTCCAAATTTCATCGTGTTTACTCTGGGACGAAGATCCGGTTAGTCTCCCATAACCGGTATTAACTAACTGGTTACTTTAAACCGATCTAAGGAAACCGTGGTCGGACAGGACTCGGAGCTTTGTCATTGCGAATGAGATTATACCGTAAGACACAGACTTTTCGAGCTTTGCCGTCTCCGTCCAATTTTGATTTGTCTCTTCGATACTACAGAATCTGAAGTTAGATACCTATTCATAGATCTCGAATCTCCCGGTGCTTATTCTATATCTGTAGAACGTTTTCTGAACCTGGTAAACATTTTGAATCCTGGATAAGGTGTTTTCCGATCATCGAATCCAGATTTGTAATCTCTCTGCCTTTTTCCTTTGTTTCCCGCTTTTTTTTTTTTTAATTGTAGGGATTCGGTCAGATATGAACTGGGTTCAACGCAAAATCTACCTTTACAATGTCACCTTCGGGCTCTACATGCTTGATTGGTGGGAACGATACCTCTTCAGTATCCTTATTCTCTCTCTATCATCTCTGCTTAAATTTCTGTGTCTAATTTGAGAATGATATTTATTCTTCGATCGTTACAAAGATGCAAGTTTTGATTTTTAACATCGTTGGTGATAATACTGAATTTCTTTTCACTCGTGTTGTCGTCTAAAGCAATGTCTCTGTTCAATCTTATAATGATGTTTAGAGAGTTTTCGCTCAACAAGATTTGAGATTAAGGTGATAGTATTACTACTAGCTCTGATTGAAAAATCAGTTTGGTGGGAGAAATGTTAGATTTTGGAAATCTAGAAGGACCTCAGATCCCTGCTTGCATCTTCTATGGCTCTTTGCCTTTCCTCAACTCTTTTTTCAGATGGTTTGGTGGTAGTCTTGATGTGGTTCGTAGCGTACAACGGTACGCGCTACTTTTCAGAACTCTTCAAGAGGTAAAAACCTCATCATGTTTTGTGCACACCTTTAGGTTGTTGAGTTTTTCTTAGCGCTTCTTGTAGGCTATCTCAGAACCTTGCTTTTCGTTTATCTAGTTTTTGCTTGGTCTTATGGTTTCCATTAGTGGGTTTCTAAGGAATGAGTGTTATGATACAAGATTCTTTGTGGCTTCAACTTGAACGCTGAAACAAAATCCATGGTTTATCTTATGCATTTAGTTGGCGTAGAGATATATACTTCAGACCATATGCTTCCTCCTTTCCCGGAGTTGAGATACAAGTATTTCGTTTAGCTGATAAATTGACTGCTGCTTGATATCTGAATCTTACGACGCTGGTCGCTGGTTCTTCAAAAAATTTAATTCTTCAACACAACAGTATTCTGTTCTGATAGTTTTCTATATTTACTCACATCTTAAGGACATCCTTTTATCCTTGTATTGCAGGCATTTGGCATGAAAGCATGTCTTGTTTCTCGTGCACGGTAGAGCATGCAATGGAGCCACCAAAGGCTTGCACGCTTGGTTTCAATTTCTGAGACGTATACCAACAAAACCTTATGCTGCTTCACCTCCCTTTTCGGCATCACCTCTGATTATGTTAGCTTTCCTCCAAAGTTCGATATCACACCTAGGACTGTTCGCATTGTTTATGTATCATTTTTTCCCATGTTTCTGGAATTAAGAGAACTTTATTTATGAACGCGTAAGATCGCTAGTGTTTCTGTTGTATTTCCAATCACTTTGAGACATGATGAGACCAGCATTATAGTGGTTTGTGGTGGTGTCTTTGACTCTTTGTGACTAGAGAATACTTCTCAAATACTACAGAATGTTCTTCATCCTTTCAAGTACCAAAACATTAACAAACTACATAGTTGCAGGGGCTTGGGGATTACAAATTCAAGCAGGAACTCTGTTCCAAAACTTAATAAAACGAATTCAGGAAGAATCGGTAACCCAATCCTTAGGCAGTGAAGACTTGAAGATCTGAGACAGTAGATCTTGATCTCTCTTGTTTGGTCTTTTTGAACCAAATCCTTGAGGGAGACCAAGTACAAGAGTTTCTCTTCCCTGTTCCGCTATTCTTGTCCTAATAGCTAGCAAAGAATTTTGCTTCTCAGAAGCTGCTGCTTCGTCCTTGACATCTCCATCTCCAACTTCAGTATTCTCTACTCCTGCATCTTCACTTCCGCCTTTATCAGACCTTCCCCACCATTTGTTTGACACAGTTTCTAAACCGTTTGACGGGAATCCAGTTTTGAACTCATCTAAAGCAGCCACTGTCTTTGCCAGATTAGTGTTGCTAGCCCATACATTGGACTTGCCACTCTTGTTTCCACCATGCTGCACCGTCGAATGCATAGAGTTGGGAACCACTGTAATCAAAACTGAGAAACATGAATCAAAGGGCAGGACCCCTTTTTTTCTTCTTTCTATTGGATAATTTGTGGAACAAGACCAGCAACAGATCAAATAAGAAGACTTTAAAACCGCATAGTGAAAAGTGGTTTTCCGTTTTGATCTCAAAAGCACAACATAATTACTGTGAAGAAAACCCAGAATCTTTGAAGAAGACGAGAAAAAAGAATCCCTATATTAAGACAGAGAGACTCGACGGTATCCTAAAACAATTAGACGGTATCTGTAAACGACTCAGACGCAGTGGATTTCAGAAAAGGCCATAGCTTTTCCAATTTTTCTACTGACGGTATCTGTAAACGGCTCCTAGGACTGCATCGAAGATTACCTATTTTTCCAGAGACCGTTCTCTTTGGAGGAATCTCGATGCAGGCCCCTACCTAATAGATGTATCTAAGAGATAGATGCAACGGATAATTGCACATACCGTGAACGAAGGAGGTTTCGTTGGAGGACTTGTTTGGCCTCCTATATGGGGTTTTCTAACTCTCAGAGTTCTATTTCAACAGTTAGCTTCTCGAGCGTAAAGATGTCTTTAGAAACAGAGAGAAGGACCAAAGTGTAATTGCCAATGAATCCAATTTTTCTTTTTAATATAAATAGATAAAATCAAGTGACAGATATGGTTTTTTGTATATCCCTGCTCTTGAAGAAAAAGGCTACATAGGAAATGTCATGGACTATATGAACAAATGGCTTAGTCTGTAAAACAACATTGTTGTATGAGTACGATGAGGTCTAACGTGTGGTCTAAACATTCTTTTCCTATGATCTTAAAGACTGAATCAATATAACAAGAACAACAAACTAAAAAGAATGAAGGTGAAAGAATAAAGGAGAAAAAATAAGGCGCCTTGACTTGAGTCACTACTTGGAGGAGGAAGGTGTCTCTTTGTCTTTCTTCCCGGCGAGGATCATAGAGATCTGGAGACCGCGGCTGAAGGCTTGGTTAAACAGCAGTCTGGTTTGGAACTCGGACACAAATGGGAACCAAGATAAGACTGCAATGGGTGTGAATATCAAAAGCCCCATTATGTACTCGTACGCTCTCCCTAGCTCCTTAATCGAGTCCCAGAAACCTAGTCCCTTGAGCACGCTACGCAGCGCTTGCCCGATCTTCAAAAACAGTAGCAACAGATCAACAAGCTTATTCTCATCAAAGGAAAAAAGATTCTTGTGCGGCTAAGAATTAAAGGTTGTGTGGAACTTACAAGAAGAATGGCCCAGCCGGTAGGCAAGAAAGCCAGGAATGAAGCGCATAGATCCGAGATGGTGAGGCCGCAGACTACAAACAATACAGTCATGACTGACAAGAATCCCAGGAAGAGAAGCGCCTTGAGAATCCTGAACATAACCTGAAAATCTGTACCGAATTTCCGTCTTCCCATCGATACCATCTGCCAGAGGATTAAACAAAACGATCATCAATGTGAAAAAAGAAACCAACCCCATTGTCCTACAACCACAAGACTTTTGGCTGAAGATTTTCGAGTTTTGAAGTGGGTAAAGAAACTCAAAGCAGATTTGTTTCGGAGCCTTACCTTTAGGACGAGGAGAACTGACAACAATACTGCCCAAGAGAGTCCATAAACCTTAATAGAAGAAAGGTTTCAAAGTCATTGGAATGTTTAAAAGATTAAAGAGGGAAAGCAATATTGAAGAAAAAAGATACCAGAAGTGTTGTGTCGCGATGAGCTACGTTGAGGTGGTAGACAATTCCATACTGGTAAAGGAGGAAACGCAGTGCGAGAAGTATCTCGAGAACCCTTCCTCTTAGGTTTGTGTGCTTGAGATGTTCTTGCTCTGTATCCCACCATGATTCCCAACTTTTGTCAAGAACGATTCCTATGCCACCGCGGTTTCCCATCCATCTTTTCCAGTCAGTCCAGTCGTCCACCGTCTTTTGCCACTCAAACCCTGACGGGTTGAATATAAACGGAGCAAACAACCAAGAAGTCACCAGGAACCACATTGAAAATGTGATGTATATATACAGACTTGAGCTACGGTACGAATTTCCATATACTTGATACACTATCAGTAGTATGACCAACTCCAGTCCCTTGACAAAGTGGCTTCTCGAATACAGTCTATAGTTATCCGCAAACTTGGCATGGAAAACGACAAATCCTCGGCCAGTTGCTCTGTACTTTGAACCCCCATGCAAAATCGTCCTCCCAAAGTAATGAGCTTTTGTTCCCAGCTGAAACGTGAAGAATACAGAGGCAAGCTGAAGCTGCATTATGATGAAATCACCCAAGGCCGTGCGGAAACCTTTTTCTAAGCCAATCTCCATAACCATTGGTAGAACCATCAGAAAACCTAACTGGAAAATAGATTGTGCTGCTAATGCTTCCTCAAGAGCTTTGGACTGATGTACAGATGCACTCTGCAGAATCTCCTTCTCCAATCCGCTCAACACCAGATAAAGACGCCCATAAAGGAACACATATACTGTGAGCACCGTTACCTTCAAACACAAAAAGACATGTTTTTTTCAACTCGTCTGAACAATCCAAGATTCCAACCCTATGTATAGGGCAGAGCTACAAGAGGCAGTAACTATTTTGGATGAGGATATTAGGCGTACCATGCTACTGAAATAGAAACCAACAGTGGTGAAGTAGAAGGAGAGCATCCTGTAAAAATCAAACCGGCGTCCAAGACGGTATACGTCACGACTTAGTGTTTGTTCTCCATTGCCATTCGCAACTTTGGCTTCAAAAACCGAAATCTGATTCATCCCTACATCACGCCCTTTCCCTGCTTGGATATACTCGTGATGCGTGATATAACCCCCACGAAGAGTTGAATTGTACCCTGGATGTTACCATCATTAGCCATCACAAGAAAGAAGAAGAAAGTTTAACGTTTGTCAACAAGAACCCGTTCTCTACCTGCAAAAATATCTTCGCTTAAGTTTATGATCTTTGAAGCCTTGCTAATGCCTCCCCTTGTGATGTGGAAGATTCTATCAAATATATCAGGATGGCCATAATGGAAACGTACCCTGTAAAAGAATCGTGAGTTAGGAGGCTACTTGTGAAGTCAGATTTGAAGGTACAAAGGAAGGATGGCAAGGATCTTTCCCCTAGTCACAAGATAAGATAATACCTCAGAGGATTTGCCAGAACACGTTGGCCAATGGTAACAAAACTTGTTTCTTGATTCGACATGAACCAAGCAAGTGATGAAACACTGTGGAGTCAGAGAGAAGTCAGACAAGAATGGTTTAGAATTTCCCAAAAATATGCATAAACATCAAGAACGACCAAGCGTATAAAGAGTCTCTCGTACCTTCCAGTAAATATGTGCTCCCGAAGGCCCAAAATTGTAGGATTTCTCTTGCCACGACGACCTTCATCAAATTCTTGTAGCACATTTCTCATTTTGAAGGACTCTTCAAAGTAGTTGTCCTGAAATGGGAAAAAGGGAATGACAACATAGTTGGAATCAACAAATTGGTTGAGTGATAGAGAGAGGAAAGATACCTGGTTCATGTCTATGGTCTGAAGTGCTTCACCGCGAGTGAAAATGATGGCATGGTTCTGATTCTCCGGTTTTCCTTCGCCAATTTCAGTAGGATTTCCGGGAAGTTTGATACGATATATTTCCTATAACAATCAAGAACATAATTCAGGTAAGGCCTATCTATGTAAGAAACTATGACTACAAGAAATTGCCTTTCTTATAATACCTCATCTAATTTGTTACATCCTTTGAGCAGCACGGAGTAGAAAACTTTCTGTGATTTTCCTTTAATTGTCTCCTCCCTTTCATCTATATAGGCAACACGCAAGGATGGATACCTAACAAAAAATGTATAGTTAAAACTAAGCTAGAAGAAGAAAAAGCATCATGAAGGTTTGATTTCAAAACAGGACAGCTTTCTTACTTTATCATGAGCTGTAAAATATTATTGTAACAACTTCGGTCCCTGCCATCACTTGACTTTTTCTGGTTCCCATAGACCTGGCATGACACGACATATGTGAATTTTAAATCTGCAAGAGCTCGTGCGCGGTCCCTAAAAGCCTTTTGGTCTGCTTCATTTGATCCTGAGGGAAGGGTACCTGCAAGATCATAATAGAGTTCTTAAAACAAAAAGTTCCATTAACTTTCCAAAAGTTTCCTTTCGCAGCTAAATGAAGTAGTGGAGAAAAGGCAAACAACAGTTTTGAAAGTATTCAATACTGAGAATGGGGAAGAAACACAAACCATTTTCTCCAGTGTATTCCTGGAAACATTGAAGTTCGAGAGACGTTCTGTAGTACATCATTCCCCTAACTATCAATAGTAAAGATTTTTAATACATTAGCGATCGCAGTGAAGGTATACATACAATACAAGTAAGAACCCTACAACATTCTCATAGTATACCTGTCCTTGAAAGGGTCTGGCCTCTATAAGATACCCATTCACGGAGCTGATCTGCCTTGTCTTTGTCAGAAAAAATCCGTTTCGGATCATTGACACGTTCGACATAATTCGACCATTCCTCTGTTAAACAATCATTTTCGTTTTGTAAACATTCAAAACTTGTTATAAAGAAGTACAAAAGCACCAGATATACGCTCACCAGGATATATTCTCTGTAGGTAGAACAAAATAGATATTCCATCTTCGTTTTCCTTGTTCAGCTCTTCCTCCGAATAGAGAACATCTTCTTTGTAATAAGGAGTTAAGACACTAGACACAGATGTGGAAAACAAATGTTACTTGTTTTCGAGATCATCCAAAATGACTAGTTCCATGAACCAACTGAGAAACAGAATATAAAGAAGAAGCAGACTTAGATCTTTTCGAGGACCACTATCACTTTGATGTACCATAATTTGCAAAGGTGTGAGTCAATAGTAATTTTTTTCAGGTATTAAGCTAAAACATGTACCTAAATGATAGCATGTCACGAACTCGAGGAGCATCTGGCATATTCATGAACAAGGAATTTGCAAAGAATGTCATACGACGGCGAGCTTCCAAACTTTGAGGGATATTAATTGCAGATTCTTTAACAGTCACAAGTAACAAAAGTCTTACGACCTACAATGTAAGATTGAATGAATGAGATCCAAAAGCAGAAGACATGGTTGATTGTTCACATCAGACAGATAAAAATGTTTATACCTTTTCTCTCCAAGAGTCGTCCTGACCACCAAGATTTATCTTTTCAAACCTTTGTTCTTTCTTTTCGTTTTCAATATCACCACTCTGATAATGAGCCCTCTCAAGGATTCTACAGGTATAAAGACAAAGCATGTTACATGAATATTTCATAGTTAAAAACAAGAAAGAAAAAAAAAAAAAACAGAGGAGCTTTTCTTGCATAGAAAAAAAAAGAGAGCCAAACTTTCACATATGAACGATCAAGACTTACTCGTGACCCTTAACCATAACATCCTGCGTGATGATTTCAATAATATCTTGGAGAACATTGATTATCTGAGACTTGTAAGTTTCATCTTCTCCATAATCACTTAGCTGTTAGCACGAACAGATTTCATTTAGTAGGAGTAATAAACACACAAAAGAAAGAAAAGTAAGCATTGGTATCGAACGAGAGAAGAATAAGACGTTACCAGGATTTTTAAGAACTTCTCTAGCTTATCACTGAGCAAAGGCATACCAGTCATCCGGAATGCACTTAAAAATCTATGTTGTTGAATGCTCTCATCAATTTCATAACAAATCTCCCTTACAATCCTATATACATTGGGAGACAGTAGTAGTATATATTTAGTACTCACGTCAGTCTGGAATAGGTTAAAATGTATAAATTTGATGTTGGGAACAATCTAATAATGAACGGTAATAGAAAATTGGCACCTTTTATCAGATTCATCTTCAAGAAGATCATATATTACGTCCCTCATCGATTCATAAGCTTCAACCACTGCATAATACATATAGTATTCATTTTTAATCTTCTTGAATAATTCAGCGTCCTCCTTTCCCTTGAAATCTTTAGCCATGTCTAATGCTATGGGAATCTGTCGCCAAAAGAGAACAATTCATCAAGAAGAGATAGCGGATGGGGCGAAGATGTTACAGAGAGGTCTGTATTATTACTTTGCTAGCAAGCAAGAAAGGAGGCCATTGCACAACAGTAACATCTCCAGAAGACGAAGGTACAAGTAGCAAATCTCTTTCCCTAAACACCAGAGAAGCAAAGAACACGAGTATATTTATGAACTGAACTTAGGAGACTAGTGTGATGAGTCAGTTTTATAGAAAAAGTCCTAAAACCTATCGCTGATCAGATCCTCATCCCGCATAGTATATATGAACCTGTTCCACATCTGTGAGAACCTCGCAATGTCCTTTTCGTCCACTCTTTCGTCCTGCATTATTCAAATGTTACGTTTTTCACCCATAAAATGAAAGTGGTTGGCGTTTACTTTCTTGTCAATTAAATATATAATACCAAGTGCTTCCTCTTTGCATGGCCTTTAGGTAATGGTGTAAGTTTGGTACAGAAAGCAGATGGAACAAATCTAAATCTGGACCGCAACATTCCAAGTGTACGTATCTACAAATAAAAAATTGGAGAAGAAAATAGTTAAGAACACTTTGAAGAATGTTGGGTTTAACCTGTAGGCAGTCAGAAATATGTTTTCATAATACCAGACAAGTTTTTGGTTTATAATTTTTGCATACTAATAAAAGAGAAAAAGAGAATTACCTCTCCAAGATGACTGAAAGCTCCATAAATCCCACCAAATAAAGTGGAGAATATGGCATACCATATTTGGGTGTCCATAAAATAAACCTAAGCATGCACCAAGTTTCAGGGTACTAGAAATATTCTTACTAAATTTATTTAATACAAGTTACTTACCAAGACAATCGGACCCCATATGGAGATAATTACACCAATGTTATGAGTGGCTGCATGTATATATATGAACATAGTTTAGAATTAAAAGAAGTTAATAGCAGTATATAAACATACTATGAATAAGGATCACTACCATTTGGAAAGAACTCGTGCCAAGCATAATTTACGCCACGCATATCCCATATTAACTTCGTTGGGCTGACAAGTGGTAATATCTGTCCAGGAATCATCAATAAAAGGACATGTTAAAATAGAACTGCAACAAAAAAGAATGCTTATAGCAATTTTTAGATGATAGGTACGTAGGACTAAGTGAGGGTATTATTAACGGTAAGCCTGAGAGTAAACATTCATTAGTAGAAGAGAGATATAGATGTCAGCATAAGAAGGTAATTCACCTCCACATAGTAACTGAATGCGAGCTTGCTAAGTAACAGCATGACCCAAAAGAATGTATACCTAAGACAAGATGAATTTAACAAAATTAATAATAGAAGCAAAAACAGAGCCGTAATCAATGTTATAGTTCCATGTGCGGTGTGAAAACATTAAACTATTTGCAACAATAAAAATAACGTATCCAGAGAAGTGGATATCATCATCTTTCTTACTTGAAAAGTGCAAACATCTCTTCATGCATTCCTCTGCCAACATACAGTTTTGGCTGAGCCCACCACATGATAAGTGTGACAATCCTCATATTCGACCGCTCCATGATTCTCCGCAGAGGTGGAAGTATGAAAAACACAGCAGCCAACATATTTGGTAAGACATATAAGGCAATAGCATAGTAGTATAACGGCTGGTTAGGCCAATTCCCAATCCAGCTGCTGAAGAACTTTATTAGTCCAGTTGGATTCTGCACCGACTTCGAGTAAGTAAATGGCAACAAGATCGCCCACATGGCTGCCATTAGAAATTTTGTGATGTACCGCAGGATTTGGGAGAACTTCAGGCTCTTCCAAGCACCAAAACTAAGTATTACATCCAATGTCGCTACATTTCATAAAAGAAGGAATGATTAGGCCGATATGGTATAAATATTCAGCAAAGGGATACTTTCAAAGGAATTAGAAGTTACCTTGTAGAAGATTGAGAAAAGCTGAAGTGATGAAAATGGTCAGGACATTTTTAAACACATCATCATCGAATATGGCAAGAATAGATCCTGACGGGCTCCATGCAATTATTATCATAGTCTGAAAATAACAGAGTTACTACATATATTTTATCAAACAGAGCAGGAGGAGAGTGAGAATGTTGATTTAAATCCTACTTGTAGAGACAACACAAGGAACATCCACATCCGGTCGAAACTTCGATAGAGATTCCAAAACGTGCGAGCTTCAACAAAATTAGTTTTTGGTTTCCTTTTACCGTGAGGAACTTGGTCATGTCTCTGCAATCAAAAGCAAACATTGGTATAAAAGTAAAGAAAACAAAAGTATAATGGGATGAAGAAAAGATGGATGGCCGATGCAAGTATAGTGCTTATGCAGTAATAAATGAGCAAACTTAACACCTCATTTGGACGTTGTGAGCTCTCATCAGAGTGGATGAAAAAATCTGCCTCAGGTTTCATCGGCCAATCGAGCCTAAAACACCTCTTATCCCTGAAACAGAATATTGAATCTGCTCAGATAACAAGACGAGACTAAAACCTATAAAACCAGATCAGGCTGATTTAACTCACCAAAAGTACTCATTCAGATCATCATAGTTTCTCCATTTTGAATGGCTTGCCTTTCCCATTTTGTTTCTCCTGACTTCCTGTTTCCCACAAAATGACCTGGTCTGCTTAGTGAACTCGTACATGAGGAAGAAATATACGAAAGGTAGAATAGAAAATTACATACCTTGCGTAAGACCTGGTAGATTGGTGTTATAACATTCCTTAAGAATGCTTCGTCGTCAGGTGCACCTGCTTCATATGTGCCCCCAGTTACAGGGTATACATTGCCAAACAGAATTCCATGGACTTCATTCGCCATCTTCACAAGAATATTTTTCAAAGAAAAACACATGGTTACACAAAATCTTACAACATAACAGTACGGGAAACATACAAGAGGAAAGAAGAATCGTTGAACTAAAAGAACCTACATTGTGGAATATGTAGCAGAGGCATTCGGGCATGAAGCGGACATTCGATGCTTCACCCCATATGAGAAGATAAAGGCCAATGTACAGAAGGCTCAGCTGTTGTTCATCGCAACCTGGAGGAAACCTGCCAATAGAAAAACCATCCAAACTTAGAGTATAAGTAAGGGAAAGCTTTTCGAAGAGATTTTTTATTTATCTAAAAGAAGATCATTATGATATACCTGAGATATGATTCACACCGCAAATACTTGCACCATGACCTGTAATTCTTGAAATACTTCTCCATCAACTTCCTCACGGTGCTAGGCTTCAGCTAAATTTGTTTTGAAGTTAGTAATCTGTATCTATTGTCCTTCAAATAAAGGAAGGAAGCTCTGTGATCATCGCCCACAGAGTACACAAACTTACCTCGTCATAATTCTCGAGATCCCTCTTTCGCACATCAACGTTAGCAAGTAGCAGTATGAGATGCTCCCTTTGATTAGCAACATTTCCTCTCTTTCACCACGAGAAATAGGACATGACATTTTTCATCAAATGAAAACTTAAAAGACTAACAGATGATAGCAAGACAGAAAATTATACCTGAAAACCAAAAACCAAAGCAAGCCATTCGAGGATATCATTGAAAGATCTTGTTTCTTCCCTATCCACTTGGTCTGGATTAGTCGAGGATGAATGAAGTCTTGGCCGAGGAAGATTTTGCACATTACAGACGGCGCGAACTGCCACCTTAATCTAAATTTTAGTGGAATGACAGTCGGTAAGAGCTCAGGATGACAAAAATGATGGACAGCTTAAGTAAGCGAAGTTTTGGACACGCAACCTCGGGGAGCTCCATTATTGCTGTTTTTGCCCCTCCAGCGTCCAAAGGAAGAATGTTGTAGTGCTCATAGTGTTCCTTCTTTCTTTCAACTTCTCTAGCATACATGTGAGTCTACATGCCAGCAACAACAAATACAGAAGAGAAAGAAAAAAAGTATAAATGCCACAATTACTCTCTTCAGGATGGTCTATTACACAAGAATTAATGTAAGGGAACACTAATCGACCTTTTCCTCTATTCTTGTTGAAGGAACCACAGTCTTTAGAACATCATACAAGACAGTCGCTGTCTGGTATAGCTTGGCCATCTCCTCCCTGTAATGACCAAATCGGTAGAATCAGAAGAGTTAGTTAGGAGACATCGTTAATGTGAAGAAGAGATACTCACGGTGTCTTTTTCCCTTCTCCTCTTTGTATGTTGTCCTCATAGAAGTTCTGATAGTAAATCTGAATTTCGTTCGCACCACCCGACGGATCGTTTGGATCACTCGGCGGTTCCTCCTAAAACAAGAAACAAAATTCAAGAAGTAGGGATCTCAAGGTGCGTTCAAATGTTTGAGTTCAAAATGGACTTATTTATCCGTAAGCTCCAATATCATGGAAGCATTGCAATGTATACCTTTTCTAGTTTGTGCAAGAGATAGGTTTTAAATTGACGGACTCCTCGTCCACTTGATGTTGGATCCATTCTATGAGCCTTCTCAAATGCGTGGAAGCGACCTAGTGAGTGAGACAGAGAGCAAAGCAAGATGAGATATCCTCCACAAAAACTCCTTGCAGAACCATGGAAGTGAGTGCAAAAAGAGAGAGAAAGTCATACAGAGGTAAGCAACCCTCGGGTTATGATCCTCGATATCATTAGCTACTCGAAGAATGGGAGCAATGGCAGCAAGAGAAGAAGGGACAAGCTCGCTGTCAATGACGTTGTCGTCTTCGTTAGGATGATCAATCATCACCGTCCCAGCTCGCGTCATCCTCCGTGACAGAGACCGAACAGGCTGCATCTGCGGCGGCCTCCCATCCTCGCCTCTTCCTCCGCTGGTACTCGCCATACCAGATCAAATCGATTATCAATTCTCCGACAATGCTCGACGTATCTCATAATACCCATCTTCTTCCCCTCCTTTTTGTCAATTTATATGAGCGGAAACAGAGATCCGATTCCTTGAGTGGGGTTTAGGGAATTGCGATTGCTCTACGAGCAAGTAAAGAATGCCAAAGAAGAAAACTTAAAAAAATTGATTTTTTTACCCGCTTTTTAGCTGTGTGACTTTTCTATTTAATGCAAGTAGACCAAAGCTAACCTATGACTAGCTTTTCTGTTGTGGTTCAAGCTCCAATCACTTATTCTCCCTTTAAGGGCTTTTCTGGGTTTTTTTTTTTTTTTTTTTTGTATCAGTCTGTCTGTTTTCCGGGGAAGTCTTAAGGAATTGCCTCCCGGAGAAGTCGAAGCGGTGACTAAAAGTGGAGCAAGAGGACGGGCAACGGCTATGAATGAATCTAGACTACATGATGATTTTTCGTTTCACCAATTAACAACGTGCCATTATCATGTTGGGCCAACCACTGGCCCATATGTTTTCAACTGGGATCCGTATGTCAATATTTTTAGAAATGTTTTTCTTGTGGGAAGTAAAAGAACAAGAAAATAAGTTAAAAATTCATAATTGATAAATGGCCCATGCAGGTTTCGAACCTGCGACCTTCGCGTTATTAGCACGACGCTCTAACCAACTGAGCTAATGGGCCTCGCTGAAGATGCTTTTAGCATGTTATTATAACAACTCTATTTTACTTTTGATGATACATTATATAATATGCTTTTTTGTATTTTTTTTTTCTAGGTTTTTGTGAACTCGCTATTTCTAAAATAATTTCATCATATAATACAGACTATGAACAAATAATAGAGTTCAATCAATCCTCGGAAAAAAGTGAGTAAGTTTAAAACATAAAAAGACTGAGAGGCTATTTGCTTAAGACATGAACCTAAATACGATAGAGATAATGCTGGAAACGCTCGAGGATGATGATATTAATTATATGGAACGGTTAAAATAAATTCACTCAATTACTCACATAGTCACATTCATCATATTGTACATATATTAGTCACAGATTACTTAATGCATGTAACGACAACTTTTCCACAGCATACCATTCCATTTGAAAAATATATATTTAAATTTAATTTATAAACATGTTCACCAACAGTCGCACAATAGTTGACATTTCATTTTCTTCTGCATTTGCGTAGCATTTCGTTTTAGATTTATTTTTGTCCCAGTTTGAAGTTTTATATGCCAAACTGATTACAAAATTGTTCAAAAGGTTGTATACTGCAGCCAACTGATCAATAGTGGTCCAAGACTCCAAGTAGGATTTGAATGTATCAATGAACGTTTTTAGAGCAAATATCAAGATTTATACAAATAATTGCTATTTTTGATTGATCGGTGACACAGTGACAATAGATTTATGTTCATTCACTTTGTAGCCAAGATATATAGAACAAAATATGACATGTACGTAATCTTATAATTCTCTTTTTAGTGGTGTGTGTTATTAACCATTTCACTTATGGTTACTTCTTGTATATATATACTGGCACAATACATGATTTGTTCACAAACGTTAGGAATTAGTTTAGGATTCAGTGCAGAGTTGACATGGTTATTAAAGAAGAAAAGAGAGAGTGAAATTGTGTATAGTCACCAAATTAAATCTTATTCTCTCGCCCGAAAAAGAAATATTCATCCCTCGGGTTAGATGTTTGCGCGCGGACGAACCAACTTTCTCAACGGTCGAATTTTGTTTCAGCTACTTTGACTTTTTGACCTATTGTTGCGTGCGGCGACTCATAATTGGACTCGCTAAGTAAACGACTTATCTGTTGTATCAAACGCATGGAGCATTGGGAGATGAAGACTCAATGACTCATGAACATTTGTCCCAAAATAAAAGAAGACCCGTGAATATTTGTCCAACAAAGAAAAGAAGACTCATGAATATATATCTTCAAAATACTATCTCTCTGTTGTAGTGTCACATACTACACTAATTAAGGAAGATAGGCAAATAAGTGCTTTTTAGACATGATCATCCCAACCTAAAAAATACATATATGATTGAGTTACGTAACTTTCGATTGATAAAAAGAAGGGATCTGAATATAATGCCACAAATGATTGAAGCGAGGTTCACTTTCATTATCCCGGGACAAATAAAACTTAGCTGTTTTGCATAAAAGAATAATTAAAATACCTATATTGTTTTTCTTTTTTGGGTTTTAAAATACATATAGAGTTCTTTACGACACAACATCATTATATATAACGGTTCATATAAAAGTGACATCTGTAGGAGGAATGTGAGAGAAAGGACCATTGTTGCATTGGCTTAGTGGATCGCTGGACCGTTGTTCTCTAACTAAAAGAATAATAAAAGGCCTTGTTAAAATCCCTAAACTACCCCTCATTCCCTTCTCCCACCTTTCGCCAGCTACATATTTTTCCTTTTCCAAAGAAAAAAAAGGTCAAGGGGATCTCATTCCTTCCTTACTCCCGTTGGCAATAATACCCTCTCCTTCTTTAACATATTCACCAAATTGCCACCGTCTCCACTCCTGTATAAGAATGCATTGTCACTACTGTCATAGAGAAAGAGAGAGAGAATGGGAGTCATAAAGAGATGGACGCAGGGATGGACGTCACTAAAGAAAACGAAGCAGCAGAAAGAGGAGGAAGAAGTGATGGCGAAAGAAACACAAACATGGAGGCGACTAAGGAATATGTTTTCAACGTCTTCTTCGCCGTCGTCATCGTCGTTTAAGTGGAAACTTGTAGAGATACTGCAGACGGAGATAGTGGACGAAGTGGTTTTCAAGGTGTTGTATGTAGTCGAAGCTGTCGTTCTCGTTTCGACTCTCTGTTTCTTCTACCTCTGTTGTGGATGCCACATCTGATCTGTTTTTTTCTTCTCTCAGTTTCATTACTCTTTTGGATCCATACTTCTTCTTCCTCTTCTTAGTAAGGTGTTTAGTTTTAGTTTCAATTTTACACAATAAGCTTATAATGTAATCTGATGTTTCCATTAGTTCTAGGGACTATGTAGCTCTATAGAATAAATTTCAGTTTCGGTTATGATTTATATGGATTCATTTGAATTAAGAATTTTTTTTGGCTATGTTCTTCTTATCTTCTTCCAAGGCAAGGAAACATCAAAGTTTCCAATTCAATTGCCTCACAAATATAAGTATTATTAGTGTTTTTCCTCAAGAAAGGTCCACATTTAAGGGCGTACCAATATAAAAAGAGTTACCAGAGAATGTGGATGCAACAGCAACAACAAAAATGCCTAGGGAACATTTTCTTCATCATCCAACTCATCAAGAATCACATACTTTCCAGCTTGGCTTGGAGCTTGTAGCTGCTTCTCATCTTCTGTTTTGTGCCCCTTTTGTAGTTTCTCGTATCTGGGGACATATCAAAACCAGTTTCAAAGATGCAATATGTGACTCTTTTCGTTTATCAGATGTTTAACAAACAAGTCATTCAAAGTTCCTTCTCCAGAAGGAGAAGAATAATTACTTACTTGTACCAGTTGAATAAACTGACACCAACCATGATAATCATCAGACCAAAACCTTTCAGCCACGTAAATTCGTCATGGAAGTAAAACACTGCAACCTGTAAACACCAAGTAGAAGAACAACAGTTAAGATTTTACATCCCCGACTTGATTCAGCATTCATCAAATACTATTCAACAGTAGCACTGATACAACAGGAATTACTTCTGTATCATCATCGTTCTCCCTTTCGTTTATGATACAGCCAGACATGAACTCATAACCCCTCCTATCAAGCCGACTCACTATGGTTTCAATCAGATATAGTTACAAATTTCTTGCTCAGGAATTGAACCAATTCAGCACTTACAATCTAAGCTTCACCAATTAGATAGTCCTTTTGTATGAAATAACTCAGTATCACCAAATCTTACGAATATATTTTTTGGAAAGTACGAACATACTACTAACAAACATAATCAGAAAAAGGGTAAAAAATATAGCAAATACCACTATGGTGACGGCCTCTTTAACGACGCCCGCTATTGTGACGGTTACAGCACTGGTCACCGAGACAAGAACATACTCTGTCAAAACCTGAACAAAATACTAACTAGTGAGCATGGAAGAATGATCAGATACTAATCTAGAGCTACAAAAGCTGCTTCAGCCTCCACCTATCAAGACAGGTTCATTCTTACATAACTATATTTTTTTAGCAAATGCTCACCATGAAAAAAGCCAGTGCTCCACCAAACAGCATCAAGAAACAAGTTCGAGCAAAATGCGCTCCACTATCGAAGTATTTGTTCTCTCTAAATTCACTCCATGGATCCAGAAGGAGAGAAAGAAGACCAGTCACTATAGCCATCACTGGTGCCACGTAACTCATAAATGTGAAAGGATTTTTCAGGCCTAGATGGACAGAAAAGTATAGATTAATCCATGTATTGTGACTTCTAAGAAAGTAACAATCGAAAATTATATACAAGAAAACACCACCAGCAGAACTCACCATAAGTTTCTTTCTACATATCGTGTTGTCATCAGGATGACCAAAAATAATGGAAGACAAAAACCAAGGGTTAATATAGAAAGATCCAATGCATGGTTTAGAAGCAATTAGAGACTAATTCAAATAACATACCTGCAAAAGAACTTGGGTCATACACCAACGGAAACCAGACATGACAGCAGCAAGCAT
The DNA here is from genome assembly GCA_010577795.1 of Isatis tinctoria. Classification (NCBI taxonomy): domain Eukaryota; kingdom Viridiplantae; phylum Streptophyta; class Magnoliopsida; order Brassicales; family Brassicaceae; genus Isatis; species Isatis tinctoria. The sequence goes on along the minus strand of CM021244.1, from coordinate 2,367,762 downwards.
GACAAAAACGAAACCCCAAAACTCAAATTCCGTCTCCTTTGCAACTGGATGCAAATGAATACAAATTAACAGTTAAGTTAGAAAAATCAAAACTAAGACATGTGGATGGAAATTGTAGCAGACAGGAAGAAAAAATTGGCTAATGTTGATAAACGGAGTAAAGCATAATACATGTTTGGAGAAAAACATACCTGTTAACAAGACTCCTGCTGAGATAACTGAAATAATGCCAAAAAGTTTCAGGCTTGGAGACTCCAGCCTTACAAGAGAAACTGTGTCAGAATAACACAACAAACAAAAAGAATGGAAAATGCAGCATAAAATCAGTGTGACGATTAATATAATTGATGTGTACTGAAAGAGAATAATGTAAACGAAAGTAATATTAGGTTTTAACTAGAGCTATAGAGTCTACCATTGATAAATTTGTTAAGTATAGACCCTCATGCATGGATCAAAATCACACAAAAACAAAAAAGTTATGGATAAAGCACCTGAAGGCAAAAGCAAAGAGAAGAAGAAATATTGGGGCTGCAGATTTGCACTGTAAATGAAAAAAAAAAGGTGAATTTCATCAGACAAATCTCGCCTTCATTCACCCACAACTTCCTAACAAGTTGCATAGACCTACCATATCAAATAAAACAACTCACCATTGTTGCAAACGTAACCGATATGAAGACAAGTGACTCATTACTTAGGTTTATATCCATAGCAGTTCCAAGTGCTGTTGGTACAACTGTGAAAGGAAAGTTCATGTAGCTCATCAGTTCATAGAAATTCAACATAATCAGATTCGAAAAACTGAAACAGAAAAAAAAAACTCTAAATCCTCAAAATTGTTCTGTCTCGTCGTCACTAGGTACTGAAGATGATCGATGCATTGGATACATTCCAGAAATTTCTCAATACTGTACAGTGAGGATCACATAGAAAGTAATGTCTAAGGAAATTCTCATTAGCAAGTTAAAAAAAAAAAAAAACAGTTCATGACATAGTTTTAGTTAGTTTACCTCTGCTGAAATAGTCTCTCCATGATATGGTAACATCAGGTTGAAATCTTCCCGACCAGTACCATGTTATCATCTTTGATAAAACCGCTTGAATAGAAAAATGAATGGTATTCATTAACAAGGGAGCAGGAAATTTCCCCAAATCATCTCCTAACAGAGTTTTATTGTACCTAGAAAATAAGCAAACAAATTAAATGCCAGATGTAAGGAAATACAACATGAAAAGGAAAAGGATCATCACAAAGACATACTTACAGAGTCAAAAATGTGCTGAAAGTGTACCATACAAGTATAAAGAAGAGTGTTTTTAAGATGTCAGCGGGAGAGATAGCCTCTTTCGAGGCTTTGGGCAACGTTTCAAGGTTATCACCGGAACCGTAACCAGCATCAATATTGCTGGAGCGCTTTGTCTCCTTCCTGGTTTCATTTTCGATATCAAACGGCTCTAAAACCTGTTCTCTGTCTGCATCTCCCTGGTTGGTGGATATAGCTTCGACTGTGGAACCACCGCGTAGCTGTACTCTTTGCTCCATCAATAATCACAACTCAACAGCCAAACTTTTTGGCTTCCATTCACAGACCACTCTGACAGAGCATGCAATCTAGTACACACAGCCTTTATTTGTACTCAGCAGGAATTTGAAAAACTATCAAGGAGTGCTACCCCTGTGATGGACAGCTTCCCTGCCTTGTAATCTCAAGGAAGAATTTTTTTTATCTTTGACACAGTGCGAACCATATACTGATATGTTCAAATGGTTCAGTCTCCAACTCTTTCTCTAGCATACCCCAGCAGATTAATAGAAATCAAGGAAGGTAGGAGGGTGAATATGCAATGCAGTTCTCTGGAACTTGATATTAGACCTGGAAACACAAACAGAAGCTTAAGCCATTGAAGATATCTGTGAGAATTTCCATGATGATAACCTCAGCAGTGAGTGGAAAGAGCAAAAGTAAGCAGTCACAAAAAGCGAGACACATTTCGATCAAGGCAAGCTCCTAATACGCTGATGCAAAGATTCAAACAAAACATCTTCCAAGCCCGAATCAAAACAAGCCATATTTTTTTTGTCTGATGCTACCCATAAGGGTGACACAGGAACAGACTAATTGAGTAATAACAAGCTAAAGAAAGCCAAGTCACTAGAACCTAGAAAGGAAACCAAAACACAAAGCAAATCTGAGTTTCGAATCGTCTAAGGTGAAATGCGAAAGGAGATTGAACTCCGGCCAATTCCAAATCAGGAAAAGCTCAATGATTCCGACCTCAAGGCATTGACGAAAAAGAGAAACCTGTGTCAGCTAAAAAATTCGCAGATCCGAAGCTCGGAAACGCCGACAAGAAAGCAAAAAATGTAGAAGAGGGGCAAATCAAATCTCGCAAAGAAGATGAAATTGGAAGACAGACCTGAGAAGAGGGAGAGGAATCGGCGTGTTGGATCTGATCGGAGCTGCTGAAAACTTTGTGTTTTTGAACTTTTTTGATTGATTTGGAGTCGCGCAACCGCTGGTTGTTGGAGTTTGGTGCAATTTTACGAAAACATTACCGCTCCGACTCGGATTCTGTCACAATGCAACTTGCGTTACCTTTGCAGATTGTAACAAGAAAATTTATAATTTTCAATGGACTTCTCAAATTTTATATTCTTTTTTTCATTTCAAAATAAACGTATAGGAAAATTCAGCTTGGTTTTGTGTGCAAATTTTTTTGTTTCCTTGATGTTTATTCATACAGTACGATGACCCATATTAGTTGGTAACTGGTATGGCAAAACTTTAGTTGGATTCCTAGTTTCAGCTCGTTTTAATGACAAATATTAATTGGTTTGCCTTACAATTGAATTTAGCTAAAAATATATTCAAACAAAAGTTTTTTGTTAAGACTTAACAATTTTTGTATGTTTGATTGGATTAAATGTTAAGTCTTGATTTCATTCATTTAGGAAAATAATAATATTCAATATATACAAAAAATAATTTAGTTACATTCAATCGTACGAAACATCAATCAAAACTTTAACATCGTCTGCAGAAAGTCTAATAACGTGTCATGGCTACACCCACATCTTTACGCGGATACTGAAGTTGCTTTGCTCAAAAGTCATAACAATTATTTTTGATAATTTTTCTATGACGATACAGATGACAACAAATCATCCATATTTATAGATTATGAGATATCCATTTTGATCATATGCGACCTAGGGAAATTTTAAGTTCGTGTGTCGATCAAAGTGCTAGTAGCAACGGTTTGAGATAGTTGAAAATAAACGAGTACCTTTTTTTTTTTTGCTGTCACCAAACAAAAAATGATTATTATTATATTTAATTTGTTCGAACGGGTCCTTGTCTTTGTAGTCAATTTGCCCGGAAGAAAATATCTCTAATGTAATCAGTCTCCCCACATTTGACACTGAGAAGATATATTTCGAATCACGCGCGCGCAAAGTTAAAGCCACTCATTCCCATCCATCCTTTTGTCTCCTTCCCCACACAGATCGAACAAACCAGAGAGATATGGAGCTCGATTCCATCACCGCTAGGCGCAGACTCGCCACCGTCGCCGCGCACTTCCCGGCAGCCATCAACGATCCCGTCTCCACCGCATCGCTCGTTCCCTTGGTATTACTCTCTCTCTCTTTTATCTAAGAATCAGACGATTTTAGAATTAGGGTTCCTGGATTTCCTTCTCCTAGGGGCTTTTTTTTGTAGCTTTGTGGAGCTTTTTACTCGTAAGACGCTTTTTTCTGATTTCCGATGTAGAACGATCCAGAATCTCCCGCTGTGAATATTTCTCCGAATTTTCCAATTTGAGTGCTCTCTCGAGATCTGTGTTTTTCGCAATAGTTTTGAATTTCAGCGAGCAGCTTTCTATCTCTTCAGCTGCGTCGATTCAGATGAGTTTATGACCGTAGCTTACTTTGTCCGACTCGATTCACTCGTCAATCTGTCTTTCTCACGAACCAAACGACGATATGCTTTCTTTGAACTGTCTCGAGATAGTTTTGGTTTCGCTGTTTCCTTTGTTTTCGTTTAACATAAATTCTCTTTCATTGGTTTATGATGATGCCCCAGAACTGCAGCAGCAGTTTGAATTCTGTCATCAGAAGATGTGACAACAAAATCTCTTTTGCCCGGCAAGCATCTTCTGAACAGGGCTTTTTTATGAGGCAAGCTTCCACTGACCAGGTACCACAACTTCCTTCTTATCTGGTGGATTCATCATGTCTGTTAAGTTGAGACGCTCAAATTGTTTTGTTCACTGTTTCTGTTTTCTCTTCGTTCAGGTTATACCTCAGACTGGCGGAACCAGTTTGAAGAACTCTGTCATTAGAAGAGGTGACAACAGGATGTATTTTGCTCGGCAAGCATCTTCTGCACATGGTTTTTTTATGAGGCAGGCGTCAACGGACGAGGTACCATCAACTCCTTATTACATCTTGTCTGGCGATCTTTAAATTGCACACGATACTTTCTATGAAAGTAAATTGTTGTTCAAACTTTTTTTTTTTTTTTTTTTTTGACAGAGGACCATACCACAGGACGCTGCATCTACCAAGTGCTCTGCGACCAAAACGAATGGCTTCCCTTCTTCTTCACACCAACCATTGGTTTCCAAACCTGAGTACGCCCCACCACAGTTTTCCAAGGCCACCGCAAAACAAGAGTTCGTTATTTCTTCTGATTCACTAAATCAGCAAAAGGAAGAAGACTTGAAAAAGCCACTTAAGCCTGACCTGCCTAAGTTAGCCAATCTAGGTACGCATACAAATACAGGATACCTGATACACTACTTTTTCTATCCTAAGATCTGAGTACCCAAATGTTTCCTCAAGCTCGATACAGCAAACACTCAATCGCACAGACAATTGTTATATCTAATAACTAATAAAGGTGTTTTGACATCGACCTCGATCTACAGCCAAAAGTACAGGATCTAGCAACCGTACTCTTCAATCAAACACATCTTCATTAATAAACATGAGAACCTTTTTTTTTTTTGCAGGGACTTTTTGGTCTCCGAGATCGAATGTTGCAGAATATGAACATAACTATGTTGTGGCAGTAGAGCTACCAGGGGCCAGTATCAATGATATAAGAGTGGAGATCGACAACATAAAGTAACTAATACGCATCTTCATACATGTTTTTAATATGTTCCCATTACTCACACACTTATATGCATTGTGTAACAAAGGTACTTACTGTGCTGCTGCAGCTTGACTGTGACAGGTAGACGCACAGCTGTCTGTCAGAAAGTTGATGCAGGCACAAAAGGTTCAATCTTTGGGTATCACAAGCAAGAAATACTACAAGGACCATTCAAAGTGTCCTGGCCACTCCCCAGCAATGTGAACAAGGATAACGTGTCTGCTGAGTTTATGTAAGTAGAAACTATGCTTAGGGGTTTTAGCTAGTGCAAGTAGTGGTTTTATATTCCAATTTTAAACTCTTAGTACAAGTCATATTTAGAATATGTCAAGTTTCATAGAGAGCACTAACACCCAATATATGCATTTGGAACAGGGATGGGCTTCTGAGAATAGTGATTCCAAAGCTTTGAGGGCTCATTGTTCTGGAACCATATAGATAAACGGTAAACAATGTGTATAATAATATATATGGTGTTTGTGTGGAAGAAGAGAAAGAAAAGCAATAAAATAACTGATGAGAGAGATGTAAAATAGTTTGGTCTTTATTTATCATAGATTGCAGACAGGCATGCTCAGTTGATAGAGTAAGCCATGTAAACAATCTATAAATATAAGAATTACCAAAAGCCAGAAATAGAAAAAAAGAAAAAAAATTCTCAGTTGCATCTAATAGTCCTAGAGCTGGAAAAGACAATCTAGCATTATTATTATTGTAGTAAATTGGGAAGCGGTCCAAGGTAATCAGCAGCATATGGCGTCTGGGACGGGTAAGCGAAAGTGCTTGAAGGTAGGTGATTAAGCTGATTCACATACATACCGTTATAGGACATCCACTGAACAGTTGTAGGATCCCAGTTGTAGTACATCCACTGAGGATCATAGCTTGCGACGTATCCATTATGGAACACGAGATCAGAAGAATGATATGGAACTAGGTTCTGCTGGCACACGACAGGAGGAGAAGGCGTGGTGGTGGTAGAGGGAACCATCATTCTTTTCCCAACCCCATAGAGCATTCCTTTAGCAAACCTTGAGTCTTCAAAGACTTGTTTGAGCTTGATGAACACAAGTGCAGTCATCAAGCTGTCTGAGCCAGCGTGGTGTGCTCTTCCCACACGTGCAATCTTCAGTAACTCAGCTAGTTTGCTGAGACCGAGGTGTTCGCCGAGGCCATCGCAGAAGCCAGCCATAACTTTCAAGTCGTAAACTTCGCCAAATACTTTGACAACCTCCGATGCAAACTCTCCGCGTGTTTCCGGGAGTTTGCCATTGTTGAGGATGCAGAGAAAGTATGCGAAGTCATAAGCTCCTTGGAAAGTAATGAACTCGACGTGTTTCTGAGATTGAAACGCAGACAGGAGCTTGGGGAAAAAGGAATAACCGAACATGTCAACTCCTTCGTTTCTAATCCTGTTCAAATCCAAACCATGTTTCTTGAGAAACTCGATCGAAATCTCGTTCCGTGTGTCTGATGGGTCGCCGAAATTGGAGAAGTTGAACTCCCAGGTGCCACCTATCTCTCCCTTGGCGTTGAACAAAGTGAACCCACACTGGATTAGCTTCGTCGATTCGACGTTAGCTTTCATGGCGATGTACGATTCGTCTTCAGATGAGTGTATGTAAGTCCGGTGAATTGTCCCTGGGTACTCTGTATCGAAAGCGATCAGTGGGTATCGCTTGTGACATTCCCTCAATCGAGCCATCTCTTCGTCGACGTTTCTCCCCCATACTTTCCTCGTCCTCGGTTCTGATTCTAAGTGCTGCTTATTCTCGTTCATGGGTTCTGCACGAAAAGAAAATTAGACTTCTTTTTAGGAGGAAGAGGCATGAATACGAGAGGTCTGTTTGATTGTAAGCATTAGGGTTCTTTAAAAAGACTTATATATGCTCTCTTTCTACTTATCCTTTTCCTTTTCCTTTTTAAAAATATAAAATAAATAGAAAATCGGTGTACCTGAGTTTCCCTTTTTCCGATGTTTTAATTAATTAAGATGTTTATCATAGCTTGCTCCCCAATTAACTAGAGCATTAGAGTGAGTTATGCGTTCTGATCTCGTATCTGAGCTGTTTTAAATCCGCTTGGATTTTGGATATTCGCTTCTTTTTATTAAAATAAGTTAGATTTTAGAAATTCTCCTTTTTCATTAAACTAAATTTTGTAAATCTTGATTTTGTTTGTTTTTTTCTAATTTTTGTACGGCAACTTCGTTTTTCTTACACAAAAGGCAGTTTTGACAATTAAGAAAAAGAGTAGAAAACTAAAACACATCTCTGTTTCAAATATTGATACGTGGAGTGTTAATTTGTTAAATAAATTGAGAGTTTGAAGGTTGGTTTGCAATTTTACCAATACATACAATTAGCTTTTATCAGTTTATGTAATAGAGTTGAGTTAAACAATCAAAAAGTAACTGTACAGTATACAATGTTTATCTAAAAAAGTGTCATAAAGTACACCGGGATTCTGACCATAAGTATTATAATTATACAAATGTAAAATAAGTCCTTAGATTTGAGGTAATTTGCGAAGTAGCCATTAGGTTTTGCAAAATTGCAAATTTGCAAACGAACATGTTTAGGTAGTTAGGCCTCTACAATACAGTTTGAACATTTGACCCCAAAAAGAAAGACAAAATCGATTTAGACCATCAGAATCGCATAGAGATCGACTCTACAAAACTAAAGATCGACTCTACAAAAATAAAAGACGACACTGTATTTGTACTTCTATATTTCGGCTCGTTGGTAGAGTCCTTGATTCGCATGCTGAAGACTGCTTGAAAGTTTAGACCTTTGCCATGCACGTGATGTGCTCGACATAATTCCGCAGAGTGTTTTATAACAACGTTGTGGAACGAAGAAACCCAAGATAGCTCCTTAAGCAAATATGAGGTTTGGCCTCGTGAGATCGCTTCTGTTTCACCCGTGTGGTGGCTCCATCATCACTGTCCGATCAACAGCGACGTCTGCTCAGTATGTAGCTTCCAGATCAAGAGACCCTGTTTTCGAGAAGCTCATGGACAAATACAAGAACCTTCTCAAAGTCATTGCCATTCAAGACCTTATCCTTGCGAATCCAACAGCTGATCCTCCTTCTGTGTCCATTGAGTTTCTCTCCAGGCTCTCCCAGAAGCTCCACCTCAACCGCGGCGCCGCTTCTTTTCTGCGAAAGTACCCTCACATTTTCCATGTCTTGTATGATCCTGTGAAATCTCAGCCCTTTTGCAGGTTAACTGAAGTAGCCATGGAGATTTCTCGTCAAGAGTCTTTGGCTATCAATGCTACTTTGTCTCTTGTTGTTGACCGGTTGGCCAGGCTCTTGTCTATGTCGATATCAAAGTCAATTCCGCTTCGTGCGGTGTTCAAGGTCTGGAGAGAACTTGGGCTACCTGATGATTTTGAGGACTCTGTCATCTCAAAGAACCCTCATGTTTTTAGGCTTAGTGATGCTCACGAACCCAATACCCATATCTTAGAGCTCGTTCAAGAAGAAGATAAAAGTCTGAGCTTTGAAGCCTATGTTGAGCAATGGAGGGTGGTTGAGTGTTCTAAAGAGGATTGCAGTGTCGATAGAACCGAAATTCAGTTTAGTTTCAAACATAGTTACCCACCAGGAATGAGACTGAGCAAGAACTTTAAGGCTAAAGTTAAGGAATGGCAGAGGCTGCCTTACGTGGGGCCATACGAGGACATGGTTGGTAAGAAAAAGAGCAAATCCGGTGTGATGGGAGTAGAGAAAAGAGCGGTTGCGATTGCTCACGAGTTCCTCTGTCTGACCGTTGAAAAGATGGTGGAGGTGGAGAAGATCAGCCATTTCAGAAAATGTTTTGGGATTGATTTGAACATAAGGGATTTATTCTTGGATCACCCGGGCATGTTTTATATTTCAACTAAAGGGAAAAGACACACAGTGTTTCTCCGAGAGGCTTATGAGAGGGGACGTTTGATAGAGCCAAATCCAGTCTACGACGCAAGGAGGAAGCTTCTTGATCTTGTCCTCTTGGGTCGCCATGCTGCTTTATCAGAGTCTAAGGACACAAATATGTCTGAAGAAGAATGAGATTTTGGTCCTTTTTGAGCTTAAGATATGCTATCGTCCATATGCTTATCATATCTAGTGAAGTGTACGAAACACTTGGGAGATGAGATCACCAAGAATCAAGCAACCTTGAACCTAACTGCATATGCGTTTACGTTGAGGAATGACAATACAAGATAAGCGTTGTCTCTGTGGTGTTTTGCCTGACTAATCCCGACCCGATCAAGGTCGTGCTCACAAGCAGTGTTTTAGCAGGAAAAAAACAAGTGATTTAAGGCATAAGCGAGTATTTATGTTATATTTGATTTTACTAGAGAAATTTTGATCCGTCATTGTTGTGTACATTGTAGGTTATGTCGACAGAAAGTTAGAAACTATCCAAACTCAATACGTCTTCTTTCTGGGGATTTTGTTTGCCTGGTTGCTAAATGATGCATGTGGCTTTCCTTGTGCTACGAAAACTCTTTTTTTTCTTTTGTTATTGTAATCTTTTGACTTTTAAAAAGAAAATAATTGCATCTTACAAATCTCTAATTGCAATCTTTTTCTTCATATCTTTATTTTGGTTATATATGATACATCAGCTTTTCTTATGCTTACAAAGGTTTAAAAATTTAAATGATAAATTCCAAGATTAGGTATTTCTTGAAATATTTATATGCTAAAATTAACCAAACATTGTTGGATAATTTTTTAAGGTGGTTGACAAAAAAAAATATATACTAGATATTAAGGTGAAAAAAGGTTGGTAAAATCAAAAGGAACCTTCAAATGTAACGGAAGGACCGAAAATAAAATAAAATATATATATCGGAGTTTAAGGGAAAAGCAGCGGGGCCACTGAGAAGAGGACACGTAAGATGTTGGGGAACCACATCTCTTCTCTTCTTAAATCCTACTCTTAATTCTCTTCTCCAAAACAATCTTCTTTCACACTTAGCTTCTTCTTTGTCTGCCAAATTTCCTCAGGTGCGATTCACTCTTCGCTCATCTTTTTAATCTCAAGCAGTTTGTCTTCGGCTGTCTTTGGTATGAATCTGTTTAATCTCGGTGTTCTTGTGCACGATTGTACTTCAGCTAGTCCGATCTCGTCGATTTGAGTTTTTTTTTTGTGTGTGTGTGTATTTAACTTGAGGAATTTCAATTTAATGCCGAGGATTGGTGATTTTTTGTGTTCACATGGACATTTGTGTACTCAGTTGCTAGTTTGATAGATTTTATTTCTGGAAGCACAGAAATGTTCCAATCTCGGTTCATATGCGTCGCTAATGGTCGCTCATGTTGATTAGACTTTTAACATAAACTTGCATGGTTAAGCTCAACTGTTCTTTGTGTTTTTGTTGTTCACGCCCTGGCTTGTAATCGTCTAAACTGTTCCCTGTTGATGTTAAATGTTGTGTATAGTGCAGATGGCTGCTTCATCGGCTTGTCTTATCGGGAGCGGATTATCTGTCCACGCAACCAAACATAGGTCTAAACAGTTAGGTCTCTCCTCGACATTTACTTCAGTTGATAGGACATCTAAAGTTACTGTTGTGAAGGCTTCTGTGGATGTGAACAAACATGAAGCAAGGAGAGGTTTCTTTAAGCTTTTGCTTGGAAACGCTGCAGCTGCCGGAGTGGGTTTGCTTGGAAGTGGGAAAGCAAATGCAGATGAACAAGGGGTTTCCTCGTCTAGGATGTCTTATTCTAGGTTCCTAGAGTATTTGGACAAAGGAAGGGTTGATAAAGTAGATTTGTATGAGAATGGGACAATAGCTATTGTGGAGGCTGTTTCTCCTGAGTTGGGTAACCGGATTCAGCGTGTGCGCGTGCAGCTACCGGGGTTGAGTCAGGAGCTTCTCCAGAAGTTGAGGGCAAAGAATATTGATTTTGCAGCACATAATGCTCAGGAAGACCAAGGCTCTCCACTACTCAACTTGATTGGTAATCTTGCGTTCCCGGTTATTCTGATTGGTGGTTTGTTCCTTCTCTCCAGACGTTCCTCTGGTGGAATGGGTGGACCTGGTGGCCCTGGCTTCCCACTTCAACTTGGTCAGTCGAAAGCGAAGTTCCAGATGGAGCCAAACACCGGCGTAACGTTTGATGATGTTGCTGGAGTCGATGAAGCCAAGCAAGATTTCATGGAAGTGGTGGAGTTTCTGAAGAAGCCTGAGAGGTTCACTGCGGTTGGTGCCCGGATCCCGAAAGGTGTTCTCCTTGTTGGCCCTCCTGGTACTGGGAAAACCCTGTTGGCAAAAGCCATTGCTGGCGAAGCTGGTGTACCCTTCTTTTCCATCTCGGGTTCTGAGTTTGTTGAGATGTTTGTCGGTGTTGGTGCTTCAAGGGTCCGTGATCTTTTCAAAAAAGCCAAGGAAAATGCTCCTTGCATTGTTTTTGTGGATGAAATAGATGCTGTTGGCAGGCAAAGAGGAACCGGAATTGGTGGAGGTAATGATGAAAGAGAACAGACGCTTAATCAGCTGCTGACGGAGATGGATGGTTTTGAGGGTAACACTGGTGTTATCGTAGTTGCTGCTACCAACAGAGCAGATATTCTTGACTCCGCCTTGCTGAGACCAGGGCGTTTTGACCGGCAGGTATATATTTGATCAGAACGCTTTGTGACTCTCCATTGATCTTCTACTGCTGGTTGCTTAACGTGTGTTGTTCTTAATGCAGGTGTCTGTTGACGTTCCAGACGTTAAGGGAAGAACAGATATACTCAAGGTTCACTCCGGGAATAAGAAATTCGAGGATGGTGTTTCACTTGAGGTAATAGCCATGAGAACGCCTGGGTTTAGTGGAGCTGATCTTGCAAACCTCTTAAACGAGGCTGCCATATTGGCCGGACGCCGTGGCAGGACGGCAATATCATCAAAAGAGATTGATGACTCGATTGATAGAATTGTAGCTGGGATGGAAGGAACAGTCATGACAGATGGGAAGAGCAAAAGCTTGGTAGCTTACCATGAAGTTGGCCATGCCGTCTGTGGGTAAGTGAGAATCAGATTAGAATTTAGAAGCATGCGTGTGTTATCAAGAGCTTAGTTTGAAGGTCAATATTTGTTCTTGCAGAACATTGACTCCAGGACATGATGCTGTTCAAAAGGTCACATTGATACCACGAGGCCAAGCGAGAGGTCTGACTTGGTTCATTCCCTCTGATGATCCAACTCTAATCTCCAAACAGCAACTATTTGCAAGAATTGTTGGTGGACTCGGTGGAAGAGCCGCCGAAGAAGTCATCTTTGGTGAGCCCGAGGTGACTACTGGCGCAGTTGGTGACTTGCAACAGATCACCGGTTTGGCTAAGCAGGTATCTGCTAAAGTCCCAGCTTCACTTTTTGTTCTGTTAGCCTAAACTAGTTTTAATGATGTCGATATGCTTATATACTTGCAGATGGTGACAACATTTGGGATGTCTGAAATCGGACCATGGTCGCTTATGGACTCATCGGCTCAAAGCGATGTCATAATGAGGATGATGGCAAGAAACTCAATGTCTGAGAAGCTCGCAAATGATATCGATTCAGCGGTGAAGACACTATCAGACAGGGCATACGAGATAGCTTTGGGCCACATAAGGAACAATCGTGAAGCCATGGACAAGATTGTTGAAGTACTTCTCGAGAAAGAGACAATGTCAGGCGATGAATTCCGAGCAATACTGTCTGAATTTACAGAAATCCCACCTGAAAACCGTGTTGCTTCCTCAACCTCAACATCAACATCAACACCAACGCCAGCTTCTGTCTGAGTCTGTGTATATCTTGAGATACTTCCCCATACTGTGTAATAAATCTTAAATCTGTCTAGTTGAAGTATATATACGAATTCAATCACAAAAACTATGGCTGCAAAGTGTGTTCAATAATTGTCACAGATTCAATTCAGCATCAGCGATGGAGATTGGAGAGTCACGTAGATCCGTGCTGTGATGACTAGTTTTGTAATAAGCTGAAAGAAACTTGACACTAAAACTGATTAAAAATCCAATGACTCAAAGTACTTACAGTTGTGCACACATCACTTAATGGGTACCACTCAGCCTGGGCATTCGGGTATTCGGTTCGGTTCCGGGTAAGAACCATTCGGTTCCGGGTATTTCGGATAGGGGAGTTTGGGATCCAATAGGTACTTGTAAAATTTTGGTCCGGTTCCGGTTCGGTTCCTTCCGGTTCCGGGTAGGATCCGATTAATACCCAAAACTTTTCGCTTCTTATTTGGTTGTGGTTCGGTTTGAGTATTATTACCCGAAATATTTAAAATGTATCCGAAAACCCAGAATTATACCAAAAAAATCCGAATATTTTCATCAAAATCTAAAAAAAACAGAAAAAAAAATCTGAAATACTAAATTATACTCTAAAACATGAAAAACTAAAAATAAAAAATTACAGTAATACTTAAAATACACATGTAATACCTAAAAGTAACTAATACTTTCAATATTTTCGGGTATTCGGGTACCCGTTTGGGTATCGGTTCGGTTTCGGGTAATACCCGATATCCACGGGTATTGACAAACAGGAACCAATGAGTATTTTAGGTATTTTCAGAACCGATCCGGATCCACTTTTTCGGTTCGGTTCCGGTTCGAGTTTTTGGTTCGGGCATTTTGCCCAGGCTGAGGTACCACAATGATGATTGAAGATTATATACGATATTACATACACACTGACACCAGTACAATGCATCAATGTTTAATCCTCCTACACATGTTTGACGGCCACTCAGGAAAAATCCACCCATTACTGCTCAGTTTCAACTCAGTCGCAATAAACCCTAAAAAAGAAACAAACAATCCAAGTTCCACTACCAACCTTTTAAACGTTAATTAAGACGTCATTCCCACCACCAGCTCCATCGTTCTCCTCCTTCTTCACCCACACCATAGTCCTTGTAGACGACCAATCATGCTTCTGGTTTCGGTAATAACCTTGTCCCCTGTTCAATCTCGCAGGTCCCTTGACCTCTCTATCTCTTCCATCCTCTTCTACTCTCTTCTTGATCCGGAGATGCTGAAGCTGAGTTTCTACAGCAGTCGAATTACAAGCACCATTCTCCCCTGGAATCTCCCTCGGGATGCACGCCTTCGATTCACACTTGACGACCTCCTTCACAGACCCACCCTGATTCTTCTTGTTCTGCTTCTTAGACCATTTCTTCTTTCTCTCTCTCGAAAACCCTCCATCTTCTCCCTTCTTGCTCACAGTTGCAGAGACCTTAACTTCCTCTTTCTCAACGCAGTTTGGTTCCTTTTCCCAAAGATCCTTACGAAAACCTCCGCCTATACCATTTTCCACGAGCTTCACCGTTGGTTCTTCTCTCCTTCCTTGTCCATTAACCTGCTGCTTCACACCACTCTCTGCCAACTCTTTTTCTTTCTGTTTCCGCTCTTTCTCCTTCATCCACCGCTCCTGAAGCTGAAGAATGGATACGTAGTTAGCCGGAATCGAAGCCACACTCTTCATCTTCCCATCAATTTTCTTCTCCATTGTATTTTCTTTTCCCTTGCAAGCTCATCACTCATCAATGAATGCAACGCAGCCAAACAAAGTAAAGTGGGGAAGAAATTAATAAATGAAGGCTGAAAAAGCAATCCGACAGTAAGCGACAAAGTGCGCAAGGCCCAATGGGCTCTTGTACTGAACTACGAGAGCAAGACGACACATGAAAATATCCCACAAAAGAAAAAATATATATTGAAAACTCTCAACAATGGTGGACAGACACTCAACGTTATCTAATCTTTACATTACATTTTTTTCACAGTTTCGTTTTTCTCAGATCCAATAAACAGCCGAATCCAAATTGAAAAGTTTCTCAAGATCATCCAATTACGATAACAATAATAATAATAATGATATAAAAATAGAAGAAAAAAAAAAGATCAGGAAAAGCTTTTGCTTCTTGTTACTCCAACATCCTGCAAAGATTTAAAAAAACCAGACAACTATTTTCCTCCTCTTTGGATTGCTCTCCATATACCATCTGAAAACAACGAAGCTTCACATCGCCATTTTTTCCCTTTTTTTTTTTTTTAACATCAATAGTCAACTACCCTTTCCTTCTTTCTTTCAATCACGACAGACCAAACACCAGTCTCTTCCTTTTTCATTGTCTTTGTCTGTGTCATCTCTTTAGCCATCTATGAACATTATTCATTGATAGAGTCTATGAGAACAAGACCATCGATTGTTGCAGAAAGAGAGCAAATAGAACTGGAAGTTAGATCATAGAGGACAAAACCTGGCAAAAAAGACTCTGGTTTCCAAATCAAAGGGCTTCATCAAGTTCACGCATAGAGAAGTTTGAAGCCTCTGACGCTTCAGCTAGAGATTCAAGCATGCTTGTCACTTCAGTTGTATCGTCCAAATAATATTTAGCCTTGCTTGGCTTTTGCCCAACTGTGCATGCAAAGACGAGAGCATTTGTGCAAAGCAATTTTTTCGACATTGCATTACCAATCGCCTCAAACATGTCTTCGTCAGATCGATCATCTCCAATACATAGCACGAAATCAACTGGTTTTCCCTCTTCAGCCATTGATGAAAATATCTTTTCAGACACAGATCCTTTGCTCACTCCCTATATACTCACAAAACACGAATGAGTGTGAAGAACTATATATATTTCAATACAACAACACGCATGAATCAAGCGGAAGAAAAGAATTACCTGAGGCTTGACTTCTACGATGTAGTGACCGCTTTTGACTGCAACTGGCTCATTAGCTAGAACACTCTCCAGATGCTCTAACATTTCCTTTGCTTGCAAAGAACCAAAGCCTGGATCCGCATCCCGATATTGCCAAACCAGAGCACTCTCTTTAATTTCAATGGAAGAGCCATCGGTAGATTCAGTGTACTGTTTCATTACAGGTTCCACGATCTGCATCCAACCAAAATCAGAGTTCTGGCCACATGTTTCCCATTCTTCACTGCCTGGCCACCTAAGATATAGAAAAAAAAGACATGGCATGTTACTAACACTGAAAGAGATGAATTTTACACATTTAAACTAGTATTAGAAAATTTAGAGAAGAAAGGTACTTTAAGAAGTATCCATGCTCGGCTGCAATTCCAATGTTTTTGCACGGGGAGAACCATTTGCCTAAGCTTTCCCTTCCTCTTCCACTGACAATGAAAATTGAATTCTTCTTGTCCTCACAAAGTGCATCCAAGAAGTTAAGAACTTCTTGGCTGGGAGCTTTATTTATGGAGTTTTGAGGCATCAGAGTGCCATCATAATCCAACAGTATAGCTCTGCTTTTCGACCTCTTGTAGTCCGACACAATGCACGGTATTGAAAGCTTTCTAAAGTTAGGATCGAGTGCCACAACTCTGAAACCAAAACTAATCCCCATCCCCCAACACCTTTTCTTGAAATGGTCCACACATATCCTCTCTAGGTCTTGCAAGAAACTTCTTGACCAAAAAGCAACGTCGTGAGTACTAACATACCGGAAGTGTTTCTCATGTCGCAGCTGTTTCTCAGGATCACCCATTGAGAGGGCCTCATTAAGGGCTTCTCCAGTCGCTTCAACGTTCCATGGGTTCACCCGTATAGCCCCACTAAGCGAAGGAGAACATCCAATAAACTCGGATGCAACCAACATGCTCTTCTTTGGGCCACTAAAATCTGATTCAGACCCCAGCAGACCCTGTCTACATACGATATATTCATAGGGAGTAAGGTTCATACCATCTCTAACAGCTGTAACGACTACACACTCAGCGATATGGTAATAAGCATTGATTTCGTTTATGGACACGGGAGTATCAATATATACGATAGGTTGATATCCAGGTTTGCCAAACTCTTCATTGATCCTCCTGCAGCTTTCTTCGATTTCACCACGTATTTCGTCTATATCAATACCTTTACCCCTCGCGGGATTAACAATCTGAACCAGCACAGCCCTTCCCCTCCAATTCGAGTGCTGCTTAAGCATTTGTTCCATTGCTAGAAGCTTCAGGTTAATACCCTTGAAAATATCCATGTCATCAATGCCAAGCAACACTGTCTTACCTTCGTAACGCTTTCTGAGCTCCATCACCTTACCCTCCTCCTCTGAGTATCTCATCACCGATTGAATCCGACCCATGTTGATCCCCACAGGCATGATCTTTATTCCTACGGTCCTCCCGTAATACTCCAGCCCAATGTAGCCTCTCTTAGATTGATACTCCAGACCCAACATCCGACTGCAGCAAGTAAGGAAATGACGAGCGTAGTCGAATGTGTGGAAGCCAATAAGGTCGCTGTTCAGTAACGCCTTGAGGATCTCTTCGCGAACAGGAAGGGACCTGTATATCTCGGATGAGGGGAACGGACTGTGGAGGAAAAAACCCATCCTAATCCGGTTGAACCGTCTTCTGAGAAACGTAGGCAAGACCATCAAATGGTAGTCATGAATCCAGACATAATCATCATCTGGGTTTATAACCTCGATAACTTTCTGGAAGAATAGCTTATTGGTCGCTACATAAGCCTCCCAGAGAGACCTATCAAATCTTCCACCATGATCAGCTGAAAAGGGAAGCATGTAGTGAAAGAGTGGCCATAGCTGTCTCTTGCAAAAGCCGTCGTAGAACTTGGATTGCAAATCAGGTGGGAAGAACGTCGGAACGCATTTAAATTTGTCCAACAGAATCTGCGCCACATCGTCTTGTTCTTGCGAATCAACATCAACGCTCAAAGATCCAACGTATAACACCTCCATATCCTCGGGCAAACCGTCCTTGAGCTGCAAATACAATGCATCTTGATCCCAGCTGAAACTCCAGCTTCCGTTTCGTCTCTCCGCCTTCAAGGGAAGACGATTAGCGACAATGATCATTCGATCAGAGGAAACCGAGGAGGGATTGTCGGAGGAGACACTATATGCTTGATCTTCATCAAACTCGGACACGTTACCAGGAACCGTCATTACCCTAGGAAGCCGCCTACGCTCTCTTCCCATGACAGGGAAATTCCCTGACGCCAGGTCTAACAAATTCGTGTACGACCTAGAAATCATCTTCGCTGTCTCCAATGGCTAAAAGAATCCACCACTTCAAATAAATCTGCATCATAAGAAACCCAGAAATAATCCAGTGAGAACAAACTCAACAAGATCTACGCACGGAGATAACAAAAACTAAAAAAAAATCAATATTTCTCAGTCATTTGAATACCCATCAAAGCCAAATCGAGAGCTTGAGTAATACCCAGATATCAGCAGTATTTACTAATCCTCTTTCTATCACTGAGCTAAGAACAAACAAACAAAAAACTGAGCTTTACGCGCAAAAAAAAAAAAAAATTTAAAATCGAATGAATGACACATTCCTATCATCCAAAAGCAAGATCCATGAAATTTAAAAGCTACAAATAACGGGAGGAAGATTCACTTTCGGATACACACAAAAAAAAAAAAAAAACTAAATCGGAGCGACCCGATCCCTCAATTCAGCAAACACGAAAGAGGACCCAGAAAAAAACGAATGAAGAAAAACAATTGAACCGAAAATCCCCTTTGGATTTGTCAGGCATCGAGACTCACCTTTTTCGTTCCTTGGCAAATGAAGAATCTGATCTTCTATCTAACCCAAAAATGAAACGTGAAATTTAATCTAGGGTTTATATGGAAAACTCAAAAAAGAAATAAAATAAAAATCTCTGTTTCCAGCCTCATATGTGTATTTTACAGAAATATCATATATACCCCTCTATTCTCTCGACGAATCTACTCTCACCAGTATACTATTCTCTAAAGTCAAAAGTTTCTTACCAAAAAAGAGAGAACGTTTCCTTTATAGTGGAAAAAAGTAATCACAGGTTGGCCAATACTATCTTTCTGATATAGATAGTTAGCATGTTTAAGCTGGTTCAACCTTCCATATTTATTTATTTTATGAGCTGGTTTTTATTAGATCCATATTTATAAAGTTTGATTTATTGGGAAAAAAAGATATTCAACAAAGAATGACAGAGATGAGAAAAAAAGGCAGATATATTGACAAAAGAGGGAAATATTTTATAAATATATTTGATTGGATATACATGTAATTATTTTATAAGGAATAAAAAAAAATATAGGGTATTCCTATAAGGTTATTAAAACTATAGGGTCAAATTATTAGAAACTTAGGAAACTAAGGTGGGACTGTGGTATTTTAGCGTAAAGTCGTACGTATAACAGTCGTACATCGTGTTTGATATGGAAGCTGTTGGATATGTGAATCTCAAAGGGAATATTATTTTTTTATTTTTGTTTATTTGAAAGTTGTTATGATTTTACTGGTCAAATCGAAAGAGCTGAGACTGTGATAATTTTAAAATCGACACGACCGTCACCGAGTCTTTGCTTCGCTGTCCAGGAAGTACATGTCATTTTTTACAACGTACTTGACTACCAATCCGATTGGACGGTAACGTAGAAAGAAGCGACAGCTCCGTTGTCGTATCATTCCCTTTCGTTTAGAAAATTTGGATAAGGCAAGTAGCCAGCCGGACTCGCACTATTGCCAGCTGGCATGACCCCAAAGAGTTACATCACGCGTTAGAGAAGCGCGTGGAGAGGCGGACACGTGATATGTAGCAACACAACGTGAGGACGCGTGATGCTGCCGTATTGCCATGTGTGGGGACCACTCTGGTAGTGCCTAGGGCTGCCTCTCGCGCTTACCAAACGTGTCTAGAACCTCATCTTTGGACCCTTTGACACGTGTCGAAACAGGGGACACTTTCGGCGAGTGGTTAACGGGAGTGATCAAGTTTCTTACGTTTTTATGATTTGGATCGTTTTAATCTTAGGGAAAGTGTCATATACTCGAATAGATTTAATTATGGTTGTATTCGATTATAAAATAATGAAACTGGTTGGTCAATTAATTGTTGGTTGCACTTTGTCTTTACTCGTTAATGATTGGTGATTGATTAGTGGTAGGCTTGCAGTTACAAACGATCGATTTTTTTGGGTTGTCGATTTTTATATTGAATATCGGAAAACAGCCAAGATAGATAATAATGTACATGTACTTTATTGAACAAGGATTACGTTATCGAGCTGTTGTTTTACAAATGTTGTTCGGTAATTTCATACTAGAGTTTATGTTATTGAATTGTTGTTTTATCTACAATCGTGGGTAGTTTCATAGTTCTTACAATTGTGTCGATATGTCGTTACTCGTATTTTGATACATACTATGTGTTATTAGTAAGAACAAATATAATATGTAGTTGAAATACAATTATTATGGCTTTAAAGTTTTTCAACTATTGCATTTTAAAATTCACCAAAACAAAAAAGTATAGCATTGTATATAAACTTTTTCTAGCGACCGAATCAAATCCTTCAATAGAAATAAATATTTTGGTTGAACTTTACTGGTGAGACATTAAAATATCTGAGGCACCTTATATTAGAAGTTCTGATGGAATTTTAGTGATTTACAAAGGATATAGATTAATTTATTTAATATTAACAGTGTTTGTGTAAAAAAAATCGTAAATTCTAACATGATATTAGAGTTACATTTTATAATGATTATTTTATAATTAAAATATAGTATATTATTGCTATCATAGATATAGCGAATTCAGTACAAAATTGTTGAAAGTTTTATTATTTTGAAAGAATATGCTTATATACGTTAAAAATTACGATGAAAATCCAAATAATATAAAATGATCAATTTATATTTTAAATTTGAGTAAAACATTGCACTTAATAAATTTACAGGTTTTCATTTCTCAGTTTCTTTAAAAGTTAATAAAAATCTGTTCAAATTTAATATACATACTTCATAACTTCTCATTATTTGATACCAAAAACAAAAAAACAAAGTTTTTACAGCAAAAATTACTACAAATAATTTTACATAGAAAAAAAAATTAAAATCTATCAATTTGTATTATTAATCTACAATCAATTATGTTATTTGAGCATTGAATTTTTTTTTATTTTATATTGAATCACAAAGTTTTCATAGATTATTTAATCACTAAATAATTTCCAAAAATTCTATAAAAATAATTATTAATTTATTATTAAAAAGATCATAAACATACATGATTTTTATGACTTTTATACGTCAAGGTTTTTAAATATTGAACGGTTCATTGACTAAAAGATTTTGTTATGTTTATAATAATTTAATGACACATAATTTCAGTAAATATCTAAAATTTATGAAATCAAGGCAGATATGAATCGTATAGACTCTTTTACCGTTTTACGTATGCAGCTAGTAGCACATGAATTAACTCAATCCTAAAGTAAAATTGTTTTTCTAGTGGACATCCCTAACTAATAAATTTGAAAGTCGTATTTTCTTCATCCTCATCAAGAAGTATGTGTTTTGTTTTACCAATGATAAAGTTTTAAAATTAGCCCACTTTTTGTTTTTAAAAAAAAAAATTAGCCCACTTTATTTGTTTTTCACAGAAGGGAATATCGGTAAACAAAATTATAAATTTTTTTTTTAAATGATAGTGGAAGGTCTTAACAACTTCCTATAATTCGAAAAAGACGACACTAACTTAGCGAAATAATATTGTTTTAAACGACTCAATTAGATTTCCGATCTAAAAATCTATCAATTCAAAAAAAGAAAAAGGAAAAAAAGAAGCATAAACGATCCTGAGCCGACCTGACAAAAGCTTACATCGTCATAATCTGAATCATTATCATCAGAAACAAACAGTAACCCAAGACGAAATTCGATCCCTCTCTCATGGCTACTCGTTACAAAGCTGACGAAGAGTACGATTACCTCTTCAAGCTCGTCTTGATCGGCGATTCTGGCGTCGGCAAGTCGAACCTGCTCTCGAGATTCACAAAGAACGAGTTCAACCTCGAATCCAAGTCTACGATTGGCGTTGAGTTCGCTACCAAGACACTCAAAGTCCAAAGCAAAGTCGTCAAAGCTCAGATTTGGGATACTGCTGGTCAAGAGAGGTTCGATTACGTTTTTCCTTTTTTTTCTTCCGCTGCTTAGGATAAGGTTTCTAAAAATGATCCCTTTTGGCTTCTCAGCTATGACTTTCCTCCTATATATGGCTCAAAAGTCTGCAGATTGCTTAGAATAATATATCAATATGCTTAAGCGTTTCAACCACAAGTCTGCTTATCAGATTCTTGTGACATTGATTTGTATTTCTTCCATTTAATCTGCGACTGTTACTTTACAAAGTAACCAACCGTTTTGACTTGCTGCTAAGAACAACTGTTAGTACTGGTTACCAAAAATAGCGCCTTGTTACTGGAAGTTATTGTTTTTGTGTCTCTGTTAACATGTTTGAATATGCTGCTTCTTAATAGATACCGAGCAATCACAAGTGCTTACTACAGAGGAGCCGTAGGTGCTTTACTTGTCTACGACGTGACGAGGCACTCGACCTTTGAGAACGCAGCGAGATGGCTAAGGGAGCTAAGGGGACACACCGACCCAAACATAGTGGTGATGCTTATAGGGAACAAGTGCGATTTGCGTCACTTAGTAGCAATTAAAACTGAAGAAGCTAAAGCCTTTGCTGAGAGAGAGTCTCTCTACTTCATGGAGACATCGGCTCTCGATGCAACCAACGTTGATAACGCCTTCACCGAAGTGCTCACTCAGATTCACAAGATAGTCAGCAAGAGAAGCGTGGATGGATCCAACAGAGAAGGAGGAGGAACTTCCTCTGATTTACCAAAGAAAGGAGAGACGATAGACGTCAAAGAAGACGGATCGGTTCTTAAGAGGATGGGTTGCTGCTCTAACTAGAGTGAGATTGTAGATTTGGTTTGGTCTTGGTTAGGGGGGTGAGACAGCAAATGATAATCTCTTGGCTCTTGCGATCGAAAAAGAAACAAATAAGAAACAATTTACTGTGAGATCATGCCTATGCTTTGGTAACTTGGGCAGGCTTTTCAAATTTAAGGTACATCATCATTGGTATTTTGTCTTTGACACTCCCGCCACTTGTATGTAAATTTGTAATAAACTAAACAAATGCAAATCTTCACCCAAGTAACATTTCAATTTAAAGACCAAATCCATCTTTTGTTTGTTTATTTTGTTTTTTTTTAACACTGGAAATAATATTGATTAAGAGGCAAAGTGACACTCAGAAAATTACAAGAAGCAAACTCAAAACATAAGTGTAAAATTGTTTGGAACAGAACACAGATTTGAAAAGCAGCAGACATCAGTAGATGCCAAAATGTGTGACTTTCGTACAAGGGTCTACCAACAAAGGTTAGGAGATATTTCTGATTAACCAGTAATCCGTTCTAGTTCCAGCACCGACTTTAGCCACGAAGGTTCTCCAACCGATATGTAGGATTGGTGGCGTCTATCACGAGTACCGAAAAGGTAAATCAACTTTTAGTAAGAGGGGATAATTGTATCACTTTTTAGTGTTAAGACAAATGAATAAAAAAGAACTGTTTATGGTTCCATAACCTCGTTTTTTTCTTCTCTACGCATCTGTCAGAATTGTTTTACGGACAAAAACATATACAGAAGTACGCAATTATCAGCTTCTGATTTCTCAAAAGAGCTGAATATGACTTTACGGGTATGTAGAAGCTGATAACAGTCGTGGTTAATATAATGTCGATCCTGCCTAATATCAGGTACAAGTAGTAAATTTTCTGATCTCCTCTTTTCTTCAGACATCCACAGTTTTTAGGTGTTCTGTAATCCTGTGCTCATCTGTCGTCTCACATGCTCAGGTATTAGCCTGTTGACCAGCTCCAGTGAAGCTCCACTTAGCTATTGCCACAGTAAGAGAACAACAGTTGAGAATTGTATCTATCGGGGTTATTGATTGGACTTCCTAAAAAGAAATTGCAGAAATTACAGCAAGCTATTGATTTTTACCTCTTGTTTGAAGTTGAACAATGGTGGTAATGGACGACCATTTGGAAGACGCGCGTTTGGCTCTCGGAGTTCATTGAAAAACGGATGAGCACATGCTTCGAGCTAAAGAAAGAGAGAAAAAAAAAAAAAAAAAACATCTGTCAGAACGAATTTCAGCTCTAGTGAAGTGGGAATACCTAATTTATCACTAAATATCAAATAATCAACCACAAGAGTGTTTACGGTTCAAAAATAGATACTGACTGTGGTAATCTCTAATTCTCAATTTCAGAATACCTAATCTTCTACTTCCTATTTTTGGTTAAATCCCATTTTCTCTTTCATTCTCATGTACAGAGTTGTTTTGTTTAATAAAGCACCATCAACTTTTAACATAGATACTGACCGCAGTGCAGCGTAGACTTGGTGAATATTGAAGAAGCCGAGAAGCGAGGTCAATGGCTTCTGGAGGCATCCGCTTATGAAAAACCTGGAGGTTAAGGGAACAGAATATGGTTCGTGTTACAAACTAAAGCCATGTGTCCATTAAATTTTGCTTTTATGAATACTGTTTAGGTCGTGAGTTAATTGTTGTTTGACCAGAAAGGAAAAAAAAAAAGTGACATGAATAACCTTGTGCCAAGGGTGAGCTTTGATTTGAGGGAATCTAAAGTCTGTGTAGTTCGGGTTCATACATCGAATTTCTTCACGAGTTGGAGTACCAAGAACCTAAACCAAGGCAGCAAGTACTTATGGTAACAGATATACTAAAAAGCCCAGGCATTAGTCTAATAAAGGAGACCTTACCTTTATGATCTCTACAAGCTGATCAACTGAATTTTCTCCTGGAAATAACGGCTGTAAAGAGAGAGAGACAGAGAGTGTGTTTGAGATAATATAACATCGGGTAGCCACTATTTTTTACAAAGATACTTTATTTAACAAGATAGTTAACGCATACAAATCACACTAACCTGCCCAAGAAGAAGCTCTGCCAGAACACAACCAGCAGACCATATATCTATAGATGCTGTATACTCTGTGGCTCCAAAGATGAGTTCTGGAGCTCGATAATAACGGGAGCAGATATATGATATGTTTGCTTCACCTTTGACCTAATATAAATTGCCAGACACTATCAAAGGTTACCAAAAGCATGAAAACGAATGCTTTAATGTGCTGATAGAACATGCTGATCGCGCCTATAGTTGTCTACATAACTACTGAGAAATGGGGTAAGCAATATTAGTGGTAAAACTCACACTTAATGGTAGCTCAATGAACTACATTCATAGATGCATAAGCAAGCCGAAAAGAAAAAGGGAATCTTAGTTGATACAAAGGATAACACCCTTACCAATACTTTTGCACTTCCAAAGTCACACAGCTTAACCTGATGGGTTAAGGGATCAACCTA
This sequence comes from Isatis tinctoria, assembly GCA_010577795.1. Classification (NCBI taxonomy): domain Eukaryota; kingdom Viridiplantae; phylum Streptophyta; class Magnoliopsida; order Brassicales; family Brassicaceae; genus Isatis; species Isatis tinctoria. Next base: position 2,342,320 of record CM021244.1, on the reverse strand, counting down.
CAGTATGCACCAGTAAGTTAGATTCATAAATTGGTCAAGTTTACAAAACACATGCCATGCTAGCTAACGTACCAAGAGATTTTGGGGTTTCACGTCTCTGTGGCAAACACCAGGGACAGTATGGATGTAAGCCAAGCCTCTGAAGATCTGCGTTAGATATTTTCAAATCATTATCAGAGTCATCTCTATCAAATGAGAGTATGTGAAAGGAAATCTCTAAATAACAGTGCATACTTGATACGTGTAGAGTTTGACATAGAAAATGGGCATCCTCTGATTTGAACTTGTATAGTGCCTCAGAACCCGGTACAAAGTCTCAGGAACATACTCCATAACGAGGTTGAGGAAGAGCTCATCCCTACTCGTTGTAGAGAAGAAACAGTGCTTCAAGGAGATGACATTCGGATGATCCATTAGTCGCATTAGTTGCAGCTCACGGTTTTTGTAGCGTCGATCTTGCAAGACCTTTTTAATGGCCACAGATTCTCCAGTTTCCAAGCATTTCGCCTAAGATTATAATTTACTGGCTTGATCAGGGAGGGAAAGGGAAAATTTATGACCTATACAAGCATTGAGATGACAATATACCTGGAAGACAATTCCGAAAGATCCCGTCCCAACAACCCGCTCGGCCATGTAACTAATGGTCTGTAGGGGACAGAATGAGAGACAATGTCAGAGAGATATAAATCACTTTGACTCGGAAAAATGAAGTCACAAATAAATCATCCACTTAGTTATCTATCTGTTAATAGTTTTAGTGGAAAAGTAAATCTTGCAGTTCAACAACTTTACGAGTTAACTGCTGTTCCGTGAATTTATTTATTTTTGCAGAGATTAAAATCCAACCTGCTTCGGTTCGCCATTTTTCCCCCCAATGGTGGTAGAAATAATATGACCGGTAACGGCATCATTGCCCTCCATAACAGCAGCAGACATTTCCTGCAATCCACCTCGCATATTAATTGTAGGCATTAAACTATTTCAACAAACCTCAGCAAAAATATGACTGTATGGGAACGCTGTTATTGCTATTACATAACATGAATGATCCTAACTCCTTCATTTTATCACTCTACAGTTAGTTCGTCAATATCTAAAAACAGCTTGCCTTGTTTCCAAAGAAAATGTGAAGGCTAAAGCTAACACGCACCAATTAACCAGTAGTCAAGCCGATTAAAAACAAGATGTAGCAGAATTAGAAAAACGAAGTAAAGCATAGGTTAAACAGAGGTAAACGATAGTGATGGAAGTTCCATGAATTCAGATGTTTACAAGGAAAAAAAATTAAGAGGTACGTTATAGACACCAAATGGGATAAGTTGTGCCAGCCAGAGAGAAGGACACGCCAAAAAAAGATAATCCAGAATAAATGTAGGTTGCAACTAGAAGGCAGAGAGACAGAGAAGCAATGTGACAAGAATAAGCAGTGTATCATTGTACTTGGGAAAAGTACAGTATTGAAAATAAATAATCGGAGATATGAAAACAAGCAAATTGGGCTCGAGTGTTGAAATGAAACAATCGAAATATCGACACAAAAGAAGTAGTCATGAAGAGGAACCCTTCAAGCTAAGTAACATATGCATCTATGTCCTGCTATCAAATTCTATAGAGAGTGAAAATGTTAGATGTTAACCAAACGCAAGAAACTCTTTCTGCTCTGCCCTAAAATTTCCAAAGAGGTTACTACTGTTTACATCTCCGGTCGAACTTGTAGCAGAAATTTTTTTTAAAAACATGAGTGATCCTAATAGCAGTCTACATGTAAACAAATGAAGTCAAAACCGCAGTTTAATATCAAAAAGCCTCGCCGGAGTAAAATCTCTCCGATGAGCTCAGATCAGGACGAGCGACGAAACAAAACGCGAGGCACGAGAATACAGATGGGTTCCAGTGTACTGAAACATCGAACGAAGAAAAGAGGAGCTAGATCGGGGAAGACCTCTAGCGCAGCCACCAAACTAGAATTTCAAATGCATTGTTTACCAAACACAGACGAAACAAATACAAAAAGCTTATTACAGAAAAGAAAAAAAAAACACAGAGAGAGACGGGGAAAAAACCTTATCAGAATCCATTTCAGGACGGCGTTTCAAAGCGTCTGCGTCGTGAAGCTGCGACGGCGGCGGAGCAAGAACATGAGGGTGAGGCCCCAATGGTAATGAGGCCATGTGTGCTTCTACGCTTTCTCTCTCTCTCTCTCTCTCTCACCCACTGAACAAAGAGTAAAGACTAAATTTCAGAAAAAATGGATCAACGACAAAGGAGGACCCACCTGAGACTTACGCGCGTGAATGTAACGCTCCAATGAGAAATCTACCTTTCTATTAATAAATCCTGATAAACTCTTCATCATTAGGCAACTTAATGAGTTAAGACAGAACCTCTATCAGAGATTCTAGCATCTGTCAATGTTCAGATTTTACGGAAATAAAAAGGTATCAAATGAATACTCCCAATCATACCTTCCCAATTTTGGGTAACGAAGCTTAACTTGAAGACATTTGCCAACCATTAGATTTTCTATAAAAGAAATTTGTTTACTTTTGCTTTAATCATTTATATCAATTTTTTTTTTCTTTTTCTAGACAAAAACAATCTTTAATGATGCGTAATTTTTTCGTAACACAGATTTGTTCTGCTAACCCACAGAATAAATGATAAGTCATTTTCATTCGGTTTAGTTGAGGTTCTCATCTCTATTGCGGATTGATTAAGATTTGAATATGATATATGAACTTTTTAGGCTCTCGATCTCTGATTTCGAAGCTCTAGTGACAAGATAAGAGGTTATACATGAGACCGAAGGGTTAATATAGATTGTTTCGAGTCAAGAACTTAAAAGAGTTTTTGGTCAACAACTTTTTGTTAAGAAAGTTGAGGTATGAGACGAAATGCAGCTGTAGTGAACTGGTCGTATCCATTGTAGAGTTTAATTGGAGACTAGAGAGTTCATCAGATCATCTTTTCCCATCCATCAATGGAAGATACCCGTTTGTGAAGACGAATTACTTGAATAAAGTAGCAAAATATACCAGAGATTCAAAACAAAGTGTATTTTTTTCTTTCTTTCTGCATTCAAATCATCTGATTGCACTGTAATCATTCATTCATTCATTCTAGACAGTTTTGTTCAGTCTAAAACATAGTCTAAAAAAAACTGCAGCATCATGTAAGAAGAAAACTCCACTCAAAAACTTTTTTTTTTGTAAACATTACCTTTTGGTGTTGTAAAATCTCCTCCAGCAATTATCACTCGACGCTCTCCATCTCCCGAAGTGACTGATAAACAGGCAATGCCAAGCTCTCGAGCAACTTGAGATGAAAGAGCTTAACATTCTTCCATTTACCAGGAATCGAACCAGCGATCCCCTCAATGGCGGCCATTACATTCTCTGCAATCTCCTTCCTCCCCATGGACAAGTTGGCTACTTTGACAACACTGCAAGTACCTGTCCCGACGAAGAAGAGAGCCGATTCACAAGCTTTTTGGACCTGCTCTTTCCAGTTACCGTGCCTCAGGTTAATCGCAATCGGATTCTTCTTCCTCTTGGCGAAGTCTTTCCCCAGCAGCTTCGGCAAAACCGGCATCAGCCTCCTCTCCGCGAAATACAGCTCGTGTCGCTTCCCTTCCTCTGTTTCTAATTTCCGCAACTCTGACTTCAGCTGCGAGACCTTAATCACGCTGCCGATTGGGATCTTCTCCGATTCGATCTTCTTCAACGCCGCCTCTTTTGTGATTTTGTTCTTGTGTCTGTCGTCGATGATCAAACACAGCTCCGGAGAATCTTCGGAGAGATCGATGAGAGGGTGAGGGAGAGGGATCATCACCGGACTCGTCCGATCCATCTGGGGGATTTTCTTCAGCGTCACCACTAGATACACGAAACCCCCCTCCTCCACCTGCTCTGGCTTCTGCCGATTGGATTTCGAGTCCCACCATTTCTCCAGAGACTTCACCGCTCTGTTCACGTTCTTCGGGTCAACCTTCGACTGCGGTCCCGGCGGAGGACCACCCCTAGTACTCATTCTCCGGTGAGATTAGAGGGGAAAGACGGCGCAAAGAAGACTGGTTGAAATTGCGAAATTAGGGTTTTGAGCAAAGTAATATAAAAAAGGTTTTAGTAGGATTTATTTTTTAACATTGGTTTTATTATCCTTTTTTTAACTCTCGATTACTAAACTAACTGCGCGTCCTTCTCCTTTTTGTAATTTGACGGCGTTGCAACAACGTTTACTTTACTTTCACTGAATTTCCCTATTAGTGTAGGGCTTTAATGTCCGAGCAAAATAACTCAACTCATCTTGTTTCCCACATGTATTGCTATGGGTTGTCATTTGTGAAATCTCTCTGTTCTAAAGATTGCTTGTGTCAATGTAAGTTTCACTCTATGGATTCGTATACATTTTCTTTTTTGGAATCATGAGTTTTCATTTCAAAATCAACTAGATTATAACCCGAGCCCCGCTCGGGTATATATATTCGTAAAATCATTCTATAATATATTTAAACTAAATTATTATTTATAAAACTAATAGTTAATTTATGATATAACATTTTAAAAATATTTATATGCAATAAGGCAATTTTAATTTAAAGAAAAACAAAAACGACATCGTTTTGGGGTATGACGGCTACATTAGACGGAATTTAACGCTCACTCATTGGAGATAATTGTGTGTCCAAAATTATGTAGTCAACGAAAAATTCGTTTTTTAATGAAGTTAGCAAAAGTTGGTGATTTTTTTCTAGAAAGACGAAGTTTGGGATTGTAATTACGAAATTCTAAAAGTTGGGAAAATATATCCCAGTTTTTCCAAAAAAAAATAATAAGTATGTGATATGATATATTTTTATAAATGTTAAAAAGGAAATCAGGGGTATTCGAAACTTGTTATAAAAGCATATCATGTTTCGTGAAGATCTCAATTTTTTTCTTGCAAGTATATTTAAAACTTGAAGAGAAGCGGAAAGATATTTTGTAATAAGCTATAATCATTTTTGGTCTGCAAAAAGAGATGAGAAGAAACGGACTACGAATTTCGAATGGGCTTCTAATATATTATAGTATCTCTTAATGGGCTACTAAATTTTTATTGAATTAGTAATTTTTAATGACATGGCTGAATATAATTGTTTCATTGGTTACATTCTCCCTAAATTGCTCTCAGTGAGACACGTGGCAGAAATTTCTCATGGTGTCTTCTCAATTAATATATAGGAGATTGACTATAAATATTTTTTTTTTTGTGCTTTTATGATAATCTCCTTATGCGATTTCAATTTTATTTACCATATTGGATATGGGTTAAACTCTAATGGGCTTTAACTTTCCCACAACAAACTAAAGCTGGGCTTGTAAGGTTTTACATTTACTTTTCTGCATTTTCAATAGAAAACCCACTTTCAAAAAAAAAAAAAAAAAACTATATATATTCCCATTAGCAAATAACTTGCATATTCCAACGGATATTATGATTCATCATATATGTTCAGACTTAAGATTTAGGAGTTTACGCAACTTGTAATCCAATATGATATAGCATTGCTAAGTGATACAAGTCTACAACCACAATAGACAGAATCCAAAAGCATTTCTCATGTGACACCAACAAGCTCCACTTTCTGAAAGAGTACTCATTAGTTTATGATTTTTTTTTTAAGTCAAAATTTGACTCCAATTTACTCCCCAAAAAAGGAAAAAAATTAAAAATAAATCTGCTATGTCGGCAAAAAATATTATTATTATTATATCTTTGCCATCTTGGGAGGATGCAGAAGGCTTTGAAGCTGTATATACAGTTATGCTGAAAGCACCGCGCATCAAATGGATAGCATCAGAATTAATGACGTAAAAATCTCCATATGTGTAAATATTTATTTATGGATTAACCATATTATAAGTCGGGGTAGCTACGTATTTAAATGATATATATATATATATCTATATATGTATATACTTATATATTAAGAAATTTGGTTGAAGAAATGCCCTTGGCCGTTGGGGATTTATACTGGAGACGAACCAATTTAAGTATTACTAGCTGTTAAGCAGAGATGTAGTAATAACTCGAATACGTACCAAATATAGACCGTTTTTTTCTCGTTTTGTTTCTTTGATAAACGATAATGGTATACATAGAATAAAAGGCTGTAAAAAAAACCTTCTGTTGAGTGTTGGGATGGGTTGCTGCCATAGTATTTAATTAAAGATGAAATTAAAAGAAGTAGATAGAGAGCATTTAAGAAGAGTCGTGAATTGCATTTACCAGGGTGGACCGTGACGCAACAACATTAGCCCATATATACCCATGTATGCTCAATCTTATGTTCATACAACTTATAATTTATAACTAAAACAAGTGCAGTTATATTCTTCAAGGGTCCGATATGTGTAATCCCACTAGAGACGATGGCTCTAGCCATATCGGCATGGTGCGTAAGGAAAAGAGAGCGTATTTTCAGAGAGAATGGACGTGGGCCGACGTAGCAAGAGCGTGTACCGTTACGATTGTCCACTTTTTGTGTCTCCTGGCGCCATTTAACTACAAATGGGAAGCATTACGGTTCGGTTTGATACTCGTTGCAGTGACAAACCTGCTCATCACGTTCTCGTACCATAGGAACTTGGCTCATCGGAGCTTTAAGCTCCCAAAATGGCTTGAATATCCTTTTGCTTACGCTGCCGTTTTCGCTCTTCAGGTAAAACCGGTTTATTATTTTTCTGTGTTTGTCCACCGTACCAGATCAACAACATGTTTATTGATAAGTCAATAAAACCAGGTATCATCATATATATATGTCAAAAGCTAAGTATGATTAGAAACAAATATTAAATATTTCCAGGGTGATCCATTGGACTGGGTGAGCATACATAGGTTCCATCACCAGTTCACTGATTCGGACCGCGACCCACATAGCCCTAAGGAAGGATTCTTGTTCAGCCATGTCATGTGGATATTTGACACCCTTTATATAAAATATAAGGTAACGAATATATACGTACGTATATATGTATATCTCACTCATATCATCTTCTTAATGATGCTATGACTTGATTATGATATCGTTTGTAACAATGTAAGTTAATTTAACAGTGTGGTGGACGTAACAACGTGATGGACTTGAAGCAGCAATGGTTCTATAGGTTTCTCCGGAAGACAATTGGTCTCCACGTCTTAATGTTTTGGACTGTCCTTTATCTCTACGGTGGTTTACCTTACCTTACATGCGGCGGGGTAAATCATTTTCTGTTTTTCTAATATATTTTTGCTTGAAACAACTCAACAGTGGTCTAGTAGTAGTTCAAAGGTTTAGCCTGTAGATCAAGGGACTGTAGAGTTCTTCGACGGTGATCCTAACTATGGTTATTCAATATAGATAAATGGAGTGAATATCCGGCTTTTCCACCTCCCCGTAGATTAGTGTATCCGGGATCTCCCCCGGTTTTATACGTAATAAAAGTATGTATTATCCAATTGAAATTTGATATAACTATTACTTATGAATTCGATAATATTTGATGACAGGGCGTTGGAGGTGTGATAGGGTACCACGTGACATGGCTTGTAAACTCGGCATGCCATCTCTGGGGTTCGAGGTCCTGGAACACTAAAGACACGTCTCGCAACGTTTGGTAATTAAGACTCCTATATATCAGTTTTACTAGTAAACTTCTCATTAAGAATATCAAATCGGACGTGAGCCAATCTGGTGCGATAATTAATTTATACAAACAAGTACTCACAAAATGGAGTACTATAAGTTGAACGGGCTAAAATGTTGGCATGAGAATCAGGTAACCTATAGGAACTAGTCTTACAAAGAAATATATAAGCAAACAAACTTCGTTTTATATGTAAATATTCAAATATCTTGTTTACTATGGAAACAAGATTTGACTAGCTTGTGAACATAATGAAGGTGGCTAAGCTTATTTACGATGGGAGAGAGTTGGCACAACAACCACCACGCGTTTCAGTCATCGGCAAGGCAAGGATTGGAGTGGTGGCAGATAGATATCACTTGGTACCTCATTCGCCTATTCGAGGTTCTCGGATTAGCCACCGATGTGAAATTGCCTTCGGAGTTCCAAAAACACAAGTTGGCTCTCCTTCGTTGATGTTTTTTTTTTCTAAGCTTTCAATTATTCGCATGCGACAATAATCAGAAACTTATTTTAAAAAGTAATCTAAAAACAACTAGAATACTTCTACAAGTTCAAGGTTTATGGTTATTTTTACTATTTTGTTCCAAAAATCATGCAATGTTCTCGGAAATAAATGAATGTGTTACGTCTTCTGTGTTATAGTAGACTTGAATGTCTTTGATCAAGTATTGATCAAGTATGTTATTGAATCATTAGTTTAACAAAGTATTTGTTTTAAATGAATATTTGCATCTTAATTACTAGTCTCTGAGTGTAATATATATGTCAATCTAAGACTAATTAAGAGCAAGACATTTTTGGAAAAAATTCAGTTGTGTACGGAGATATATATATTAAAATTTGTACATGGGGTGGATGGATACCTTACGGACTCACGTGCGTCCATTTCTCTCCCCGTCGTCGATATATCGTTTTTGCGGTCCGTCTAAGGTCTCACAGATTCTTATGCGTCATAAATTACCAATCAAAGACACCGAGCCTTAATGAGTCTCAACAACATGTATTTTTAAAAAAGTTTCGTATGAGGTGTATCGAAGAAGAGGGTTTAAAACAAGTAATTAATTTGAATCTTGGGATCAGTGTAAACATGTGCTGCCTGCCATGATAGTAAAGGGTAGATAGAGAGAGTATTCAAGAAGAGTAAGCAATGCATTCAACATCGTGTACCTTGAGGCGACAATCATGTGATGTGTAATCTTTGGTTTTGGAAAATTATATACATACTTGCATCTTATAATTTTGAAAGAGTAATATGAACAACCTAACAGTAATTGTTGGTTTTGGTTTGTCTTGTAGGGTTGATTTGTTGGAAATGTCCTGAAATCAATCCTACTAGCTCTTGTCAATGTCGTAATCAAATTGCATTACGCGCGATTACTAATTTGGTAATCATATGATGATATGGTTTTCGTTAAATGAGGAAAAGGAAAAAAAAAAAATGGAGATAACAACAGTCCGAAAAGAAAAAAAAAAGGAAACAAACCTCTTTATAAATACACCCAATCCCTCTTTAAAAAAAAAAAAAAGAAGAAGAAGAAAGAAAACAAGAATCAGAGAATCGTTTGAGCAGACCAATTTCTTATAAGAATGGATGGCGAGTTCGTGAGAGGAGATCAAGTTGAGGTATGCAGCAAAGAAGAAGGTTACTACGGGTCTTACTTCGAGGCCAAGGTATTGTCGAAGCTTCCCCACGGATCTTTCTATAAGGTTAAGTACAAGAATCTTGTGACGGAGGGTGAAGATCCTCTGCCGTTGATCGAGATTATCTCCGCCGACGAAATCCGTCCGATGCCACCCAAATTATCTCAGCCGTCAATGTTTAGCCGCAATGAGAAGGTCGATGCTTTCGACTTAGACGCGTGGTGGGTCGGAGAGATCACCGGCCAGAAAGGCGATACCTTCTCCGTTTACTTTCCGACGACCAAACAGGTGTGCGATTACCCACTTGAACGTCTCAGAAGGCATCTAGATTTGGTTAACGGACACTGGGTTTCTTCAGCAACAAGGCAACAACAGTTACCTTCTTAATTTCTCCCATGTTTCTTTCTTGTCATTGATTCTTGTTCTTTATTTTCTGTAATGTTTATTCTTTGAATATTTGGGCTGACTATAGTTCGGCTGGACTCATAAGTCCAATATTTTTTAAGCTGGGGCAAAAGTAAAATTATACAATTGAACATCTCTAAATTTAAAGATAGCCCAAAAGACACCTTGTTTCCCGCCTCAAAGTTCAAGGATAGTTTCGTCCTCAAAGTGTTGTTAGTACTATTCCTAACAAGATTTGAACTAAAAGCCACATTCATTCACGAATTCAGCGGAACTTAAACCCTCTAAACCGGCTCAACATATAACTCTGGTTTGGTTAAGCACTAATCAATTTGATTATAAACATTATTGGCTAGCTAAAATGGACAAGATCCGTCAGTCTCGCTCGCCCAGCACTAAGTGTCAACCGTCCATGCTTTGCTCTCAAGTTTACATTCATGAATTGATTCTAAAAGTCAACTGTGTTCTCTCATCCTTCGCATCTACAACCAGTAAAAGAAGGTCAACGATCATTTTCATTTTTCTTAAACTGTAGTCTATATTATTTTTCTAATAAAGGTCACTCAACAATCAACACCTCCATGCAAAATACAAATACCTCAGGAAAACACAATTCTCTTTTTCTTTTGCAAATTTATAAAGGGACTATATAACGATAACCAAAGTGCACACATGACTCTATATCAATTTATGAATAATCTATGGGTCAACTTCCAAAGGTGAAAATCTCAATTACTTTCTATTTCTTATATCTTCTAATTTCGTTATCTACAAGTATACGAGAGAATATCGCAGTGGTCAAGAATGCATTTAGTAGGAATATCCATTACTGATTCCACTTAATTCAACGAAACAAAAGCACTTGATCCACCTGTGCTTTGTTAGTAGTTTAGTAATTTGTTTCCCGAGACTAAATCAATGAATTTTTTTTTTCACTTTTGTTTCGAGGAAAAATTTATATAATTTTCTTATCTACTGAAACTCGAGAATACATGCAAATGCCGGATATATATATAAATATATAATGTATGACAGTACAATAAGTGGCCGTTGTGGATGCCCATATGAAGCAACCTCTTCCCAACTCATCTCTACACGCGTTACACATAAAAGGTCGGTGCAAAAACAATACCTTATTACTTACGAAGTTACGATGGTCCCAAGTTATTTAATGGTTTATATAATATAAAAAAAGCTTATCATTTTATATCAAGAAAACCGGTCCGTAAGCTTAAAGAGCAAGGAACACTATATATATTGCCCGTACCAATGCCATACATTGATCAAGCTATTCATCGCAAACTACAAATTTTGATCTGACTACTTACAATAAAAAAACATCAGCAAAAGTTCAAGATGACGGTAAGAAAAATATATTTTGGTTTTGTTCAAAAGATGGTAATTAAATATTAATTCCGATGTTTTTCTTGTCTATGAATTTAACAATCTCTTATCCATCTTCAGACTATTGAAATGAGAGTTCACATGGATTGTGTGGGATGCGAGAGCAGAGTTAAAACTGCCCTTCAAAAGATGAGAGGTGAAAACTCTTTGATCTCCAGCGATCTGCTTTATATATTTTCTGCATACCATATGCTATATTCTAAAGAGATTATGGAACTTAAGTTGTTTATTGTGATTGTGTTGGTGTTGCATATTTACTTTAAGATCTTATAGCTGAACTAGGTATCAAAAACATTAAGAGGTACGTTATCTTTGTTGAATGAAAAACAGGAGTGGATGAGGTAGAAATCGACATGGTGCAGCAGAAAGTGACGGTGACTGGCTACGCCGATCAGAAGAAGGTTCTGAAGAAAGTTAGAAAAACCGGTCGGCGAGCTGAGCTATGGCAGCTTCCTTTTAACCCTGACCAGAGCTCTCTTCTCGGCGGCGGAAGCAGCAGTACAAACGGTGGCTACTTCTACAACCCTCACGGCTGCAACGGCCCAATCAACCACCACGCACCGGTCCCGGCTTCATCTTACAATTATTACAAGCATGGTTACGATAGCAACGACTATTCGTCTTACCAGCACCATCCCGTTCATGCTTCTATCTTTAGCCACCAAACTAGTTCTAAGTTTAGCGATGAGAATCCTAATGCTGCTTGTTCTATTATGTGATGTGGTTTTTCTTTTTCTTGTGATTTTTTTTTGCTTACTATATATATTCATGTATACGAGCTTTTAAGTATGTAATCATATAACCCCAAAATACTATGTATTCCTTTTCTCTTTTTTGGGCTTATGTAATGTAACTTGAGCTTAATTGGTTAATTAATTCTGTTTTAAGGTTAAGTTAATATACTCTTAGATGTTTAAATATGCAAGCAAGTCGCACACAAATATCAAATTTTAAACCTTTTTAACCAATTGAAAATAAGAAGCCACTTTTTCATATAATTGATCTCTCTCACTCAGACTAAGAAGCAAGCTAGATTCTGATCATCCTAACATCGACTTGAGTCTCATGCACCTTACGAACTTTCTTTCTTAAGGGTCAGTTGTGGATATTGTTTAGTCACATGCAGTTTGATAACATTTCTCGTATAATGAATGCATAGTTATGTAGATGGAACGTAATAACCAATCGATATAAAATTGACCAATCCGAGCTATAATAAAGAGCATGCATGTGTAGTGTAGTAAAGCTAACCCTTGAAATTAAGCCTCAGAAGAAGGAGAGATTGTTGAAGATAATGGAATAGTAAAGCTGAAATGGAAATTGTCAGAGAGTGGTTACGTGGCAGGAGGTTTTCGCTGCTGCTTCAGTCACTGATGTGATGCTCTTGGCGTTCTTCTTCTTCTTCTTGGTCTTCTTCGTCTCTTTTACAATCTTTCTCTTGTTCGATTTCTGCTTGGGCTTAGCCACTGCTCGAGTAACCTCATCGGAGCTGATGACCTGGAGCGAGGTGAGACAGCATTCCTGCCATTTGAGTTTTTCAATGTCGCTTATCACTTTGTCGAGAGTTAGGGGAGCCGCTGACGAGACTCCGCTTTGTCTCAGAGTTGAGCGAGAGAGATCTAGTAGATCCACTGCCTCCACGGCTTCGCCTACAGTTTTCTGGCAAAAATGATGGTAGGAGAAACTAACAAAATGAGAACCAAATTAAACGGAATCGCAAAGAAATTGGTGCGGAGAACTCTCAGAAACTCTTTGACGAAATTGGATTGTTCAAACTTGAGAAATCGATTTAAACCAAAATCTCACGGAGAGGGAGAAGAAGAAGGCAGATAGATAGGAATCTGCCAAAGCTGCTACGGATGCACTCAACCAAGTATTTAAGAGATGATCGGTGCCTAGTCGTGATGATCGGAGTATTCTCAGAAACTCGTGACGAAATCGGATTACTCAAACTTGAGAAATCGGTTTAAACCAGAAATCTCACGGAGAAGAAGAAGAACAAAGGCAAATAGGAATTTCCAAAGCTGTTTCTCAAAATTTCTGCGGATTCGACAAGGGGTTTTAAAAGAGGATCGGTCGGTAATTACCTTATTCGATTTGTGAAGCTTCCGGAAACCGTGCATATGAACGATCTACAGAGAAATGAATCCGAATCGAAGGTGAGAAAGGGAGGAGGAGAATCAGATATTTTCTAGACGGAAAATCAAATGGTTTGAGAGAAAACCTGATTGAGGTAGGAGATGGTGAAGTCGATGGACTTTCCAGAGTTGAAGAAATCAACGTATTCTTCCAGAGATATCTTCTTCTCTCCTCCTGCCTTCATTCTTCTTCGTCCTTCTTTTTTCATTCTCTCTCTCTCTCTCTCTCTCGGGGATGTTTGTTGGCCAAATATAAAGAGACTGACTACTGTCGAGCTCAAATTTTCAAATCATCTGACATCAGCGATGGAGAGCTTGTTATTCATCGAAAAAGACGGAACTACCCCTGTAGTCCGTATTTGCGGCGAGTGGCTTATACGACGACGAATCACATAAGGGAAGCGGGGAGTAGAGTTTTTATTATTCTAGTCCCAAATCCTGTGTTGTGACTTGTGACAACTGTCAAATGCTGAGAGTAATCCACTCTCGTGAATTAACTACTAGTGTTACAACAATACGACAGCTTCAAATACATGTTTGTAGTACAAAAACACTAAGACCAAGCGTTGGCTTCGACCCAGTTGAACGCAATCGGACCCAGGAACGCGTCTGGAATCCCGAATGATGTGACGAGTGCAAGCGCGTGAGGTCTAAGCTCTCCACACAGCTTAGATACCTCTCTCCTCACGTCTCCGACATTCTCCCCTGACAAATAACCGTATCTCAGAAACGATGGATCTTCTTCCAAGCAGATCAATGCGTACATTGATCTTACAAGGCCCAAAACATCCTATAATCAAATACATGCTGCTGGTCAGTTTTAGTTTAGTAACCATGGTTCAACTAACAGTGATCATATTTACCTTAATGGAGCCAACTGGCAGTTTTGCTTCAGCATCCAAAACGGTTTGTAGGATTGCTTTCTCTGTGAAAGCTTTACTTAGATCTTCAGAAAGTTGATGGTTCTGCAAGCACAGAGGAGACGTCGAAAAGGAGCAGAGTTAGTATATGGGAAGCGCAACCAAAGGTTATGTGAGAAGAAAAGCTAACCAAAAGGAAGGAGAACTCTCTGCTTTCTCCTCTCTCTTGAAGCTTTCCAACTTCAGAAGTATATCGTTCTAGAAGATCTCGCTCTCTTAAGGAGAATACATTTTTCTGCCAGGGACAAGATACACGGGATGTTTAACAAAAAGTTGATAAAAGGGAAACATTCTTGAGGAGGAATATGAGTTCTGACCTGGAACTGGCTGCATCTGAGGGTGGAAGATGTGAGTTGAGTTGGCAATACAGGGCGAGAACTGTTCATGTGCTCCAATCCCAACCCTTTGAAAGGTTTATTACTCTTCTTACACGATACATATTCACCAAAAAGTGCCTTGCTCACCTATATTCCACGGGTAAGTAACATTGTATTGTTAAATCAAGGAAAGTTGCAGCATTGGTTATGTTACTTAGCCTACCTGCTGCATCAGAACATTATTGTCACCCTCGAATGTAGTCTGTACATCATAGTCACCTTTTAAATGACCAACTCTATTTTCTGTTTTCACACCTTGCCCTCCACAAGCTTCACGACATTCCTTAGAAAGAAAGAATAAATATATTATAACATCAGTATGGCCCATAGGAGCTTAATTTCTCACATAAATTGGCATAAAAGTTTGTTAGGCACCTGAAGCGTTCGCATATTGTGCCAAGTGAGAACAGCTTTGAACCCACTTGAAACAACATGGATGGCTTTGTTGGTCTCAGGTGTCCTCTTCACGTACATCATCTTCAAGTCATTTGCAGCAAAGCTCATAGCATATCTAGGGTACATAAGATTCAGTTAGAAATAATAATCTTCCAAGAGGGAAAACGTAGTGCTCATAAAGATCCTTACGTCTTTGCTAGCAGTGGTAAAAGTCGTCTTTGATGGCTTGGATAATCCAGAAGGAGCACTTCAGGACTATTAGCTATAGCAGAGAAGGCTCTTCTCGTTAGTGAGTACCTTATAGCAACAGCTAATCGGAGCTGCCATAATAAAATCTTAATCAGTAACATTTAGTCCTGAGATAGTCAAGTTGGTATCTCACTAAAAAGATTTACGCAAGGAGATGAATATAGAACTATTGAAATCTGTACCTTTGCAGAATAAATTGCAGTTGAAGCAATCGTGACACGACCAGAGGTCAAAGGGGCCAAGAATGCTCCAAATCTCTGAAATCAAATTGAAAACATTTGTCACTGCACCTCCACAAACATTATGAAGTTTAATCACAAAAACTGGTTTTAGCAGTTACCTGATCAGCATTTTTAATTGCGCTAACATACTGTCCATCAGATGAAACATCAGCAACTGAGTTCAATAGATTCTCTCTTGGAATTCGAAGGTTGTCAAACCTATAATCATATTGCAATCTTCAATGAACGATACAGCCTTCGTATAAGGTACGATTATATAACATTTGAGTTGCGTATAATACCATATCCGGCCATTGTCAACACCATTTAGACCAATCTTGTGTCCACAGTCAGCAATACGGATGTTTGGACAAGTGTTGCCATCTTGATCTCTGATTTGAGCGATAAAGACATGAACCCCCTGGTTGGTTCCGTTAATATCAAGCTGCGAAATCACAATTGCATGGGTTGCATGCTGAACAACCAAAAGCATAATACAAAGTCAGTATACGATAAATCAGTGGGGGAAGAAAAAACAGAGTAAAAGCACACAAACTACTTACTTTAGCTGCCTCACCGATCCAATACTTCTGAGCAGATTCACAAGGAGTGTTTATGACAAACTCCTCAGTTCTTGGGTCATAAGTAGTGACTGTTTCGATTCCCCGTACCTGAAAGCATTAAATCAAATGAAATGAAAAAGAAACACCAAGACAAATTACGTAGAAAAGAATAATCGTACATTACTTCCATGACCCAACTCAGTCATTGCAAAACAGCCCTTGACAAGATAATCTTCGGTGTCTTTCAGCCACTTGTCATGGTGGCGCTTTGTGCCAAAGAACTTAAGAGCATTACCCCTGAATTTAATCACGCCATATGAATTTCTCTCATTCGATACTGTTTCGATGTAATATACTTTTTTTTTGAAAACATACCACAACAAGAAATGAACACCGAGTTTAGCGGAGATGGAGTAATCATAGATGCCGCAGACCTCGTAGAGAGCAAACTTCTTGAGCTCAGCCTCAGGACCTGACTCCGTAAACCATCCTTTGAAGACTCCTTTGTGGAGCAAGTACCAGATCCGCTTCATACTCATCTCGCTCTGCTGCTCCATCGTCTGATTGTAATCCGGCGACACGAAAACTTTGCCACCTCCTCTCTCCTTCCGATTAAACAGATTGCTCTGCACCATGAGCCCGTAAAGCCAGTCTCGGTCCTCCAAGTTGTGCCCGTCGAGCAAGATCCTCATCTCCTTGACTTGGAATCCACAGCTCTCGCTGAGCTCCGGGGGAGAGTACTGCAGCAAGCATACCTCGCGCGTGGGGGAGAGGTTCGACGGCGGAGGAGGTGACCGGAGTATGTGATTGGCGAGAACATGGGCTCGCCGGAGTGCGCGGTTATCCGACATTTCTAGGGATTCCGATTAGAATAGGGTTTCACTTTCCACAACCACTCCCGACTCCCGAGAAAGAGGGAGGGAAGGAGATATAATTATTTGAATGTTTGTTTGACTTCTAAATGAGATTCTCTTTCATGTGTCCCAAGAAAATTGTTTTGATCCCTTTGTTGTCCAACTTTATAAAATATATCAAAACGACCGCCCAGATTGAAAGACCTCCATTATTTTTTATTTTTATTTTTTGACAGAAAGACCTCCATTAAATTATAGTATGAAAGCTTTGCATGGATTGATCCCACACACAAGAAATAGGTTCTCTCTCTAGCGGCCACAAAAAGGGATCTCAACTTCAGTTTTCTTTTGGCCGGCGTCGGAGCTTCTCTCCGGCGTCGTGTCCTTTTCCTTTGCTTATCTTTATTTTCTCTTCTTTGTCTCTCCTTTCATCTGTCTTGTGTCTCAATTGAAGTGTTTTTCTAGATCTTTGGTGGCTGATTTCTCAGTTTTATGGATGATGGTGGTTCGTGATGCAGTCGATTTCTCCTTCCTCTGGGGTTTCGGGGTGGCTTTTGTGTTCCGTTCAAGATTTGAGGCTGTTCTTAGATCTGTGAAGTGCCTCTGAGTTTTGTTTGCTCTTGCGGTAGTTGCCGATGGTGAGGTCCTTTTTCCTCTGTTGATGTTGGTTCCATGGTTTAGATCTGTTACTTCTTTTAGATTTACAGCAGTGGTGAGGTGGTTGTTTGTTGGTTTTTGTTGTTGGGTAGAGTGATTTAGTTTCTATTGCAACGGAATCGTATATGTTTGTTGTGTGCGCCGGCTTTAGAGCTTTTTTTATTTCTACGTTTTGCTTAGATCTTGTGGTTTATCTAGGACGACGATTTTTAGTCTCTTTGTTTGGTGTTATGCTTTAGAGCTGCTTTTTTCTCCGTCTTGTTGGAGTTCGTTGAGGGTGTTTTCCGGTCCAGGTGTCCACCGTTTTCTGTCAGTTCTCGGTGTTTCTTGGAGGGATTAAGCTTTGCTCCTTGTTCTTGGTTCGATTTGGTTTCTATCTAGACGTTTAAGTGGTCGGATCCAGTGTTATCCATCATCGTCGCATCTGGAAGTCTTTGAGAATCATTAGGTTCTGCTTGCCGGGTTATGAAGCCATGTTTCTTTGATGATGGAGAGGAAGTCTCGTCATCTTATTTCGAGGGAGAAAGAAGATGTTATCGATCGGCGTGCTGCGGGCATCAACAGTATTCTCGTGCTCAAGTTTCCAGAAGTTTCAGAAGTATTGCAGCTTTGAAGATATTATATCGGATTTTGGTCTAAAGTCGTTTTTCCTTTTGTTGTATGCTTCCCTTTGATAGGGCTTTGTTTCCGGGGATTGCATTTTGTTCCGCCGGCTCAGTTTCCCTCTTTTGGGCTAAGTTTCCCTCGTTTGGGCTTTGATTGTAATATTTTCCTTTAATATGAATAACAAATCTACTAGATGGAAAAAAAAAATTATAGTATGAAAGATTCGCTAACAAAAATATTAACAATACTATATAACACCACTACATTACATTCAAGTTCTAGCTAATAAACAAAACAACTCTATACCGAACAAATTTATTAGAAAACACTTTATAGGTCGCAAACCAAAGTTTCTTTTTTAAACACATTTTGTTTTTGGAAACACCAGTCTGTATTGGCATGTAGATAGATTTAGTCTAAATCATTTAGATATGTGCTTCGTGTAAACTATCTAATTTTCTTTAAGTTTTTTCGTGTAATAAAAAAACTGAAGAGGCGATGAGAATCTGTGACTTAAGCCGCCTTCTTCTTGTTATGCGTCAGAGCAGCCATGGCGACGGCCTATATTACGAGGTCAATTAGGATCATGTCAGTCCGATTTAAGAAATATAATAACGTTAACCTTTATTTGGACCGGTTTAAGTAAAGATTAAACCCTGGATGCATAATATTACATACCCCGTTTTATTACCAACAGAGCAAACAACAACAGCTTCAAAAAATATCAAGGAAACAATTTTTTAAGAGATGTGAAATTATTCCAATAGATTATTTGAAGTAACTAAACTGAAGACCAAGCATTGGCTTCGACCCAGTTGAATGCAATTGGACCCAAGAACGCGTCTGGAATCCCGAATGAAGTGACGAGCGCAAGTGCGTGAGGTCTAAGCTCTCCACAGAGCTTAGATACCTCTCTCCTCACGTCTCCAACATTGTCCCTTGAGAGGTAACCGTATCTCAGCAACGATGGATCTTCTTCCAAGCAGATCAAAGCGTACATTGATCTTACAAGGCCCAACACATCCTATCATCAAATACATGGAGCTTGTTAGTTTAGTTCCTCTGACAGTCTTCACTTTTATAGTACTAGTAGTCTACATAACAACTCCATAAAGAACTTTTTCCCATTGTGACTGAAAGCCGATAGACTATATTGTGCATAGAGAAGTAAACAGTCTTCTACTCTCACGTTGTCTACAGCCTATCGACAGGTGCTCGTATCTCGGCAAAGACAACATATTGTTTACGATCAATTACTCCGCAACTTAATCATATGATCTGGAGACCTAAGGTGGCCTACGCCAGTAGAATATGTAAGTTCTGTGACCACTAGCAAGCAAAGCAACCAAAATTCAAACTAAATACGTTCAAAACGTCGATAAAAATTACTTACCTTCAATGAACCAGCAGGTAGTTTGGCCTCAGCATCCAAAATAGTTTGCAGTATTGTTTTCTCTGTGAAAGCTTTACCCAAGTCCTCAGCAAGTAGATGATTCTGCAAGCACGGATGAAAGATAGAAAAGGAGCAAGACGCCATTGCTGAATTAGCATTGAAGTTTGGAGAAGGGAAAAACGGTTTAAAAAAAGTTATATGCATACCACGAGGAAAGAGGATTCTCGACTTTCTCCCCTCCCTTGAAGCTGCGCAACTTCAGAAGTAAATCTTTCTAGAAGATCTCGCTCTCTTAAGCAGAACACATTTTTCTGGCAAGGACAAAATATGAGAGATGTTTAGCAAAAAGTCGAATACAACTAAATAAATGATACGAGGGAAAACACTATGAGGCAAATAACCTGGAACTGGCTGCATCTGAGGGTAGAAGATGTGAGTTGAGTTGGCAATACAGGACGAGAACTGTTCATGTGCTCCAATCCCAACCCTTTGAAAGGTTTATTTCTTTTCTTACACGATACATATTCACCAAAAAGCGCTTTGCTCACCTAAAGTCCACAGGAGAGCGAATAAATCACATGGTATGGTCAAAACAAGGAGATCATGTTCAGAATTATGCGCCTTAGCTTACCTGCTGCATCAATACATTATTGTCACCCTCAAATGTAGTCTGCACATCAAATTCACCTTTCAACTGACCAACTAGATTTTCTGTTTTCACACCTTGCCCCCCAACAGCTTCACGGCATTCCTTGCAATAACCAAAAAAACAAAAGGAAAAAAAAAATTAGCATGGCTCATAGGAGTTTTTCACATAGAAATGCGTATGGTATATTGGTTCTAACCTGAAGTGTTCGCATATTGTGCCAGGTGAGAACAGCTTTGAGTCCACTTGAGACAACATGGATGGCTTTGTTGGTTTCAGGAGTCCTCTTCACGTAAACCATCTTCAAGTCATTTGCAGCAAAACTCATAGCATATCTGTGATAGATGAGAAACGGTTAAAGAAGACAACCCATCTTAAGAAATCTGGCAACATCTCCACTTTTTTTCATAACTGGCTTCAAATCTTGATGGATATAATTGGAAACTGTAGCTCACAACTAACAACCTAAGCATCCAAAGTGTCCTATTTGAGCTTGGTCACAGTTTCAACAGAAATAAAGAAATAAGAGAGGAAAAAACAACAAAAGTACCGTTATTTAATGATAAAAAAGAATAACAATATTGTGGTCTAGCAGAAAATATATTAGTGGCCTAAGCCGAAATGGAGTCAATATCAAGCTGCTCAATGTATTAATTTAGAGGTAAGATTTAGTAACCAAGACGAAAATCATAATGGTCACAATTCACAAATATCCTTACGTCTTTGCTAGGAGTGGTAGCAGACGCCTTTGATGGCTTGGATAATCAAGAAGGAGGACTTCAGGACCATTTGCTGTAACAGAGAAGGCTCTTCTCGAGAGTGAGTACCTTAAAGCAATAGCTAATCCGACCTTCCACAATAAAAATCTTCATCAATAACATTTATTCCTCAAAGAGTCGGTTTCATATATCACAGAAAATTTGAATAAGAGATCAGATACTGAAATCTGTACCTTTGCAGAATAAATTGCACTTGACGCAATTGTGACTCGGCCAGAGGTCAAAGGGGCCATGAAGGCTCCAAATCTCTGCAACAAAATTGGAAAACATTGCCACTGAACCTCGACAAGAATATTAAGGTGTATCTTAAAAATGGCTCTAAGGTGTAGCGTTTACCTGATCAGGATCTTTAATTGCACTTACGTACTCTCCATCAGGCGAAACATCAGCAACTGAGTTCAATAAATTCTCTCTTGGAATTCGAAGATTGTCAAACCTATGATCGATCGTAGTGTAATCTTCCATGAATTAACAGCACCTTAAGTATAAGGTAAAATTACAGAACATCGAGTTGTGTACAGTACCATATTCGGCCATTGTCAACACCATTTAAACCAATTTTGTGTCCGCAGTCAGCAATGCGGATGTTTGGACATATGATACCATCTTGATCCCTAATTTGCGCGATAAAGGCATGAACTCCCTGGTTGGTTCCGTTGATATTAAGCTGTGAAAACACAATTGTGTGGGTTGCATGCTGGACAACCAAAAGTAATACAAAGTCAGTGAAACTAAATGACATACACTTTAACTAGAAAAGAGGATTTTGCAACAAATTCAAGATAAATATAGTGACTACTTACTTTAGCCGCCCCACCGATCCAGTACTTCTGAGCAGATTCACAAGGAGTATTTATCACAAACTCCCCGGTTCTTGGGTCATAAGTAGTCACCGTTTCAATTCCCCGTACCTATATCATAAGAAATAAATAGAAATCAATATAGCTCTGGACGATCACCACGACATATATGGACGAGATGGCAAACTGAAGTATCCCTACATTGCTTCCATGGCCTAGCTCAGTCATTGCAAAACAGCCCTTGACAACATAGTCTTCGGTGTTCTTCAGCCACTTCTCGTGGTGACGCCGTGTTCCAAAGAACTTTACAGCATTACCCCTGAGAATCACAGAAATAAAAAGCGTTTAACTATGAGGCTATAACATTCTTACTTGCATAACTTACATATAGATCATCGGGGACACGTCTTCAACAATTCTTAAGCATATATTTCCCCCAGTACACTATCACACAATGCTCAGGCTTAGATTCTCATTTGATAATTTTTCAAAACCAGATTAGGACAATCAATATCTCTCTCTTGGCGTGAATATACTGAACAAGTAACTTTAAAACATACCACAAGAAGAAATGAACACCGAGTTTGATGGAGACGGAGTGATCATAAATCCCGCAGACCTCAAGGAGAGCTAATTTCTTGAGCTCGGCCTCGGGACCTGACTCCGTCAACCATCCTTGGAAGACCCCTTTCTCGAGCAAGTACCAGATCCGCCTCATGGTGATCTCGCGCTGTTGCTCCATCGTCTGATTGTAATCGGGGGACACGAAGATCTTGCCTCCTCTCTCCTTGCGGTTAAACAGATTGCTCTGCATCATGAGCCCGTAAAGCCAGTCCCGATCCTCCACGTTATGTCCGTCGAGCAATCTCCTCATCTCCTTGACCTCGAATCCATAGCTCTCGTTGAGCTCCGGCGGAGAGTACTGCAAACATACCTCGCGCGTGAGGGAGAGGTTCGACGGCAGAGGAGGTGATCGGAGTATGTGGTTGGCGAGGACATGGGCTCGCTGGAGTGCGCGATTTTCCGACATTTCGAGGATACAGGTCGCGATCACCACTTTCAATTGTTCTTTTGACGAAACAAATTTAAAGAGATGATGCTGTCTGAAGGAAGAAGAAGTTGCTTCAGAGTTAATTATAACTATTTTCTTTTTCTCCTAGGGAACTACGAACGGATTTTAAGTTGTGATAAGTTTATCGGTACTTGTCAACTTGCCATCATCATTTGACTTTTTATTTGGATCAACTGCAGCTTTCTGATTTAATCTCAGCCGTTGGATCGTCTTTCACTCCCCCTGCTTATTCGGCCCATCGTCGTGGTTCGAAAATAACCAAGAAACTTCATGTGATTGTGACTATCTGCCATACCGGTCTATATGAATTATTTATGGGACTAATTATCTTTGGCATCCATATAATAAAAGACTAGTTTTTCGACTCTCAATCAAACAATCACGTAATTCAAAGTTCAAACTTTCGTCCATATCTTTAGTTCTTTACTAATCGTATATAACAAGGTATATATCTTCACAAACTTTCGTCCACAATCCATAACAACATGGGATCTACTCGTTTTGCATAACGAAGAGCAAGTACAAAATAATGCGAATTTAAAATTTCTTCCCATGTTATGCCTTGGTTAAAACAAATTAATTAATCCTCTAACAAATGATCAAATAAACACAATGACGGCACCAAAATAAAATTTTAATATTAGTTCTTACCATACTTCTATTCTGACTGTCCACGTATTTCCATCTAAAATATCGAAAATAGTAACAATTTATCCAACAACAGTATTGTTAAAAAAAAATAAAAAATTAGAAATTTAGAAAAACAGTAAAGAGATAATAAGAACCGTTTTTCATTTGAGATAGTTTTAAAACTGTTAAATATATTCTTCTGCCACGGATCTTTTTACAACTATTTTAATTTTTATTTACAATTTAAATTTTAGTAACACAAACAAAAAATATATAGCAAAATAATTTTATCTATAAATAAGAGATTTGTGAGAATATCCCATCCTCGGAGAGGTTCCTATTGAATCTATAGTTTATCCCATTTATAATAATAAAAAATCAAGCATATAGCCAAAAAATCGTTTTCTTTATTGATTTCCGAGGTTTTTATTGTCCTTTGTCATGAGCAACCTAAAATCTCATAATCGACCCGTCATCCAATCACCTTTTTCTTTCATTTAACCAAACAATCTTTTCGTGTGCATTAGACACTTTGAGCACCATTATCCCCTTTATTATTAATATAAACACGTATCTCCAATTGCTATTAACCACAAATGAAGGAAAAGAAAGGAGGCAATAGGTTTGTATGACCCTTCTCGAAACTCTTCTTCTGAGAGACATTATTTTCTCTTCCTTTCTTCTGAATCGTGACTATATACGGTTAAGCCGAGGGTATATTTTTTTTTATCATTTTATCGTGCTTCAATTAGTCTACTAGATCCATCCATGCATATATATTCACACGTAGATATGATTCCCATAATCTGAAGCACTAATATCGATTATTTGTCATACGTGTATATATGTATCATGAACTCACAGATGCGTTTGTGATTAGAATATTAGCTTTCGTTAATTTAATCCATACATCCTGCCTCCTTTGTTTCTCTTATGATGCTGATGTTTAAGATATCTTAATTGGTATCCAAAAATCTTCTATCATGTTTGCATAATTGCATATATACAACATCGATCAGCTTTAGTTTTATAATTTACTTCTAGTTTATATATTGTTATGGTCATATTCCAAATCGATAAATATAACATACTTATACTTAATAAATTTTAAATTTCTAGGCATTTTTATATTGTTTCAAAATTTTAGATTTATATCTACACGAAATTTTTAATAAATTTTGGACTTTATCTTTTCGGATAGAATCTATTGGAAATAGCCTAAAGGATTCTCTATGGGAAACGAAAAAAAAAATTAGAGATTTTAATTATTTATCTAACGCATTTATAACTCTAAAATAAAACCATTTTATAGAAAAGGGGTTCTAAACATACAAATGGTTATCGGTCCAACATGTATCTATATAACTTGTAAACTATTGTTTGTGCTATTTGTTGTTATATCGTGTCACTACTTTGATTTACAAAAAAAAAAGAGAAGAAGAATCAAACATTTCTGTAAATTTATAACGTATTCCTTTTCTAAACCATATAACTATTACTTGAGAGAAAATAAATTAAATTTTATATCAAAACATCAATAGATTGCCTATTGGTTACAAAATATCTCAAACTTAATTAGATCCAAAACATCAATCAGTAAAAGAAACTTAACAAACCCTAGAATAATCATATAGTCGAATCCTTCTCAACTTTTGATATACTGTCTCAACCAGCTGATCCATGGATCCATGAATCATCACTATCATTTATTATTAATACATGTTTAAAATTTCATATTTGTAATTTACTACTAGGGAGATGACATGATGCAAAGGAACTCTAACAACAATACGCACAACAGCAACATCGCCAATAACTCATCGCCACATCAAGCTTGTGCTTCATGCAAACACCAGAGAAAGAAATGCAACAACGAATGCATCTTATCGCCCTATTTTCCGGCTCGCAAGACCAAGGAGTTTCAGGCCGTTCACAAAGTGTTTGGTGTTAGTAACGTACAGAAAATGGTACGGACCGTACGTGAAGAGGACCGTACCAAGCTGTCTGATTCTTTGACATGGGAAGCTCTATGGAGACAGAAAGATCCGGTCCTTGGCTCATACGGGGAGTATAGGAGGATAACTGAAGAGCTCAAGCTATACAAAAGCTTAGTTCATAATCAACCTCTCATCGGCTGGGATAATAACCAAAGAGCATTCAACAATAACAATAACAACAAAAATGGGTTAGCGGTAAATTCGAGTGGATCGGGTGGGTTTAGTGTCAATAACAATGGTGTTAGTGTGAATCGGGAGATTATAAACGGTGGATATACATCGAGGAACTTGCAAGGTGGCTGGGAAAACTTCAAGCAAGATCAAAGGCAACAATGTTATGCAGTGATCAATGGGTTGAAACAACATTATCTCCCACTCTAATTAACTAATCTAGCTAATGCTTGATTATTAAGCTGTAATGGATACAAAGTAGTTACTTTATGGCTTAATTATGTACTGTTGAGCTTTTTCTTAATTTTAAAGCAATTCGTGCATGGTGTATTTTATAGTGTCTTCGCGGGGCAAAAACTTGTGCGGGTATAATTTCACTTACATTATACATTCATCTTATAAGTACGTGTATGTGTGCTATATAATAAGTTTTGGAATTGGCAATGAAGATTACACAAGTGTTTTGATTTAGCGTAGTACTGGATAATCAAAGTTGATCTTAAATGGTGTCTTGTTTGAAAGTAAAAAAAATAAATGCTTTTTTAATTCTTTTTTTGTAGGAAAAAAAATCGTTTGACGATCCAATTAATAACTTAGTGGTTGAAACGATCAGTACCCGGCTAAACGTAAACCTATCAAATATATCCGGTTAGGTTTAAGAATCCTTAAAGCCCCAAACACAAGAGAAGCTGTTACGTCGTGTTAGGTACATCAAAACGCTAGTCTGCTTCGGAAAGATTCATTCCTTCCCCATCGTTTTTCAAAGTATCGTTCTCAAATCTGTGGGCGACGCATTCGATCGATGATAATGGGTGTTTCGGGTTGATTGGCTTTCGGAACCTCAAGTCATTGTCTATCATTGGACTTGTCCACATCTTGCCTTCCAGTAGTTCGATGATATTCCCCTGTGAAGAAAAATCTCGCTCCTCCTTCAGTTACCTGATCATTCTTTCTGGGTTTGGCTTGGAGTTTTCTAAAACGCATGACTCTCCCGATTTGCAGAAGATATAGTTTTGTCAATAAAAAAGGTCTTTTTGAGCAGTTATCATCATCGACCTTCTAACCCAATACGTTCGTTGAGCGTTTTTGAAAACTGATTAGTGTAATGATTGTATTTGTACTTTCGGTTTCAGGTCTGCGTGGCACTTTTCAGAGGTCAAGTTGATGATTTTGCAGTCACTCAGATCTCTGGTGTTAGGGAATGGCATTTCGCTTCACACATTTGCGAAAACTTCTTGCTCATTCTCGGTCCTTTGATGTCTGCATTCCATTTTCTCGGTCAGTCTCTTCCTTCGAAGCGGTTGAGAAGGCTATCAAATGTGCTGTCGAGACAAAGGAGTATCTCCAAATCCCTCATCTTCTTGTTTCACTCAAAGAGCCTTACCAAAACTCAAAGCTTTTCTCTTTTCTCTCTGCTTTCCAACACCATCATCGAATCCGTGTCATTGACGAAATCCTCCAAAGTTTTGTGCCCGTGAGGCCTCGTTCGCTGCCCAAGATTGTCTACTCCAGCCTTCTTACTTACTGCCTTCAGAGTTCCGATCCACTTCCTTTGTCGCTCGCAATCCTCCAACGCACTCTTCGTTCTGGCTGTCTTCCTAATCCTCAGACTCACCTCCTTCTGTCTGATGCTTGGCTTGAACGGCGACGAGGATCCCAGTCTGTTGCAGATATTCTCAATGAGATGAAACTGATTGGATATAGTCCTGATACAGGAACCTGCAACTATTTAGTGTCATCACTCTGTGCTGTTGATAAGTTGGACGAGGCTGTTAAAGTTGTGGAGGAAATGGGTGGAGCTGGTTGTATTCCTGATTTGGAAAGTTACGGGGCTGTGATTAATTCAATGTGTTTGGCTAGAAAGACTAGCGATGTCGTGAAGATTGTCAAAGAGATGGTGAGCAAAGCTGGCATATCTCCACGGAAAGGGATGCTGACAAAAGTAGCAGCAGCTCTGAGAGCCAACAGAGAAATCTGGAAAGCCATTGAGATGGTCGAGTTTGTAGAAAGTCGAGATTACCCTGTGGAATTTGAGAGTTATGAGGTTTTGGTCGAAGGTTGCCTAGAGGTTAGGGAATACATTTTGGCAGGGAAGATGGTGATGAGAATGACTGATAGAGGGTTCATACCATATATTAAGGTTAGGCAAAAAGTGGTCGAGCGTCTGATTAGCATCGGTGAATGGAAGCTTGCTTGTACTGTTAGACAAAGGCTTTCGGAACTGAGGTCTTAGGTATTTCCTCTAGTCATCAGATTGGTGTTAAATTTTTGTAAGAATAGCTACTGTTCGATACTGGAATGAAATTCATACCCCGAAATTGGGAACATTTTGTTGTTTTTGTAAAACAGATTTTGTTTTATAGCAGTGATCCGTATGTCTCCATATCTTGTGTATATTGTGCGCTCCATCTGTAATCTCCTGAAAGCTGTTTATTTGTAGCGTCAAGTGCATGTAGTAGTGTGGATAGAATGTGATCGCTTCATCATATATAGTGAGATCATTGGAAACTGATGATGAATTTGTTTGGCGGAGTTATGTGTCACTTTGTTCCCATCGTAAGAATTAGCTAGTATTTTATGTTGTGAGAATTCTCTTTGCCATGAGAAATTGAGAACCTTTAAATTTTGTTCAAGTTCACTAGATTCAATGACAATTCTCATGAGAAGCAGGATTCAATGACAAACCTATTGTCATAAGAAACAGGTTCTCAAACAGGATGCTTCGAGGAGAAAGTATCAATGGTTCAAGCGAATCTCGTTTGCTTAACGGAGCAGGTATTGTATCCAGACTGAACACATGTTTCTATTATAATCGCATCTTATCTTTGGAATCCTGTTGACAGCACCCTGGTTCTCAATTATCTCTAGTACTTTATTTCACAGTCGTAATTATTTTAGCTGCGCTATTGCAGATTGTCTTACAGAGAGAACTTAAAGAAAAGACTCTAAAGCTTCTGGAGATTCGTGGACTCACTGCAGGGGATAGCTTGCCAGCATAGCAATACCACATTTACCCGTCTCTTGACTATAATCACGTTCCATCCGTATGTATCCTTCTTCACCCCAACCAGTTCCCCATGAATTCTTTACGATCCAGTACTTTTGACCGCCTTCTTCTCCATATCCAACAACAGTCACTCCATGGTTGAGATTTGATCCACAGTAACCTGTGAAAATACCAGAAGAGTAGAGCTGAAAGATAAACCCACCAGCGTCGATTCCAACTGATACTGGTTGTTGAGCAGTAGCGATTTGTAGGCTCGCCTCGTTCTGGGCTACCTTTTGGTATCCTTGTATCGTAACTACCTTATTTTTGGATTTTTCTTGGTCGCAGGTATTTTCTGTGGCTGTGTATGGGTAGTCAGCCTCTGTGACGAGTCCACCATTGGTTTTGAGGTATTCATATGCTGTTTCCATTAATCCGCCGCTACAACCTTTGTTGTACGTGCCAGTATCACAGTCTATGAGTTGTTGTTCTGAGAGAGATACTAAATTCCCTGTTTTTATCTTGTTGATGCCTTCAATTGCTGCAACTGCTGCGAAAGCCCAGCAACCTCCTGCACAAGAAAAAGAAAATGCAATCAGATTGTCGTCAGTTGTGTTTATGAATGTTTGCAAAGCCATATCTTTAGAATGTAATTGCGTAAGGGCATAATTTCATACCGCATTTTCCTTGATTTCTAATAGGAGTCACAGCACCTTCTTTCCTCCAGTCCACAGCGGCCGACACATTGACTGCTGGGTCACAAACCGGCCTGGGGTTCCTGTGTAACCTCGAGGAAGACGTGTCCAACCCGAGAAAATGGGCCTTAAATTCAGAATTGGTCATGTCCGCAAATCTGTTATCCGCTAACTTAAAGGGCAAGGGGAGAGAGTTAAAGTAGTCAATCAACTGGACATTAGACTGGTATATCCCAAACCTGAACATCCACTCATCCTTTCCTCCATATAATTTTCCGTGGGTTTGAAGCCACCTCTCGAACCGCTTCTTGAGGGTGTTGCGTGGGTCGTACACAGAAGAACTGACGGAACACAGCCTCGAAGCTATCAGCACAAAGCAAATCAAAAGGACTAGGGTCAGGTTAGAATTTCTAATTGGATTCAGCATCTTTGTTTGTTTTAAGTTGGAGTTTGGGAAATGAGTTTTGTTTCTGGTATATAAGCCTCAGTCCCGTGGCTGCTCTCTTTGTCACAGGTTTTGCGTTTTGTTGCAGTTCCAATGAAAAAAGTTTCCTTCTGTCTCACCCCTGATAATATGCAGAGATACGTAGGTTTAAGAGTTAGGCATAGAATTTGGTTTCTTTTAGTCTAGTTACGGTACAAAGTTGCATTGTCTTTTTTTTTTTTGATACAATAATATCTTTTTTTATTCATTTTATTTTTACGATCTATTCTGGAATCATGAGAGGTAGCGTAGACAAAATAAAAGTGCGAGCACATGAATTATCTTCTTTAATTCTCAAATGGCTAAACATGAAGAAAGCTTTATATTAAAAAGGTCGACTGATATATGTTTATGTTATTCGTGTATAGGACTGTTCTGTTTCTCCAGAAGTCATACTTTTCCCATGGAAACTGATATTTTCTCTTCTTTTGACATTTTGCAGGAAACATGCTCCTTGGAGCACTGGTGCTGATTTGGTTTCTCTGAAGATTGTTGCTCCTTCCATTGTAGACTTTGGGGTTGACAATTCTATTTTTGTTATTTTTTGCTGAACAAGGGTTGACAATTCTTGACCTCTTTCTTTGTCATTTCTCTGGATAAACTACTAAGTTCGACCCAAGTGGGTTCAGTTTCTTGAGCTATGGAAAAACATGCGACGGGGAAGTTTGAGGCTGCTATGTCCTTTAACGTTGAAGAAGTTATCTTCCAGGTACTTAATACATGTTGTAGCACTTGCAAGTCTTACCATTCTTTTCCTAGTTTGTTTAATTCTTAGTTTTCTTTGATTACGTATGGTTTGTGATACTGCGAATATGTGTTTGGAATTAAGTTGATGACAGCCAGAAACGCTGTCGAGTTTCTGAAGACTTGCCTCTTGAAGCCTCCTTAGGTTCAGGAAAACAATTGCCTACCCTTCAGATGTGACATGAATATGCCCATAGTCGTTCCTTCAGAAAGAAAAGAGAGATCATTAATATGGAAGAAGCCATGGATACTGTTCAGGAAGAAAAGTCTACAGTGGATTTGTAAAATGATTCTCCTATAGTATCAGAATAGGCTCATCTACAGAGAAGAATGTAAGAAAATGAAGATGATGGTCTTGAGGCAAGATTAAAATGTTGAACTAATTGTTCTGGCAAAGCGTACCAGTAAGATTTGATGGTGGTGAATTCTGTTTTTGCAGATGAGTCTGTCACGGTTTTCCTTGTAAAATGCAGTTTCTTCTGGACGGAAAGTGTACGATCGAATCGGATAAGACAGACATGGTGGGATTGCCCTTAATTAATCTAATTTCCATGTAACTAACAATACATGTTTTAAGCGTTGATTAACCGTCATCATCGTCAAATTTATACCTTGAAAGTGGTTCAAGTCTTTAAAATTGTAACATGCGTACACTTAACAACAACTTAAATCGGCACTATATATGTGAAGGGACATGCATTAAGGGTCAATTCCTTCACGCATTATCCAATTCCTTCACACAAGGAGCAATGTTACCATCCAAAAGAAGCAAGAACAAGAGGGAAATGGTTTGTTAAAGAAAACTAAGGCAAGCATGTTGGAGGGCATAGCGAAGAGGTGGAAGGTGCTAAGTGGCCAAAACAAATGGCAAGGGCTGCTTGATCCACTTGACCCAGATCTTCGTCGCTACATCATTCACTACGGCGAGATGGCTCAGGTTGGTTACGACGCCTTTAACTGGGACCGCAAGTCCAAATACGCCGGTGATTGTTATTACTCCAAGAGACAAATCTTTGCTCGAACTGGCTACCTTAAAGCCAACCCTTTCAGGTACTTTCCACAAATCCGAAGTCTTTCTTTTTTGTTTCGACGTAAACAAGCCAATGGTAAGTTCTCAGGTACGAAGTGACCAAGTACATATACGCAACAGCTTCTATAAAGCTACCAATATGTTTCATCGTCAAGTCTTTGTCCAAGGAAGCATCGCGCGTGCAGACTAACTGGATGGGTTACATCGCGGTCGCTACAGACGAGGGAAAGGCCATGTTAGGGAGGAGAGACATTGTCGTAGCTTGGAGAGGAACTCTTCAGCCATATGAATGGGCTAACGACTTCGACTTTCCACTTGAGTCAGCTGTCTCAGTTTTCCCGGTAAGCGACCCCAAAGACGTGCCTCGTATTGGAAGTGGCTGGCTCGATGTCTACACCGCTTCTGATGCTAAATCGCCTTATGACACGACTAGCGCACGAGAACAGGTCTTCTTCACCTTTCCCTTTATCATTGCATTCAGTTATGGTGGACTATGTCAGGCCCATCACAGCAACCTTACTCAGCAATGGCATTGCGTCTTTGGTTTCAGGTACAAGCAGAGCTCAAGAGATTGCTAGATGTTTACAAGAACGAAGAAGTGAGCATCACTTTCACAGGCCATAGCTTGGGCGGAGTAATGTCGACTCTCGCAGCTGCAGATCTTGTCCACGGCAGGAAAAACAAGATCAATACAGGTCTTCAGAAAAACCAAGTTCCCATCACAGTTTTTGCTTTCGGGTGTCCTCGAATTGGGGACCAAGACTTCAAAAAGATTGTCGACTCACTCCAACAACTAAACATCCTAAGAATAGTCAATGTTCCGGATGTCGCACCACATTATCCACTCTTATTCTATGCAGAAGTAGGCGAGGTGCTCCAGATCAACACATTGAACTCGACTTACCTCAAACGGTCTCTGAACTTCAGGAACTACCATAACTTGGAGATATACCTGCACGGCATGGCAGGGATGCAAGACAGAGCCGGGGTATTCAAGCTGGAGATCGGTCGGGATGTTTCATTGGTCAATAAAGGTTTAGATGCTCTCAAAGACGAGTACTTAGTGCCAAGTACCTGGAGGTGTCTTGCAAACAAAGGGATGGTTCAAATGGATGATGGGACATGGAAGCTGGATGTCCACAGGAGAGATCATGATGACGCTGAAGATGATCATGATGACTCCTCAAACTAGTAACCGGCTACAAGAGCTTACCCTATAAAATTTTAGCTACAAGAACTTATAAGATGTTCCGCACAATATGTGTTTGTACACACAAATTCATTTAGAAGAACAAAGAACCTAAGGCCCAAATCTCAGTCCGTCTATAGGAATGCAATCCGAGATCAACAAGACAAGCATGTACAAAGTGACAACTGCGTTATTTGTGTACTTGAACGAAAAACAACAAATTGAATTTCATTGAACATAATAACAACGTATCTTGGATGTGAGCAAGACCATAACATAAATTGGTTGCCTGGATCATTTCTAATGCGAATCTCCACTATTATATTTACCCACAAAGCAACAAAGCCATAAGCATAGAAGCCGCACTGCGAGAGGAAAATTATAAGCTGAAGCTAGATTTAAACTATTTCGTACAAGAAAGCATTAATCTGTACTTTCAGTCCCCATAATATTACGCCCAACATTCATTCATTAAAACTCCAACTGCATCATTTCATTTGGCTGGCCTTTCGAGACTTGAATTCTCACTCTCCATTGAGATTATGTGAGTAAGCCTATCGTAAACCTGCCATGATGAAGTTCATACATTAGAACTTATTCAAGATATACTCTTCCGCACGAATTTGCCTCCTCCTTCAGAAGCATAGCTAAGGAGACATGAACAAAGATAAAAAATACCGCAGAAAGTTGCTCCTTATCACCCTGTTTGTTGCCGCCTTCATCCACTTCCGTGCCACATGATGGATCATACCTAAAAAATATGGTACAATCTTATCTATTACGCTAAGTTGAAATGTGCCTTTGTGGTTGATATGGAGAGAGGCATTTGGATGAGCCAGCCTTTTTAAAAAAAGAAGTAGATTGGTGTTTTTTTTTCTTCAAGCACCATCTTTGGTGGGATGAGTTTCCTTACCAATCTCTCGGAATGCCAGCTAACTCCCGAGCTGAGTGGTTAAAAGGTCCCCTTAACTCAGCACCATACTCTTTGATAAGATCTGCACAGCACATTAGGTTGGAGAAGATATTCAATGAAGACTGTATAAAAGGAGCAGGGAAATGATGAGATAAAAAATGCATGGAAGAGAAGACTTGTTGATTTATGCCTTTAAAAGTAGGGGAAGGAGCACGGTTCATCTTTCGACAGACGGAGAGAAACCAGTCTACACCAACAGCTACATGTGCAATTTCCTCTTCAGCAATCCTAGCCACGATTTTTGAAGTCCTATGATCTCCGAACCCCGTCAGCTTTTTGACCAACCTAGGTCCAGCATCAAGTCCTCGAGCCTCCTGTAAAGCTAAATTGGTATGAATTAAGGTTATGCTAGATTGTTCAGCTAAAACAAATTGGTGTCTCCAGTAAAACGAAATTCCTAGAAAGCTTCTATAACCTTGTATAAAAATCTGAAAACTTTGTGACTGAGAATCCGTAGGAAGTAAGTACATTAGTGATATTATCCCTAGAGAGAAAGGCAGTACCTGTACCAGAGGGATAACAGCTAAGCGAGCAGCGACATTGTTGGAAGATTTTTCGCATTCCCTCATGAGCAAATTATTAGCCGGTATATCTCCATACCTTGAAGAAGAAGAAGACAATAATAATATGAGTTAATGGGTTGTATGGAAACAAGTCCGAATCAAATTTTGGAACTTTATCTAGTCTTGACTGACTTGAAACCAAGCTCAGCGAGTCTCTGGGAACACCACATGAAATGGCGACTCTCGTCATCAGCAACATGGGCAAAGTCATCGAAGAACTTGTGACCGAGAAGGTCGAAGAAAGGGGAGAAGCGAGCAACAGTGTCCCAAGCCAAATCAATGGCATTGAGCTCGACATGAGCGAGGTTATGAAGCATATGGGCATTGAGAGGAAGCTTTGAGTCTTTCGGATTAGGAACTTCGTTGGTGGGAACCTGCATAACAAACGAATTTATTGGATGACAAAACCCAACTGTCCGTGAAAGAAAAATCAAATTTTTAGGAAAAAAAGGAGGGAACTTGAGGAACAGACGAGGAGTGGTTCGGGAGGGCGAGCGGGAGAAGAAGGGAGATGAGAGATAGAGCCAACAGGGAGATTCTCACGGCGCCAACGGGAGAAAGCTAAGTGGGAGATATGAGATTTGGAGAGAGGATCAGAGGTTGAGAGCACGAGAGCTCCGAGATCGGCGAGAGAAGACGCCGCCGATACCAGGCCGTATTGGCCGGCGGAGATGGAATCAGAAGAAGGAAGGAGAGGACCATTAGGTCCCCAGAGACGAAGGTCATTCACAGGACTCTTTCTCCAGTCGTCCAGACCAGACCAAAGCTTGTGTTGCTGCGTCGAAGAGGAAGAAGAGAGAGCAGCTGAGATGGTGAGAGAACGAGGAGACAGATAATTGGTTGGAAAGGGACGGAGATGCATCAATACCATTCTAACCATTCTTCTTCCTCCTCGATGCTCCCCCCAACACCCACTCTTAAATCTTGAGAAAGTTGCGACAAAACCCCCCAAAACTATAGCTTTTTAACTTTTTTAGTTTAGAGCGTAGTCCCAACGAACATACAGTATTTGGTGATGAAGCTTAACGCCTTCAAATTACAAACAGAAATTACATTTGTCATAGAAAAGCCTACAGATCTCTCTTTCTTTAGGTATAAATAACTGTTATGCTGTAGATTGTTTCTTTTGATAAATTTCACTAACATTTCCAGTGCTGCGCACTCTATAAATCTACGTTAGATAGAATAAAGAGAGAAGAATAAGGAAAGGTATTTTGGAAGCAAGGAGAAAACAAAGGTCACAAACTCACAAGCTTACAATACACGAGTCATCAAGAATCCAGAATCTGCTGAGATGATTTTTGCTGATTCAAAAGCCCTAACTAAAACAAAACATGAACGAGTCAACCAGCTAAACTGCTAAAGACCAGAGGAAGAGAGCGAGAGAGGCAAAGATATACAAAAGTGCCGAAACAGACCAGACCGACCCTACTGTTACATCTAAAAGTAGACAGCCACAGAATCCTACCCAAGTCTAAAAACAAAAATTAAGAATAGATTTTTCTTTTTTACTCTAACAGTCATATGAATATAATACAATCTTCTTCCTTCCATAAAACCACCACTCCGTAATATTTCTGCCTCAAGCCTGTACGTCACATCATCCTTGACCTCCCAAATGCTCTTCTAACTCTACCTTCCGCCTTTTTAAACGTCCTGTTTCACCATGCATAAAGCCATCAGACTTTGGTTATATGACCAGAAACCCGAATATGGACCAGATGTGAACCACACCGATCACATACAAAATTCTTAGCACCACGCCAAAATAGAGACAAGGAAGATGCCGTTGAAAAAAAGATTCCATTTACACATGTGCTATTTCGCAAACAGTCTACAAAAGCTTCTTATTAACAATGGATGATAGAAATGGATCTTCGATGGCCTTACATATTTGTCAACACCAAATCTCTTGTACAGTAGTCTCTAAGTCTGATCTGATCCAGATGACGAAGAGCTATCGCTGTCCGAATCTGCAGACCAAACACAGGGGGTTTAGTAACAAAAAATCACAACAGCGCCAAGGCAATAAATTACTCGGATAACTCAAAGAAAAGTATGTACCACTAGAAGAGCTGGAACCACTGGAAGAGCTGCTTGAACTACTTGATCTGCTTGTTTCGTTGTTTTGCTTCTCCACTTGAGAAGGTAATGGTGTAGGGAGTGTCTTTTTAGCTGATAAGAAAAATGCAGAAAGAATTATAATCCCCAAGTAGTTCACACCAAACAGAGGGAAGTGGTATTCACAAAATGGCCATGCAAAATTACCTGTGTTGCCACCCTCCCTAGAAAACTCACGTGCCACTGGTGCAGGAGCCTATAAAGGAAAAAAAATACATGAAGATGAGCATAAGAAATAAAAAAGGACAAAGGAGTAGAATCCTCAGGCGAGGTACAAGTACCATCTGTTGTTGACTATTCCTCTCGGCCTCTGCTCTAGCTTGATTAGCTAGCTCAGCTTTTCTCTTTTTCTTGCTCAAGCCCTTCTTGTAGTTGGTTACAAATCTGTCCAACTCCCACAGGGTCTCCGGATCAACACTGTCAATATCGACTTCAATTTCTTCATCCCGCAGCTTCACAGCAGTGTTTCTCTTGTTAACAATCTGAACAATTGCATCTAGTTTGTCTGGAGGCAAATTCTGCAAATGGCCGCTAAGCTTCTGCTTCTCTTCATACGTCATATCTCTTTTATTTGGTTCGTTTGCCTTTGGCTTCTTCAAAGCAGGTGTCCTTCCGGAAGGTGTTGTGCTGGTTGGTGTTCTCCCAGGCGTTGTTGTTGGTTTTGGATGCTGCAAGTCAGGATGGCGACTACTCCAGTCTGCTCTTTCCATTGTATTCCTCACATTAATAGGCGGTGGCGGCATCGTAGGACCCAGTCTAGACCTCATTGTAGAAGCTGGAAGATTCATCTCATAACCCGTGACAAATCTCATCTCACGATTATAATCTGCCTCTATGACAGCCCATCTCTCCTCAAACATCTGTAATAGCACTTCCGCCATGATATGGACATCCTGCCCCGGTGGATTGTAAGTCATGGCATTGTGGAAAGTAAGTCTGACATCCTCTGCAAATTCTCTTGGTGACTTGTACACATTCTTTGTTAACGCAGACTTAACAGTTCCCAAATCCATAGGGTGCTCGATAATGGTGAAGTAATCATGCAAACCTAGACCCTTCACATCTACAGGAGCATTGAACACCCAACCATGCTTATGCTTCATCAGCCTTTCAAGTAGAGCACTGCAATTCTTGAAAACTTTAGAGCCTGCACCAAAACCATGACCAACCTCCCCTCCGTGCTTCTTTGCACTTGACTTTGATTTCTTGTTACTCTCTGAGGGTGGCAACTTGTCACCAAGTACAAACTCAGAAGTTCTATAAAACTGATTTGCCTTAGGTGTTCTTTTCTCTTTCTCCACATGCTCATTGACTCCCTGAGTATTTTCCAACACTGATATACTTAGTTGATTTAAAGGCCTTGGTGCTCTGATGACCTCACGAGGAAGTCCAGCTGAGGCGAACCCTGAGAGAATCCTTCCTCCTCCGTTATTAATAGCAGTGTTAGCCAAAAGACGAGAGTCGTTATATGCACCAATCTCTCCCTCTTTGTCCTCTATCTTCTTGACCAGACCTCTGACCACGTTAAGCTGATCTTCAAGCTTCTTCCTAATCTCCTCTTTCTGTTGCTTCGATTTGGAGGCTACATGTATCTTTATGCGTCCATCTACGTCCTCCTCCATCGGCATGCTTTCAGCAGCAGTAGCATGGTAGTCCTGAGCAGAGTCAGAGGTAAGCCCTGCTGGCTGTTGGGCATCAGTGGCGTCTCTTTCCACAAGGTTTTCAGGATGAGCTTCTTTGACTAGGTTATCCGCCTCTAACACGTGGACATGCTCCTCAGAAGACACTTCAATGGGATTCTTGTCAACAACAAGAGTATTGACATCTTCGACGGATAGGGTTTGAGAAGGTGCTTCAATAGCCTTCTTGTCAACAACCAGGGTAGGGACATCTTCTACTTGGGAAAGGCTTTTAGGAGGTTCCTTGATAGAATTCTCATCGACAACCACAGTACTGACATCATCTTGAGTTTTGTGGCTCTGAGAGGGTACTTCGGCAGAGTTGTGGCCTACAATAGTGTTCGCATCATCCTGAACCAAAGGAACTGGGACAGATTGAATAACGTTCTTATCAGTAGCGGCCAAACTGACGTCATCCTGAGGTTCGGCTTGCGAAAAGGCTTCCACGAGAGGCTTGTCAATCAGTTTGTCGGAATCATCACCGCACAGGTTTTCAGAAGGTGCTTCAGCTGCGTTTTTAGCTACAACGGCTTCCTGGGACTTGGTCTGGAGGGCAGGCTCTTCGACAGCGAGAGGATTCGCAGGCTCTCGAGCTAGAGTTTCAGGAGGATTCACGTGATTGTTTTCTTTCTCGTTTTCTAGAGTCCCCTCTGGTTTCTCGCGGTCATCGGTGGCGAAGGCAAAGAATGGTGACTGCTTCCTCTGACCTTTTCCTTTCCTCGTATAAACTCGAATGCTCTGCTTCTCTCTGGCTCCATCGTTTCCTTCTCCGTTAACAGGCTCCGAAGCCATACATGTACTTGGAAAAACCCTAAATTTGACGCCTTGCTCGTTCTCGATTGATGCCTCTTTTCACTTGTCTCCTTTAAATCTGACAGAAATCCCTCAAATCAGACGGAAAAATATCCTCCACCATGAAAAGCCTGAGAAACCCTAATTTTTCCAGGCGGAACCTTCGTCCGATCGATTCTGAGAGAGAGAAAGTGCAGACTTAGAGACTGAAAAAGGCCGACGAAATTAGGGTTTTTACGTGGCAGAGATGAATTCGACGCAACGAGTAGACGCCGAGTGGATAAGAACGGAGACAATTAGGTCATTGAAATATCTCTGTGCTTCGAGATCGACACGAACCTTGGGGAAAAGGAGAAAGCCCGAGTGAAGAAACGAAACAAGAGGAATCTCTGTTTGATCTGAAAGAGGTAAATCGGAGAAAGCTTACCTGCGAGTTTTGGGGGAGAGAAGGCGCCGCAGAGAGAGAGAGAGAGAGGAAGGACCAACAACAACAACAGCGTTTGATTTTGCTTTTCCTTACCCGACCCGGAGCATTTTAGGGTTGGGTCGATATCAAATTAATTTGGCCGAAAAATCATAAGATTATCTCTTCTTCTTGATATATTTTTCTAAAATTATGCTTTAGAATATGTTCTTAATCTTCCAGTTCATATTGTAATTTATGAATTAATTTTATATTCAAAATTTGATATGTGTTTTGTCGATGTCAAGTTTTTTTTTAAAATCATTCAATAAATATATGTATTTAATTTTTCATATAATATGTCACAATAAATTAATTATTTCAAAATAATAACTATATATATATATTTAATTTTGTTGTAAGATTTAAGTGTCATTTAGATTTCTAATTCATAGTTAGAGTTAAATTAAAACTTTAGTAGGAAATTAAATCCACATAAATCAAAAGAGAAATACCTTCAAATACCACACTTTCATGTTTTTGTGACAAAAATACCACACAAAGGTGAAAATGACCAAAATAACATTTATTTAATGGTTTAAAGATGATTAAACTAATAAATTTGGGTTCAAAAGTCATTAATTAGAGTTTAGATTCTGGGTTTTAGGATTTAGGTTTAAAGGATTAGGAAGAAACATATGAAAATAAATGTATAATAGTCTTTTTTCTCTTCAAAAAATGTCATTTTTGTCATTTTCACTTTGGTGTGGTATTTTTGTCACAAAAACATGAAAGTGTGGTATTTTTGAGAATTACCCAAATCAAAACGTTATCTCCTTTTTTACCAAATTTTTATGTGTCTTTGTTACACTTTTTTCTTAAACTTACATTTTAAAAAAGGAAAAA
The DNA here is from genome assembly GCA_010577795.1 of Isatis tinctoria. Lineage (NCBI taxonomy): Eukaryota > Viridiplantae > Streptophyta > Magnoliopsida > Brassicales > Brassicaceae > Isatis > Isatis tinctoria. Next base: position 2,302,163 of record CM021244.1, on the reverse strand, counting down.
AAAAAAAAATCCTACGCATCAATGGATATATAGTAATCTCCAGTTCTCCATCTATATAGTTTCACAGCAATAACCTATTTTAAATATATTGCTTCACCAGTACGATCCAAAATCAGGTACTCACATAGAAAATTTAGGGCGGAAATAACATATGTATTCTTTATAATGTTCATTGACAAACTCAATTGATAACACAACAAGAGAAATTCCATGTAGCAAGTGAAACAAGTACGAGTACTATGCAATGAGACAATAAACTTAGATTACTTTATTCATGGTAGAGAGTCGAAGGAGTTTGGATTTGGTTATCTCGATCTTGTTAGAAACCCTAGGTAGTGGTTGTTGTCGTGAAAAAACGTTGGAGTCGGTTTGCGTAATGGTGTTGACCATTTGGTCCTCCCGGCGAAAGCCTTGTTATCCCTTGTTTTTTCAAAACAATGGTTCCAGAGTGTGGTTGGTGTAACTGGTATTGACCATTTGGTCCTCCCGGAGACACTCTGGCCATAGTCACTCCCTGCAAGAAAATACTTTTTCTTTTGTTTTTCTTTTGCATTAGCACTTACTATTAGCATAATCACTACAATAGAAGACATTTTTTTTCCTATAGCCATTGGCTTCGCTGGTGTTTTCATGAAATGACTTTGAGATATGTTTAAGGTATTGGAGAGACTTCAATACTAGATACCAGATCAAGATGGCTAAGGAATTTTATTTATAATTACAAAATGAGTTTTGACCAAAAACAAAGACTACAAAATGAGCTAATGCATTGAGATAAGATCAAGACTTTAACTTATTGTTTATTGTAATTATATGTCTCCCTTATAAGTGAACTACAACTCGTACTTAGTTTGCTTTCCATATGAAGCTGTGAGTCAAAAGTTCAAACTCATGTACAAAACTTTTTTCCTTCTCTCTAAAAACTAGCTATTGTAGAGAGAAGGATCACAAGACGACGCCAGATGAAGGTTAGATGTAACTAGAGAACCTCAAATAACCAGGACGATGCAAATGAGATAATCTAAATAGCAACGCATCAGGGAAAGAGACAGAAAATGTAACATAGGAATATCACATATGTTAATAGATCAAACAAGCTGCTTTAGGTCGTCACACGTATTTCATATTAATTTGAAAATTAGAGCTTCAATGTTTACAAGCTGGTGTCAGCGATACACTACACCATTACAATTAAATTTAAAAGTTGTCATAATATTAAAAACTCTCCCAACAATATCACAACTGCAGAATTATTTTTTTGTATCCTCCTTTGTTAGTGATGCCTTGGGTCAGGACCACCGGGACTGAGCCGCTTCGAGTCAAGGGTTTTGCCAAGGATCATCCCTTCGCCTTCTAATCTAGCATTCAGCTCTTTTAACCTCTCAGAAAGCTCTCGTCTAATCTTTATCACGCGGCTTGAACCGGAAAGTCGCCCTTTTACAACCAAAGATCGACATAGGTGCACCGAGGTCAACTCGAGTACTACAAGCAAGACGAGAGAAACCCATATCTTGAGACTTGCCATAGTATATGACTTTCTCTTAATAAAGCTAAGAGATGTATATATAAGGTCTTTGAAGTATTAATGCAATTGATTGATCTCTCAAATATAATAGACGCTCACTCCAAGGTATATATAGCTAAGGACCTAAAGCTGTTAACCTATAGCTTTAGCGCTGAGTGTTTATTCACCTAGATTTATGAAGAAATAAAATATGTAGTCATTAATTAAGTTGGAATCTAGTCAGATATAGTATAGCATCTTATACATCTCTTAACTCATTTGATCCTCAAAATGTCATTTATTTATTTCTCTCTACGAACTCTGGTAGTTAAGAGCATCATCATGACTTGAACGCATTTGGCATTTGCATTATATGATATTTTCATGTTTTGAACTTTGAAGGACAAGACTTTCTAAATATTCATTATAATTTTATGTCTACAATAACATGATATATCCGGCTCGCTCTCCTCTTCTCTTCTGAAACCCTAGGCGGCCGCCGACTTTCAGAATTTTTTTTTTCGTTTGCTTTTTCCGGCCAACGTCCGGTGGCTAACAAGCCCCGGCGTTGTGCCTTTTCCTTTATTTTTTCTTTTTATTCATAGATTTCGACCTATGTTGAGAGTAGTTTTTTCGATTTTGGTTCTGATTTTGTCGGATCTGGAATGATATTGTTTTGACGATTTCCGGCTACATCTTTCATGGCTTAGTGTTCTTTATTAAAGATCGATTGATGGTCTTCTTGTATCGGCATATCTGATGGGGTGTTGCAGCAACGGTTCTCGGCAATAATCGCAAAAGGTTTTCGATTTTCAGTTACTGGTTTCTGATCTTTTTATCGAGTATTTCTGGGGTTTTTGTTTTTGTTTTTAGTGCTGAAGTTTCTAGATCTGGTGAATCTAAAGAAGAATTTCTATCTAAATTATGAGTTGCCACCTTTTCGTAAAGGTATTAGAAGTCTGACTGCTATTGTGGATACGAGAACGTCTAATTGTTTACCTTGTGTCGCGAATCGAATCAAGACTGCTGTGGTATTGCTAATGTGTCATCAAAGGATTTTCTCCTCATTATTGGTGTGGAAAGACCATTAGTTTTTTTTTAATATGAAATTGTTGAATTTCTTCTATGATGTAATCGGTTTCAAACCAGTTTCAATGAAATAAAGTGTTAAAAAAAAATGATATATCCGGAACCTTGATTTCTTAAGGACAATTTGGGATGTCAAGTTTTCAGCCTAATTAACTAATTTTCATTGGACAAATTGATAAAAAAAACTGATAAAAATAGAAAGTTGGAGAACATATAGCGATATATAAATAAGAACAATGACAAACGACAAAGCAATAACGAGTAGCTAATAATATTTAATTATGAGTAAAATATAATGTAAAGGTATACACTTCACATCCCTGTCATTTCTATTCTATCCAAAATAATTATATATAACAACTTAATTAAGAGCAATTGAACGTAAAAAAGAAAAAAGTTAACAGCAAATTGATTATTATATCAACTCTACAGAACCTAAATGTACAGTAACTACTAAATATATCATTTATATAGGATATGTTCAAAATCTTTTAGCTTTTTGGTTGACGGAGTCACGGAGCCAAATCGGTAACCAATGAAGATAGCGATGACGTTTTCAGAGTCCGCACCAATCTATAACCTTAAACGATGAATATATAAGTCCACTAGGATCCCTTTAACTATTTATAGAGACTCAACTATCTATTATATAATTACATTTGATGTACGTATATGGCAGTTATAAGTAGTTGCCGCCACGTCCACTTCAATTTCTAGAGTAAGAAGCTGAGATCACAGAAGCAACAAAAATCGGGGGAAAAAGTTATGACGGTTTATGAACTAACTAGTTTTGATTGGAGTAAAACAAGTCGTCGATTATTCAGTGATCTCTAGCTTTAGTCTCTAGTTCATTCGGATTATTCAGTGATTTTGCCGATCATGAATTTGTAGGAAACTCTTTGCGAAGTACTCGCTTACTCTTGTAGCTAGGATTAGCCAGATTACATAATTTAATTTGAAAAGGGTTTTGCAATAAGAACTCTTAAATATCTTTAGAAAAGATAGACAAATTTTTATTTTTGGGTAATCATTTTGATGATAAAATGGATTTTTTAGTTTTCTTACGTGAATAGTTTTAACTACTAAATGAGAATTTGAAATAGTCAAGTAAGATATAAGTTATACTAAGATAAAAATAATACAAATAAAATTTAATTGAAGTTGACTAGTTTTTCTTGCAAGAAAACATATTTTACTATATGATGTAATTCTTTTGGGCCTTTTTCAAAAATTTCAATATATAAATGAAGTAGTGTGACATAATAAACCACAATAGGTGCCGGAAAATCAACCAATATACTACTCCTTAATTTGTTTGGTTTTTGAACTTTAACGTTTTGAGGTGTGGCGTATAAAAAAACGAAGGAAGCCATATTGGAAAGTGGAAAAGAGAGATGACACCAAAGTGATAAAATTATGTTCAGTTACACCTTTATAATATAATTTGTAAAGGAAAAAAGAGCAAACTTTACAATCCTATAGAAATGTATAATTTGTTTCTTAAATCCAGTTTTAGTTCCAAAGCATTAAGAGAACTTTTTACGAGTTTAGTATGGGATATTTAGTTAACTTATATATCTACTCTTTTAGAGTTATAGAGCTCGATCCCCAACTTTTTTTTTATAAGAAAAAGCAAGAAGACTTTTATGGATTTTATTAGCAATCGTTGAGTTACAAATCTTCTCACTTCAAGATTTCTAAGGACGATGTGAAATCGTATGGGGATTTCTAGGGTTAATTAAGTTTGCAATTGTGGATTTTGATTTGAATTGAGGATTTTGACTTGAATTGGAGATTTTTTGAGTTTTGATAAAATAATGTCGCTCTAATAAAATGAAATATTAGACGTTCATTAAAGAAGATAAAAGTGAATTATAGTTAAGTAATAGACTGACATGGCTTAGTCACTCATATCATATGAAATAGTCGATAATTTGTTTGGCCGCATAAGTTGAATATGTTTCACAAATTAATTGTGTAAGAGGATTCACAAATAAATTTTTTTTGTATTTAAATAGAAATTAATCTTTTGTTGACAAAAAAAAAAAAATATAGCAATTAATCTAACCCGTTAAAAGCATACTGGTTAAGATGAAAGGCTGGTTCTATATTTAAACCGCACCGATTGCATATCCAAATTATGGCATGATCGTGTTTGCTCATTTAGTTTTTCCGTTCATGCATGGGTTAAATTAACGCACAGAAGAAAAAGACTAGAAATTGTGGGATTGTCGCATATCCTCCTGGCCATTATAATCCAATATGAAGACAGTAAGAAAGATTTGCGAATATTTGTTAACTGTTCATTAAAACCTCTAACTTTAAACGTAAATTATTTGACACATGATCATAACATCATACAAAAACGAAGATTGAATTTTCCTTGTCCTGCATATAAGCTCAGGATTTTAGATAAAAAGGGACGATCACATCATTTGCAAATGCAGATCACCTGTCTGCTGCGCAAGCTCCACCATCATAGCTTCATCGAAGAACTTGTTCCCGCTTACGTCCTCACTCATTCCCTACAAAAGCAACACAAGATAGATCGTGAGAGATTGAAAACTGATGAAGCAGATATACTCTGAATGATCCGGAGTAATACCTTTCTACGGCGGGTCTTGACCATGAATTCACGAGCTAGATGCTGGATGGGGGCAGGCTCAAGTGGGCGCAATAGGATAGATTTGTCGAGAGGGTCTCCTGGTACTATGGCCCAGTGATCAAACACAGATACGCAAAAGGCTTGACCCTGTGTGTGGTATCTCAGGTCTGTCTCAAACCCAAATGATTCTATCACTGGCAGGAAAGCCTTGACGATGTAAGCCGGGGTACCGGGCTGAGGAACATCAGATGTGACGTGCCCACGTCTACGTGAAAGAACTGTGTAGATGGCAGTCACACAGTCGATTGGTGTTTGTATCTGAGACACAACCATGAAAGTCTATTGTTATAAGAGGAAAATTTTTAAGAGCAAAAGTAAGGCAAAGAGTGTAGAAAGGGATAACATACCTCCACATAGTAGACAGGTTCCATTAGCCTTGGGGTTGCCATAAGAAAGGATGAGTAAGCAACACGACGTGCTGTTGGAATCATCTGACCAGATCCTCTATGCAACGGCTCTGGTGCTATCCAGGCATCAACAATCTTGAACTTCACATTTCTGATGGGCTCATCACACAGGGGTCCTTCTCGCGCACCCCACTGAAACCTGCAAAAGCATAAAAACGAAACTATTCAGCCACAGCCCACAAAATGGAGCCAAACGGAAGTGTAACAGAAGAAAGATGATCACCCTTGAACAATGGAGTCCTTCACTGCAATCATCAAGTTCTTGTCAACCTCAGTTGGGAGCGTGTCATCCAGTAAAATATTTGGCCCCTGATCAGTTGGACGTCAACAATCAAAAGATGAATTAGTCAAAAACACGTTATGCTTGCTACAGCCATACCACAAAGCAGCCATAAAGATAAAATGAGCGCTCCGATTGCCGGATTTTAAGAAATCAAACAATGCATTTTCACCTGTTTGTCAGGACCAAAAGCCCAAATGGAACGCGCTGCAAGTAAATCCCAGTCATATTTCGTCTTGAAGAAGTCACCGAGTTGTTTTCTGTTCCAGTCAATGCTTACGACACCATTCTCAATGTCCTCTGCAAGTCCTCTATCCAATGGCTCTGCGATCTTTGGCATGAAGCAGATATTAAATTAGTCACAAAAATAACTGTACTTGACCACCGGACCAAACATCTCAGTCCTGTATATACGAGATAATAGAGAAAAAGGAAGATCTCTTACCATAGTTATTTTGTTCTTTTTGTTCGGTGTCTCAGCAAAACACTTCATGGACGAAGATTCAACCACTGTCTCACAGAAGGAGACCACCGGATCTGCGACCTGCAGATAGAAAGTGAAAGGATTGCAGATAGCAAACAAACAAAGCAACAATTGCTTGCAGAACAGATCACAGTTAAAGATCCAGATTAGAGAATACAATTAGATACCTTTACTTCGACCTCTGAATAGAGCTCCCTGAGGTCCTTCATGATAGAATCCAGGTACAGCTCCCCTGTTCCTAGAATAGTATGTTCCCCAGACTCCTCAACTTTGGTAATAGCAAGGGGATAGCTTTTGCTAATCTTCCGAAGCCCTTCCACCATTTTAGGCAGCTCACTAGGATTCAGAGGCTCAGTAGCAGTCTTGACAACTGGGAGGGTATTAAATTGGAGCGCCCGGAATATGTAGACATCTTCGTCATAGTTTGCATTGCACAGAGTTGCAGTTTTCATGATGGACGCATCGACACCTTCAATTAGAACCCACGAACCGGGAGGGGCACTGCTGACAGGTATTCTATACCTAGCTTGATATATCCACAGCTTGGTCACTTCTTTAATAGTCATGTCCTCCTCATCCTCAGGTGAATACCCTTCTCCAAGTACACGTACACTTTGCCCTGTTTGAAGCCTACCGCTATAAACTCTTCCAAACACATCAAACACACTAGTATCTGATTTGGGGTACAGCTTTGTCACATTAACCATGAGAGGTCCAGACGGATCACATTCTACCATTGATTCATAAATGGTAGAATCTTTGGGTCCAGTGTAAGCGTGGTCCACTTTCCTAGCTGCCGCCTCTTTGGGAGAAGGAATGTGCTTTACCAACATATCAGTGAAACCTGATGACGAACCGAAAACAGAGCTACAGGCTAACCTAAGTAGAGGTCTGACGTTCAGCTTATATGCACTATTACTCAGTGTCACTCCTAATTCTGCAAGGGTGGTCTCTACACTCTTCTTATGTTCACCTATCACTTGGCTGTATATCTTGTATAGAGGCTCCAGAATAAACTGAACAAACGATCTTTCTCCACCACCTACTGGAGGATTTCTCTTGAATGCCCTATTATCAGTGTGATAATACATATCTCCCCAAAGGCGAGATGCAAACTTACCCACGTCTATGTCCACACCATGAAGCTTGGAATACAGTTTAGCAAAAGATTGCAGAGTGAAGGACCATCCGGCAGTACCACTGGCAAAGCAAACATTTCCAGCTGCAGGGTCTATTAGGGGTAAGTTTCCAGCAGTTGTTGAAGCAGTAGATATGTGGTTATTAATGACCTCAATTGTATGCCTCAGCTTGTAATAAGCATCCCTTGGAGGTAGTTTAAGCTCAGTTATGAGCCTGTCAACCTGTTGGGGAAACAAAATTGACATATTGAAATATAAATCTCACACAATATATCTCAATTTACACATTGAAATTGAAGCATGGAAATGTACCTTATTGATCACAACAACAATAGGGAGATGGTCCTGGATTGCATGTCGTATAGCCCTCTCTGTGTTTACCTGAAAAAGAGTAATATCGTTAATACTTAGTAGCGAACTGCAAATAGAAACTTCAAGACTTAAAAAGAAGCAAACACGTACCATCACTCCTTCAGCAGCGTCGACAATCAGAACAGCACCATCAGCAAGTCTTAGGGAAGCAGTCATTTCGTCGGAGAAATTCACATGTCCTGGAGTATCTATGATATTGCAAAGATATGACTTAGATCTGCTGTCCTCAAGGACAAGAGACATCGGGACTGCCTTAATTGAAATGTTCCTCTCCTGCTCATCAACTCTTGTGTCTGTATATTTCATGTGCTTCTCGTTTTTGACGTTAAAAGTAGACATATGATGCGTCTGCTCTACCAACATATCCATGAAAACAGTTTTCCCGTGCTGTAGATGTCCCACAAGAGCAACATTCCTCACAAGCGCTGGATTAGACATGAGGCCGATGAGAAACTGAGTTGACACGTATGTTGAAGAATCCTTCACCCCCACCTCAAATCTGACATCTCTGACAGGTTTGATTATCGGCTGTTCGAGAGGTTGCTCATCCTCATCCATGACCAACGTTTCAACATCCTCCCCGTATACTTCCTCTGCAGTCGGATAATACTTTTTATCCTCGGGGAGAACAATCTGGTTTTCTATCTCCACGTCATTAATCGTTGTAATCCATCCGTTAGAACCCCCAGGCCCATGTTCGCCATCTGATCCATCGTCTTCAGGCTGGTTATCCTGGAACTCCTCATCTCTTTCATCATCACTCTCTCTGTCAGACTCAAAGTCAGGTCCAATGTAGTTACCAAACTCATCATACAAGCTATCATCCATCTTTATGTAAACCTGTCCCAAGGAGTCGCATAAGAAAACCGAATTGTGTAGTGCAGATAAACAATAAAAGAAAAATTGCTTCAAACTCAAATCAGGTCATCACAACAAAATCTAGCTTGTCAGTAGCAGCAAAGCTGCAACACGTTTCATTTCATCTGAGACCTATGAGCGACTAATTCCTCCTAATACAACAACATTCAAGACTTGATAAGAAATGAAAAACCATTATAGGATCTGGATAAACATGCTAAGGACTAAATGCAGCCTAAGACATGAAATCCAGGAATTATCACCAGAACTTTAAACCCTAGACTACACATCAACTAGGACCTTGAGCTAACTTGAACCCTAAACTAGAATCAACCCGAAACTTGAGAAAGCTTAAACTAGAGCAAAACCCTAAGCTCGAATCAACCAGACACTTGTAGAGAAGATAGCGCTAAAAAAGTTAAAGAGTGAGAGACGAACCAGTTGGGAAAGAGCGCGATGCGGGGCGCGAAGCAAATGAGAGTGTTGATAGTGAGAGAGGAGGACGAAGGTTGGCGACTGGGTTCGTCGACTGTTGTGTTGAACGGAGCCGTCGAAGAAAGGAGGAGAGATTAAGAGTTAGGTTTTAAATGAACAACCTCTAGCCCAGAAAGAGTCTCAACACAGGTCTTAAGGTTTTCTTTTTTCTTTTTTTTTTTTCCAAAGCGTAGTAACTAGTAAAATTTCCAGTTTTTCTAGACGGCAAAAGTTTTCCAACTATAACTAGAAATCAATTAAATTAAAAATATAATATGTCAATTTTAATCAAACAAACAGAAAAACATTTCTTGTGTATTTTTTTTTTACATTTTTTTTTTACAATTAGTTAATAATTTAGTATAATTCACACATGGATTTGTGAGAGGTGCACAAAACAAATCCCTATAAACAAGACCTTAACCAAAACACCTCGTATAAATTAAATACACCACGTATTTGAATGCTACGGTGTCGGGTGAAGAATTCACCTACGGTTTTAAAATGTTCAAAAAAAAACACAAAAGCAAAGCAAACGAAGCTAAAAAAAGGTTCCACAAATATAGTCGAAAGTACATTGCAGAAGAAAACATCAAAAGAACAGATCTTCCCATAACATATTCTGAAATCCATGTCCAAAGAAGAGACAAACATCGACTTGCTCATTTCTCATCTTCATCACTCGATAACCCGAGTTCTATTTTCACCTGCTTATCTTCTTTGACGGCTGTGTTGGAGGGTCCTGATGATTCTGAATGTTTTGCGTCGTCACCATCCCTGTGTTTCACAGGCTGCTCTTCTTCTGTTGGTTTCGGACCACCATCTTTGCTTCCCGATGATTCTTGTTCCACCATGGACGCCTTCTTATTCTCAGTTTCATCAGGCTTCTTGTAAATAGATAGAACGCGTTGGAGCTCGTCGTTCACATGCAGAGCCTCAAAAAGGACACCCTCGTCGTCTGTTGTGCTCTCTATGATCATTTGAATTAACGGCTGTGATTGCTTGCATTTCTCCATCAGGCTTACTGTTAGATCGTCCTGTAACCATAAACGATATCCAATCAATTTCGCTTCAAGCGCCGACATCCAAGCATACGATAACTGTAGATCAGGATACCTATCCAATCCAAAAGGAGACAAGAGTGTGAATAACGGAGATATTACCTCTGTGTGATTCGGCTTTCCTTCAGTGTTCAACATGCTAGAGAGCAACTCGAGGCTGTTCCGTGTAATCTCAATTTGTTCTTTCTTATCCTTGATCGATAAGTTTCCAAAGTTGTAGTCAAGACCATCGTCGTCTCCACGAGCCTGTTCTTGATTAGGAACCGGATAGCTACCAGGTGGAGGAACTGGCACAGGCCGTTGCAGGAGAGACTCCAGAGAGCTTTGTCCCGCCATTGGATTCTCCTCGTTACGAGCGCTTAAACCGTTCTCTCCTTCCAAGCTCTAGCAAACAAAAAAAAGGGGATTATACGCCATATCAACAAAACCGTCTTTGCATTTAAGAAATTCGGATCCAGAGAGGTTTTACCATATAAGTCTGCTGGAAAACAGGAAGATAAGCAAGATCTTGGGACTGTCCCCAAGCTCTAATAAGCTGAAAAGCTCGGCTTCTGTTCTCGGAATCAGCTTCTCCGTTCTTGACTAACCAAGCCATCTCATCAAGAACTCTCTCAGAAGCAATTTCAGAGAACACCTTCTCGCAGTTCATAGCGCAAGCCTCGAGAAGCTCAAGGCTCAGCCTTTGGCTCACAGGGCTCTTACCTGAGATCTTCCTCTTTATGGCTCTAACAATCTCGGTGCCATTGAACTCCTCGTTGTTGATCTGAGCGCATATCCTCATGTTCATCCCCCAATTGGGCTCCTCTAGCGTCTCCAATGTAGCCTCATCCACCATTTTTGATTCCAAGGTCGGAGCTTGGAGGATATCCTTCACTTTCTCACTCACCATCCTGCTCATCTGAGCTCCTCCAGTCTTCAGCTTCTCTCCCCATTCAGCTATCTTCAATTTGTCCATTTTCTTGTCTCTGCACATAAATAAAAAAAAAAACCAGAATTTATCTAATTAATATACGAACCCTAATAAACCTTACCTTCGATTCCCATTCATTTTCGAGTTGTAATCAGTCTAACACTACACAATCCTAACATTCGAAATAGAGATCAATCAACCAAATCTTTCAAATTATAATAAACAGAGATCAGGGATGAAGAAAAATAATCACAATAAATTGGATCTATCAAATGTGCTGATCCTTGAAATAAGAGGAGAATCTGAAAACGAAAAATGAGAAAGAGGAGAGAACCTGAGATGTTTTTCCTTTCAGACGATCAAATCTTCTCGAAAACTTTGTCTTGTTTGGGATTTGTCTTTGGTTATGTAGCTTGAATATGCAAAGCTGCCGAACCGAAATGTTGAGCAGAGAAGTACTAGCAAAGAGGAGAAAGATTGTGAACACGTGGCATGTTGAGAAAGTCCAATGCTTCGAACTAAAAGCGTAACTACATTTTTGGTCAGAGCTCCTCGTGGGGGCTAATGTGTCCAAATGTTATAATACAGGATGACTATCGAAACTAGAGAATAGTTCCGAGGCTAATTTGACAAATCCTTTTTTAACTTTTTGGACTCACAAGATTTTAATGAACGCATAAAGGAGAGTACAAACATCGGCCGCGACGAGGCTGAGCAAACCGACGCGGCAAAGGGTCTTTTCCGATAACCAGGAGCTATCTTTTCGAAATCGAATCTCTCTCTTTACGGTTTCGAAGATGGCTTACATCTCGAATTGGGTCCGATACATGGCTCACAAGCTGGAGTACTCCCTCACTCTCAGCCTCAAGGTTTCTATAACTCTCTCTCTCTCTCTTTGACTTGCTTTGTACCTAGCTTCAGTTCCCTTACCTTTGGCTTACAAAATTATGGATTTTTCTCAGTTGGTGATTGTAGTTAACCTTTTTGCTCAAAAAAAAAAAAGTTACCCTGTAGAATAAAAGGGCACACTTTGGTCTTAAAAACCAGAAATGTTGGTTGAGTTGAGCTTTGATCCTGATTCTTGAATAATTTAAACTTTTAAAGGAAGTTCATATAGTCAACATCATAGCAATTGAATTGGTGTTGGTATATGTATCATGTAGTATCAACTGTGAATATGATTTCCAGATCTCTTTTAGATGGTCGGATTGAGTCCAATGACCCGAAAAAAACCCTCGTGATGGTTCTGGTCCTGGTTCTCCTCGTTTCTTCTGCAGATACTTTTTTCTGAATCAATTTTTTTAGCGCATTGAGATGTTTAGAACTGTGCTTATGGAATCTGTTTTATTTATCATCCTTGACCTACTCAATGTCTCAGAACCATACTAGAGGGAAGCTCAGTGAGCGGGAACTCTTTGGTGTAGTCATGAAGAATCTACTCTATGGAAGGATAACCTACTTGCACTCAGGTAAAGGACAAGAGATGGCCCCAACCATGGGAACACGTGAAAACACACTGCTTGTCCGTAAGCTACCAGTTGTTGATACAAGGTATTTTTCTTGGCGTTAAGGGCTAGTCTTTTTTAGTTCCACTTACATAAACCTTGAACTTACCCATTGGTGTGCCATGTAGTTAAGGGTTAGTCCTTGTAGTTGCCCCGATAGGGATGTCATCGGGGTTTGGGAGCATGTGAACCTTAAGTCATATATACCTTGGATTGTTTATGTTCCCTTTCTTGCTTAGGAGTTATATACTTAATTACAATAAGCTAAATTCATGGCCTTGTGGGTAACTTTTTGTTTCTTTTACTTGCATTTGGGAGTTGTAAGTAGCCGTAGGAGAAACAGAAGGAATCAAGGATTCAAATTGGAGTTTTGTAGTGGATGACACAACCATTAGACAAGGGTATGATCTTTGTGAGGAGAGCCAAGTCTCATTTTTTCTGACCGTAACTTCAAAGTACTGTCAGTCTACGCTGATGATTTTAATTCATCTTAACATTTATAGCCACTGCCCAAAAGTTCAATTTTTTTAAAAAAAATGTGTACTTGTGATAAAATGTATGGTAGGTACAGACAAGTATACTGCGATGAGCTCCTCGAAATTGTTAACTCTGGATTTCAGATATTTAACGTATCCAAACATCATTGGTTTTTGTGTAGGTATGTTTTCGTTGGAGATGCTGTTGTCTTGAAGGACCCGAATGAAACAAATAAGTATCTAGTTAGAAGACTAGCAGCTTTAGAAGGATCCGAAATGGTATCAAGTGATGAGAAAGACGAGCCTTTTGTTCTCGAAAAGGATCAGTGTTGGGTCGTGGCTGAGAACCAAGAGATGAAATCTAAGGTACAATTTTGTTTCCCCCCGTACACCACAGACTTCCTTATCCTCGTAGTGCGCTAGCAAGGCCGCACTACATAAACAGAATCTCTATATAATTTGGTAAGTTGTTATAATTCTTACTTTACCGCCAATGGGGTTTAATAGGAAGCATATGATAGTCGAACATTTGGTCCGGTTTCAATGGCGGACATAGTAGGGAGAGCTATATATTGTCTGAGGACAGCCGTGGATCATGGTCCAGTAAGTAACAGGTAAGAGAAGAGGCCCCATCCTCTCCTACCAGCTTTATCGTTTATTCTTGGTAGATCTTTCTGTTATATTATTCTTACTAAGAACCAAAAAATTCTGGAACTATTATATCTCTGTATCAGTGAATTTGCCATGGAAGAGGATTCTCCAATCCTGGCGGTAGAACTTGACGTGGATGAAATGGCTAAAGACCACAAGGCGTAGTAATAACAAGGAACCTTGTCGCGTCATTTCGTTCACTCTTTGTATCCCTTTGTTTCCGTTGTAAACTCCAGTTTAGATGCTATTGGAGTCGAGATGTTTGTGGCAAATGTTGGCCGTTGGTTCTAAGCTTCATACGGATCCTGTTGAGTTTTGAGGAAAAGGTTCATTAGCTTCTTCCTCTATAAAACAACCATTTCTTTAGAAAATCCAAAACCATGGTTATTAAACCAAACGGAAAATGACTGTTCCATATAACATAATCTGAAATCGAATTCGATTTTTGAGTTGGTTAAATTTGTTCTTGTTTTTCGGTCAAGAGATTTTGATTTGCTCAACTAATAAATGCACTTGTTTAGCTACAACCTGACCACGCTTGTCGCTTGGCGTTCAGTCTAATCGGTTTAGTTAAGGTAAGAAACTCGGTTTGAGACCATTGTAACCGACATTAAACCGAATTAGTTTACGTCCAATCTCTGATTTGTAAAACCGAACTTAGAAAGCCCATTTAAGTAATAGCCCAATCTCAAGATTAATTTGTGTTACCCAAGACGAGCCGGAGAAGAAACTGTAGAAGAAGAGGCAATGCAAGGAGCAGCTTAATAATCTCTCTCCTTTCTCCGAAGCTGTTCTTGGCGATGTCGGGAACTTTCCATTTGACTTCTACCTACCTCCCTGGTACTTTACTACTCCCTCTCGCTCTGCGTCTCTCTCTTAGATGTCGTTGATAATTGTTAAGGTATACCTATGTTTTGTCTATACTGAGATTGTTGGCGTTCTTCTCTGTGTGCTCCCACTTCTATTGTGCCTCTGTCACTGTAACGAGTAAACAATGGGTGAAATGGGAATCTGTGAAACGAAAAATAACTTTTTTGTTTTGTTGCCCACCAGCTGTTCGATGAAATGCCTCTTTTTGAGTGTTAAAGATAGACTTCGTCTTTTTCGTGTCGGTTGTTTACTTGCTTCTGTAGTGGCATCTGTGGCTCTACGAATAGCGAGAGGTTACTTGAAGTTTTATTAGTTTTTATGCATTCTGGTTCTAAGTTTATGGTTATGTGCACCAGATTTCAAGTCGGAATTTTACCTGTGTAATTCTGCATTGGTGTGGTGGCAATGCTTTATATACGATCTGCTTACTCCGTGTGGTAATATTTTGGTAACACAGGTTACACACTTTCAGACAGCAGGTGCTCCTCTAACTCTGCTGTTTTGAGAAGAACACCTGCGATATTACCTTGCTCTTCTTGTCTGGAACACAAACTAAATGGACGTCTGAAATGTGCCCCCAATAGTAGTTCTTTTGTTTGCCGAGCGAGTTCTGGTGGCTATCGGAAAAATCCTGATTTCTCAAGGCTTAGTAAGCATGGTTTCCGGGGAAGAAACAGGCAAAGCGAAGAGAGAGACGATTTTGACGTCGAAAACTCTGATATGTTATCTTCAAGAAATGGGCCTTTGCTTTCTCTGTCTAACTCCCCCAAATTCCAAGCTACTTCAACCCCTGGGCCTAAAGAGAAAGAGATAGTGGAGCTTTTCAGAAAGGTTCAAGCTCAGCTCCGAGCTCGAGCAGCGGCCAAGAGAGAAGACAAAAAGGTCGAAGAAGCTTCTAAAGGACAGGGAAAAGAAAGCGAAACTGTTGACTCCCTTCTTAAGTTACTAAGGAAGCACTCGGGAGAGCAAAGCAAGAAAGTTAACAATTCGTACCCGCTACAAGGAGATCCTGTGGACAGGCAAGATCGCAGCGGGAATCTTGTCAAGTCATGGAGCAAAGATCATAATGCATCATCATCCTTTACCAGGCCAACATCAAGCTTCAGAAGAAAGTCGCCAGTACCAAGATCTCCGACTTATTCTAGTGAGGCAACTTTTGATCAGGCATCGAGTTACAGCGTGACTTGGACCCATAAGAAGGATACAGCAGAGTCGCATGATGAACCTGAAGACGAACCTCAGGCTGAGATTGAGCCTGAGTACGACGAACATGAACCTGAATGTGAGTCAGAACCTGGGACTGTGGCAGCTCTTCTCGAACCAGAGTCAGGGCTGAAGCTAGACGCATCATCATTTTACCGAGAGGAGGATGATAATGTTACTTTAGATGCGTTATCAGATGATGGGGAGGAGTCTCTGGATGAGGCTGATGAAGCTGAGGAAGAACCAGTGAAAGACTTGAGTACATTGAAGTTGATAGAACTGAGGGGCATAGCAAAATCAAGAGGACTAAAAGGGTTTTCTAAGATGAAGAAAGCTGAACTCGTGGAGTTGCTTGGTAGTGACTCCATCTAAATTGACGGTGAAAGAGACCCAACCAATAATATGAACATTTTGCTCTGTTTAATGACGATGTTACTTTTCTGTGTTTCTTTTTTCCTGAATAATACTAGCCTTGATGTTTAGTTTACTCGAATTTTTGTCTTGTACTTTGAAGATCTTTGAAGGAATTAAAACACTGCTAAATTTGTAATCAGCTAGTTTAATCTTTTAAGGAAACAATAATATTTGCGGTTGCTGTCCGATCAAAGAGTCATTTGGGCGCGCCTTTAGCCTCGTCGTGACCTAAACGGTCGAAATCACTGCATTCTAAACGAATGGTCAGAAACTTATTAGTAAAATTTATTATCAAAAAAATGTTATTGGAGTCGGCTGGCTCATTCAAGGTGGGTCCGGACCTAGCCAGGGTAATTAATCAAAATCATCACCATTGGTTGCTTCCCTTTTGTTGTCCCTACTTGTAAACCACGTTTTTATCATTTCATGCTTCCACTGGTTTTTTTTTTTTTTTGGGTTCAAACCTCACTGGTTTTCTATTTGTTAATAGACACATACGCATATGAATCAATCTCTTTTGTTTTTTTCAATAATATACATTTATTATTTAAATCCAGATAGTAGTCACACAATGATTTGTGCACATATATATCTTTGTATATTGTTTTTCTAATAATAATATTCATTATGTTTTCTACAGAATAATTACTGGCGGCTTAATTCAGTTGATAGTGATATAATTGTTATAATGGAGTCATCGCTGGATCATCGATAATGGTGCTTCTTAGGTGATGTTTTTTATATAAAAAGAAATATCACGTTTAACTCATGCAAAATCATTTTTTTGGCTTATTAACTAATCCACCAGTATATGAAATATCGGGTTCGATTTCAGTGTTATACCTTCTAAATACTAGATCGTACGTTTAATAGTGGTTTTTGTTAACTGATTTTGATATAAAATTAGATATAATTATCATGTGAAAGATTCCAGGTGATATCTAATTTCCATTTGTTGTAAATAGATGTTGAGATAGGATAGTATAAGCCAAGAGGGGAGTTGTGTAGGAACGACGTCGTCTTTCGTTTCCCTCCTTCCATACATGGTAACCGTAGAATTAGTTTACTCACTAATGTGGAAAGATCAAAGATATATGGGAGCAATAGAGCATCACATATCAACACACACATTCACAATTTCACACAGTGTGTTTATAATAGAACTTGATAACTCCAAATCTATTAAGGAAATCTATAGTAGTAATCAAATGGCTGATAAAGATACGTGGACCTCGATAAAGCTATCTTTTTGTTGGCTAGCCATTACTTTTAGTAAAAACTACAATTATTTTAAATGTGATGATATAGTTCATTGTGCATCTAAAAGGGGAATATGCTTTTAAAAGTATCTCGATCATTAGTGCAACAATACGGTCTGGCTTAAATCTAGTCATGCACTTAACATTAATAAACTAGGTATAGTACAAAACATCACCAAATATTGTAAAGAAAGATACCAACAATGATATTATGTTTAGGTGGATATGAACTCTTCGTATCATAAAGTAAGTATGTCATAATTAGGCGATTTTCTATATATTGTATAACCTTTTAAATTACCCAAAAACAATATATACCTTGATTAGTATTTCATCAGATATTTAAGTCACACGATAAAGCCGATAAAGATACATGAATGGAGGAAAATGATATAGGAAACGTACAAGATTTTTATTCATGTGGGTCACAAACGAAGAGTAAAGTCTTAAGTCTTAACTAGCGCTTACTACAATTCAAAGCTCAGAGATGTCGGAAATGTCCCCAACTATACTACTACTAGTGAGAAGATTATCAAACCAACTCTCCATGTCATGGCTATACTTATATCCCTTATCATTTCTATCTAATGAGCTCTCCCAGTTCTCTATCTTTTTCTCGTTATTCTCATCTCCTGAAATGTTGCAATCCATCGATACGACTTCTGCCCAAAAGCTCTCATCTATCAAGGCAAGAACATCTTCGGATGACGTCGCAGAATCTTTGCTGTTGTTGTTGGAGATGTCGTTATTGTTTCCCGATGTTGTAACCGCTGAAATGTTGGTACTACTGCTAGATTGCTGTTGCGGAGAGGTTGGCCTATTTGCAGCCATACTTGAGACGGTTTTTTCGTCATTTTCGCAAATCGTCTCGCTGTTACTATTTTGGTCTTGACTTTGCTGGATTCTTTTCTTTAAATGAGTGTGCCAAACATTTTTTATTTCGTTGTCTGTTCTTCCTGGTAATTTTGCAGCTATAGCAGACCATCTACCAAAAAAGCACAAAAAAAAAAACAATTATAGTAAGCAAAGTGTCAAATAAATAAATAATAAAATTACGAGACGAAAGAGCGAGTAAAACAAAAGAAGAGCTGCTGGATTGAAATGCCTAGAGGATTTGCACATGTCTTACACTGATCAAAGTGCCTGTTTCGTCGCGTAGTGAAAAATTGTTTATATATTGATTGTAAGATGAGATGAAAAAAAATATATATTGGTAATTAGGAAAGTGAAAACTGAAATTATTAAATGTTGAGGTGTGTGGACAAAGGCAATCACGGGTTGGAATCTTCTCAGTTCTTAGCCCCCACATAATTATAATATTTGGCATATTGACAGAAGCAAAATGTAAGGAGTAAATCATTTTGGAAAAATGGTGAAGTAAACTAGTAAGATTTCCAAAAAAATAAAAAAAAAATAGGGAACAAAAATCACACCTTTCGCAAATACTTATTAAACAGAAAAGGAGGAACCTGTTGCCTAAGATTTGGTGCAAGTTGATGATAGTTTCTTCTTCTTGAGGAGTGAAATTGCCACGTTTGATGTCTGGTCTCAAATAATTAATCCAACGAAGCCTGCAACTTTTGCCGCACCGAAGTAGCCCTAATCATTTTACAATCACCATTAATAAACTTTACACACACAAATATATGTATATACAACAAGAAAACTCATCAAACCAAATGTCAAGTAAAATATACTCTGTGATGATACAATAAAAAGGATATATATATACCGGCTAGTTTAGGGAGAGCTCTCCAGTTGGGATGGCCGTGGAGACGAATATAGCTGATCAAGATTCGATCTTCTTCAGCACTCCATGGCCCTTTCTTCAATCCCATTTTCTCACAGCATGGTCTTCTCCCCATCTTCTTTTTTTCTTTCTTTCAATCTTCTCCACAGGTTAATTCGAAGAAAAGTATCTTCAAAAGAACCAAAGATCAAATTAAGGAAGAAAAAGTGGGGGAAGTAGGTTTTGTGTTTCTAAGAAAAAGAAGGTACTTGTGTTTATGAAAGCAAAGGAAGCCAGATGTTTGAAGCAAGCAAGTATGCGATGGCTGAGTGTGCTGATATATTAAATATATATAATGCGACCGTAGGAAAATGACAAGGTGGACAGTATATTTCTTATTTTTTTGGTACACAGTGTCCAACGTTTCCAACTTCTTTTTCTCTACTTTCTTTTCAAAATTCAAAGAATCTTTTTTTCGTTTGTCTATATATTTCGGTATTTCACATAGGAGGTCAAAATCTTTTCAAATATTGTTGGTATACCTGCTTAGAGTTGAATTTTTTGAAGACAAAAATCGACTAGTGATGGTATGAATTTGGTTAACTAGTAATGTTATGAAATTTTAATCAAAAAAAAGTAATGGGTATGAAATTATCAAGAAGTGTTGAGTGGTTTCGTAAACTGATGTTTTATTGATAAGATTGTACGTAGAAAGGTCAATGGGGATCGTCTATGTCCGACAGGGAATGTCCGTGCGGACAATTTCTACTATATATAGACCATATCTAAGACTCCCACTCTATCATATCCATTTAAATGTAGTCGACTTATGTATCCATATATTTTCTTGTAGTTCAAAAAAAGAAAAGTATTTTTGAAACTCGGTTCACTGAAATTGTATCGTGTGTCCTACTTTGGTACAGAATAGACCGGATCAAAATCTGAAAAGGTGTTAATGAAGGAGGTTCAAATCAGCTTGGTGTTCAACAATTCTTCATGGTGTTGGATAGGAGTAAATTACTTTCTTGCCATTAATGAAAATCAATAACAAACCCAAGAATCCCAAACCCAAATTGAATTGAATACTAATTCAACTCAACCACCGATTCAATTCCACGTTCTCATCTCTCTCAATGTTCTCTCTCTCCTCGTTCTCTCGTTTTCTCGTTTTCTACAGAAAAAAAAAAAATTCAATTCCACATTCTCAGCTTCCGTAAGAAGACGGGATCTGGCCGGAGAAATAGTTCCCGCCGAGATGAAGATGCCGGAGCTGAGTTAGTTTGGTGACGGAAAGCGGCAAATCTCCGGTCAAGTTGTTGTTTCTGTGGGTTTCCATTGCATACCGATGGTCTCCACTTCGTTCTCGAAATCCTTAAACCGCAACGTGGCGTCACCGTCGCTGAGCCTTCTGACGGCGACGACAGCGGAGGATGATGAATCCGCCGCCACTACTCTGTACACAATCCCGCTCCTGCTCTTGCCTATCACGAAAGCCGACGCTCTCAGCAAATCCTCAAGCTCGAGCTCGAATCCTTCGTCAAAGGCCACGAATTTACCGTCCTGCCCTTCTTCGTCGAACTCCGAGACCACCGTCGTCGTCTTCGTCTCCGTTTTGTACCCGTCGGAGCTCTGTTTTCTCCGGATGAGCCACACCGATACAGAAACCGCTCTGATGACAAGCGAAACTCCGAAGATCAACGAAACCGTTACCGATCCGGTGATCTGCTTCTCCTTTCCTTCTTCGTCCTTGCTGATTACACTAGGGTTTGGTTTCTGGAGTTCTTGCGTGCTTTCCGGCTTCGCAGTGACGAGATTAGGGGTTTCGATTTCTTCGCACGGTGTCTGCAATGGAAACCCACAGAGACGAGAGTTCAAGAGAGGTCACATGCCGGCGAGAGACGTCGCACGTGACACCAGCCCATGTACAGAAACTGGTGGAGGCTTTCCAGGAGGCGAGAGGCGAGTTTGAGCCATCTCCGGCGCCGGTCAGAGAGGATTTAACTGAGATAAGGGGACGGCAGTGAAGGAATGAGAAATGTGGAGGAGAAATAAAAGAAGAAGAAGCTTCATCGTTTGTCTCTCTCTGTTTCTTCTCAGTGAGAGATTATGAACTTATGACATGGTGTGAGTGTGGTGCGGGTAAGTGAACAAGAAGAAGATGGGTAGGGAGTCATTTGCATGAGAAATTCAATAATAGACAGTGACATCAGAGTTAATCAGAGTTATGCAACATCACATATTTGCGATTTGTTTCTAAACACTTTCTAATTAATCCAATTTGACTATACAGCAATAGCTGTGGTTCTTTTTGTTTACTCATTAGAACCTTAAATTCTAAGCTTTTAAGTTTTGCAATCCTCAAATTCTAACTACAGTATTTTGGTTTGTTCACTTTTTTGAATTATAACTCAAATTCTAACTACAGTTTTGCTAATAACCGGTTTGTTCACTTTTTTGAATTTTTGGTTTTAATCAATCCATACAAATGAAAATTAGATAAAATTTTAATACAAATTGTTTGGTGTTTTTTCTTTTCTTAATAATATATTAATATTTTTTACTAGAAATATTGGTACAACTAAAAAAATATTCTTCTTCTAGTAGTACCAGTTTTCTACTTGTACTAGAAATATTCTTCTTCTAGTAGTACCAGTTTTCTACTTGTACCGTTTTGTAAAGAGTTGTACTTTGGGCATTTTTTAGTTTTAATCAGTTGTACCACACTTTAATTTTATATTTTCAGTAGTTCTTACAACATTTCGTATATAAACTACATTTAACATAATCTCAGACCATAAAATCTTTAAAAAGACTTTTTAAAAAAAAAATCATGTTAGTATGGTGAAGTTTTATAAAGAAACCTTAAAAGTATAAGGCATTTCATGCAAACATATGATGTTCATGAAACCAATTCCAAAAATTCAACTTCTGTTATGTATTTGGGGTAAAATTCAGATGTTTTAATGCCATATTTGGTATGGAAAAATGTTTATAAATGTAATTTTAATCATTTAACGCAACTTCAGTTTTACAAATGGTACAACTAGAAATATTGGTACAGCTAGAAATATTGGTACAACTAGAAATATTGGTACAACTAAAAAAAACACGTGCGCCGACTTTTAACACACATGCGCCGCATTTTCTTCTTCTAGTAGTACCAGTTTTCTACTTGTACCATTTTGTAAAGAGTTGTACTTTGAGCAGTTTTTAGTTTTAATCAGTTGTACCACACTTTAATTTTATATTTTCAGTAGTTCTTACAACATTTCGTATATAAACTACATTTAACATAATCTCAGACCATAAAATTTTTAAAAAGACTTTTTTAAAAAAAACTTCATGTTAGTATGGTGAAGTTTTATAAAGAAACCTTAGAAGTATAAGGCATTTCATGCAAACATATATTGTTCATGAAACCAATTCCAAAAAATTCAACTTCTGTTATGTATTTGGGGTAAAATTCAGATGTTTTAATGCCATATTTGGTATGGAAAAATGTTTATAAATGTAATTTTAATCATTTAACGCAACTTCAGTTTTACAAATGGTACAACTAGAAATATTGGTACAGCTAGAAATATTGGTACAACTAGAAATATTGGTACAACTAAAAAAACACGTGCGCCGACTTTTAACACGCATGCGCCGCATTTTCTTCTAGTAGTACCAGTTTTCTACTTGTACCATTTTGTAAAGAGTTGTACTTTGAGCAGTTTTTAGTTTTAATCAGTTGTACCACACTTTAATTTTATATTTTCAGTAGTTCTTACAACATTTCGTATATAAACTACATTTAACATAATCTCAGACCATAAAATTTTTAAAAAGACTTTTTTAAAAAAAACTTCATGTTAGTATGGTGAAGTTTTATAAAGAAACCTTAAAAGTATAAGGCATTTCATGCAAACATATAATATTCATGAAACCAATTCCAAAAAATTCAACTTCTGTTATGTATTTGGGGTAAAATTCAGATGTTTTAATGCCATATTTGGTATGGAAAAATGTTTATAAATGTAATTTTAATCATTTAACGCAACTTCAGTTTTACAAATGGTACAACTAGAAATATTGGTACAGCTAGAAATATTGGTACAACTAGAAATATTGGTACAACTAAAAAAACACGTGCGCCGACTTTTAACACGCATGCGCCGCATTTTCTTCTTCTAGTAGTACCAGTTTTCTACTTGTACCATTTTGTAAAGAGTTGTACTTTGAGCAGTTTTTAGTTTTAATCAGTTGTACCACACTTTAATTTTATATTTTCAGTAGTTCTTACAACATTTCGTATATAAACTACATTTAACATAATCTCAGACCATAAAATTTTTAAAAAGACTTTTTTAAAAAAAACTTCATGTTAGTATGGTGAAGTTTTATAAAGAAACCTTAAAAGTATAAGGCATTTCATGCAAACATATAATGTTCATGAAACCAATTCCAAAAAATTCAAATTCTGTTATCTATTTGGGGTAAAATTCAGATGTTTTTATGCCATATTTGATATGATTGAAACATGTTTATAAATGTAATTTAATCATTTTACGCATTTTATTTTTTCAAATGGTACAACTAGAACTATCACTACAACTACACATATAGCAATAGTACCACAAGTTCTTGTTGTTCGAAATATACGAGTTGGACAACTACTTCTTGTTGTCCTAGTTGTACCGAACGTATTATTTGAAATCTAAATTTATTTTTCTTTCTTTATCGATAAAGAAAATATATCTAAATCTTTTGAGATTAAAACCCGCATGTATGTAATATTTTAAATTTATTTTGCACAATCAAAATTTCATTTTTTTTCTTCTACAATTCTTTTTTTGCTTCAGATTTTTTTTCCTATTTTCTTTTTTTTTGCTTTGTTAACTAGTAACTTTGAAACCAAACTTTTAAGAAGATACATATATAAAATTATTACGTGTCAAATTTGATCGACTCACTCAACATATATTATGATCATGCAAATTTTGAAAGAGCTAAGTTCTTTATATAGAATTATAAATATTTGCAAGTTTTTTAAAAGAAGTAAAATCTTTTTCTTAATCTATCATTTTTACTGATTATATTTCCTTTCTAGGTTGAAAGACGAAAATAATTTTCTTTTTCAATAAGATATTAGAATTCTATTTCCTTTGGTTATCTTTAAATTAGCCGAACAATGAATATTTTTTGTATAGTTTCTTTTTTAATTCAAAGATTTCATTATGTCTATTTCTTTTAGTTTTTTTCTACTTAATTGCACAATGTATATTTTCATGGGGTTGGAATCAGTTTTATTTTAGTTCATTTTATTTTGGTTTATTTGAATCAGATAGAGTAGGTTTAGTTGTAAATATTAGAAACTAACGAGGACCGAAGTGTGTTTTCATTCACTTTTTATTAATAAAAAAAAAATAAAAAAAAAATTTAAAACAACACCAAATCTTTTGAGATTAAACAAAGAATGGTATATACAACTGATTAAAATTAAAAAAACTCTAAGAGTACAACTCCTTAGAAAAAAAAAATAATTTCCAATTTTTAAAAATTGATAACCCGCATAATATAATTTATATATTTAGATTTTAAGATTAAAATTTGATTATCGACAATTTAAAATCTAAATCTTTTGAGATTAAAACCCGCATATTATGAAATATTTGAAATATAAATTTATTTTTCTCTTTATCGATACATACATATGATCGACTCACTCAACATATTTTATGATCATACAAATTATGAAATAGCTAAGTTCTTTATATAGAATTATAAATATTTGCAAGTTTTTTTTAAAAAGTAATAATCTTTTCTTAATCTATAATTTCTATCGATTATATTTCCTTTCTAAGTTGAAAGACAAAAATAATTTTCTTTTTCAATAAGATGTTAGAAGTCTATATTTCCTTTAGTTATCTTAAAAATTAACCTAACAATGAATATTTTCGTATAGTTTTCTTTTTTTAATTCAAAGATTTCAATATGTCTATTTCTTTTAGTTTTTTTTACATAATTGCATAATAAATATTTTTCTATATCTTTTTCTTTTTGCTCAAGAATCATATTTTTTTTTTCGCTTGAAAACTTTATTTTAAAATATAATTAAAAAAGTTTCACTATTTGACACATGTCAAAATCCTAAAATAAGAAGATGTTAAATGGCACGATCTTGTTAAGTAGCAACTTTGAAACCCAACTCTATATAATAAGATACTAGTAGTTTTAGTTATCTTACTATTAACATTCTAGTAGTTCTACTTGTCCTAATAGTGACTGTCTAAGTAGTTTTAGTTGTTCTACTATTACCAACTCAAGTAGTTCTACTTATCCTAATACGAGTAGTTCTACTTGTTCACTATTACCAACTCCAGTAGTTCTACTTGTCCTAATATTACCAACTCGGGTAATTGTAGTAAGAAAACCGTTTAGTTTGAAAATATTTTTGGTTCTTGGTTTGGTTTACTAAAATCGGGTAGGTTTTTTTGTAAATATGATGAATAGTCAATGGCAACCCAGATATTTCATGCGTTTTTGACTTCAAAAGAAAAAGAAAAAGAAAACCAAAAATCTGAACACCAAAACAGATTTTGGTTTCATCCCCGACACTAAAAGAGATTTTGATCCGAATAGACCTCCAAATTCATCAGTTAGCCAGTCCTACTTTTTTCCTTTTTAACGTCTTCTGCATAAAATATCGCTCTAGTGTGAGTGTTGAGTCATATCAAAGAAGGGACCATCATATCAAGAATTACTCATGCGAAACACGATATGATTCAATTAAACTAACGAAGTTATCGTCAACACATCTCCACCTTCACTAGTGCCTCTGCTTCTCTGCAACCTTATTTTCCACATATTAATTCATTACTCCTCTTCTCACTGATTTACCCTCGGTTGTGCTCTTGAATTCTAAATAAGAAAATAAAAGATGATAGTAACAACTAAATATACAATCAATTCTGTAACAGTCGGAATGCTATTTAAAAGGGCTTGGCCATTGAACGTCAGCATATTGACATTGCCACTACAATATATTATTAAAGGTGTTAGAATGTTGATTAAATTGTGGATCTCTTAAAGCTAGTGGAGTGGTTCAAACGGGTACTAAAGGTGTTGTTATTTAAAGTTAAGGGAGTGCTTCATCCTGAGCTATTGGACACGAGTTCAGGCCCGCTTTCGGCTGGCTTCGGATGAAGGAACGTGTCCGTTTTGTTGGACGCCTCCTGGTTCTCCTTAGCAAGGCACCAAATTTGGATATTCGATTCATTGATTGTTAAGCTCAAGAAGGCCCAATATGAGAGTGGCCACCAGTTTTGTTGGGTCCATGAAAGGGCCCACAGAAAGCAACCATAATTATTATTACCAGAGGTCCAGAGAAAGCAACCATTGTTTCGGCTCAAATCAGTTTTGTCAGTTTAAAATCCACAGTTGTTGTTGTAATTTGTAAACAACTACAGTAAACATAACATCCACCAAACCGTACATACTGGTTAGCAGAATTATCCAGTAATCGTGGTAGTTTACGGAAAGACCCTTTGCGCATAAATTTTGTTTCAATTTCTCATCCGTGGGACCCAGCTCGTATTCTCCCAAAACAATCCGCTACCCTTTGCCTTGAAGGCAGAAATTGCATGACCCAACAACAAGGACGTTAAATCATTTTATTTATTCATTTCAAAACTTTTAGTTATGAACAAAATTAATTAATAGATTAAATACTAAATTTTCTATAAGCATTTTCAAATACAGTAAACGATCCAACAAATTCATATAATTTAACCTAACCACAAACCTTTACTATAAACAATTTTTGTATACTCAATTTATGATAAACATTTTAAATCAATTCATAAAAGTCAATTTTATCTGCACCACGTTAAATTATGTTGAAAAAAATTCTATTATTTTAACCTGCATTAATTTGCTTTTCAAAGTTTTAAACACATTAATCAATATTTGATCAACCATTAGATATGATATTTTGTGAATATCTTTTTTCTTGTGCTTTATAATGTATATACAGATATAAATTACTTTTAACGTGGTGCTAAGTGCTAACTGCTAAGTAACACATTTACATTTTTATATTGATTACATACGTACATATGGTCGTAAAATTAATTGTGGCCATAAATTATAATACAAAAAAAAAGACGTTAACCAAACTATTTGTTAATCGCATGAGTCCAAACATGGCCCCACATTACTCAGAAACTAGAATTTATAGACGAAACTACCCCTGAAGATCGTCTCCGAAACGGCAAACCTCTAGAGAATCGTCGTGGGACCCATGCGAAGAAAGACACGTCATGGAACTCAGACTGTAACTAACCAGCCTGTCTTGCCCCAAAGAGATTTTACATGATTCAACCAAAACACTCGTAATACAGCAATAAAAACTGTACTTTCATAACAGTTAGTATTCAGTTATGAGTATTAGCGCAAAAAAGAAAATACATTATTTAGCAAATTTTAACCCTAAAAGAAAAGAGAGTTTGTTTTGAACATAACATTTTTGTCCCCCGATCGACCACAGATTAGGCCTGGGCAAAAAAACCGAACCCGAAAAACCGAACCGAACCGAACCGAAAAAAGTAGAACCGAACCCGAACCGAAATTTTTTAAATACCCGAACGGGTCCTAAATTTCAATATCCGAAAACCCGAACCTGAATCCGATCCGAACCGGGAACCGAATGGGTACCCGAAATAACCGAAATACAGTTATATTCCTAAAATATTAATAATATTTAGATTTGATATAGCTTATTTATCCTAAATTATATTTATAAATCCAAATATATGTATAACTTTTAGACAAAAATTAACTAAAATATCAAAGATAAATAAAATATATGAAATTTTTAGCTATATTTGACAAATTTAATTGATTTAAACTTAAAATTAATTAAATTTTATTTTTTTAAAAAAATTCGGGTACCCGACCCGAACCCGAATAGAACCGACCCGAACCCGAACCCGAACCGAAATTCTAAAATACCCGAATGGGTCCTAAATCTTCAAACCCGAAAACCCGAAACCCAAATGGACCCGACCCGAACCCGAACGGATACCCGAACGCCCATGCCTACCACAGATAAATAGCATAAGTATTTTTATTTCATTTAATTCAAAAATTAGTTTGTCATCTTCCTCTCTTTTTATTGCTACTCTCAAATTGCAAACGTATAGGCTTTTCGAATAGAGAGAGAGAGAGAGAGAGACAGAAACAGAGATAGTTGTTTAAGTAAGTCTTTTCTCCGCGTGAATTCCGATGCTTTGGTCGGAAATTTTTCTTTGAGAATCATCAGTCGACGGTAACAACGTACACCTTCTCTTAGGCTTTCATTTTATATAACATGCTAATAGACAACAAGAATGAAACTAGCTAAGACAAGTCGATTTCTAAGATGGTTTAAGCAAATCTGCTCGAGATTAGGTTACAATTGTCAATATACAGTTTGGATATAAAAGGAAATCAAAACTGTCTGATTATGATATTCCTTTGCAGATTTTGAAACCATCTTAGGCCTTATAACCGGTTTCATGGAAGGAGGGAACATGTTTGAAGAAATTGGGTGTTTCGACCCAAATGCTCGGGCTAATATGACGGAGGAGAGCAATTTCTCCGCGGCGGAGCCACCACCGTCGGTCACGGTCGCCGGTAGCACGAGCAACAGCAACTGCAGTCTAGAAGATCTCTCTGAGTTTCATCTCAGCCCACAAGACTGTTCCCTAGCCGCCGCAGCTGCCGCATCTGTTCATCAGCTTCACATCAATGCTACTCCTAGTTGTGATCACCAACTCCAGAGTTTAATGCACCAAAACTTTCAAGATCCTGCAGCATATGCTCCACAGTCTAACAGTTGGGAAAATGGTTACCAAGATTTTGTGAATTTGGGTCCAAATCATTCAACTCCTGACCTACTCAGTCTCTTGCAACTGCCAAGATCCTCACTTCCGCCTTTCGCAAACCCGAGCCTTCAAGACATAATCATGACGTCTTCCTCTGCCTCTGATGCCTTCGACCCGCTCTTCCATCTGAATTTCCCTTTGCAGCCTCCTAATGGGACTTTACTAGGAGTTGAGGATCAAATTGACAATTCGATATATGCTGAAGATAACAACGACCCCGAGGATGGTCTTAACCGTAAAGGGAGAGGGTCTAGAAAGCGGAAAGTTTTCCCTACAGAACGCGAGAGAAGAGTTCACTTCAAAGACCGGTTTGGTGACTTAAAGAGGCTAATTCCAAACCCCACCAAGGTTACAAGTATACATTAACTTCTTCTCAAAGAAATAGACTTTATGAACTAAACCTTTATTTTTTTCTCTGTTTGTTTTGTTTACTATCTCTCTAGAATGATCGAGCATCAATAGTTGGAGAAGCGATAGATCACATCAAAGAGTTGTTAAGGACGATCGAGGAATTCAAGATGCTATTGGAGAAGAAAAGAATCATAAGACAGAGCAAGAGAGGCAGAATCGAAGAAGGAGAAGATGATGTTGGTGATGAGAGATACAAGGCGCAAAGCGAAGTAGTGGAACAATGTTTGGTCAATAAGAACAACAATTCCTTGAGATGCTCGTGGCTGAAGAGGAAATCAAAATTCACTGAAGTCGATGTGCGTATCATAGACGATGAAGTTACCATCAAGATTGTGCAAAAGAAGAAAATCAATTGTTTACTGTTCGTCGCCAAAGTGATTGATCAGCTTCAGCTTGATCTTCATCATGTAGCTGGTGCACAGATCGGAGAGCACCACAGCTTCTTGTTCAACACCAAGGTTTGTCATTAATTCTCAATTTTAACCCTTTACGAGACCAAATAAGTATTATACTGACTGATTGTGATATGTGAACAGATTTGTGAAGGATCTAGTGTTTATGCAAGTGCCATAGCAGATAAAGTTATGGAAGTGTTGGAGAAACAATACGTGGAAGCTCTTTCCTCGAACAATGGCTATCATTGCTACACCAGTGATTAATGCGTTCTCTTCTAGATCGATGGTTAATAATATCATATTCGTAATGTTTCGTTTGCTATTAGATGTGTGGGCTTGTAGCTAGAGCCACGCCTCTGTTTTTTTTTTCTTTTGTTGGTTTAACAATCTTACAAACTCTCGGATTTTCTTCGATTAGTTCTCTTAATCAATTTAATATGTGAGATTTCTATCGTTCCACTATTTTAAAATCTTAAGAGAATCAAAACTTTAGAAAATTTGATCTCTAACAATCATGGTGTGAAATTTTCCTTCTTTTTTGGTTTCTATATTACATTTGGAGATCTCAACATCTATGTTGCTTGCTTTATTACAAGTATGTGATTATAGAATACTCCAAATCAAATTTGCAAAGCCAACATTGAAAAAAAACATCTCATATAATTTCTTGTAGAGAAACACAAAAGTGACCAATGAGTCTGCTCAATGAACCAGATTACGTACGAAGAGACAAATCCTTTCATTGCAAATTAATCATTCTTTTTCGCAAGCCTCTCGTGAATGAGGTTTTGAAAAAAAATTTACCGTGGCACAACAAAATTTTTGGATTTCGGTATAGTAGATCGAGTTATCAGGATACTTATATTAAAATGGATGAAATATTAGTTAGAGAGGAACAGAGAGAGAGAGTAATTAATATACGAGGAAAACATCATCAATGACGTGTACATAATTGAATATATGACTGGATTATACTTAATTACTTATCTTAGTATTTAAATACATATGATATAAGACAGCTAGAACACCGAACACGTTCCTCTGACGAATATGAATTTAACTTTATATTTAGGGAAAATGGTATAGTTTTTGTTGTTGTACATGGTTCCTAGTCTCCTACATGATTCAGTCTTTTTGTTCGAAGTAAATAATTACTTTAAAAATTATGATGAAATAAATACATACATATATTTATTAATATATAATGTACCATACATAAATATAAGATAACTTAAATCTATATTATAAATAATTTTTATTCTAACATAAATTCTGCATGTGGGTTCATAATCCACTGGAAATGGGATGCAGACCGCTACAAACATATATGACTTACAAGATTCATATAATTTAGAAATTAAAATATATGTTTTTACCCATCAAAGAACTAAGAAAGTCTATATGCAGAAACGTGTATATCGTTAAATTTTAATCGTAATTAACTTTTGAGTTCAACTTTTTTTGTGGTATAATGATGTGATAAGAATACAAATTATTTTTATATTGTGTATTCGATCAATCTAGAGTTTTCTTTAATTATTTATTTAATCGGATATTTAGAAAGTAAGACAAATTAAGATTAATACATCAGATCAGGTTGTGAACTCATGAAAATTGAAAATATTAAGAAAGCATTAAGGTAGAGTGATTTACATACTAGCTAGTACATAATACATGCTTTCCAACAATAACGCAACAGTAGACGTCTGTCTATACACTTCCAACATCGCCATCACAACTCTTCCAAAAAGTTTAATCGGATAACAATAAACTATATTAAAAAAAAAAAAAAAAAAATAGCAGAGCTCACTTAAATTTCATGAAATTGCGGAAGCAGAGATGATCATGAACATGATCTCATAAGCTCTTCTAAGTATTCAGCGCCCAAATCCTCAAGAACCACAACCGCTGTATTACTTTCTTGCTTCGTAACAACACTCTGTTTTCTACTTCTTGACGAGAAAGAAAAAGACGAAGAAGAAGAGTACGAGGAAGAAGAAGAAGATGAAGTGGAAGAAGAAGAAGAAGAAGGAGAAGACTTCTTCTTTCCTCTAGGCCGGTTTCTCATGGAGTGTTTTCTCTTCAAAGCGATCACCGGAGACTCTCCATCGTTGAGGTTCACATTCTCCATCTTCCGGAGAGACTCCTTAACAAATTCTACTGGGAAATTGAGTATTGCGAAGTCGCCTTTCAAAGCGAAAGCCGCCTGATCATAAGCGAGAGCCGCCTCTTCCGCAGTGTCGAACGTACCGAGCCACACTCTTATCCCTTTCCTCGTCGAGTCTCTTATTTCGGCTGCGTATTTTCCCCACGGCCTCTTCCTCACTCCTCTGTATGCCCTCTCCTTCTCTTCCTCCTGCTCGGCCGCTATGGTGGCTTCTTCCTCTTCTTTAATGATTGATGATTCAAATGTGAAGAAGTCATCAGAGCAGTAAGAAGGGCTAAATGAGAAGAAGGATTGATCAAATGATTGATGTAAGAAATTATCTTCCCACAAGAATGATTCTTGTGAGCTCCATGATGTTGTTGAAGAGTTCGCCGGGGAAAAATCTTGACTTTGGTTTCCAGAAAAGAAGCTAGTTTGAAACTCCATTTTCAATATTTTTTTTTATTTCTTCTTCTTAACGGTTTTCTATTTAGATCTTTTTAGTAAGTGGCTATAAGTTTGGGAAATATATAGCACATATATATACGAGATGTGGAACGTACGTATCAGATATTTGGATTAGGGGGGTGTTATATAAAATATTAATAAGCTAATATATATTTTATATCACTGGGTCCAACTGATAGCAAGGCTGCCTCCGAAAACTCAATAACCATTTATTTCGAAAACGGAAAATGGGGCCATCCAAAAAGATAATATAATAGAAACAAGCCAACTTAAAAAGAAGGTAATACGTAATAGGATCTATCTCTAATTCGATACACCGAAGTGGGTGAATTGTTCCACGAGGGACAAGACCAAGTTTGAGGGAATGACGTACGGCGGCGTCTTCCCGACAAAATACATGAAGTCATCATTTGATGACATGGCAGATATTTGCCACATTGGCATTTGTTTCTCGCGGTCGTTAGTAGAGTTTTTTTTATTATATAGTTATATACTGTTTTTTTTTTTTAATATTCAAGAAACTTCGGGTTTTTAGTGTTTGGTAATAATATTTAAGGTGGTTAGCCAATAAAATTGTTTCTAATTTGGTACAGCTTAATATGAGAAGAGAACACGTGAGCAGGCATAAAAAGAGTATGGAAAGAAATATCAATAGTGATACGAATTTGAAATAATTGATTTAGAGGATTACATACAGCATACTTATGCAATTTAAATTTATGTGGCCAAACTTGCTAATTATATATAGAAAGAAATATCCATAATTTATAGAATGTACTATGGCATGCATATATAATAATGTTGAACCATAACACTTGAAAAGTTTAATATGCAAGTCTTGTTTTACTGACAGTAATGATTAGAAATATGCGGCTAAATGGGTCAAACATGCGACAAAAAGCCAAGAAGGATCAATAGTTTTTTCCAACGTTGCATGCAAATTATTATTATGCTTTCTCGGATGTTCTAAAATATCATTTCACGGCGTACCATAAATATATATGTTAAAACAACTTAATAAAACATTTGATGAATAATATATAGTAGAAATAATTGTCAAGATATACTGTCATTTTGATCATTATAAATATAACTAGAATAATTTTCATTCCATGAGCTAGAGTAATCACAAACTACAAAACAGATTTACAAAACGATGAATATTTTGGTCAATTTTTTTGGTTGGAGGGTATCCTCGTTGGGGTATCAAAATTGACTGCCACATTATAGTATTCGCTTCACGAGATTGACTTGATATTTTCTTGTTTTTCTGTTTACAAGATGAAGAAGTTGCATTGGCTGAGTTCGCCGCCGCCACCTCTACAACAATTTATAGGTGTATAGAAGTCCAAGCTTCGGTTTCACTATTATTGCTGATAGAAAAGTATTTTCAACACTTCATATGACTTGCCCCTTTATCCTCTTGAGCGTCCACACACGTACATTGCAATGAAAAAACTGTAATAACTAAGAAAAAATAGTCAAATCAAAATGGGTAATCCCACTGAAATATTAATGAGTCTATTTTCTTCTGGTAAAAGACAACCTAATCGATGAGTTCAAACTTAAACCATTTATACCAATGAATTAAAAGACCGATTCTAGTATTCTACATTTTTCTATTTATAACAACCAGAGAATTACGTATCAAATTTTATTGGAAATTTTAGTATTCTTACGAACTTTATAGCTATCCACTAAAGCCTATTTAGCATTGTTTGAAAAAATAGTTACAGTTAAGTATATGTTTACCTTATCTAATCAGTTAATTATCAAAAATTAACCATGTGTAATAATAATTTGATATTGAAACTAAAGCTAGCCTTTAGCATTCCAGCTGTAAGACTTCGATTTTTTCACGTTTTGCTAGCTATACTTACTAACTTACATACTAGTAGTAGTACATGGTTTACAAATAAGAACAAATGTAATATAAAATAGTTTAGAATGTATATATTTAGTCATCTTCAAATTATGTAAACTATAAATCTTTGATTTGGCTTTCTTAATCGATATGGAATTTTCTAATTGTTGACAAAAAGATAATTCACTTAAATTAAGTAATATTCAGATTCCTAGAAAAAATTTATGGTCAGCATTACAATAATTCCTTAAGTATTATATTACCTGCCCGATAATTTAAATAGTAGAAAGTTCTTTTTATCAAAAAAAAAAAGAAAAAGAAAAGAAAGTTCTTACGTTCACTATAAATGACCATACCCCATATAATCAAACGAGGTTGATTAGACCGATGTGGGGTCGCGTGGCTGCAACTTGAAACTCCGATAAATTGACAGTAGACGAGAAGGTTCGAATCCCAAGCGTATATAGAAACATTGGACCACTCCGCGTCAATTCTGTTTACATTTTTGAAAGTTTAATTTCAGCTAGAGTGTAACATGGATATCACTGATGAATCTCGTATATATAAAACTTAAGCTATCGATCTGCTATAATGCTTTTGTTTATCTTCATTTGATAAAGCATATTGCAACATTTATCTGATATATTATTTGGAAATGCTCAGGGTTTTAGACTTTTAGGTATCTTGTATACATATGAGCAAATTTAACAGGACGAATACTTGGTGTTTACTGTAAAATGTCACAAGGTATGTAAGAGAGCGAGTGTCTATGTCCGTTACGTACCATGCATGCAAATCCAAAACCTAAGGTACTCGATTTGATTTTATCCTTTTGGTTATACGTTTATTGATACTAATTTTTATACAGATTTCGCTAGATATATAGCATATTGACCCTATGATTTTACACATTGAAATTGTTTTTGGAAAACAAGAAAAAAATACGTTCTAGATTTTACTCTATAAAATAGATTGATTTTGACTCTAATGTCCAAGTGCACACCCCTTGATACAATGTCGTATCATTATCACGGAAAAATTTCTTATATTCTGTTGGAGCTAATGCTCACAAGTTTGTTTTTATAATTATTTTAGCATAACATGAATAATTTTGCGAGGCCGAGAATCTTTTATAAAGTTTTTTTAGTGATTCTTTTTTTCTTCATAAAACGGTTTTCTATTGACTACAAAAAAAAAGAAAAGAATAACAGAATGCCAATTTTTTTCGGCAGACAAAAATCATTAACTGTGTTTTTTTTCTAGCACCATTTATAAGAAATATATATACTTGTAATGCATAAGGAAATAACCCGAACAGAATAGCACTTAAGGGCTACTTCCAATGAAATCCTTAATGGGAGGGAGTCTCTTACAGTATCTTGAGACTGCCCACTTGAATTGAGAAAAAAAAAAAAAACCATTTGGCCACAGGAAACTCTTTTCCTTGTAGACTAATAATAAATATTGAATTACTCTCGCTGCACATGTGAGTTTTATGAACCACGCATTTAAACAATTTCATATAAATGTTAATCTTACATTCACTTCAAAAATGGGTTTCAAACACTTGATAAGATCAACTCAAAACAGGTTTCTTTGTAGTTGAAACTGCTGTGTTCTTTTCTTTTATTAGCATTAATTAGGATTCGCCATAACGCCCATTTTGACAATAATCTCCCACAAATTCACCTTCGAAAGTTTCCAACAAATATCATGGTGGTTTGGTTGCTTGACACGACTGGGATTTGAATTAAATTTATCTATTTAAAATAATTTATGGTAATTAGTATGGAGGTCCAATAATTTATGAAGTTGGAAAAGCATAAAATTATGTAAGGAGGTATATTGGAAATCAGTCATTCCAGGATTAATCACACATTTTGGGAACTAGATATGTCATGTGATACTCATCATAAATTAGAAAAGCTTAGGAAGATCATTTTTTTGTTTCTCAACTTTCTTAGGAAGATAATTAAGAATATTTTAAGAGGATATACCAAACTAATTAAGTGGTTATTTAAGGATTTGGTTTAAAAAGAAATTCATGAGCTGAGTGGGACGAGCCGATAGTGGTGGACCATTGAAATATAATTGGCTTATATCGCAACTTGAGAATATAATAATAACGTGTAGCAACTAGCAAGAGAGACGGGTGCATGAACACTCTTCTCTTTTTATTGTTTTTGTAATCTTTGTAGTTTTCACTTTTTGTCCGGGCCTGCTAGTCTGATAGGGTCAAAGGTAAACCAAGCTATTTTGGTAATATTAAATTGTAGGTCAAAAATTCTATTCTTTTTTTTTTTTTTTCCTCACGACCAAGAAAACCCGGCCAGACATGCATGCTATTGATCAGTGTCCCTACTCATCCCTTAATAATAACTATAATAAAAGGAGAGTAGATTGTTTGATTGGAAATATATTAAATTTCAGAAAATCTAGTAGTTGGTTTTAATCATATCTATAATAATGGTTCAACTTGCTACAAAAATGATGGAGGACTTTTTTAATTTAACAATATGTGTGGTGTTTTGAAGCTATTAAAATTTGTTGGCTTTATTGATATTTTAACAGAATCTATGTATTTTTTTATAGTTTGATTACTCGGTTAAGATTTTTTTTACTGGGGCATGACTGTATATTTTCGAACACAAGTACACGCTCTCTTCTAGTTATAATTTCAGAGAAAATAATATATATATATATTTTATAAATATCTTTTGTTGAATTTTAAATTTATAAAAGAATTTTGGTGTTCAAAATTATCAATGATATTATACCTAAGATATAAATTAGTTCTCCCAAATAAAATTGAGTTGATTTTTTTTTAGAATTCTCGGAGAATATTAAACCACCACTAATTTAATAAATATAGTATTTTTTGAAATATATATAAGATAACTTTAACTGATTTAATTGTTAAGTTAATTATTTCCTATTAATTCTGGAACATAGATACATGCTCAGAAGTACTATAATTTCGATAAAATCATGTAAATATGTTCCCAAAATCTGCACCATCGAATTTGTTTTTTTGTTCATATCGCTAAATTAGAAGAAAAGTACAACATTATTACATAATAAAGACATTTTGATTTTATTTGGAGTTACCAACTTTGTACTCCAAAAGTATAGTAATCTGAGTTTTAAAATAACATATATAGTTTCTACCAGATAAAGTCTATAAATCAAAACTTGACCAAATAACAAATGTATTCTAGACAAGATATAGAATCTTTTTGCCATGCTGCACTTTTATCCCTCATTTTGAAAGCAAGAAAGTGCATGCATCTTCAATTCCAGCACGTGTCTATTAAGTTGGGCATGGTTTAGTCGCCAGCCACGCGAAAAATTGAAAGCTTGTTTCTTATTTTTGTTAACCCGTTTTGTAGATTATATTATAAGTGGAAAGTATGCATTAATATACATATATATACACATGTATTTCAAATAAAAAAAATATATATAGTGAAACATCGTCAGACGCCGATGGCGATAATTTAGGGATGGATACATGGTTATGACCGTGCTTCCAGAAAAGCCAGCTACTTCTATTCATATCTATTGGCCGGTTTTAAGTTTTAACTAACATAACTGTGATTTAAAATTAGACAAGTAACAATATAAATAATTTGACTAGGCTTTAATAACAGCCAATTAGATACTTTCAAATAACTTTTTACGGTTCACTGTTTCAAAGCCGAAAAAAATACGAGAAATAAACATGATGATGGCAGATTTTTCTAAACATACTAGTATGATACTTTTTGTACAAATTAAACAACTATATATGTTATTTTTTTTCGTAACGTAAACAACTTTCTATCTTAAAGGGTGGAATTATACGCCATAGCATAATACATAACCTTCACGACAGTTTTGTAAGTGGAAAAAAAAAGCTGGAACAATTTTTTTTTCTTCGAAACTAATTAGTCACAAAAGTTGAAATAATTTTCAACAAAATTCAGTCTAAATTAGAAAATTAATTATATCAAATGATAAATTTCACTAGTTACAATTAAATGTATAACTTGTTATACAAACAATGAATGGTAAGGCCAAAACAAGAAAGTAATGTGCCTTATGTCTCTTTTGTGCCCAATATTTTCATTCAACCCCAAAGGCCACAATTAGGGCTGGGCGTTCGGGTAATCCGGTCCCATTCGGTTCGGATAATTCGGGTTTTCGGATTTTTGGGTTTAGGCTTAGAGGTCCCATTCGGTTATTACAAAAAATCGGGTCGGGTTCGGTTCGGGTTATGCCGGGTTCGGGTCGGTTCGGGTTGTAAGCTAAAACCCCATACGGATTCGGTTCGGGTTCGGTTATTTTTTAATAATAGAGCGAAAATCTTGAGTATATAACATAATTTGGAAGATTAGAGATCAAAATTTGTGATGATCTGATATTTCTAGTATCTAAAATCCTTGAAGATCAAAGATCCAAAACTATCGTTTTAGAAAAAAAAAATTTTGGAGGAGAAAATCTTAAGTCCCGTATATACACTCAAGAAAGTTTATGCAGAGTCCTCCTTACTCAATAACTTCGGTTAACCCCTTTGGGTATCAGATTCGGTTCGGATAAACCCGAAACCCATTGGATCTGGCTCATAAGTACCATTTGGTTATTTCACTATAACCCTTACTCGTACCGAACCGATTTTTCTGGGTCGGGACCGGGTTCGGGAAATTTGCCCAGCCCTAGCCACAATTAACAAACAGGTAGCCACAAAACCGATGAAGTCGAGACCCTCCGCTTCTGCCAGAGTGTCTTCTCTACGCTTTTTTAGTTCGCAACCAACCAACCCTTCTCAATGACTGAATTTCAAAGTCTTCACCTTTATCCGACAACCTTAAGAACTTACATGAATGCTTTGACTAACGTGTGTGGCCTTCGGGTGCAGTCTCACCTTCTTCTTCTCCTACGTGGTTGCTCCTCTTCCCTTTTGGAAAATACTTCGATTTCACAGGTAATCAAGCAGTGGTGGACCCCCAAGCTTCTGGAGTCTGCTTTAGTCCCCATGATCAAGACCAGCCAAAATCAAGACTGTTACATGATGAACCAATTCATCACTGCCTGCACCTCCTTCAACCGCCTTGATCTCGCGGTTTCCTCCATGGCCCACATGCAGGAGCCTAATGTTTTCGTCTACAACGCGTTGATTCAAGGCTTCATTACTTGTTCTTACCCGATTCGGTCTCTGGAACTCTATGTTCGTATGCTCAGGGACTCGGTTTCTCCGTCAAGCTACACATACACTTCGCTCGTAAAGGCCTCTGTTTTCGATTCTGTGTTTGGGGAATGCGTTCAGGCGCACATCTGGAAATTTGGATTTTGTTTCCATGTTCAAATTCAGACCACTCTTATTGGGTTTTACTCGGCATTGGGTAGAATCAAGGAAGCCAGGAAAGTGTTCGATGAAATGCCCGAAAGAGATGGTTTTACTTGGACCACAATGGTTTCTGCTTATTGCCAGGCCTTGGATATGGACTCCGCGAACTCTTTAGCTAACCAAATGCAGGAGAAGAATGTCGGTACGTTGAACACTCTGATTGATGGATATATGAAATCAGGTAATGTGGAAGTAGCTGAGTCACTTTTCACTCAGGTGCCTGTGAAGGACATAATCTCATGGACGACTATGATCAAAGGTTACTCGCATAACAAGAGATATACAGAAGCGATCTCAGTGTTCTACAAGATGACGGAGGAAGGGATTATTCCTGATGAAGTGACTATGTCAACTGTTATCTCAGCCTGTGCGGACCTCGGCGTGCTGGACATAGGTAAGGAGGTTCATATGTACACGGTGCAGAACGGGTTTGTTCTTGATGTCTACATTGGTTCTGCATTGGTAGATATGTATTCCAAATGTGGTAGCTTAAATCGAGCACTTGTGGTATTCTTCAATTTGCCGAAAAAGAATCTCTTTTGTTGGAATTCAATCATTGAAGGGCTTGCGGCTCATGGTTATGCACACGAAGCACTGAAAATGCTTGGCAAGATGGAGATGGAGTCGGTCAAACCTAACGCAGTCACTTTCGTGAGTGTTCTAACTGCGTGTACTCACGCAGGCCTTGTAGAAGAAGGCCGGAAGATTTACCGTAGCATGAGTAATGAATACTCCATTGTCTCTAATATTGAACACTACGGATGCATGGTTTCTTTATTCAGCAAAGCTGGATTTATTCAGGAGGCTCTAGAATTGATTGGAAGTATGGAATTTGAACCAAATGCGGTTATCTGGGGGGCGTTGCTTGATGGGTGCAGACTTCACAAAAATTTAGAGATAGCTGAGTTAGCGTTTAGCAAACTGATGGTTTTGGAGCCAAGGAATAGTGGGTACTATTCCCTTTTAGTTAGCATGTATGCAGGAGAGAACAGGTGGAGAGATGTTGCAGAGGTTAGAGGAAAGATGAGAGAGTTGGGTATAGAAAAGATATGTCCCGGGACAAGTTGGATTGAGTTAGATAAACGAGTCCATCTGTTTGCTGCAGCTGATAAATCTCACTCTGCTTCAGATGAGGTTTACTTGTTGCTTGATGAGATATATGAACAGATGGGATTAGCTGGATACGTGCAGGAAACTGAGAATGTATATTAAGAGTTACTTAAAACTACTCACTGGAGCCTGCCACCAGATGCTCATCAGAGAGGTTTTTGAAGTACAAATCCTGTTTTCCTTTTCATTTTTGCATAGAGAGTGTCTCAAGTCCTTTAGTTTCTGGAACAGATATCTCAGGCGTTGGCTGGGATGTGCTTGAGTGCACCTGAAATAATTCACCTCCGGCTAATATAATGCTCATATCCGGTGAGCGAATCTTCAGGAGTACTCTTGGCATGATATGTTCGGTTAATATTGATCCTCATTCCTCAACAACCCGCCACCGTTTACGCCTCCACCTCTGGAGAAGCTTACGGGCAGGTGTTTTGTTCACTCTCTCTCTCACAGTACACTGTTGAAATTAACTAGCTAGTTTCTGTTGCCCCCACATTTGAGTCCACAACCTCTTACCACAAGTTTCCCTTTTTCACTTCTGCTAGTTATGCTTGGCCTTAATTTGAACCCATGTTTTCTTTGACCACTGGATGTGGTTTTGGTTGTCAAGCAGCAGTCGAAATATTACCCTGAAGACAAGAGGAAGACTAAGAAGAAGAAGAAGAGTTGTAATAGTGGATGGCCCATGGTGTTTTTCTTTACCGCATTGCATATGGTGAATGGATGAACCATAGTTACGTGACCCGTTTGTTTCTACCCTCGAATCTTGGCAATTGTTCTTTATTTTTCTTTTCTTTTTGCATGATTTTTAATCATCGTCTTTGTCTCTCTTTGGCATAGAAGATGCTAAGTAAAAGTTGAAAACAGGCGTGAGCCAAAGTTGAAACTGATAAGCTTGGTAGAAAAAGATGAGGACTGACACAAAAAATGAGCAATGTAGAACACTTCTTCATTAGGAGTTATAAAAATGAAGCAGCTAAAAGCAAGTCAGGTCAGCCAAAACAAGACACTAGTCGAATCAAGAAGTTGTAGGAGAAAAATATCCCTCCTTAGGTTTTCAGGATATCCCCAAAACAAACACTGCACACAATACAAATAGGAAAGACGGCGTGTCTCTAGCGACGAGGGACAGATTTCATCTTGTAATGGTCAGCCAGATTGTGAGCAACACCATCGTAGATGAGTTTATCCACCATCTCAAACTTCCTGTGATGTGTTGTGGCCGTCTCAGATTGCTGTTCAGCCAGCTTCTCAGCATCCTCGAGCTGTTTCTGAAAACACAAAGTAGAAAACACATTCACAGGAGACAACCAGAAAGTGAGAAGCATAAACATAAAGAGTCACCTTGATCATGAAGGAAGCTTCAGCAGTATGTTTACGAACAAGCCGCTTCGCTTTCTGCGCCTTGCCGAACTCAGGATCATTGGGGTCCAGCCAGCGAAAATGGATGGTCCTGCGAGGCTTCTTGGGTCGATCACTGAACATCTCGGGTATAGCAGCAGTGGCTCTGACAGGTCTGGGCATTCCAGCGACCATGAAAGGGAACTGAGACACGGTCTCAATCACACCCTTGGCCATCTCTTGGGTCGCCATCTCAACCAGAACACCCATTGGGAGCTCCTTAGGACCTAAGTAGTTTGGCAAGAAGCTCACATCCTTGACGGTCCCAAACTGGTTGAAAGCAGATTCCACAACCGACTTTGAGGCGTGAGGAGTGAGCTCGTCTACATACACAGTACGACGGACTTTCTCGAGAAAAGCCTCATACTTGTCTTCTTCTTCCGGATTCGCCATTCTAACCATATTGTGGAGAGAAAGGGAACAAATTAGTCCCACCAATAGAGATTTCTCGAAAGCAAAAGATCAAGTAGCATTCACTAGATAGAAACTCCAAGCAAAAGCGCTACAGCTTCCTTGAATAAAACCAAATGCTTCGAGACATTCGAACACCAAATTGGCTATACAAACGACAAAAAGATGACCCTACAAAATTTCCAGAAAAGTACTAAACGCAGAGACGATCATGGCGAAATCCAGGGTTTCCCTATCTAAAATCCGTTTCTCAAAGCCAGATACAAGCAAAAATCGAGCAAAGCACTGAAGAACTTGAGCTTAGAGATGTAAGGATTACCTCAACAGACTACGGAAGAAATATCGTCAGGGAGGAAGAAGAAACCGGTCTGTGTGTTTTGAACTTTTGATCGAATGGTCTGCGATGAAAGCAGAAACGAAACTTTTGGAAGGAAAAGAAGGTAGTAATGCCAAATGTGGGTTAACGGAAAAGGCCAATCGTTCCTTTATTTTTTCTCTCTTCTCTCTCCAAAAGCATCTTCGTTATCTCCACCTTCTTCCTCTCCGGTCTTCCGAGATCTTTGCCGGAACCGTGAGAGGAATCCTTTCTTAGCTTTTCTTTCATTTGCCCATGTGCTTCATCCTTGGTCTGGTGGTTTCCTTGTTTCAGCTCTGGTGGCAGGTCTTTTGGCTTGACGGTGTAGTTGTTTTGGTTCGGCGGTGGTTGGAGACGACGGCTCTATGCGGATCCAGATCTGGTGAGGACAAGGTCTGGTGATGCTTCCTCAAGAGTTTTTGTTGAAGATTGGTGGCTGTACCCTCTGTCCGAGTTCGTCTCTGTTTTTTCCCGGTGATGCGGAGGG
The DNA here is from genome assembly GCA_010577795.1 of Isatis tinctoria. Lineage (NCBI taxonomy): Eukaryota > Viridiplantae > Streptophyta > Magnoliopsida > Brassicales > Brassicaceae > Isatis > Isatis tinctoria. The sequence goes on along the minus strand of CM021244.1, from coordinate 2,258,474 downwards.
CTGTGTTTCGGTGGGGATGCGTGTTGCGGTGAGGAGGTGTTCGTTTTGCTTGAACTGCTGCAGTCTCTTAGTAAGCCTGATGCTTTGGAGGATAGTGGAAGGTCGTGAAAGGAGCTTTGGCGGCGGCTGATTACGGCAACGGTCCTTGTGGCTGGCTCGGCAATTTCGTCTCTTGTTGTTGTCTCAAGCTTCTTTGGCAGTTCTCCGGTCGTAGTGCTTCGCTGGTATTAACGGTACTTCTCGTGCGGTGGTGGCTACTCGTAAGCTGGTCGGCTTCGGTTCTGGATGGGTCAGTCCCCCTCTCTCAATGGTGGTGACGGCGGCTCTTCTGTCGTGTTGAGCTAGGGTTTCTGTTTCCCGTTTTGGGCCGGTTTTGTAGTTTTGCTGATTTGGGTCTCCCCATACCAGACCCATTAGGGGTCCGGTTTGGGCTTTTAATTTTATTTCTGGCTTACTAACTCTATTAGTTTAGTGTGGGGTTCTTGTGTTCTGGTTGATCTCCCGTTCTGGTTGATCTCCCGTTCTGGAGTAGTTTGGTTTGCTTGTGCGGTTAGTTGGAGGTTCTGGTTCTTGGTTCTGTATTTCGTTTTCTTTACTTTAGGAGGAGGTAGTAAGGCTGCGGAGTGTGGTGATGCTGTTTTGTTTGTGCTTGCTGACTTTGGGGATGGGTCTTGGTAGCGTGTTCATAGGCTATTAAGCACCGTTGGTTAGTGTAGTCCCGTTTAATTGCTGGTTCTAGTTGTGTGAGTTGAGCGTCGATTCTTAGATTTTGAGGTCTGTCTTTGATCGGGCCTCTCCTCCCTCCGTAGAGTAAGGTTTCTTTTATGGGTTACCGGATGAAACAACTTCCTTTTTGTTTTGTTAGCGTCTCTTCAGTCTTTTTTCTGGTTCTCTCCTTTGATCTTAGCACGGTGCCATTTCTCTTTGGGGTTCATATCTTTATCGCTATTTCTTGATTCCAATGCTACCATGCAGAAGTTTCGGAATACCGATTGTGTTTGCTTCCATGTTTTTAACTTTTTTGCCATGGAACCAAGTTTCGTAGGTCAATCAATTTGTAATCACATATTGTAACACCTAAACTTTCATTTTAATGATATTTACCATTTAGCAAAAAAGAAACGAAACTTTAAGAAAAACGACGAAAGCAGCGACATTGTATTTATATAATCCTAAGTGTCGTCAGTGACACCATCTTGTACGCATTTCCGTACGCTCTCCCTTTGTTAGAGAAAACTCCGTTTGGAGGATTATGGCAATTGGGTCTGCTCTTGTGTGTTCTTTGGGGATCGTTATTGGGCTTAGTTTCAGCAAGGCCCATTGGTGCTTGAGATATCAACACAAGTTCAGATATATTTGAATATTGGCAATGCACGAGTCGTCCGGGTGTTCGGAATTTTGAAGCCATTTTTATTGTGAAGGCTCACTACAATTTCTATCGTGAGCAGATTCTCTGGTGAAGCATTGACTGCAGCCATCCTTGAGGTGTGGAATCCCAACGACCTTCTTGATCCACGATGCTCTGCCTCCAATACTGAACAAGGAGCAGGGCTTGTGGTCCTTGTCTGCCTCTTCATGGTCTTATCCGTTTCCTGGACTTTCTAGGTGACAGGGGAAGTCATGATCTTGACCACGCCTCAAGAGCAGATCTTCCTCTTCTTATGCTTGGCAAGATGCTTGAGCTACTTCTTCATGTTGTTGACTTCCACTACTCTATGTGTTACAGGGAAAGTCTTGAGCTCCTCTGTCTCAATCTCACATCTGTTTTCTCCTCGGTTCTTACAACTCTGAGCACGGCTCATCTGTACCCTTTTGCTCAAGGAGGAGAAGCTTTGTAAGATGAGTCTTATTATGACGGTGGCTCTGCTTGGCAGCGAGCTCTGCACCCATTTATCTTCATCCTCATCTTCATGAGTTTTCTGGTTGATCGCAGAGTATTTAAAGCTTCAATTTGGGAAGTACAAACGAGGATTTCAGTTAACTCCGTCACTGTATGTTTATGATTCCTACACTCGAGCAAAAAAAAAAGCAGAAGGTCACAAAGTAAACTGATTTGGAAGTATAGATTCTCAATTTCAAATACCAATACAGAAAAAGTTTGAACTTTTATTCTGGGCACTAATAACTTTCCAGACTCCAATCAAATTTTCTAACAACTCTCCAAACTGCTAGTCAGCTAGTGTGTTGGAAAAAATCCAGCTTGCACGTAGCTTTGGATAAGCGAAGATCCTTGTAAGAGAACCTCTTCGGTTGTCTTAAGAAATAAGAATATCAGACCATCTCATGACTGCGGCTTTGACTGCAGCAGCAACCAGCTCGTACAACTCCCTCCTACCTCTCACTAGCCATCCTCATCTTCATGGGTTTTCTTTTCGGGTTAATACAGAGACTTCAATCTTGGAAGTTAAGTACTCCAAGTATCTATGCTGCAGAAATCCACCATCTTTCTGTCTTGGTGCTTCGTATTTCATACGATCTTCGTCAAACTATGCTGCAGAATCAATAGCTAAATGTTTCTAGCCCACTTGAGTAGCAGATAGTCCCATGGGTTTTCTATATCCTTTGATGCCCATTTTCCGTCTCACACAATTCACCATCTCCCACATCCCAGCGTCAGCATATAAGTTAGAAAGCAAAACGTAGACGCTTGTTTCATCTGGTTCCATGTATAAGAGCTTCTCTGCGATTTCTTCTGCTAAGTCGACCTTTTTATGGATTCTACAAGCATTCAGAAGAGCTCCCCAAGCACTGGCCATTGGTTTCACAGGCATGTTATCAATAAAAGACATAGCTTCCCCAATTTCACCAGCTCGACCTAGCAAATCTACCATACAAGCGTAGTGTTCTTCCTCTGGTTCAATCCCGTAGTCTCTTGTCATCGACGCAAACTGCTTCCATCCTTCTTTGATGTTTCCTGAATGGCTACACGCCGTCAAAAGCGAGACAAATGTCACAGAGTTTGGAACTAGGTTCTGCGACTTCATTTTATTAAAACAATCCAGAGCTTCCTCAAACAGACCATTTATCCCAAAAGCATTGATCATGGAGCTCCAAGATATCACATTTCTCTCTGGCATCATAACGAAAACCTTCCTAGCCATCTGAATATTCCCGCATCTAGCATACATATCGATGAAAGATGTAAAATTTACAGCATCCATTTCAATAGCATTCCTTATCATGTAGCCATGAACACTTTTCCCGTGACTTGGAGATCCCAGGGTCGAGCAAGAAACAAGAAGGGCAGCTAAAGTACATTGATTTGGAAGAACCGATTCTCCCAGCATCTGCCTGAGCAGATCAAATGCTTCAATAGCTCTCTCACACTTTGCGAATCCAGAAATCAACGTCGTCCACATTACCACATTCTTATCAACACTTGTTTCAAATAGTTCTCGGGCATTGTCCAACAATCTGCATTTCACGTACATATCTATGATGGAGGCTTGCAAATAACCACTTTGATCTATAAAGCTCCTTCTGATGGATAATCCATGCACTGATTTGCCTTCTTTACCAGCAAAAGTGTTCGCACAAGCCTTTACCAAACATATTAACGTAAGCGCATCCAAGGCTAAACCTGTGTCTCTCATGAGATAAAACAAACGAAACACTTGTGGGTCTTTCGAGTATCTCAAATATCCCTTCATCAGAACTCCCCAAAGAAGTGAGTTTCTCGAAGGAATTTCGTCGAACACCTTGTGCGCGTCTTCCATAGTACCGAGTTGCGCGTACATCTCAACCAACGACGGAGCAACATAAGCGTCCTTATCCAGCCCACACTTCAACGCCAAGCCATAAACAAGCGTCCCATTTTCAAGAGCCCTTAAACCAACACAAGCTTTGATCGCAAACACCAAATTGAAACTGTCGACGCCATTACAGTTCCTCCTCATGCGGTTGTAAAGACCTAAGATTACACCGTAGCTCTTGGATCTGGAGTAACCAGAGAGAATCGTGTTCCACGAGTACCGATTCCGGTTCAAGGATGGGATTCGATCGAAAGAAGCAGTAGCGAAATCGAGACGATTCGATTGAATATAAGCGTTAGTGACACTGGATCCGAGAACAACTTCCTCTTCGAGTCCATGGACTATGACCTTGGCGTGAACTTGTTGAGTGTGGTGTAACGTTTTGGTTTGGCTCAGGATAGATAAAAGAGCTTTCGTTCTGTTCACCGGAAGCATTGACGCTAAAGATCGCCACCGCGAGAAAAGTCAAATATATGTTACCCGCGTAACACAAAAGTCAATTTTTTTTTTTTTTTTTTAAGAAGGTCAAATTTAGGCCCTTCGTTAAAACAAAACAAAGCAAACTGAAATTTTAATACACAGTAATATTGGGAAACCACGTGGTTTATGTTTGCGAGTTAAGAATTTCCGTGAAATTTCAGGATTGGCTATTACATACTGATTCATGTACACACTGTCTCTGTGTTAATTTTACATACGTGCGTATGTACCTGCCAATGCATGTCTTCGTTTATTTATTTGGTCCAAACTTTGAGAGTTAAGACCGAATCAAACTTATGAATTGAATTTTTCTGTTTGAATATTTTCCGCTTTATGAGACAGTTGAAAATTTCCAAGTTCTTTTGCTTAGTGGTTTCGGTTTTTAAGTGATATCATGTCATCCTGACCTCCAAAATCGAATGTGAATCTTCGTCATCTTGAATTGTATACAAGTTTTTTAAAGCAGATTGGTTTAACCACGATTCTTCAATCTAACCGTTTGATATCTGGTTTATTAACCAACATTCACCAGACTCGCCGTAAGCACCAAATTAAATCTGGCAAACTAAGATCATTATAAGTATACAATAAACAGTTTAATTCAAGTAGACCTTTCTTCTAAACTGGATCGGAATCTAATAATTGATTAACGGTAACCGATATATAGAATTCGGCTTATCACCTTTTTGCATGTTTACTTGTGATGTAGATTATACATTGCGGTCCAAGGCAATAACCGTGTCATGTCTTAACTTGTTTGATCAATTCCTATAGTTTAGGTTCAAATGTTGAAAACCAAGTCTTTAGTAAAAGTCAAGTCACAAGGATATCTAAGTAAGACCAAAAGCCCCAAAATCACACAGCCACCAATTTAGCAATCAACAAACACCATAATCGAAAACCTTATATATATAGACCATTACCAAACTAAATGTGATACAAAACAAACAAGGAGTAAAAGCCATACAACAGCTTTTACGTGCCAAGCCAAAAACAAAAAACAAAAAACCTTACTTCAATTAATACACAACAAAAAAGATCGAGAAATAATGATGAGGAGACAATTGATACTTGGAGTGGTTTTGCTCGGACTCTTAGTGATTTTCTTGGGCACCACACAAGTCGAAGCAGCTAGGCCGTTTCGAACCGGCGGTGATATTCGATTCGTGTTCCAGTTCCTGCAAAGAGGTACGGTGCCACCGTCAGATCGAAACGGATGTACCAACACCCCAGGAGGTTCGGGCAGGTGCCACGGCTGAGCCGTCACGTTAGTCTGATTAAATATCCTGGTTATTTCATTTTTAAATTTTTTGACGTTGATGTAATAAACACAATTATAGTTTTGTGTAATGGTTCTATTTTTAAGGCAGTTATAGCGACTATGAAAGCAAATGTATGTATTCATTAACTTCATAAAAGCTGCCATAGCTAATTGATGAGAATAGTTATTCTTTTATTTGTTTATGAACTTTAAACATGTAACCTTTTTGATTTATATAATTATCTTTTATTTTTACGCGATTCTGTCTGATCATTATTATAAAATGTAACCCCAGATTATAAATCCATAATGTCGGCCATCATGGCGGTATGTAATATGTATAAAGACAAACAAAATAAATATGGTACCGGCAGGCGGCAGTAATAAAAGAAAACATATATATGACACAAATGCTTTTTTTTCTAAATCTATGAGAAAGTTTCCACTAAACAACGGATGAATGGTAATTTTCACCCTATTCTCAAAAAAAAAAAAAAAACTTACATTTTGACGTACGAAGATAACTGCTAGCTCGGTTAATTATTTTGACTAGGCTTAGTAATTATATCTAAATTTAATGATAAAATCTCGAAACATATTAAATGTTCTTTTTTAAAATTACAGCATATTTTTTATGTCAGTTTTTTCATTGCGATCTCGATCATATAGTCAATCAAACAATTTAAGTACATGTACAGAGTAATAAATCCTTAAACATTGGACTATAAGATGGTTTGATTGTAATTAATAATTAGTAAAATTATTTTTAAGCCGTTTGTTAATCTTTTTGAAATTTTTAAAAATATATATAAAAACTAACACATTTTACCTTCTTTTTTTTTTTTAATCATTACAACTTTTAGAAAATTTGAAAATTTCACATTTTTTTAGGAAACTCTTTAAACGTTTAATAAATAGCTTTGAAGCTGGTCCTTAGTTTTTTTTTTTTGGGTACTTTTTTTCATAAGCTGCAATACCTAACTCTAGCTAATATATGTATTTAAAACAACCAAGCGCTTTTTATCCTGAACCAACTTATGGTCATATAGTGGTTATTAGCTAAAAATCGACTTTTGCTGGACACATACATTTTTTATCCTGGAAAAATTCATTGCCGCTGAAAAATATTACAGATTACAATATGGTTTCAGCTTGGGGTTTATGTTTGATCTCAGTAAAAAAAAACAACGTACAACGTTTATCTTAATTAAAAACAAAAAACAAAGAATCTATGCTTGCGGTTTCAAGAGTGAAGAATCAAGTGACCGGTTACTGCTCAACCATGGCACCTACGTCTACGTGTACCATGGGGAATGTTGGTGCAACCATTTCGACTCGACCCACTGACCGGACCCCTTTGCAGCACCTGGAACACGAACCGGGTGTCATCGGGGGCGGTTGGGAACGACCTAATGGCTTCAACGCGTTTGATGTCCAAGAAAACAACGAAAAGGGCAACTAGTATAACAACGATCATAACTATCTTCATCTTTTTCCTACTCTTTGAATAGGTTTCTCCAAAGGAAACAGAAACTGACTGGATCTTTTTACGTGTGGGAGCGTAAAATTTGTTTAGGGCAGTTTAGGGCCTTTTAGATTGCATATTTGCATGGGGTTTCGTTTTATAAGTCGATAATGACACTTATATATAGAGAGAGTTTTTGGTTAACACCTCATGAGTCATGGCTTGACTCTGGGGTTTTTCCTCACTATCTCATGTATATATATATATATATATGATCTTTGACTTTGACTATACCAGGTACAAAAAAAAATGGTATTCTACATTGTATTTTATTTTTAAACGTAGGAATAGATCAAACGTGTTTCTAAGACACGGTTTGCATTAGACAACGGCCTTTTTCCCCGAAATAATAGCATGTGTCCTTAATTAATACACTCAAAGCAAAACCAACTTTGGATTTGCATATCGACTGAGGTTTGTTATGTTTAATGTGAATTATATAACGAGAAACAAAATTTGTGTTGTGTTTTTGAAATAATGTCAAAGGTCGTGTATGATATACCTTGGATGAAATGTACTAAAATCTTCTATGTCAGAGGTTTCATATTTGATTAATACTCAGTTTCGTGCACAGCCTGGCTATACTGAGTTAGACGCAAGTAAATGATTATTTTTTCTTGTTTTAAAAAGACTCAGCTAATTGACCTCAAATTGCAGGGACCAGACATCTCTATAGCTACTGGAACGCCAATCAGACCTCGGCGCAGAACTTTGCTTGGCATCCAAGAAAGAATGAGATGGTCAGCCAATGGAGAGATTTGGCAATCATTGAAATTTAATTATTAATTGAAAATCCCGTTATTTTAGTAAATCAAATGGGATCTCAATTTTGATTGGCTGTATAACTTTTACTTATGCTTGCGCGTATATGTGTACGTACATGGTTTGTTGAATTGACTTGACTTGCAGTTGGAGAGGCCAATGGTCTCTCTCTCACAAGATAATCTTGACTTTACTTGGTATTCATGACATTTTTCCCTTCGAAATTTGATCAAACAAGTTACTACGCGACTCGATCGGTTCGCCTTACACCACCAGGACCGGAAGAAAAAAACAGATCACTGTTTCTGTTTAAGTACTTTTGGACACCATTCTCTCAGCTGATCTTGTTAGTTTTCTTTCATATTAGATTATTTTCTGCCATTTAAACAAAAAAAAGCGTTAAATAGTACTCTTGTTTCCTTTTTTTTTTTTTTTTTGAGATGCATAATAACATTGTCTATACGAAAAAGAATGAAAAGTAAAAGTCACGTTTTTAGTCAAAATGCATGAAATGCCATAAAACTAAAGATTACGAAGTATAATCGATCTAACAGAGTAATGCGAACGCGCCTGTCTACAGATATGTACGTGTCAACCTCATGTGTATTGGTACACCGAATTTGAAAGTTCAAAGAAAAAAACTACTTAAATGTGAATTATAAAATAAAATAATTTATATTTCGAAGTCCTTGTTTTGATTATAAAAATCCAATATTTCTGGTTAAGTATGGTGATTTTAACTTCAAATATGTCAAAGAAAATTGTTTCGATCTTATTTGATTTAATGGTCAGCTGTGTTGTTTGTTCGGTTGTTCCTTGACTGGCTTTGGATTAGTGAAATTTTCAGATGACAAAAAAAACTGTATTAAAAACCCAGTTTTTTTAGAAATACCCTCAAATACCACACTTTCATGTTTTTGTGACAAAAATACCACACCAAGGTGAAAATGATAAAAATAACATTTATTTAATGGTTTAAAGATAATTAAATTAATAAATTTGGGTTCAAAAGTCATTAATTAGGGTTCAGATTTTGGGTTTTAGAGTTTAGGTTTAAGAGATTGGAAAGAAACATATGAAAATAAATGTATAATAGTCTTTTTTTCTCTACAAAAAATGTCATTTTTGTCATTTTCACTTTGGTGTGATATTTTTATCACAAAAACATGAAAAATGTTGTATTTTTGAAAATTGCCCTTTTTGTTCTGACCAGAAAAAAACTATGAATATATATATAGCTGGCTTCTGAGTGTGTAGCAAGTACCGACACAGAGGTTGAGAAGAGAGAGAAACCAATCTGAAGCAGACACAAAACTGGGACGAATATTTGGATTAGAGCGTTGCATTATTAACAATTTATTAGATAATAATAAAATATGGGAGGTGCTCTTATATGTACTATTTAATGGTACATGAACTTTTATATGGTTGACACGTGTAAAATCATAAGCAGGGAGCAGAAAAGCATCGAAGAGTAGATGTGTCACGAAAATGGGGGATTTCTGATTTCTCTTTGTGATCGAAAACATAAACGAAGGAGTGATCAAATCATGGGTCTAGAGGATAGTGAAGATTTGGTTCTCCACATGATATTATCCAAAATCGGTGCCGGAAACACGGCGAGAGTGGCTTGTGTCAGCAAACGCCTTAACCGATCCGCCTCCGAGGAATCCCTCTGGTCCATCTTCTGTTCCATTGACCTTAACATCTCTACTCCTCTCCACCCCCATGGAGATCCTGCTCCTTCCTTCAAGGTCAATTTCACTTTTTTTCTTCCAAATTCCGAGTCTTTTTCCGTTTCCTTTTCTGAGATTTTGTCTTCTTACACATGTTTTTGGCTTTGCTGTGAAATCTAGCGTAATAGATTTTTTTGTCTTTACTCTTTTCTTCAGGCGGCTTATCAGTCGTGGAGGGAGTCATTTAGAATGTATCCTTGGAATCTCGTTAAACGCGTTAGACGTTGTTGGGACAACCTCAAACTATGGTCCTCCTTAAACTTCCCTGAAGCAGAGGCAACACTGAGGAAAGGTGCCACCGAGGATGATCTTGAACAGCTGGAGACTGCGCTCGGAGTCAAACTCCCTCTTCCCACCAGGCTTCTCTACCGTTTCGTCGATGGCCAAGAACCCTCTTCCTCCAATGCTCTTGATGGGTCTCTAGGGCTTATTGGTGGCTATTCTGTCTATTCTCATGAAGTTAATGTCTACTTGCTACCTCTTAAGGAAGTCATAAGGATCACCATCGAAACCATTCGCAACCTCGGTATCTCTAGCAGATCGAACCTTATCGTCGTGGCTGCTTCCGCAGCGTCCAGTTCGAAAGTTTTTTTCCTAGACTGCACAAACGGAAAGCTTTACACTGGGACAATCACCCGCCAGATGCTTCCTTGTGTACCCGAGTCTTTGGTTAGATCGGTTCATGATATCCACGGCGATCAGCAGCAGGACGCCATGCTGCTCTGGTTGGAAGAACATGGCCGGAGGTTACAAACCGGTGCTATAAAAGTCCGTGAAAACGAAAACATCAAAAGTATCAGTTTGTTCCCGGAGATTCCTCCCTTGTGTTCTGTCGCTGTAACTAATGGTGTGCAGGTAAGCAATAATAATAGGCTATTTTTAGTTACTGATATTCAGGTTTGTGAATTGTCGATTGAGAAAAGGCTTGTGCTTTAATAATGCAGGTACGTGCTTCGTCTGTGTTTATGCCGGAAGTATCTAATCTTCGGGATAACCCACCAACATACTGGTATGCATATTCCATCCGCATGTCTCTTTTGCCTGAAGGATGCATCTTAAACGGGAGACACCATAGCTCCTGCCAACTGTATTGGAGACATTGGGTTATCCGAGCTGATGATGCGGTGATAGAAAATGTTAATGGAGAAGCTGTGATAGGGAAGGTAAGCGTTTTGCTTTATCATCTCCTTACTTTCTCCGAGAGTTGATCCTCGTGCTAATATATGTTCCCTCTACAATGGATATGAGCATTCTTTCTAATCGGTTTTCTTGTATTTCTAGTACCCGCTCCTCCAAGCCGAGCAAGAAGAATTTGTGTATGAGAGTTGTTCCAATTTTCCAACAACTACTGGATCCATTGAGGGATCTTTCACCTTTGTGCCTGGAAGGTATGCTTCAGGGTCGATGATGTTTGATTAAGAATGCAGACCGCATATATTATTACGTTCTAGTTGAGACTAAACCTTGTACTTGGGAGTGGAATCTTGATCTATGGGTTCGTTCATTTTATATAGTTTGAAAGATCCGAAAGGGAGTCAATTCGAAGTCAAAGTCGCAGAGTTTTCTCTGAAGTTACCGGACTACATCTTCTAAAATCACCTGGCACAAGGTTTGTTACTCCTTCAATATAATAATGCGTTATATCAGCTTTTGTTGTTCAAACAGCGTGCAATGTACTTTTAAAAGCTAATTAAGGTTCTCGAAATCGACCGGTTTTACAAGTTCACAAGAACAGATTATTCTCAACTGTTTTACATAAATAACAAGAGAATGTGTGATGAGTAAAGAGAAAAAGAAGAACAGGTTGATAATGAAATAGATTGAATTAGAGCTGAGATTAACGAGGGAAAGCCATCTTGCGTTTCTGAGCTTCGGAAGGCAATTTGACATCAGTGGCTAAACCGAGAACCTGGAAGAACCGGATGAGGTACCAAGTTACGTCAATCTGATACCATTCCAGTCCGTGCCTAGCCGAGGCCTCAAAGGCATGGTGGTTGTTGTGCCAGCTTTCTCCCATTGTGAATGGTCCTAGCCACCTACACCACCATTTCCACAAATACTCAAAAATCAGTTCCCCGTTATGATTTCGTCAGTGTTTAAACAGTTCACTTTACAAAGTACAATCAGCCAAATTGAAACTGGATTGGTTGATGTTATAAAAGAATCAGTTTTTTCTTTTTGCTTAGGTTTGGTTTATCTACATACCTAGCTAGGATGGACAAGGATGTGCATATGTCTGTAAAGAGTAGAGTGGGCAAATAAAATACCAAATGTTACGAGATGTGTCCTTGGTGTTCCACGCTTGCGATCCCCATATATGGCATGCCGAGTTTATGAGCCACGTCCCGTGGTAACCGATTGCTCCTCCAACACCCTGTTGCAAATTAGTTTTACAAAGATAATTTTTTATTATTATTTACGAAATCAGTTTTTTAAAACCGTGAAAACATAAATATTTTCCGAATGACGACAACTAATTGCATAAAAATAAAGAGATTTTTCTTACCACGCCGCAAGTTAGGTAAGGTAGACCACCCCATAGATAGACGAGGGTCCAAAACGTCATGATGTGGAGACCAATTGTGTTTCGTAGAAACCTATAGAACCATTGCTGCTTCAAGTCCATCACGTTGTTACGTGCTCCACACTGCTACATCGATTTGCATTATTACAACATGTACGAGTACGACTTAGTTCGCCATTAGTCAAATCATAAATCAATATCGATTTTGGAACGTTGGGCTACATACCTTTTCTCTGAGGTAACTGGTGTCGAATATCCATAAGACATGACTGAACCAGAATCCTTCGATAGGGCTATGCGGGTCACGGTCCGAATCTGTGAACTGGTGATGGAACCTATGTGTGCTCACCCAATCTATTGGATGACCCTGCCAAAAATAGAAAATTACATTTCATATGTATTGCTGAGGATACGTAGATTGGCTGTGTTTCGTTTCATTTCTATTTTCGGTTAAAACGGTATTTACCTGAAGCGCGAAAAGGGCAGAATAAGCGAATGGATATTCAAGCCATTTAGGTAGCTTAAAGCTCTTGTGAGTCAAGTTTCTATGGTACGAGAACGTAATGCTGAGATTAGTCACCGCAGCGAGAATAACACCGAACAGGAGAGCTTCCCATTTGTAGTAAAAAGGAGCCAAGACACACAACAAATGCACGGCCCCAACAGCCGAAGCTCTCGCTACATCAACGCGTGTCCATTTTCTTAAAAAATACGCTCTTTTTTCCTTACGCGCCACTTTTCGGCTAGAGCCAGAGCGATCCTCCTTGGTGTCACCCATCGAGGACTAATTGATGGGTTTTGTGTTTTGAGATTTGATGAGTTATATGGTTGAGGAAATGTTTGATTATATATAGGGGATGATGTTGGTGCATTCACGCTTTAATGATGTGGATATTAAGGATCGTAACGGTGGATTTGAGTAATCATCACTACTTAACAACGAAATAATAAACTTGTACACTTCACCTTGTATCTGCCTAGTCTCCAAATGAAGATTCAATTTAGGAAAAGAACAAAGCCATTTGGTTGGCCAAATTACCTCTTTTTCTAATATTCATTAATGTTTTGCGTAGCGATCCCGATTGATTGGTTAGTCCGAGAATTAAGAGTTAAGCATAGTGGGCACATGTACAAACCTGGATATTTGTTAGTACTATTTTAATGAATAGTTTTTTTACGAATGCTTTTACGTCATAAAAATACACGCATTTTGACACCTCTTAACGTTTAAGGTTTTGGGATACTCTTAACAAATATATACTAGATGCTCTATGAAGAATTTTCATTTGTATATATATGTGATACCATCTAAACTACAAACAGAAAAATGATTGACATACACATATTTTAGAGTTCATACTCCTTGTGATCAGCTTCTAATCGACATATGTCATATATTCAGGTCAACATCACCAATTTGCAAAAATACTTTCTTTGGTTTTTCACTTTTCATATATGTTAATTCTCACATTACAATTAAATTAATGTTTCCTAAGTAATATAGCAATCGGTTTTCACGATATAGTACTGCATTTTAGGCTTGGTCGCTTTCTAGGTTTGGTTCTTAGATGTTTGATTTTCAGTTTTTCATTTTTTAAATGCAACAATAATGTGTTCCACTAACTAAACTTCTTCTTCAGGAAGGTAGCAACCACTCCCTCCAGCCGCTTCTGTTCAATCCGCTTCCTTAATTGTCTGGTTACTTTAATTTAAAGTGTTTTGCATGTTCGTTCTCAATAAACTAGAGAACAAAAAAAATGAAACTCTCTCCGTTTCTCAATAACAGGATTTTTTTGGTATTTTCACATATACTAAAAACCATATTTAAATTTGATAATAAATGTACCATCTTTTGTTTAACAATTTTCAATAACTTTTAACCAATAATAATTCAAGAAGTTATATTTTCTTTTTGTCATAATCCAAGAAGTCAACTAAGTTTCTTGAAATTTATAATTTATCATTAATAATCAATAAAAAATACATTGAAAACTAAAAAAAACCTATGTTTTTGAAACAAACTTAAAAAAAAGAGAGGAAATACTCACTATGAATAAGCCAATACTAAATTTAAGAAAAAAACTGTTAAATATACCAATATTAGATTAGTAGTTGATTTTTACTAGTTTATGTGCGTGTGTGAAATGGAAATGACAGAGAAAGAAATAATAGACGTGATTAACTTCAATACGCATATTAGAAGTTCACGGAAACGAACGTATCTTGATTAAGCAAGTTGGTTTGTAACACACAGGCACACAGCACAAGATAACACAACACCGCATAGCACAACATTACAAGTGTTACCCTTACCAAAACCTTGAAACGTACGTAGACATTTAACTGATACTTAATAAAGACGATAAGTTGAACATCCTCAATCTTCAACGAACAATTGCCATACGACGTCGTTGACTCTCTGATGGCAGCTTCACGTCAGTAGCCAAGCCGATAATCTCGAGAAAGCGGACGATGTACCAAGAGATGTCGATTTGCCACCACTCCAAGCCTTGTCTCGCCGACGACTCAAACGCATGGTGATTGTTGTGCCAGCTCTCTCCAAATGAGAATACCGATAGCCACCTAGAACCACCATTTTCAACCATTACTTGGTTAGTTTCTATTTATTTATCATTATTGCTAATTAATTTATGCAATTTGACAACATGTATCTCAGTATCTGCAGAAACAAGACACATATATATATGCACCCGCACGCCCACATTAATCCATGTATATATGATGGATTATTGTTAATTTGAAAAAAAAATTACGGGATTCTCGAGTGGTTGTGTTGCAATTGTTATCAGGTAATTTAGACTATGAGTTTTGTTTGTATATAAAAAGTGAAAACTTTTTGGTTGAATGCTATAGTATTATATTTTATTTTAACAGTAAATATTTTGTTAACTATTATTATTTTAAAATGCAAAGAAGAATACATTTTTAAAATGTTGCTTGCGTTTACAGTTTACAAATTCTGTACTTAAATAAGAAAAAGATCAAACAGAATTATTGTTAACAAAAGATTATATATTTTTTTGAAACAAATAAAAGAGATTATATTACTAATTATTATTATGATATATATACGAAATTCAAAGAAAAAATCGTGTAAAAAAGTTGTTTGCGATTACAATTATCAAATATATATATATATATATATATATATATATATTAAAAAGATCAAACAGTAAGAAGACTATCACTTAGTTTAACAGTAAAATACACTAATTTGAACATGCTCGTAGCAGTAAAATGGACCACACAAAGAGCAAGGCAATCAAAAAAGATCTACATATATGTCAGGTTTATGGATGGTGAACTTAAATGCATTTGGAGTTGGTCCAGCTGAGTTTCAATTTCAGATGAATTTTAATTTTATTTTCTTTTTTCCTTGTCAACAGACGAATTTGTATTCATCTGTATGTCCAGTGACGATTACGTTGTTTTCCAGCTTAGTCAAGTCAAATAGTTGAAAAAAATTGAGCGTTTTCTTGGAGAATGTGGTGTGATGTAAATATTCTGATCAACCTTTTAACAGGTGGTTGGTTGAGGCATCAAGCATCAAAATTTAAAATAAAGGAAATTATCTATAGCGAAAATAATTTTTTTTGTCTATTTTATAACTTGAATTTAGCGACTGATCGAAGAATTTGTACCAAATGACGTTAGTATATATATGCATTCATGATTGATCAAAGATTTGTACCACGTACCAAACGTTACGAGAAGTGTCATTGGTCTTCCAAGATCGGCTTCCCCAAATATGGCAAAGAGAGTTGATGAGGCAAGTCACGTGATGCTCCATTGCTACCCCAATACCCTACATACATCCGCCAATTTTACAAATTCTTCATCATTTATCAATTATAGTTATTGCATACTATCGATAGACGAGCACAATAGGTAAACGTTGTTTTCACGATTTTGTTTTGGCTAAGTCAACAAAAAAAAGAGTGAAAAGGCAAACGAAGAGAAGAATAAATATTACCATTCCCCACGTAAGATAAGACAAACCACCAAAGTAGTAGAGGAGGAAACCAAATGCTAGAATGTGGTAAAGGACCGTTCTTTGAAGGAATTTATAATACCACTGCCTCTTTAAGTCATCAACATTTGTCCTTCTTCCACACTGTCTCATTGCAATAATATATTAAAGTTAATTGTGATCAAAGTAAATGAACTAAACTACAAAAATGAACTAATCTATAAAAAAATGAACTAATCTAGATATCTCCGTTTTTAATTTACCTTTTCTACAAGATAGCCGGTATCAAATAGCCATAGGAGATGGCTGAACCAAAAGCCTTCATTAGGACTATGTGGGTCCCTATCAGAATCTGTAAACTGGTGGTGGTATCGATGTGTGCTCACCCAATCAATCGGATCTCCCTGTTACAATAACAAACAAAATGAATGTTTATGGTCTATGATAGAATTAGATAGATATATAAAAATATTAAATCTTTATAAACTCTATATGGTCTTACGAATCTAAGGATTCAAAGGTGGTCCAAGAATTAATATAAAGTACTACTAAATACTTAAAATAAGCATAAACAAATTCTTTGATAAATCTAAGGTACACAGATCGACAGTGGCTTAAGTCATTCTGAGTTGGTGGTTGATTATTCTAAATTTTAATGTGGCCATACTAATTCAAACCTAAGATTTGTAACATTTTGTAATAAAAGTACGTATTTAAAAAAAAAAAAAATATAGGACTGGCGGGCGCATCCAATGAATGATCCATAGGAATTAAACGAATTACGAAATCAGGTAAGTTAACTGCACTCGTTTTGAGTATGGAATTACGATTCGATTTGTAGCATAATAATTTGAATAAGTGAAAAAACAAAATAATAAATGATTTGTATAAGTGACATCTTTATGTGTTGCCATTTAGATTCAAATCCAGCATTATGCATGTTGTTGTACACGTACATAGGTTATTTCTAAAAAGCCACAAACAATAAGCTGGAAGAAAAGAAAGAAAGAGAAGGAACCTGAATGGCAAGAAGACCACAATAAGCAAACAAATACTCGAGCCATTTAGGAACTTTGAAGCTCCGGTGAGCCAAGTTACGGTGGTAAGAGACGGTAATACCGAGCCCACCCACCGTGTAAACGACGAGTGCGACCCGCAAAGCTGGCCAAGTGAAATTGAAGGGAGCTAAGAGACAGAGGAAATGCACAAAGAGAGAAGCAAAAGCTTTCACAATGTCCAATCTCTTCCACTTTCTTTCCCAAATTGCCCTTTTTCTCCTCCCCTTCTCAGCCTTGTCCTCCACCGATTTCCGGTGATTCTCCTCCTCCGACGATGACATTGTCATTTTTGTTGTATAGTATCTAGCAACTATAAGTCGATGAAATTAAAAGATTATTTGAAGTTTTCACAAAGAGCTTGTTATAATGTGTTTTTGAGTGAGGTTGTGAATGAGCTATCGTTGTAATTTATAGTAACATGCATGGAGGGGGAGGAATTAAATACAGCGGACTGGCTTACTAGCGGACGCCGTAATTTATTCTCTAATGCATTCTCCCTTGTTTCACCATATCTGTAAATTGTTGCAGTTGGGACGCAGTCGTTAATACTAGCTCGCTACATTAACTTGGTGTTTTGATAGTTAAAATATTATTATTTGTAGAATCCATAGATAGATGCATGTAACTATGTAAGCATAAAGCTGACACAGACCTCGTATTGATTTAGCATACATTGTGCTGATATATGCAATTCGATTGTAACTATGTAACCATAAAGCTTGTACAGATTTTTTTTCCTTTTTTTTTCCAACCGAAGGGTTACAATAGATTAATAATACATTCCTTTTCTATTGCCATCTTTTCGTCGTATCTGTAAATTATTGCAGTTGGGATGTTAGGCTCCATGACACTTTCATTAACTTGTCTTAGTAATATTATTACTATTGGAAGCGATAGATGCATGTAAGCATAAAGCTGACACGGAGCTCGATATTGACTTCGCTTAGTTTAATAGATATTAATATACATGCATAAACATATTACATGCACTTGTTCTAGTTCGTACCATTTTTTTTTTTTTTTTTTGATCGTGAGTTCGTACCATTTCCTATATAAATAAATTGATTTACCTTTTTAATACTGTATATCTTAGAGCTTATTCATAGATTCTGTAAAGTGGAGACTGTATATGAATAGGTCATAATTTACAATAAAAACAAAAAACTTAAATTTTACACAGGGTTTCGTCAATATATATATATATTTGTTCGTACACTAACCATTCTTCTAGAGTTTTATTTCTAAGGGCATGTGCAGCCCAGAATTTTTTAGAGGTTCTTGTTTAGTATTTTAATATAAAAATGAGTGTGGTGGAGAGAGAAACACAAGAGAAATGGTTCTTTAAATTCTTATATAAGGATCAATTCTTATATTTAAGATCCTTTTTTATTAAATTTAATCATTTTATTATAATAAGAACCAACCTCAAAATCTGGTTGAACATGGTCTAACCATTACAAATTAGATAGCAACCATGTCTCTACATGAGCTTGATATACAATTTGGAAGGATTATATTCATATTATCATTTAGAGATTAGAACCCATCAAAGAGCAGAAAGCAGATGCATATCTCTAATCTCGTAGTAATTAAGAAGAACCACAGAATTGTCAAAATACATGCGGTCAAATAGAGACTGCAAATGCATACCAAGCTCAGATATGTAGAAAATCTTACAAGCTTGATTATTACTATTATGATAGAAATTCTTAAACGATCATAGTTTGAAATTTTGAATGGACATCGAGGCGTAAAGAGCTAACTTGATATGAGTGCCTACAGAATTGCGCCAAGTGGATAGTGGGTGAATTGTGAATTTCCAGGTCTCGAACCTCTTTAAAACAAACAATATATGTGTCGCCCATTTTTCTTTTGTCAACTATATGTGTATATCAAAAAAGAAAACTCGTATGAACGCAGAAAAATAAAAAGAAGAAAGGAGATTACAGGTTTAGAACATAATAATATGGTCCATTCTACAACACCATGAGATACCCCATACCTTCATTAAAAAAAGAGACATACCCATACCTTCTTAGTTTGGACATCTAGCAACAGCGGAATTCATTGTCTCTCCATCAAAATAAAATCCTATCTGCCAACAAAAAAAAAAAAAAAACTAGATAACGGATACATGCACATCTATTACTGATCTACAAAAAATGAGTTGTATTTAATTATTTTTTGGCATCTTAATGAGTTGTATCTATAAATTGTATATATCAACATCAGCATGTGTAAAAGTTTGAAGTAATATGCATCCCAAAAAAAAAAGAAGTACAATCGAATAGACTAAAAAAAAAAGTCTGAGAAAATGACTTGTTGGTCCTTGGAAACGTTTATACATAGAATTTAGCCACTATCCATAAATCCATTTCCATTCTATCAATTTTGAATGTAAGATTTCCGTGATATACCCATCCATACCATATCTTTGTAATTTCAACATCGTAACAACGAAAACATTAACTACACAGCTATGGGAAAAATATAGATATGAGTTGAATGCGAAATTTATGAACAAAAATATCCACGCAAGCAAAAAAAAAAAATATATATCCAATAAAATAGCACACATTGTCTAGGTCATCTGATTTATGCATGGATGTTCTTTAACTACTACGCCTCAAGCAAAATGTCCATTTCTTATAATATCTGGACGGTTCCCAATCATTTTCTTTTTCTTCCAAATATAGTAATCTTTAAAGTGCCATCATACTGAAACATGTACCACCACTAATCAGCTTAACTATCCACGTTTGTGTTCAGTTACATTACATGTGCATTATGATATTTAGTTTTAGACAAATCATTCGGTTTCAATCGTTTCGTTTTAAGTGTTATAGGCGAAACAAATCTTGAATTCACCAATTTAGATAGGAAATTTCAAAATAATTTAAAGAAGATAAGAGTTGAAGATAGTACTTTAAAACCACAACTGCACATAGAATTTATAAACTATGGGCAGTATAAATAAAGGAATCAAAGAGTTACCCACAGGCCACACCGCCACAGTGCCATAGATTCAGCACCATAACTACAAAAGACATTAATTAGATTTGGGGACGAAAAAGTCAATGATGCACCTGCAACCACCACAAAGGGGTAGACCCATTGTTTCTTTAACTACCGTTCAC
Source organism: Isatis tinctoria (assembly GCA_010577795.1). Classification (NCBI taxonomy): domain Eukaryota; kingdom Viridiplantae; phylum Streptophyta; class Magnoliopsida; order Brassicales; family Brassicaceae; genus Isatis; species Isatis tinctoria. The sequence goes on along the minus strand of CM021244.1, from coordinate 2,238,248 downwards.
CAAAAGTTAAAGTAACCCAAATTTTGTTTTATTTTGTTTTTCGTTTTAACCTATAGGTCTCTCATCATAGGATTAGGTTATATTGCATGAAGAGTAAATGAAGAATCACAGTTCTCAAACGAAAAATAACGTGAGGCTTCCTCTGTTTCTGGGATTCTAATGACAATCTGATACAAATCGGTGTCCAATCCGGTTCCATCTGTTTTGTCACCATTCAATTTCAAGGCCATGCCTCGCCATTGATTCGAGCCTGCTCTGATACTGTTTTACTGGACTATAAAAATGATGTGAAAATATGCAAAAACATACGATATTTTGTTATCTTTCTCTCCATAAAAGTAGTACTCGACAAAGAATATCTAATGACAAAAAGTTGACTCAGTAATTATGATCCGGAGGATGAGTAAATTGTTCGGGAAAACCTTATGCCTGAACACGTCTGGGTTGCAAGTCACTGAATATTTTAGTAAGGTCAAAAGTAAAATAGTTCTAATTAACAATTTTCTTTTTGAACTAGGGAGAGTCGGCCTAACGCTTACTCCAAACGCTTTTCTATATATAAACAAGATAGATATAATATGGTTTGGACGTTCACTTGCTTTGGCTGCATCATTGAATTTTGAATCGAATCCATATGGTCGTTGAGTTTATCAAAGAGTTTGCACTAGAGTTTAATCGCAGTCCCCAGTTCGAATATGTATATAATCATGATCTCCTAAGATCAACCAAAGATGTAATATCTGTGGAAATATGAAATATATGTTGGTTGAACAACGGGGACAATTTTATTGCTTAGATATGTGTTGTCTTGTTTCGATCAATCCGGATTTAAGCGGTGATGTTGCGTATGGTAAAACACTACTTAAGTTGAAGATGGTCTGAGTTTAAGATGGCCCAATAGAAATTGATCTTATAATATAATCCTGTTTATCGGGGAAAAAATCTTTAAAAAGAATTTTTTATTTTTTAAAAAAAACTTTAAAAAGAATAAATGAAATGAAAAAAGGCCTTAACCATTAATTGCTCTTATAAATCGTAGACAAATGTGTCCCCAAAACAGAAATATAACAGGGGCCAATACTCAATAGCCAAGTTAATTAAGTTTCCTTCTGCTCACGACTGGTCCCTGCTTACTCCAACCGAGTAGGTAGTATTGCTATACGTTCTGGTTTATATTTGATGAAAAATTACACAGATTTTATTAAGAGATCAAATTTTGCGAAGTACTGAATAAAACAAACAAAGGCCTTATCTAATACTATAATATATTAATACAATATAGCAGTTTTCCACAGAAATAACCGGAACAGTATTTTATTTTTTTGTAAATGATTGAGATTCTCGTGTTAATGTTCTATGTACGTTTTATCTACCACGAAATAACACATTTCTATAACTATATAACAAACAGAATACAAAGCAACCCCGATATGCTCATATGCGCTAGCAGAATCTAGAATCTGTTTTATATACCTGTTAATTAAACCATAAATATAGGGATAGTAAGTATTTAAAATTATTAAATATGAACGCGAGTTATACGAACAGTTAAGTCTTCAAGTTAAAAAAAAGAAAGAGGCAAGCAAACAATAGAGGAAGATACCAAACCCTAAAAATGTATCACTAAGACCCATCTTTGTAGAAACAAATACTACTCTACTATACAAGCAGAATGGAATTAATTAAAGAGGATGAGTCCAAGTTTGGTTTCATGTAGCCAACCAAGTTTTCTTGCAATTTATTTTGAGAAACAAAAGATCAAGGAGCTTGTATATATCTTTTTTTTTTGGTCAAAGGGAGCTTGTATATATCTATTGCTTAGAGCTAACATAACTTCCATTTTAAAAAAAAATAAAAATTGTAAGTTACTAGCATTCGGTATCAATTATATTATCTACTGGTTTTTTTTATTTTTATTATCGCCAGAATGCCCTTCTTGGCCTAAACTAAAATTAGAAAGCTTTCTATACTAAAAAAAAAGAAAAAACGTTCCTAGAAGGCAGCATGGAAAACACACATAATGAAGAGTGTTGTGTTGGTTTCCCTTAACTAGTAGGATATGGAATTGAAAGGATGGCACGGGGAACTAAGTTGAGAGGAAGAGTAAATGCGCCGATTCAATTATCACTGGGCGAGTGTCATGTATGATCCTTTTCTTTCTAAATTCCGAATGGGTACTATGCGCTGTCATTTATGCTATCGCGTTTCCGTCACCTATCGATACAAGAGCATAGACAAGATACAAATACTAGGGACAAAATTTTCTAAGAAAATTAAAATGGTAATTGGCAAAACCGCGAGCAATGAGATGTTCTATGTGAATAAGTAAAATATGAAACAGAAAGTCAAGACTACAATGAATAATGTGACGTATTTAATCTTCTATACGTTAACAATATAAAGGATGAACCTGGAGCTTGTGGTCCAGTGGTAAAAGGGGAGGTAGTACCGATCCTGCCACCTGGGTTCGAGCACCAGGCCACACGGATATGAGTTATGTTTTCGGCTCATTTGAAAAACTGGGAGGAGCGTCTATCCGGGACATTCCTTCCCCTTGGGGATTAGTCTGGGCTTAGATCTGGGATACCCACAGGTAAAAAAAAAAAAACAATATAAAGGATGGCCGATCGTCGGCGTCTTTGAAATTGAATCATAAAAACAACTCCTGCATCGTAGGCTCTTATGATACAAGAGTTTATATATGTGTGCCTCATGTTTGGTCTTTTTTCTTTTTTAAATCTTTTTTATATATTATTAATTAATTGGTGAGTTTTTTCTTCTGTTAATTATTGTTTATGAGTTATCACGTCAATAGAATTTGCATCTACTTCAATATCTCAAATATTATAATGTAAACTAATTACATTCATCTAAAAAAAAACATTTTAATGAAAAAAATGGGGATGTTTTCTAGTCGTTCGTTTAACATGAAAACGCGTGGTTCGTACATCCTTTTATATTTTCTGACTTGGACCCTATCCTTCTTCAAACTCTTTTCATGTGTGACTAATCTTTAAGAAAATTTTATATTTCTTTTTGTTTGGAAAATTAGTTCGTCAGCATCCTTAATATTAGAGCTGGGCATTCGGTTAGTTCGGTTTTTTCGGTTCGGTTAGTTCGGTTTTCGGTTTTTTCGGTTTTGAAAAATTTTCACCGAAATTAACCGAATTATATTTCGGTTCGGTTCGGTTCGGACATCGGTTTATTCGGTTCGATTTTGAATATAATTATGTATTCCGAATTAAACCGAAATCATTTTTATTTCGGTTTATTTCGGTTTATTCGGTTATTGTAATGAAAAAATCCAAAAATTATTCGGTTAGTTTTAAAAAATTTCGGTTTATTCGGTTAATTTCACTTTTACTTTCGGTTTATCGATTAATTTTAGTTTTATTTTCGGTTTGTCGGTTAGTTTCGGTTTTATTTCGGCTTTATTTTCTGTTTATTCGGATATTTTCGATTTATTCGGTTATTTTCGGTTTTGTTCGGTTTTTCGGTTATTTTCGGTTTCGGTTTATTCGGTTTATTCGGTTTATTCGGTTATTTTCGATTTATTCGGTTATTTTCGGTTAACCGTTCGGTTAAGCTTGCCGAACCGAACCGAACCGATAACCGATTGAATTTCAAAATCTTGCCGATCGGTTCATAAACACAATTTTAATTCGGTTCGGTTCGGGTTTTTTCGGTTCGGTCGGTTCGGTTCTTTTCGGTTTGGGCCGAATGCCCAGGCCTACTTAATATTATTGAAAACAGCTCACATGGTTGCAACTTATTTGGTTAGCTCGTACCAATTTTTTTTCTTTCATACCAACGCATTTTCTTATTAGAAAAAAGGATATTAGTCATGAAGATTAAATTATATGTATATATTCTCAGGACTCGACGGTCCAACCATAAATTAACAACCACGTGAACCGATTTGACGAACATAATTGTCTCCGCGTTCATAAAAAATAGACATGTATGATCATCTGATTGATCTAACGGCTAGTAATATAGTTCATATCAACACGCTAAAGCAGGTGGTTATCACCCAAGTCCCGACCAAAGTGGTACACACGGTTCTACCATTTCGTACTTGTGCAATATAATCCATTAAACCGAGTGTACTCAAAACGACATTGTTTTAGAAAGAGTAAATCTTCTGATGTACTCCTTTTGACGGAGAGAGAATGTTCGTCTTCTTCCTCATCTCTCCACGGATCTCTCTGATTTTTCCTTCGTATTACGCTCGAACCAATTTTCATAACTTTTGAGGAGATTCACCAACTCTCCCAGATAATACCTCTAGACTATACATCCTTTCTTTTGTGTCTCGCCGATCCCGCTTCGGGTCATTCAGCTTTGGTTTCTGAAGACTTATTCAGCTACTTAGATCTCTGTAAGTGCGTGAAAAGACAAATCTGTTTTAGGGTTTTCCTTTTGATTGAGGGATGATATAAAGTATGTCACTTTCCTGGGATTTTTTGTTTTTGTTTTTCCGTTGTACCTCATTAGCTGAGGAATTGATAGCTATAGAAGAGTTCTAACGAGACCCTAATCTAGTCTAGTATGGAATATTAATCTGGTATGATGGTATGCAGATAAGTTCAGATTCCGGAAATGGATAAGGAGAAATCTCCGGCACTCCCTAGTGGAGGCCTTCCTCCTCCATCGGGTCGTTACTCTGCCTTTTCGCCAAATGGAAGTGGTTTTGCAATGAAAGCTGAATCATCGTTTCCTCCTTTGACTCCAAGTGGGAGCAGCTCAGATGCTAACCGATTCAGCCACGATATAAGCCGAATGCCTGATAATCCACCTAAGAATCTAGGCCATCGCCGAGCTCACTCAGAGATCCTTACTCTTCCTGATGACTTGAGCTTTGATAGTGATCTTGGTGTCGTTGGTGCTGCTGATGGGCCTTCTTTCTCTGATGAGACGGATGAGGACTTACTCTACATGTATCTTGATATGGAGAAATTCAATTCTTCCGCCACTTCTTCCTCTCAACTGGGTGACCCATCGGAACCGGCTTGGAGGAATGAGTTAGGCTCGACTTCTTACCTTCAGAGTACGCCTGGTACCTCTAGTGAAAGACCGAGAATCAGGCACCAACACAGCCAATCGATGGATGGTTCGACAACTATAAAGCCTGAGATGCTTATGTCCGGGAATGAAGATGTGTCTGGAGTTGACTCTAAGAAAGCCATCTCTGCTGCTAAACTTTCCGAGCTCGCTCTCATTGATCCAAAACGTGCTAAGAGGTATTATTACTATTTCTTTATTGTTTTTTCCCTCCGTGTTCACTGATTTTGTGAAGCTGTATATAGTTTTGGTGAAACATGATCAAATTGTGGCTACCTTATTAGTTCTAGGTTTGTCGACAAAGAAAGAAGTTTGTGGTTTATGTTTTTCATTAAGCTTATTCATCGGTTTCAAGGTCCACTCAGCAAACTCTTTACTGAGTGGACCTTGCTGATAGCGCTATGCATATCCCTTTCTTTTGTGGACGACGGCCTAACTGACAAAATTGCGCGAAATTGATGATATTTTGCTGGTATCTTTTTGGATGCTGACGTTATTAGTCATATAAAGTTGGGCTAGGCTCTTTGTGAAGTTCGTTTGTACACTTTTGGTTTAGGTGTGTTATGTACTGAAATCTGTATGATGTTCGACAATCAGGAATTGCTAGTTGATATGCTGTGTTTGCTCAAATTATCTAAGTGCTGCTCTCCTCTCGTGCTTATGTGGCAAATCATGCGAGGAAATGGATCATAGATTACTTTAGTTTTTTTCTACAACATTGAAGAATTATGTCTGGCTGAAACTGATCTGTTAAAGATTTAGGTCACTCGTAAACTAAGCCATTACAATTAAACGAGTTATACAAATTTCGAATTTCACAAACTCACCCATTTCAACTGCACAAGTAGTCACAAACTCTCTGTTTCTTGATACAGTTCATCGTATTCCTCGTTCTGTTCTTTTGTTTTGGTATTCTGTATCTTTCATTTATGTATGCTTCCTTATTTTCTGGAGAAGATTCATGACCTGCTGTATTCTTTGATAGGATATGGGCAAACAGGCAGTCTGCTGCGAGGTCAAAGGAAAGGAAGATGAGATACATAGCAGAACTCGAGAGAAAAGTACAGACTTTACAAACAGAGGCTACATCTCTCTCAGCGCAGTTGACTCTCTTACAGGTTGGTTAAACCAGTCTGCAGGGCCCTGACCAAATTAAATTATCAGTTATGATGTGTACTAAATATGTTGCAAGTTTATGATTTTAATCTTGTTAGCTTTTTTTTCTGCTCGTCAGAGAGATACAAATGGCCTGAGTGTTGAAAACAATGAGCTGAAACTCCGAGTACAAACAATGGAGCAACAAGTTCACCTGCAGGATGGTGAGGATCTTTTCTCAAAAACACTTTCCTGCAAACGCCCTATCATTTTTTCCCATCTCTTTACTAGCGGATGCAAATAGATTATGTCAACGAGTCTCGAAGTTGCATGCCATGCCACATCCTGGATCTATGAGTGTAGAATTGTATGCCATGCTTCGTTTTCGGTGTCATATACAGCTTAAAATTCATAATTTCACTCTCATCTCTTGCAAAACCGTAAAACAGAACATTCAAGATTCTTTGACATAGGAGGAATATATAGTTAAGAAAGTCTAGATATATATTTTTCCCACCCCAGGATTTTAGCTGCACTTTGTTGTGAATGCTGGTACTTAACTAACTGTATTTCCTTTATTTGACAGCATTAAATGACGCACTGAAGGAGGAAGTCCAACATCTTAAGGTATTAACGGGGCAAGGTGTTTCGAATGGTGCATCAGTAATGAACTACGGTTCTTTTGGATCAAACCAGCAATTCTATCCCAAAAATCAGTCGATGCACACTATGTTAGCCGCACAACAGCTCCAGCAGCTCCAAATCCATTCACAGAAACAGCAGCAGCAGCAACAACAACATCAGCAACAACAGCAGCAGCAGCAACAACAACAACATCAGCAACAACAGCAGCAGCAGCAATATCAGTTTCAGCAGCAGCAACTCTATCAGCTTCAGCTTCAGCAGCAGCAGCAGCGGATTCAACAGCAGGAACAAAAAAGCGGTGTCGCGGAGCTGAGAAGGCCCATGTCTTCTTCGGGTCAGAAAGAGAGTGTGACATCGCCTGATCTTGAGTCTCCCTCGACAAAAGACTGAAGAGTGTTGACTGTGTTAATGTCCAGTTTAGTGAGGTCTTGGAAAATCTCCTTTTTCTTTCCTATTACAAAGCCGTGGCGTTTTCTCCCTGGATCAGAGGCTCATGGATTTGGGATTTATTGCATTCTAGAGAGTTAAAAGCAAGACACCTTAGAAGTTGTTAGCAAAGCCTTTGTTGTCTGTTGGTAGTTCACAGTCTTCTCTTTGTATGGTCCTAAGCTCTTGAGAAGTTCTTGGTTTTGGTTAGAACTGGGTTTTTGAATCCAAGTCTGTAGTCTTTCTCAACCATATTCAAATCCTTTTGGCTTTTGTTCTTTTTGGTTATCTGAAATGTCTCTCGTTTGGTTTTGCCTTTGAAGCTTGTCAAGTCTGCAAAGAATCTTGAATTTATGGGGTTACAAAAAAACATAAACGATAATTACAAAGAGAAATGAGTTTTCCAAGAACAGGTATTACAAGATTTATCAACTAAACTCGCAAAGTGAAGGAAACAATCTTCCGGTAGAGCACCGAAATGAACCAAACCAAACAGAAGCGGTCTTTAACAATATTCATCTCCTGCAACAGCAAAACCGAAACCATCTGTGGCCATGGATGAGTAATAACCATTCATCCATGTTTGATGGAGTTGAAGACAGATTTAAAACAATGGAGATGACATTGAGAAGCAAGCCTTTTTGTATTTACATGACAACGTTTAGCACATCCGTCTCCTAGCAAACTTTTGAGTCGTCCTGCGATCTTACCCTTTGAGAGAATCTTTCAAGGAGAATGGAGGAAACGCATCCTATCATAAGACATGAGATAGCGTTTTAACACGCGCACTATTCCCAGGGTTTCTAAAGTGAAATAGATATATGAGTAGGTACAGAGAGATTATGATTACTTTGCCGTTCTCCTCAGTCAAGTACTGTCTCGCAACTGTCACCTGTTGTAAGAGTCTTTCCATTGGCGTGTAGCTTGGATGGTTAGCGTGTTCTGGACGATGTGAAAATGAGTTAGAACTTGTAATTTGTGAAAATCACAGGAAGGCCACATATTTTCTTGGAGGGAAAACGAAAGAAGCGAACTGACCAAGAATGATGCGGTTCAGATTATCGGCAACCTGTTGTCGGTATTCAGAGCTCAAAAGATGGAACATTGGGGATTTCTCAGGGTCTTCATAAGCCAGCAAAGCCATTACGTCCTACCTCAGGGAAACAAACTAGGTTTAACTTCACTCTCCCATCATTTGGGAGCATAATCTGCGAATACATGAAGACGGATAAAATAGAGGATCAAACAAGAATCAGACTTACTTGAAGCTTTTCTACATATTTCTGGACCATTCCAAAAGGAGCCAATGTTGTCTGACCAAATTCAAGAGCGTCTGTGCTGCACAAGCAGAGAACCGATTTAAGATTCCAAGGCACTGTGAGATCCTTATGGGCCAAAAAAAAAAAAAATCCTCACCACTTGCCAGCACAGATTAGCTCCACAAAATGAAGGCATAGAAGATCGAAGTGCAAATCCTTGTTTTTCTCAAGCAAGTCTTGTGCTACTTGTTCAGTAAGTTCAACAGCCTTCAACGCCTTCTTCTCCAGTACAAAATGTATTATTTCTGAAAGTTCGATAAGCAATACAACCGCAGTGTGCATTAGCATCATTCTAACAGCAGCAGGTGAAAAAGATGAAAGAGGAGTTGCTGTTGTACTCACGTTTTCTTCTCTCCATGTTGTCACGATCAATTGCGGGTTGCTTTATTCCACTAGTAGAAGCAAGAGAGTCCGCAGTTTCGTTGAAGCAGTTGTGTAGAAGATAAGACATTACAATGCTATGAATATCGTTATCATTGACGACCTGTCAAGTGAAAAAAAGTTTCTATTAAGATATAAAGCCACAGCCTTTTTTTCAGATTCCGATAGTTTCAATGTAATACCGCATTGGTAAGGAGAGTTCCAACTGTGGATAAAAAGAGAACATTTTTTGCATATCCCTAAACTCTGCTGAGTTAAAGTCAACTAAGGTCTGTTTCATAGTACGAGCCACCAATACACAAGAGGATAAACAATGCATACACCTGGAATAATCCATAACCTAATCGAATGAAGCAGTATGATTGCCCTTGAGCAGGATCGTTATCTCTAGAGAACTCGTAACCATTTTCTCACGCAGAGACAAGAAAAAAAAAGTTTAGAAAAACTTACGATGTGTTCGAATTGACGAGGATCCATAATTCTACAGAGACGATCCGTGGAATGTTCCACTGTACGACGGCGCGAGAGAAGCAGATTACGATTCTCCGATGCCGGAGGGGTGGGAGGAGCGAGAGGAGATTGCCAATTCGGTGACGCCGAATTTTCTTGTTACGATGGGGAAAGACAAGAGGAGAGAACAGCCAAATTTTAAGTTAAAAAGGTAGGTAATCTGGAATTTTCACTTCTTTCCTTTTTCAGGTTTTTTACTAGAATGTAAAAATGGACACATTATTCTCTAGTTTTTACAATGCTACTTTTACATATTTGATTAGAAACACGATCCAATAGAATAATTTGCATTCGGTTTTCCCCATTTTCTGATATCAAAATGTATTTGCTTAATATTCAATTCGATGGTTTTTAACTTTTAATTTTTTTTTAAAGAATCTGCTCGCAGCTTCCATTTTAGAGCAAATCCAAACAATAAAACGGAAAAAAAAAAAATCAAACAAGAATCTTCGCAAAATCTGAATTAAGGGTTTTTGGAGAATCCGTCTCTTCTTCGGCTGAACAGGTTTGCTGCTCGTTCCTTATTCTATGATTAGTTTAGTCCTTGGTTAATTAATTGTCCACGAACTTGGAATTATTCTCCTTTTAGTTTTCGTCTCATCATTATCGCAGATTCTTCGTCAAGTTGTTCTTTTTCCGTATCTGGGTTTCGATTGCTCTGTTTTCTTGCGGAAGGTGGTGAACTTTTTTTCGCCTTTCTTCGTTTCTGGTTATCAGCTGTGTTGTAGATCAAATTCTGCATCTTTGATTCTGGAGCTGTGTTTTTTTATTTTTATTTTTCTTCTTGAACGGCATGCATGTTATTTCAGATCATCAAGGGTTAGGGTTTCTAGCGAGTCGCAGATCATGTGTGATCGAGCTTAATTCGATGTGTTTACTGAAAATCAGCCAAAAAAAAAATTAAATCTTTAAATTCTTTCGTGGCCGAATACGCAATACAGTCCACATGTCTTCTTCCTTGCAAAAGATCTCCGGTTAATAGGCCTTTGTTTGCTATGTGTTCTCTGCATTTAGATCATATGCTTTGGTCTTCTTCAATACATTAATGATTTCCTCTCTTCGTGTTACTCACTCAAGTATTTAAACCTGTGCGTGCTTGTATGTTTCAGGTTTTCAACAAGATATGGCTGGCTCCGGCGAAGAAACTGAGCCAGAATGGATCAAAAGAGTGAAATCAGAGGGAGCTGTTCCGTGTCTCAAGCCAGACAATTGCAGAAATGGTTGGACAACACCATCTCCTGACACATTCATGGTTAGAGGACCCCAGTATTTCTCTGACAAGGTCAAAGTACCTGCTGGTGGTTTCCTTCTAAAGCCTCTGGGTTTCGATTGGGTCAAAGGCCCTACGAAGCTCTCTGAGATCCTAAGTTATCCAAGCAGCCGAATCAGGAAAGCTATCGATGAGGAGTTTCAGAAAGAGGACACTAAGCCTTTTGTCTGGGCATTCAACCTCCAGCTTCCTCACAAAGACAATTACAGTGCTGTGGCTTACTTTGTTGCTACAGAGCCTATCCTCGAAGGCTCCCTCGTCGACCAGTTTCTTAAAGGAGATGATGGGTTTAAGAAGTCGAGGCTAAAGCTGATTGCAAACATTGTCAAAGGCCCTTGGATCGTAAGAAAGGCTGTCGGAGAGCAAGCCATCTGTGTGATTGGACGTGCACTGTCTTGCAAATATGTTTCAGGAGATAGATTTGTGGAGATTGATGTGGATATCGGATCTTCAATGGTCGCTAGCGCCATTGTTCATCTCGCGTTTGGCTACATTACAACGTTGACTGTTGATCTTGCATTCCTCATTGAAAGCCAGACCCAAGCAGAGCTTCCGGAAAAGCTGTTAGGAGCCATCAGATTCTCCGAGCTGCAGACCGACTCAGCCATGTCTATCGAACTATCCTCGAGCACCAGTAACGACGGCTCAGATCAAACCAACTCAGAGCGGTCGAGCTGGTGGAAGTCGATTGGAAATGGATTCTCTAATCTGCTTAATCAAGATACAGCCAACATGAGCGATACTACTCCTCGGAAGAACCAGAAGGATGAAGATGTAAAGAGGCCGTAAGTGTATTCGAGATTGACTTGACAATTCTTTGAATTTCTTTGATTTCCTTACCCACAAAACCTTATCATCTCATATGACATAAATGTATAGATTGTTTTTTTTACTAATATCAAACAAAACTTAATTAGTTAACACGATTGGATATTCTTTGTGACATACATTCTTTTCCGAAGCACCTTGTCATTTTTATAGGTTTTAATTTCAAAACTTTTATTTTATTTTTTTCCTTATGAATAAGTATCGTGTTTGTCATTTCTCCAAGTGAAAACTCAGTGCAATTATTTCTTTGTTAAAAGAGACACACGCATAGCAATATATTTTTAAAGATGCAATGCAATTTATCGTATTTATCTTTTTTGAAAGGAAAAATAAAACAAAAGTTGATAGAATAAAAAGAAAATATCTCATCGACTGGTACATATTACAAAATATGTCGTCATTCCAAAAGAATACTAAATTCAAAACGTCATTTTCCAGATTACGTGAAGTCGTGTAATATTCCACTTCTGGGAGTCTTACTTTTGTCTACTGTCTGATTTGATTGAAACCCGACTCTTTCTTCACGGAGTCCTTTTTTGTATAAAAAAAAAATCTTTCTAGAATACTTAATTTGTTAATCTTTCTAGAATACTTAATTTGTTACTAAATTTACGAAACTTGAGTTAATTACAAAAAGGAGACAAAGTTAACAAAGGAGCCTAGTCGACGTAATTTACAGACCAAAACTCGATTTGGTCTTTGACTTGAAAAGATGTACTAGTATTTTAAAAATAGAAACCCCAAAATCTTTGCTCGAAAATAAAATCTAAACAAAAAAAAAGAGGTGTGAATATAATAATAATATCTAAATGTGGAAAGATACCGAAAGGAGAAAGGAGAGCCACAGAAGAAGAGTGGGACCCAGGGGACCTTGCTGTAAGAAGCACAGTGTTTCCTTTTGATACGCAGATTCATCAAAATCTCTTATCTTCTTCTCCCCTCTCCTTCACCACCAGTTGTTCACCAACAACTTGTCCCCAGAAATAACAATTTGATTTCTATTGTTCCTTCTCAAAACACTTTCTCCTCACCTATATTTTTGCTAAGCTACTCTCAGAAGAGCCAACAAAGCAGAAAGGCCAAACAAAAAAGGCAGATTCAGGTATTCTTGATCTAAAACCCATAATCAAGAACTGTACTTGGAAAAACGAAAGATGAAGATACAGTGTGACGTGTGTGAGAATGCTCCTGCGACGGTGATATGTTGCGCCGACGAAGCAGCTCTGTGCCCTAAATGCGACGTCGAGATTCACGCCGCTAACAAACTCGCAAGCAAGCACCAACGCCTCCATCTCAATTCTCTTTCCACCAAATTCCCTCGTTGCGATATCTGCCAAGTAAGTTTATAAACAGATCTGTCTCTCTCCCTGTTTTATGGAACTGATTACATCTTACTAAATAACCGATTGATCTGGATCTATAGTTTATTGCAAAGTTAAGAGTTTTAGATCTTACAGCAACTGCAGAAGATTTGTATGCTCATTATGTTGTTCCTCTCCCTGTGACTTGTAGGAGAAGGCAGCTTTCATTTTCTGTGTTGAGGACAGAGCTCTGCTTTGCAGGGACTGTGATGAATCCATCCACGTAGCTAATTCTAGATCTGCAAATCACCAGAGGTTCTTAGCCACTGGGATTAAAGTGGCTCTGAGCTCAAATAGTTGCAGTACAGAAACGGAGAAGAATCAATCTGAGCCTTCAAACAACCAACAGAAAGCTAAGGAGATTCCAGCAAAAACCACAAGCCAGCAGCAACAACCTTCTTCTCCTACTCCTCTTCCGTGGGCTGTTGACGATTTCTTTCATTTCTCTGATCCTGAATTCACTGATAAGGTAGAGACTGAGATTGAAATGTTGATCCTTAGTACTTTGTTTTATAGCTAATTTTTATTGACTCGCTTCTTGTTTAAATATTTAGCAGAAAGGACAGCTTGATCTTGGGGAGTTAGAGTGGTTTTCAGACATGGGTTTCTTCGGTGATCAGATCAACCAGGAGACTCTTCCTGCAGCTGAAGTTCCAGAGCTTTCTGTTTCGCATTTAGGTAATGTTCATTCACACAGACCGATGAAGTCGAACGTTTCATACAAGAAGCCGAGATTAGAGATCAGAGATGATGATGATGATGAAGAGCACTTCATTGTCCCTGATCTAGGCTAAAAGCTATATGCAAGCTATGTGTAGACGTTCCTCTCGGGAAAAGTAAGAAGAAGAAGAAGAAGAAGAAGAAGAAGAAAAGCTAGAAACCTATCTGCATAAGGAGAATGATGCGTGGAGTCAATGTCATATCTTTAGTTTCGTCTAAGTTCAGTAAGCTGTGTTGAGAGCTCAGTTTTCGTTTTTTGTCCGAACCTCTGTGGGATGTTTGTGTTTGAGTTTGTTCATATGCCTATTGAACGTGGTATTGATATATCGTTGGTAGTTGGTACTACAAACTCGAATCTAAACTTGAATAAAAGGAATCTTCCTTGGCTACTATCTCGATCGCTCTTTGTACGTATCCTACTCCCACATATATATTTGATAACCCTACTCCTTGTTTTGCTTAATCCTCTCTGAGATTGCGACCATAAACTAACAGAGAAAGAGTCGAAGTTGAAGACTTGGTGTTTTTTTTTGGTGGCTTCTGCTGCTCAAAAGCTGATTAATTCAGTTGAACATAATCTAGCAGTGACGGGTGCATCGTGTTATTCAATTACTTGAACGGTTTTTGTCTCTTTCTTCCAAGGATTTTTTGCTTGTCTGGAGAAATTAGTAACGGTCTTCTTTTAGAGACCACAGTCGCAGAGAGATAGAAGAAAGAAACAGAGTTATTTTTTAAGTTGTTTGAATCGGCAATGAAGGCAGCTGACGTCTCCAACACGGAAGGTGTTCTTTTAGGTCAACTACAGGTGTCATTCTGTGTCAAAGCTTTCCCACGCAGAGATATGTGGAAACAAAACAGAAACATAGAGGGGCTTGAGCGTCTCACGAAGCACAAGGACCGTACGAGCTGCATCGAATCAGAGTTTTCTTTTCCACCTCCGAAGCCTTGAGAAACAATCTTCAATACAATTACAATTTACGACTCCAAACGGCTGACTCTTTACAATACTGATACAATAACAACTCGGGAAGTCCATAGCTCATGGAAAGAAAAAAAAAACCTTTTTTATTACTAGCAAGAGATGCTCAGAAAGATACAAACTAAATTGGGATCTTTTTTATTGTAAATCAGAAGCATCAGCAAGGATCCAAACTAAAAACAAAATAACACTAGAAAAGGCGCAATTTTGTGGATTTAAAAATCAAAGGGTTGTTACTACGTCTCTATTTGTCTTTAAGAAAGCGGAGAGCTTCACAGTCTGAAGGAAGAGCTGGAATGGCTCCCTTTTTGGTCGTCGTGATTGCTCCACAAGCGTTTGCGAACCTCAGCACTTTCTTCAATCTCTCTTCCTCCTAATTGAAAAAAAAAAAAAAAAGGAAAGATATCAGTAAATCACACTTGTTCAACTGAGTACACACAAGATCATTGAGAGGTTTATAGGGTTGTGTGTAACCTCAAGTACAGATCGATCATCAACAATCTGACTTAGAAACGCGCCGATGAAGGAATCTCCTGCTCCGGTAGTATCCACCGCGTCCACATTGAAAGCTTCAACAGATCCATGGAAACCCTACACAGGTGTTTTTTTTGCAAGTGCACAAGGGAGTCCCAATTTAGCGTTAAAGTAGCAAGACTAGCTTTCTTTATTAACAAGCAATCAAGTAAAAGAAATGGCATTGCTTGTTAGCACGTGTTATACTAGTAAAGGTTGAAGAACCAATATGATAAACTAAGCACCTCTAGCTCTGTCTGTTGTCATTTGGTATCACTTGATCGATGGATAAAAGAAATAACCAAATAATAATCATCAATCAAAAGCAAGACATTGTCAAGATGATGAAAGATGTTTAGAGCACAAGTTACCTTAGTGTAGTAACGACATCCCTTTTCGCCGAGGGTAACAAGCAAGAGCTTCAAATTGGGATGCCATAGAGACATGGCTGACTCATCATCGATCGTTTTGTTTTCGGTAAGGAACTCAAGCTCGACGTCACTGACCTTGATGATCTCAGCCTTGTCCCAGATGCTCATGATCTGTGTCCGAGCTTCTTCAGGCGATGGCCAAAGAGGTTCCCTTAGGTTAGGGTCGTAGGAAAGAAGAGCTCCGGCTTCTTTCGCCACTTCCATTGCCTTCAAGTGAGCTGACCTGCATGGCTCTGTTATCAAACTAATTGATCCATAGTGAAACACTTTGGCCTGCCCAAAAAAATATGCATCAAGTCACCAACCAACAACATATGCTTAGATTCTGTTTGTTTATTACGTGTAGTGTGTATCATTTTCATATAAATTCATAAGTTAAAACAATTTTAAGCAAAATATAATTATGAAAGATAAGTTTTCAAAATTTACAAAAATAAAAAGTACAAAGATACTCAAATTTCAAAAATATGAATTTGTTTTCATCGTTAAACGCAAATGCAAAAATAGAATTAGACCACATCATGTAATAGAGTTAAAAATGTATTGAGAGAGACTTGGTACGTACGGATCTGATTAGTTGGAGGTTGAGTTCATCTGGCCGGAGCAGCATATCGGCGCTCGGATTCCGGTAAAACATAAACTCTCTGTCCCCGTCGGAACGCAGCGTGACGAAAGCGAGTGCGGTTCTCGCTCCCTTGTCGAAATTGATCCCCTTATCTTCAACGCCGTTCTCCCTCAAGATTCCGGCAAGCATATGGCCGAACTCATCATCACCGAGCTTTCCAACGAAGGCGGCGCGACCTCCGAGACGCGAGACTGCAATGGCGACGTTGGCCGGAGCACCGCCGGGAGCTTTGAGAAATCCGGGGGATTCGGCGAGGGAAACGCCGGATTCGGTGGGGACGAAGTCAATGAGCATCTCGCCGAAGCTCACGATGAGGCCTTTCTCTCCGTTGGACGCCATTTGAACAATATCTAATTTGTGTTCAAAAGATCGGAGAATGAAAACGATAGAGAGAATGAAAAGTGAACGCAACTTAGAGTAGTTTATATATGGGTCTAAGACAGGGTTTAAAGCTTTTGAAGTCATCATTCCACTCTAAGTCAAGAGAAAATTTAAAGCATATTGTTTTCAAAAAAGAAAAGAACAAAAAGATAATCATAAACAATCATATCCTTGAAGATATGTTTTTGAAATGTTGAATATATAAGATTATAGATATTGAATATGTACTATATATTGGATTTCATATTTCTTAGCACTTCTGCAAAAAAATATTCTATATTGTTTTCATTTTTTCCATAACTCTGTAATTGATGTAGCTAGCTTTTACCGTTTTACGGTTCAATGGATCATGTAAAAAAATTGTGTCTTCGCCTTCCGTAAAACGTAAGGATTGCATTTTGAATCGTTCAAATTCTATATATATCTTTCAAGGTTCAAAGAATTCAACGTTTGCATATGGTATGATATATATTCCATATATGGACTCTGGGTAATGGATAAGAACAAAACACTCTTCCGTCCACTCTTTTACATAACGTATGCATGCATATGTATCAGTATTCTATGGCTTTTCTTCATCCAAGAGAATATGATTTTAGGTCAGATATACTATTAACAGAATCGAACCTAGATATGACAAAATGCTGATGAGACAGCATTTATAACGAAATAAAGCTATAAAAAAAAAGCCATTGGGTGAGAGGATCCTCCTTTCGTTAATTAACAAAAGGAACAATTGGTGGAGCATACAATGTGGATAGTCAGACATTAAATTACTGAGTTTGTCCTTTATACTGTATGCTCTCTAAATCGTAGTTTATAGTTCCCCTGACCTTAACACTTCGCGTGGGTTCCATTTAGTTCAGTTCAGAACAGTTTATAACATCAGTGTCACTCGAAGTATACAATTTTATTTGATAATATATGAAAAAAAATTATAGCTTTTATGTTTTAAAAGATATAAGCTTTATAATATTCACACACAAAAAAAACTCATAATGAAGCACTCCTCTTGGTCGAATCACTTTTCAAATTATTCTCCTTACGATCTGCCATGCTCTTTTCATTTGCCCATATGCAGCTCAAGTCTGGGCAGAGTCTGCTTTCCCGGTTCCTTCATTGGGTTTCTCACGAACGTCTCTCTGCCAAAACTTTGAGTACCTGCTCAACTGCAGCAAGAATGTCTGCATCCAAGCATCCTTACGGTTATCATTTCCCTGGATCCTTTGGCACATATGGAAAGCTAGGAACACTTTGATCTTTGAAAACATACGTCCTTCGCCTGAAACAACAGCAGCTCGTGCTTCATCGGAAGCTCTCGTCTGGCTTCGATTACACTCTCTCATCTCTGAAGAACCCGAGTCATCTGCTCTGAATTCTGGAGGTACGGCTCGTTGGTGCAAACCTCCTTTTAATGTGATTAAGTGCAATATTGGTGTTTCTTGGTCGGGTCCGGAATGTCTCTCGGGTGCTGCGTGGTTAGTCCGTAATCACGAAGGCAAAGCATTAGCTCACAGTAGGCGTGCTTACCCTAATATATCCTCTCTTTGTGAAGCAGAGCTGTGGAGTTTGTACTGGGCTGTGGAATCTCTTTCGTCGCTTAGATATCGCCATGTTATCTTCGAATCATCTTTCTCTCACGCTCGTACGGTTCTTATCTCTCAGGAGTACTTCCCCCATCTGCAGGATCTAACAAACCGCATCACAACTTTACTTGGCTCTTTTCAATCTTGGAGTTTATCTCATGTCTTGGAGGCTCGAAACCAAATTGCAACCTCCATTGCTTTCAGTGTTTCCCGTGATGGACGATCCCAATCCTATGTTGCTCAAGCTGGTCCTCGATGGTTAAACCACCTTTTGTTCAGAGAGGCCAATTAATATCCGTCGCTGGGGCTCGTTCTCATGCCTGTGTTCTCTTTCTATGGTACCTATTGGTATCCGTTTTCGTTCTTTTCTTTTAATTTCGTTTGATTGGTGTTTTCTTGGGCTCTGTTTTGGAGCGGTTAAACATTTGCCCTGTTGGGTTCTCTGAATTATTGAATTACAAGCGTTTAAAAAAAAAAATTATTCTCCTTGCAGCATCTATGATTTTCTAATTATAGTCGAAACTACACATACAAAAACCACTAAAACCTGTTTTTCATCATCTTCATGGAGCAGTGAAAAGGAAGAGAGGAAAATAAAAGAAAAACAGCAGAACCAGTCTTGTTCTTCTTCATTAGAGTTGTTTGGCAATCTCTCGATCTGACTCGGGCAAAACTGTTTCATCCGTTAAGACGGAATCACCTGCAGTTATGTGCTGGTTTTGTTTCGGTGCTCGTTCCTGGTTCATCATCGACTCCATGTCCTGCATTCTTGTGCGGACAACACTCCCCACCAATACTGCGTAAGAAGATTTGGTCAACAATATTACACGGGTAAACATACACAGAGTGCTGAATAACAACAAGGGTACCCGTAACAAGAATGACACAGAAAGGAGTATCATACTAGCAGCAGTGCCGATGGTCCAGACCCAGAGGATCTTCAGGCCAGGACTCTTTTCTCTTCTCATTTCCCTTTGCAGCACTGCATCACACATTCATTCCAAATTAAAAACCCAACTACCGTTCGGCTAAACACTACTGTAACCTGGACCAGAGTCGACCGAAACTAAACAAGAACAAGCTTGGGGAATGTTTGGTCTCTTCGATGATTTCGATCTAAACTAGTCAGAATTCGGTAACGGGAAGGAAAACAAAGCAGAGTCTAGAAACAAGATCAATCTGCAGTAAGATAAACGTGATTACAACAAGTTTAAAAGACTGCCTCAACAAACTCCACCAAAAGTGACATACATACATAACCAAGACATGTTACGACAATCTCGTGAAACTGTAGTCCCACAGCACAGAGTCTCAAAGAACGCGGATTCTGAGATTATACGGTAAGCTGCTTTATCTCTTCTGATACAAAATTAGAAGCCCTCGCTGTTCAAAAACCCTTTTGACATAAAAAACCCAGACTTTGGAACCAAAACCCTAAATCTAACGAGTTTGAGAGACTGTAAGTAATTGGCGATGGAAATTTACAAAGCCGAAAACTAATTGCTACTTTCGTGAGCTCCAAAATGAGGGTTTGAGTGAATCGACGACGTTCCGCGAGATCGACCCAATGTAGTTCCCTTAAAATAAAACTTGGGACAGAAACAGATCCATAAAAAAGAGTGGGGGAAAGGGAAAGAAAACGCTACCTTTTATCGATTCAAAGTCCCAGAGAGGTTCCAGGAGGAAGAGAGTGAAAATGCCAAATATGACGAATCCTCGTGGTTAGCACAAATGCAGGTTGATAACCGGGTGATAAAAACCGGTGTATAATTAATACGCAAAACCAGATTAAACCAATTATTATTGGATTTTCGAGGCTGGTTAGTTAAATAAGTGGGTATGAGCCAATTGTTTGAAACAACTGGTTCTTCTACTAGATGTACTAGTAGGTCTGGGCGTTCGGTTTTTCGGTTCGGTTCGGTTCGGTTTTTTCGGTTTTCGGTTTTTTTCGGTTATAGAGATTTAGTAACCGTTCGGTTAATCATAAAATTCGGTTCGGTTTCGGTTCGGTTTTTTCGGTTTTCGGTTTTTTCGGTTATAGAGATTTAGTAACCGTTCGGTTAATCATAAAATTCGGTTCGGTTTCGGTTCGGTTTTTTCGGTTTTCGGTTTTTTCGGTTATAGAGATTTAGTAACCGTTCGGTTAATCATAAAATTCGGTTCGGTTCGGTTTCGGTTCGGTTATTTCGGTTTCGGTTCCGGTTTTTCTTATATATTTTGGATAATTTGGATAAAAAACCGGATAACTTCGGATAATTCGGATAATTTCGGATATTTTGGATAAAAACATTTGGATAATTTTGGATAATTTTGGATAATTCGGTTTTTTTACTAATATTTGGTTAATTTTAATTATTTAGTTATTTTAAATATAAATATAAATAATATTTTTAAGTATATGTTTCGTATTTCGGATATTCGGTTATCCGTTCGGTTATCCATTCGGTTTCGGTTCGGTTTGGTTTCGGTTCGGTTATTTCGGTTATCTCAATTCAATATCCAATGGGTGTTTCATAATATTCGGTTCGGTTTCGGTTTCGGTTATTTCGGTTCGGTTTCGGTTCGGTTTTCGGTTTTCGGTTAAAATGTCCAGCGCTATGTACTAGTATGACCATATATCGTCAAGGTCTATATAGCCGTATTAGAAATAAATATGACTTTTGAAGTAATTTATTTCAAATACATTTTATTTCACTTTAGCAATTATATTTTATTATTGATGCAACTTAAACTTTTTAATACAAAATATTACCATCCTTGGAAAAAAAAAAAAACTTACTTTCGCCACTTTTCAAATCATAGATTTAAAGAAAATAAAATAAAATTTGGTGGTATCTTCCAACCAAATTGTATTGGCTTCTTTTAAGGCACCAAACCACCGTAGGCATCTATGCAATGTGAGCATCTACTTCTAAACGACAGCATACAAATTCAATTTCCACCTATATTTTCGTATAAAGAAAGTTTTAAATTAAACATATAAACAGGGGAAAAATCCCGAATGTACCTCGACAAGGCCATATGATACAAATCTATGTACTTTCTTCTTTCTATATACGGGTTATCTACTTGTACAGTATTTTGTCTTGTTTTTGGTTTTAGTACGTACGAATGGTTTGGGTGAGCTGTATTTCAAATTGCAAATTTATTTAATTGTATATAACCATATATAAAAATAAAAGAGATCCATCAGTCTATATAAAAAAGATCTATCACTCGATCTGTCTTCTTTATAAACTACAAACAAAAAAACAAAATAAGAATCACTACTCATGGCCGCAACAACGAAGAAACCACACGTTCTCGTCGTACCGTTTCCACAGTCCGGGCACATGCTTCCACATCTCGACCTCACTCATCAGCTTCTCATCCGTGGAGCCACCGTCACCGTCCTCGTCACGCCCAAAAACTCTCCTTATCTCGATCCTCTTCGTTCACTACACTCGCAGGAACATTTCAAAACCCTAATCCTTCCTTTCCCTTCCCACCCTTGTATTCCTTCCGGCGTCGAGACCCTCCAGCAACTTCCTCTACAGGCTTTACCTCACATGTTCGAAGCTCTCTCTCGTCTCCACGACCCTCTTGTCGACTTCCTCAGCCGTCAACCACCATCGGATCTTCCTGACGCTATCCTCGGAAGCGCTTTTCTCAGCCCTTGGATCAACAAAGTAGCTGATGTTTTCTCTCTAAAGTCTATTTGTTTCTTACCCATCAACGCTCATTCGATCTCCATCATGTGGGGTCAAGAAGACAGAGGCTTCTTCGACGAGCTCGAGTCTTCCACTACGGAAAGCTACGGTCTCGTCGTCAACACTTTCTACGAACTCGAGCCTGAGTTTATAGAGAGTGTTAAAACAAGTTTTCTGACCCACCACCGCGCTTGGACCGTCGGACCCTTGCTCGCCGTTAAAGCCGGCGTCGACCGCGGAGGACGCAGCTCCCTCCCACCGGAGAAAGTGTTGGCTTGGTTAGACACGTGCGGCGAGGATAACTCAGTCGTTTACATCGGTTTCGGTAGCCAGATCCGGCTCACGGTGGAACAAACGGCGGCTCTTGCGGCGGCATTGGAGAAAAGCGGCGTGCGTTTCATCTGGGCCGTGAGGGATGCAGCCAAGAGAGTAAGCTCCGACGATAGCCCCGGCGAGGAAGATGTGATTCCGGCAGGATTTGAGGAGAGAGTGAAGGAGAAAGGTTTGGTCATAAAAGGATGGGCCCCACAGACGATGATTCTTGAGCATAGAGCCGTTGGATCGTATCTGACTCATTTGGGTTGGGGATCGGTTCTAGAAGGAATGGTCGGAGGAGTTCTTTTGCTTGCGTGGCCGATGCAAGCAGACCATTTCTACAACACGAAGCTGCTCGTTGATGATCTAGGAGTTGCAGTGCGAGTTGGTGAGGACAGAGACTCGGTTCCTGACTCGGACGAGCTCGCTAGGGTTTTGGCTGACTCGGTGAAAGATGATTTGCCCGAGAGAGTTAGGTTAATGAAGCTCAGGAAGAAAGGTATGGAGGCCATTAAAGAAGGCGGGAGCTCTTGCAACAGCTTGGATGAGCTTGTTGCAGAGATGTGTGCGTGATATTAATATATTATGTTACTTTTTAAAAAGTGTTTGTTTTAAGAAAAAAATAAGCTAATGGGGTTAGAAATGTTCTATTGTTTTCGAGTTGTTTTCTTTTTCAAAAAGTGTTTCTACTGTTGTTGTGTTTACAATTAAATTCTTTTCAAGAAATGTTTGTTTAAGAAAAAGAATAAGCAATATGGGTAAAAAATATGTTCTTGACTTCTTGTATATTTTCCAGTTAAGTAATTCTAAACTTTTATTTGACAACGATTTATAAACTCGATTAGAATTTCGGCGGTCTAAGTTTCTTTTAATTTATGGCGATAGTTCATTCCAGTTTGGTTGGGGTAAAACCGTAAAACCAGCTTTTCTTTAAGGAGGGGTTATTGAGAGTTGGATTTATAGAGAGTTAATAAATTTTAGAAGTTAAGAGATTTGTTAAATTTGTAAAGAGTAATAAAGAGTTTTGTGTATTTAGAAAATCTTTGGAAATATTCTTACAATAATGATTTTAAGAATCTAAAACATATATGTGATATTTTCAAAGTCTTGTTTAATGAGTTAATTTACTTAAAATCCATGTTCCAATAACATCATATTTAATGAAATCATAGAATCTTTAAAAACCAAACTTTTTGAATAACAATGGATTTTGGATGGAATTAAAGAATCACCAGACCAATAACAATAGATTCTAGTAAGAATGTCCAAATTCACAAACCAATAACAATAGAATCTGAAAATTTTAAGAATCATTAAAAATTCAATTCCCACTAACACCCCCTAATATCTTACTAAGCGAAACATATGCTGCAGATTTATCGCCTCATCTGGAAAACTCAAATGTCCACATTGTAATTAAACATTTTCTTACGATAATATTTTCTGAAGACGATGCTATAATGCCGGAAGATGTAAAGAAACCAATACATAGTGCTTTGCACTAGTCCAAGACCGTAATTCCCGAGAAACCCAAGAGAATAACTCTCTAAGTATGAGAATGAATATGGAAGAACAATTAGAGAATACTTGAAAAACTTTTAAAGAGAATTTTATAACTTATGATGAACACTCTTTATTATTTCAACTTCTTGTATATGTTACAAATGAGGGGGTGAGGAGGTATTTATAGCCTCCAAAAGATCTTACAACATAAATCTAAATTTTTCTATTCTAACCTCCTTAACTTAGATATTTCTTAATTCTCTATATTTTTAATATATTATCTAGATTTTTATCATAAAATTTTAGATTTTTCTACACAAATATTTTATTCTTAACCTCCTTACTTCCTAGATTTTTCTAATATAATATCTAGATTTTTATCATATAAATCTATATTTTTCTACACAAATATCTTATCCATAACCTCCTTACTTCCTAGATTTTTCTACCATAATATCTAGATTTTTTATCATATAAATCTTATCCCAAAATCAATTTTAATTTCAATAGAAGAAACAATAGATAAACTACGGATGTTAGGAACAAGAAAACAAAAACCAGTCTACTGAGATCACTTTCTTTTTCGGTGATTCTTTCATGTTTTTTTTCAGTCTGTATCTATTGTATGTAAGGATCTGCTTCCTTCTATGCCTATTCTTTGCTTTAGTCTTCTTATTTCCCCCAATGGTTGATTGTTCTTGTACTGCAAACCTTGTAACTCCAAGTTTCTAATATAGTATCAAATTTGCCGGAAAAAAAAAAACAAATTGATAAAATCAAGAAGAAGAAAAAACACAAAAACGAAAAGAACAAAGCTAACATTAGCTCAAAGCGCTAAAACCACCGCCTTTCATCATTTGTCTAAACTCCTTGTAATTGACCCTACCATCACCATCAACATCCACTTGCTTAATCATCTTCTTACAATAGTCCAATGTCTTACCTTGCTTGAGCCCCAACGATGACAGAACCGCCTTCAATTCATCCACCGTTATAAACCCATCTCCGTTCCGATCAAACACATTGAAAGCTTCCTTCATGTCCTCTTCTTCTTCGTCTTCCTCGTCCATTATCGTCTGGTAAAGCTCGCCGAACTCATCTATGTCCACACACCCATCACTATTCACGTCGATCTTCTGGATCATTTGAGTTAACTCCTTGTCGGATGTGAATCCCGAGGCTTCGCAGCGTCTCGCTCAGCTCTTTCTTCGTGATTGACCCGTCACCGTTCTTGTCGAACATTTGGAACACACGTTTGAGCTCTGTTGGATCCATTTCTTCTTTATTTTGCACGGTTGCGTGTGGAAGAAGAAAGAGAATAGTGAGGGCTCGGAGAAGCCGAGAAAGGGTTTCGGGGAAGATCCTTTTACTCTTCCCTGGCTCACTGGTGAGATCGATGAATCGCCCGACGAGAGGACAGAAAATTCAGATATCTAGGAGGAAGTTAAAAAAGTCAAAGAGATGCAACGAGAGACATTAGTTTAATTGTTTTATAATGAGAATGCAATCAATTCGTTCATAGTTTACAGTACGGGGAAAAGTTGAGTCGGCTTTCCTGATAATATATAGTCTAATAGATTCGTGTATCTTTGAAGATATTCTTATACTTTTTCTTAGCCTTTCTGTGGCTGATGCAATGTGATTTTCGGTAGACGGTTTGAGTTCGGCTCCATGTCTCTCTAATCTCTATGCGTGTACAATGCAAGTGCCATTTCTTTTTTTTTTTTAGTGACAAAAACACATTATTATGTTATGATTACAAGTTTACAACAGATAAATTAGGAACTTAGGATGATATATAAAGGGATAATTTGAAAAATACCCTACTTAAAATTTAAATTTTGAAAAATACACTTCTTTTTTATTTTTTGAAAACTACACTTTCTTATATGTAATCAGACTTTTCTATCCTGATTTAAAATTTAACTTCTCTTTTTAATAGCTAAATTTTAAATAATTTTAAATTAAAATAAATATAATAATTATTAAAATCACTATTATTTATGTTTCAGATTACTATTATTGAGATAAATACATACTAATATTTTAATATATCTAATTGATAATTTCTAAAATACTTTATAGTTTATCTCTATGAAATTTCAATTTTATAAATTTTATATAAACTAAGTTTATACAACTATGTTGCAAAATCTTTTTTTTCTCATATATACTTATATGGTCTTGTTAGCTCACTATTTTATAATTTTTATAAGATTAATTTCTAAAATTATTTCTATGAGAATGTAAGCAATATATTTGTATCTATGATCATTTTTAATGAGTAAATTTAGAATTTTTGCCTCTTTTGCTATTTATATGTACATTGATTTTGATTTTGTGGAATTTTCTATCATAATTGTTATTTTTGTCTTTATTTACTATATTGAAAATGATATATTTTAATATGATATTCTATAAATATTAGATATATTATTTTATCAATAAAATAAGTAAATATCTGAATATAATTGGATTTGTTCTTTAAAAAAAATATATTTGTTTCAAACCTATGCCATTATGATTTTATTAATATTATTATTTTAAAATTTTAATAATTATAAACATTAAAACTGGATAAGTCAGTCATTTCACTTATTAATAAGTGTAGATTTCAAAAAAAGTTAAAAGATGGTGTAGTTTTCAAAATATAATCTCATAATAAGGTATTTTTGCAAATATTCTCATATATAAACCATAAGTCACATTATCGAATATCAGTGTGAGTTTGGAAATATGCAATACATATGTATGATTATAGGTAAAACATATAACAACAAGACCAACCACAATTAAAACTTTCACCAAAAAATAGACCAATCACAATTAATATTTGATTAATCAAGAATAGTTCAGTTATTCTTAAAGAAGACAAAGTATAGCGCAAATACACGATTTGACGTAAGACAGATTTGTAAGTGGTTGGCAAGCACCCTCTCCACCTTAGAGGAGATTGGTTGCACGTTTGGATCCAAACATATCGCCTTCATCAATTTCCCAACAATTAATTTACTTATTGCACATACACCAAGGAGATTTGGACCACACTTGCCGAGAACCTCATTGGCAACACCTTCAACACAGACTGGAACACTTTGATCACCCTTGTACACAATCCAAATTTCTGTCGGAACAAAGTTTTTCTGGTTCGCTACTGTTTCCAGGCTACGGCGTACCATATTTGGAGGGAACGGAACAACCGTAGACATGGGGAGCAGGCACAAACACAAATTCAACTAATCAAGATGGTCGACAAACAAGTCCGCAACAGACTGATTTCGATCAGAATGAAAGGGGATCAATCTTTCGAAGGAGCTTTGGAAATGTGGTTTGCAACACATCCACAGTTATAAAACACCATGTAATCGTATTAAACTTTCGGACACACTGGTTGTAAAAAAGTTTTTTTGGGAAGAATAATAATTTAACATTCTTACAAAAAAAATTTACTTATTAGCTAACAGAAAACTTTACTATATTAAACTAGAATTCGGTTTAGTTATATATTTATTAATTTCCGGGAAAGACAGTTACCAAAGTAAAAAAAAAACAAAAAAAATTGAATATTATAGCAGAATATTGTCATAGGAGTTGCACAGCTGCACAACATACGAATAGTCCAGAAACATTTGAATCCAAAACAAACCATGATAGTTGCTAGAGGAGAGAAATCGATTGCAAAGCTAGTTGATTTTAAAATAGCTTATAATGGTCAAGCTAAAATGTTGTTGAATCCGAGGGCTGACGAGCAGCAAAGGATGTGCAGAATCCTAAACACATATGTGTTCAACTTAGGATATATCATCTTCTACATCCTGAGTCAGCAGGCTCAACTTCCATTTAACTTAAATCAGAAGTGTAACATGCATTTATATGAATTATCTCATTTTATCGGTAATTTGGTGAATGTATAGCACTGTATCTAGATCATTATAAATTTTCCATTGACAGTTTGTCTAATCATGAATTGTAAATTGGGGTTTGAAATCTTCTCAGTGGAATTTGGTGCATCTTAAATTACAAAATAAATTGGTGGAAGTCCCTTTAGTCCAGTGGTTTGACTAAATGTTTATTAACCAAGACGTCTGGATTTCGATTTCCAGAGAATATAGGGTTTATGGAGATTAAAAAGAAGACAAGATTGCATGAGATCTTCATTGTGGTGCAGGAAAATCCGTCAGACATGTATCTTCATAAGGCAAGTTCAGGTGGAACCGGCAGATAGAGAGATCTTCAAAAGACGGTAGAATTGTCAGTTGTAAGAATCGTCGCTGTAATAGTTTTCGTAATTTACAATATATAAATCAGTGTTAAAAAAAATTACAAAATAAATTAAAGACCTTCAAAGACAATCTTTCGTCTTTTTATACGTTTCCACGTCGCATAGGATTACCGCTTTTTAATTATCTGGTTTTAGGGTAGAGGGGAAAAAGGTATATATTGAAGCTTTAATTAAAAAAGTGCCCACACGCAGGATCGAACTACGGACCTTCAGTTTACAAGACTGACGCTCTACCACTGAGCTATACGGGCTCCGGTGACCATTTCACAGTAAACAAAATATTAATTGCCGTTATTTTCCTCTCATTTGTTTTCCCATACACACCGGTTTACTTCTTCCTCCCAGAGTCCGACATCTTCCGTGTGGTCTGTCTGAGGACTGAGGTAATCGTTTGATCTCTATTGCTCAAATTTCTCAGTGTATTGCTCGATTCTTGCTTTTATTTGGGTTTGAGAAACGGATTGTAGATGGAGATGAACAGAAACCGTAGATTTTCGCCATGATTGTCTCTGCGTTTAGTAGTTTTCTGGAAATTTAGGATTTTTTTTTTTGTCGTTCGTATAGCGTATTTTTCGAAGCAATTGGCTTTGTTCACGGAAGTTGTAGCCTCTTACTTGTTCTTCGAGGTATCCCTGATCTTTTGCTTTCGAGAAATCTCTATTGGTGGGACTAATTTGTTCCCTTTCTCCACAATATGGTTAGAATGGCGAATCCGGAAGAAGAAGACAAGTATGAGGCTTTTCTCGAGAAAGTCCGTCGTACTGTGTATGTAGACGAGCTCACTCCTCACGCCTCAAAGTCGGTTGTGGAATCTGCTTTCAACCAGTTTGGGACCGTCAAGGATGTGAGCTTCTTGCCAAACTACTTAGGTCCTAAGGAGCTCCCAATGGGTGTTCTGGTTGAGATGGCGACCCAAGAGATGGCCAAGGGCGTGATTGAGACCGTGTCTCAGTTCCCTTTCATGGTCGCTGGAATGCCCAGACCTGTCAGAGCCACTGCTGCTATACCCGAGATGTTCAGTGATCGACCCAAGAAGCCTCGCAGGACCATCCATTTTCGCTGGCTGGACCCCAATGATCCTGAGTTCGGCAAGGCGCAGAAAGCGAAGCGGCTTGTTCGTAAACATACTGCTGAAGCTTCCTTCATGATCAAGGTGACTCTTTATGTTTATGCTTCTCACTTTATGATTGTGGTGGTACTCCTGTGAATGTGTTTTCTACTTTGTGTTTTCAGAAACAGCTCGAGGATGCTGAGAAGCTGGCTGAACAGCAATCTGAGAC
The DNA here is from genome assembly GCA_010577795.1 of Isatis tinctoria. Classification (NCBI taxonomy): domain Eukaryota; kingdom Viridiplantae; phylum Streptophyta; class Magnoliopsida; order Brassicales; family Brassicaceae; genus Isatis; species Isatis tinctoria. Next base: position 2,209,045 of record CM021244.1, on the reverse strand, counting down.
GGCCACAACACATCACAGGAAGTTTGAGATGGTGGATAAACTCATCTACGATGGTGTTGCTCACAATCTGGCTGACCATTACAAGATGAAATCTGTCCCTCGTCGCTAGAGACACGCCGTCTTTCCTATTTGTATTGTGTGCAGTGTTTGTTTTGGGGATATCCTGAAAACCTAAAAGGAGGGATATTTTGCTCCTACAACTTCTTAATTCGACTAGTGTGTGCAGTGTCTTGTTTTGGCTGACCTGACTTGCTTTTAGCTGCTTCATTTTTATAGTAACTCCTAATGAAGAAGTGTTCTACATTGCTCATTTTTTTCTATAGCAGTTTCAAGTTTCAACTTCGGCTCACGCCTGTTTGCCATTTCACTGATGTTGTGGTGGGTTGGTTTTTTATATGGGCCGAGACGCGTGGCCCATTAGTTGTATATAAGCGCATGGGCCGACAAATTTGCATTGAATGTCGAAATATATATTTACCTAGAGAAAAACTTCAAAATCCTGACCGTATATCGCCCGGATAAAGTATAAGCTCTGTCTGGTCCAGACAAAGATATTTCAAGGGTAGTTTGGTAATCTAGGAGTTTTTTCGGACTGACACTTTCCGACATTAATGGCGGAAAGAGGAGAGAGAGAGAAGTTTTAAAAGATTTTTAATAATGAAATTAATAATGATAAAAAGACGAGAGAAGAGCGATGCCACCTCTAAGCGGGCGAGCGGGATTAGATTTTCCTTCTCCCCAGCTGCGTCCTTTTTTTCTGGGTAATTTTCCCTCGTCTTTCATCTTTCATCTCTGTATTTCTTTCCTCTGATTAATTCATCCACACCAATTCTTGTGTAAATTTGGGTATCCAATTTCCGTAAATTTGATTCCTTTTTCTGGGATCCCAATTCTAAATTTCACCTCTTTTGCTGGGGGTCTCAGGGTGGCGATCTCGGTAGCTACATACTGAATTAGGGCTACATCAGAATCTGCGTTGCTGCTGGGGTACAATTTTCTCGATTTCTCTTAGACGTTGCTTCTTTGTGCATTATTTCTCTGTATTTGGCTTGGAGTTTTTACTCTGACAGAAATGGGAATTGCTTGCAGGGAAGAAGAGGATTTAGAAGACAATGGGGGTTATGTCCAGACGGGTTTTGCCCGCCTGTGGTAACCTCTGTTTCTTCTGTCCTTCCTTGAGGGCAAGGTCAAGGCATCCCGTTAAACGTTACAAGAAGATGCTCGCCGAGATTTTCCCTCGTAATCAGGTCAACTCTTTTTTATCAATCTTCTTAAAGTTTCCTTTTTTGGGTACTAATGAAGATCATCTAGATTGTTTAAGTGTTTTTTCTTCTTCTTTCTTTTCGTTTTGTTTACTGGTTATTTAGAGGGATTCCGGTTACTTCTCATGAGTCGGAAAACGGGTAGTCTTGAAGTTTTATACTTTTTGGTTCACTATTGGCAATGTGACTTTTACTTGAAATTCGGAATGAATGAATATACATGTTTATAGCTTAGCTCTGTCGAAAGTTCAATGCGTTTTGCTACACAGAATCATTGTAAGTTTCAGCATTCGGTTTTTTCCATGTTGTGATTTCGCAGGATGCTGAACCAAATGATAGGAAAATTGGCAAGCTTTGTGAGTATGCCTCAAGGAATCCTTTACGAATCCCCAAGGTGGTTGCATTTTTCTGTTTTTTCCCTATTCTGTATTTGCTCGGCATACTTCTCTCAGTTTTATCCTCATGTGCTGCAGTCTTCGCTTGTGACAGATTACAGAGTACCTTGAGCAAAAATGTTACAAAGAATTGCGAAATGGAAATATCGGATCAGTTAAAGTTGTCTTATGCATTTACAAGAAATTGCTTTCATCATGTAAGGAGCAGATGTAAGTAGTAGTTTCTTCAGTATAAACGTGGCGTGGCATAAAATTTGGTTACTTATTTTGTTTTTCACTGAATTAGATCTTCAGAAATCTTTGTTTGGTTTTCTTTCCTTGTTCCTCAGATTCCTTATAAACCAAGGAATTTCGTTTTCGTTTCATAGTTTGTTCCTGAAATTACAATTTTTTTCTTTCTAGGCCTCTATTTTCGTGTAGTTTGCTAAGCATTGTCCGAACTCTTTTGGAGCAAACAAAAGAGGAAGAAGTGCAGATCTTGGGTTGCAATACCCTTGTTGACTTTATAAGCTTACAGGTACATTGAGCAATATTTTAGGCATGACTACTTGTTCTTTCGCAAGCTACTTGTCCAGCTTGCACTACATAAAGTATATTGCTGGGCCAGTAATCATGATCGCTTTTGGTATCTGTTCAATCGTATGGTAACACATTTGTTTAAATACAGACTGAGAATTCGCACATGTTCAACTTAGAAGGCCTAATCCCTAAACTTTGTCAACTTGCTCAAGAAATGGGGGATGATGAGAGATCGCTCCGATTACGGTCAGCAGGAATACAGGCTTTGGCATTCATGGTAATTGTTTTTTTTTTACTTGTCTTTTGTTTTACTGACAGAAAAATATGTCCTTTAGATTTATACATTTCTCACACAAAGCATATCCTACACAAATGGATATGTGCAACATGTTACTAACCAATAGTTATTGCCAGGTATCTTTCATTGGTGAGCATTCCCAACTATCAGTGGACATGGATATGGTGAGTCTTCGGTTACTCTAACTTCTGTCGGTCTAATACATCCTGGGTTTATACAAGTGCTGGTGCGTTGTAGTTAGATTACGAACCTCTTTTTCATCCTTGAATTAGATTGTTTCTGTGATTCTGGAGAATTATATGGATTTGGAGAAGGGCCAAGAAGATAACAACGAAATTGGTCAAATTTCAGAAACCAAGATTCCTAACATGAGTAAAAAGGTTTCTTTCAAATCCAATCCTGTGACTGACTATAGTTTGGAAAACATGTAAGGCTTCTCAGAACTTTATTGCTACGTGTTTTCCCTGAAAATGCATCATGTATTTGTTATTTGATTTATTGGTTAAATCCGTTCAGGGATATTTCAAAGAGCCCCTCATACTGGTCTATGGTTTGCCTTTGCAATATAGCCAAATTAGCAAAGGAAACTACAACTGTTCGTCGGGTTCTGGAACCTCTTTTGAATGCTTTTGACAGTGGAAATTACTGGTCTCCACAGAAGGGCGTTGCCTCTTCTGTTTTATTGTTTCTGCAGTCTCGTCTGGAAGAATCAGGTCAGAGATGATATTTAAGTTGCTATCTTTCCATTATTAACTTGTCTACGAGGCGACTGACTAAAAAAGTATGAAAGCAGGAGAAAATTGTCATGTGTTGGTGTCTTCTTTGATCAAACACTTGGATCATAAGAATGTGATGAAGCAACAAGGTATTCAAGTTAATATGGTTAATGTAGCCACATGCCTTGTGCTGCATGCTAAGCAGCAGGCTTCAGGCGCGATGACTGCTGTAATAGCTGACTTGATTAAGCACTTGCGGAAATGCCTGCAAAATTCAGCTGAATCAGATCTGTCTGCTGATGAAAAGCAGCAGAATTCTGAGCTGCAGCAGGCATTAGAAAATTGCATCGCAGAGCTCTCAAAGAAGGTTAGTTGGACCGTTTTCTGTTCTTTTGAGTTTTTTTTTCTGTGGTTTCCTTGCGTATTATATATGTCGTAGTACACCGGATATTACAAAGTTGTCCACAATCAAACATGGCTCCAGTTTAACGTTTTCTTCCTGTCTGCGTGTTTCATGCACAACCCCATAACTTTGTTCAATTTTTTATTTTGTTTAAGGTTGGGGATGCAGGGCCCATTCTTGATATGTTGGCGGTGGTTCTTGAGACGATATCCACTAATGTACTCGTTGCTAGGACCACAGCATCAGCCACTCTCCTTGCTGCACATATAGTATCGGTGGTCCCAAATGTATCTTACCACAAGAAAGTAAGTGAGATTTTTTACTGCAATTTTTGTTTTGTATGTGACTATTACAGTAATTATTCTGTTCTAACGAATTTACTGTTGTCTGTCCCAGGTATTTCCAGATGTCTTGTTTCACCAACTGCTCCTTGCGATGTCCCACACAGATTGTGAAACTAGAGTTGAGGCACACAATATATTCTCTGTCCTACTTCTTCGTACTCTTCGTTTCCCATGGTCAGACCAACATAAGGAAACCTCAGATGCTGTTTCTGGGTTATTGTCAGTCGATGGAACTTGTACAGGAAGTAGCCAGAGTATCAGTTTACTGGAGGAAGAGAGAGATAAAGTTGAGGAATCCTTAAACGGTGATGTGCATAAAGATGTAAACCAGATATCTCATCCAAGTGTATCACCACATACAAGTCTTAGTTGTCAGTCCTTGGATAGCTTAAAGGATTTAGATGATGGTATAAAGGTACGAGTTTACTGTACCTGTATTTCTTTGGGATCCCTAGCCTGATATTACTGGGCATTTTTCTTATTGATTTGAGTGTACTTGATAGTGAGCTGACTATAGTGTGCGTTCATGCGTTTACAGTCGCTATGTTCACTCCGACTGAGTAGTCACCAAGTGAATATGCTCCTTTCATCCCTATGGATCCAAATAACTTCTACCGAGAATACCCCTGCAAATTTCGTGGCCATGGCCAGCACGTGTAATATCGCTATTTTGTTTTCACTAGCAAAGGTTAGTCGACGCATCTTAGGTTAAGTTCAAATTTAAAAAGGACCATACCTATACATCTCTAGCTTTGATGTATTCTGAAGTTCTAGATTTACCGCCATACCAAAGGCTGAATGTTGGTAGTCTTTTACTCTGGTCATAGTGGATAATTTCACTCGGTACCGGACGTCTTGATTTTTCTTAGATTTAGAATGAAATCACAACACCGTGTTTTTGAAACTGGATTTAATGGTTATGAACTTTGTTTACGTGATGGGTCCTCCCTATTTAGACGGGTGGGCACTTTTTGAATTTTGTAAAATTTTCTCTGATTTGGTGATTGCAAATGGCAGAGATCAAATCACATGGCTCTGGTGCGATGTTTTCAGCTGGCATTCTCTCTTCGAAATCTCTCATTGAATCAAGATGGTAAGTGAAAGACTGTGATTTATGCTTTTTTCCGTCCATTTAGAAATTACCTACTTTGTCGGCTTTAGATATAATGAATGGATACCCATGTACTTGCATTTGCTATGGTGAATATAGTTCCATTAGATTATGCCATGCCTTTTTTTGTTGATTTAGGGACGTGATTTTGTAGTGGTGAATATTATTATCACATAGTCTCTCGCCTTTGTGTTTTGCAGTTGTTGAACCAATGTCTTTTTGATCTTATTTAACTGTTAATACAGGATAATAGGGTGCTAATACAAATATCTAGTCAGGATGCAAGAAATTTAACCGAAGGGAATAATAGGGTAGCTTTTGAGTTCCGTTTTGACTCGATCATAGTTTTACCAGCTATGTATTAGACAGGATCCTCCGGGAGTTAGTATGCTTTGTTGAAACAATTTCTAATAGTCACAGATTGGCTTGAGCTTTCATGTTCATTTTAGTAGTGAGACGCCAATGAGAGGACATCTATTCCTTGTAATTGCAACTCTCGCGGACTCCCCCCATTTTATCGAGTTTGTCTCTGACATATATTTCTGGTATGATTCTGTAGGAGGCATGCAGCTCTCTCGTAAAAGATCGATCTTCACGTTTGCATCATATTTGCTCATTTTTAGTGCCAAGGTTTGTAATATACCGGAGCTAATTCCAGTCGTCAAAGAATCTTTAACTGCCCAAATGGTGAGCTTTTGTTTAACCATCGCATCAGTTTGTTTTCCGTTTTTGAATCCCTTTTTTTTCCGGTGTTCAGCTGTTTTCTAATCCGTATGTCATGTTCTGAATAGGTTGATCCTTATCTTGTGCTGGAAGGAGATATCAGACTGCGTGCTGTATGTTCTGGATTTCCACAGGAAGAAGTGGTAGCATATGGGTCTGAGAAAGATGATAGTGCTGCTCTCAACTCGTCAGCGATTGTCGCAAATGATAGTCTCCTGAAGGAAATCGTTATCACTCATTTTACATTGAAATTTCAGACATTATCCGAGGTACTTATATCCAGTTAAAAATTACAACATGGTGTATTCATTCATGATACTTCTGTCATTTTTGGTGGAAGTTGTGTTTGATCTTATATCCAAATCAGCTGATAAAGCTGTATTGAATATAATGAAACAATGAGTTTAGTTTCTGGTCTTTTAGCAGTGAAGAGATTGTCATAATGCTGTGTTTGGTCAGTGTATCCATTGATAGCGAAACAGAACAAAGTAGGATAAAACTCGCGGGAGCATTCCAAACCTCTCTTCTTGCAATAGTCTTCACCTTTTTCTGAAAATGTTTTATGTGTAATGCTCTTAGGAGGAAGAATCAAATTTGAGAAAGGAAATTAAGTCAGATTTTTCCCGAGATGATACGCACCCGCTTGGTGCACCATTGTTCATGGATACACCAGGACCCAGTTCTCCTCTTAATCAAATAGAACTTCCAGCTTTTGAAGAGGTATAATGACTTTATTAGAAACTTGTATTTCGTTGATTCAGGACTGAGTGTCCTTATTGCAACTGTGTGGATCCTTCAGGTTGAGCTTTCAGCAATAGTGGCATTTGAAGGAATTTCCCCGGGGGCTAGTGGGAGTCAGTCTGGCCACAGAACATCGTTGTCCACAAACACTAACCCAGTAGATGTTCTGAGTGTCAACGAGTTGTTAGAATCGGTAATATACATACACTCAGTGTTTCATACTAGTTTCTATTGTTTTCCTCTGTGAACTCTTTTTTCATGTAATTTTTTCGTTGGTGATATATAGGTATCAGAAACTGCTCGGCAAGTTGCAAGTCTCCCTGTTTCCTCCGTCCCTGTACCGTATGACCAAATGATGAATCAGTGCGAAGCTCTGGTGACGGGTAAGCAGCAAAAGATGTCCGTGCTTCGAAGTTTCAAATCCGAAGCAACCAAAGCTATAACTTTCTCAGAAGACGATGAAAAGGAGGAACTCTTTCTTCTCAAAGAGGTGAGAGAGTTTGTTCTCTTTTCTATTGACATTAAATGTCCGCCCATCGACTTTGAATTTTGTTTTGGTATTCATGTTTTTTTGTGTGTGTGTTGCAGACAGAGGAAGGTGATGAAGATGAGCAGAAGGCACTCACTGTGGCACAAGTCCAACCTCAAGGCCAGCTCGCATTCTGCTCACGCGAAGTGGAGCAGAATTCGTTTCGCTTACCGCCTTCAAGCCCCTACGATAAATTCTTGAAAGCGGCTGGATGTTAAACCGGTACATTCTCAAAAGTCTTGCATATAACTAATACATATATAGACACACACGGTATAATATATATGTTATCAAGTGTGATCTTCTGCGTCATATATTCTTTTAGTCATCTCCTGGCTCTTTCTGGAAGCAACTATGATTGATTCATTCCATTTCTCCATTGTGAAAAAGAAAAAAAGAAAAAATGTAATATCATCGAGGAAGCATTTGTTTTTAATCTTGACCGACGTGTCGTCGAAGAACAGAGGCAGCGAAACTATCATTGATTGATGTGAAGTGTTGTGTGTCGTGAGCTGCAGTGTGTTTTGTTCTCTGTTGTAAGAATTGGGTTTTGAAACCAGTCTTGTGGTGGTTTAGGGTTTGGAACTGGGCTATATAGCCTACACTACGATCAGTATGAGAATCTATATTCCGAATATTTATAAATTTATATATTCGCGGATCAACAACTCAAATGAAACAGTGCGGATCAGACAAGGAAAATGAGCATTGGTGTTTCCACCACTATTTGACACGACGTCTTTCACAAGTAGGACCACGATTGATCTTCTTCTCAAAGAACAAATTAAAACACGTGTCTTCTGAAAAAGAAAACTACTTATTGAACTTGGTTATTGTTCGAGATCTCCAACACCGAGCAGGGAGCAGCTCACGTGTCTTTTGTTTAAACAAGGGCTTGCAATTACTGTTCAGTCCTTCCATTATTCTGGGATACTTTCAAGTTACTTATATAATCAGGCACATATGCAGCGATTATACATTCATGGTTTTTAGTACGAATTTCACTACGCGTAAACTAAGTCTTGAAAAAATTTAATCTAATTTTTAGAGAAAATTTGAAACAAAATCCATAGCTATTTTAAATAGGTTTTTACCGTATGCTTCTTATGTCTGTCTGTCCAACTCCAAATCAAATAGAAAATCAATCACAGAAGAAATAGAAAATCAATCACAAGGAAGAAACTCCCTCAAATACCCTCAAAAGAGACCCAATATTACGGTGAAACCCAGGGCAAACTAAAAAGAATTGGCGCCTTTTCGAATTTCCATTACTATTAACAAAAAAAAAAAACAATTGTTTTTTTGTAACACACGAAGTATTTATGATCTTGTTCTTCGTAGAGTATAAGACTGACACATTTGTAACTTTTCAACGCTCTTCTCATTTACCAAAAACGGCAATTGGGGGGGAAAAGCCTAGGTTTTTCTTTTTCTGGTAAAGTTCGGCACTTTCTCCTTCGTTTCCATCGAAATAAAAATCTCAACTTTTAGCTTCTCTGAATCTTTTCGCTTACCGATTGAGTCTATGGAAGAGGTAGACTGCTGCATACCGGTCACAAAGCCCACCACGGAATCCTCCGATGCTTGTCCGACAGAGGACGCCATTCGAGCTTTGTTAGAGAACTTAGTCGACCCTCTGCTTCCACTGAAACCCTCTCCGAATGATGTTCCTTCCAAGGCTGTCCGTGAGTCTGTAGCCAAGCAGGTCATTTCTGTAGTTTCTTGGTGCACTTCAAAATCTCTTTTTTAGTTCTCAGATTAGCTCTACTTGGACATCTAAGACTGCAATGTTGTTCCCTTTGATTTCTGTTTTGCAAATGATGTTTGATTCAGGTTCATGCTGTTGTGCTGCTGTACAATTATTACCACAGACGAGAGCATCCTCATCTGGAATGCTTGTCTTTTGAGTCGTTCCGTAGCTTGTCTACGGTTATGAGGCCTGCTCTGCTGCCACATTTAAAGGAATCTGATGAAGCTCGACGAGATGGTGATTCGGAACAAACCGCATTGCTGGAGAAGGTTATTGTGGATGCATGTCGTTTATCCATGAGCCTGGATGCTGCTTCAGACTTTTCAAGCTTGAAGAAGTGGCCCGTAAAGAAAGTTGCAGTCCTGTTAGTTGACTCAAAGAAGACTTGTTGTTATCTTCCACACAGTTCCATCACACAAGGTGTGTGGTCACTACTTGAAAAACCCATCGAAAAAGAGAAAACTGCTGCTGCTGAAGACCAGAATGAACAAGTCATCTTTCAAAAAGTTGCATTTGCAGCTATTCAGGAGGCCAAAGGTTAGTAAGAAAGATTAATCAGCATATGGTTTCTCTAGTATCATTTTTTGCTCGTGGAAATTACTTTTTACTATTTTGAATCTTTTCAGGTATTAATCACAAAGACATTGTGATCTTGGAGAGGCATTTGGTACACTCCTTGAGTGAAGAGAAGACAGCGGCCCAATTTTACATAATGAAGTGCACTTCAGAAGACAAATTTTCTGGAGAGTTCCCTGTCGAAGAAGCACTTAATTGGTAAGTGGATTTGGGCATTGTAAGGAAAGGCTCTAGCTGCAACATATATGGCCGCTTCTAAGGAACTTTATATTCACTTTTAAAAAGCTGATTCATATTTAAAGACTTGACTGATGAATTTGGTCTCTTGATATTCCTGACCATCCTCTTTTGCTCTCTCTACTTAAATAGCATGCAAGGCCCTTTATTTGAGAAGAACTTTTCTGAATGGTCTACGACATCCATAGTGGAATACTTTCATGTTCTTCCATATGCCAGTCTTATAGCAGACTGGTTTTCCAGGTACATTTGCACCCTTTTGTCTTGTTATTCTTTGCATCAGTTCTGAGTTTGTTTGGCACCTTTATGACGCAGCAATGTAAATTGATTCTGTTTTTCTTCCCAGGCGAGAAGACACTGAATTTGTAATAGAGAAAGAAGCAGAAGCTGTATGTGATGAGACTGAAAACAATGGAAATGCAGATGAGTCGGATATTTTCGACATTCCTGGAAGAGGAGATAATGCTACTTCAAAAAGGAGTAACGATACTAATGTATGTATTGGTATTGATAATTGTGCTGTTGTTGTGTTGAGGAAAATGGCTGTACGGAAGTAACTCAGGCATCTAATTGCAGGCCAGAAAAGATGCCGCTCCACTCAGCATTCCCAAAGCTAGAAAAAAAGTTACTCCGAAGATGCATTATCGTAACTTGAAAGGAAGGACAATTGCTGCAGTGGAACCCAATTCCCAGTTGGAGACGGTAGTTGCGTTGAAGGCTAAGAATGCAGATAAAGAAATGAGCCCTTGTAAAGAGGGCAATTCGAATGGAGAGAGAGGTGTTTGGGAGGTAAAGTCTGAAATCTACACTATTAATTGGACATTCTCAGTTCTGTCTTCAAGTATTCTTCATCACCTTTTTTTGTAAATGCAGGTTGAGTCTGGCCCAAAGTATCACAGAGAAAGAGGTAACCTGAGGAAAAACGCTGTTACTGACAAACTTAAGAGCATTCTTAAGCTTAATGCAACTACTGTTTCTTCTCATAACTCTAACCTTAACGTTGAGGAGCTACAATATTCTCTCCTTTCTCGAGCAACATCTCTATCCCAAACTGCATTGAAAGTTCTCCATTGCAAACGAGATAAGCTGGTAATAGCTGCAGACTTTGATCAAAGATTCGAAAATACAGTAAAGAAACTGATTGGCTATAGCATATATTCTTATTTAATGCCCAAGAGTTGCTCTCTTCTTCTTTTGCTGCAGACTCTTCAGCAGCGGGACATAGAAGACGAGATTGCTGAATGTGATAAACGCATCAAGGACATCAGAGGTATGCATATATTTTCCTTTTCGGTCACAGCTTTATTTTTGTTGAATGCTTATCGTGAGTGTTGTAGGTAATTGGGAGCTGCAACTAGAAACAATACTTGAGTGCTGTAATGAGGCATACCCGAGGCGTATCCTTCAAGAATCTCCTGACAAGTCAGCATGTCAAAGCAACAAGAGGGCGAAGCTTTGTGAACCTCTTCCTTTTACCAAAAGTATGTGTCAGGTAAGTTTTTGGTAACTCTCGAGTCTTGATCATTTCACGTTCAAAGGAAAAGATTCATTTCCCCTATTTATTGCAGAAGCTCGATAATATCTGTCTCGAGAATAACTGGGTACTACCAAACTATCGCGTGTCTTCATCAGATGGTAAAGATTTGAGATCATATGTGAAATCCGTAGTTCAGCCCCTTTACTAACTCAAACTTTCATCTGGATGTTGTTACTTTGTTCAAAAGGTGGATATGAAGCTGAAGTAAGAATAAAGGAGACTCATTTTGCGCATACAATCTGTGGAGAGGAAAAGTCTGATGCTGAGGAAGCTAGGGAATCTGCGGCGGCTTGTTTACTATCTAAGTTACACCATGAATGAGTGAGTCCGAGGAGCAACTCAGAGACCAAACTAACTTCCAACAATGAGTAGAAAAGGTTGTAGAAAATATCCCTGATTTTGGTTTGTATAAGCATTTTGGAGGAATGTATCAAAACAAGAAATCGTTGGTAATTAACAAAAGGAGCAACTAAAGTATACCAAACAAACTCATGGCAAAATGTTAAGGTCATACGGGACAATCGACTATCTTCATATCTTTCACAAACCGGAGAATCCAATTCGGCGGGGTCCTGTATGCGTAAACACCTCGTTGGGATCTTTTTCTTCTGGGGATGAGATGGAAGATTCTCCTCATGCTCTCTTCTTCGGCAGTCATTGGGATAAATGGAACATCCCACAGCAAAAACTGATTCCTACTCATCTCTTCTTCTACGCCGGTGAAGTAAGCTGTATGATTCAACAAGTGAGGCACCGTAGATAAAAAGAGCACAAGAGAGAGAGAGCGGCTGCGAAAATGGTGAGAAGGAACTATCTTGCCGACTATTGTAGACGCGGGGCAGATTCACAATGCTTTTTTCTCTCTCTCTCTCTTGGATCTCTGTTTTTCACTTTCGCCACTCTTTTTTTTTTTTTTTTGGTTGGACCGTTTCTCTGCTTCTCCTTGAAGACGATTAAAACAGAAAAGACCAGTGCAAGATTTGTTTAGCTCACGATTGATATGAGCATAGGCCTAAAGATTAATCAACAAATCCTTCTTTTTTTTCGCTTTTAAGCCTGTTTTAGATATAAAGATACAACTTCAACTTTACAAGAAGATCCTACTGATTAACTTCTACATTTTGTTCTTGCAACTTTTTCAGTCAAAGAAAAAATTCGAATTTTAGAAAGAAAAAAAAAAGACCTTTTGTTCCTTTCATTCTTTTCCTTAGGATTTCTAACCTAGTGACCTATATGAGAAAAGTTTAGCCTCAGAAATTCGCCTGATGCTGAGCGAATTCCGATAAAAATCTCAAAATTGAATGCTTAGGGCTTTGATCATCACGAAGGCCTTTGTCCAAAGTCTCAAGAACACCCTTCATGATCCGAGTATAAACCCTCTCCATCTGCGGAATGCTGTAGTTTTCAGTACGCTCCATGAGCAATCCCTTTACGGATTCTACCCCGCTTGAAATATCTTCGTCTCGGGAACAATCACCACTCACTTCTTCCCCACATGCCTCCTCCTCTTTGCTCTGCGGCGGCTCGCTTTGATCTTCTTTATCACCATCTGCTGAACAAGGAGCTGGTGAGTTTGAATTGGCTGCTTCCACAGATGTCATTGCTACGCCTGAATCTTGGTTTTGTGGTTGCTCTGCAGCAGAATCTGTTTCATCACAACATAAACACAAACACGTATTAAGAAGTCTCATTATCAAGCGTTGTTCTATATCCAGCAACAAGTAGTTTGATTCTTCACACGTAAAAGAAGAACCATATATATGCGTTTGCAGTGGCATTACCTGCACAGACAGCATCAGTGGTTTTCTTGGGCTTTTTAAGACCTTCGTAATCTCGATCTATATTAACCTCTGGCTGCACATTCCGAAGTCGGGCACTGGCTCTAGTAACAGTCCCCATCTGCACCACAGGAGCTAAACCAAGGATAGATCCACTCAGATCATCTGGTATCTGTGAAGGACCACCTTCAGCTGCGATCTTATCACAATATGTTAGCAGTGCTGGGTCCATCTGCGACAGCATCCCATGCACCTGAAACATAAAGATAATTATGGCCTTAAAGAAAAGCTTTGGGGGATGATAGGCCTGCAGTAAATTTTCAAGAAAGGCTAACTATGCAGTCAAAAGAGACTTGCAAACATACTACATCTCGAAGCTCATAGGCTCTACTGACAATTCTTGCTCCAGCGTAATCATCTCCATTGTAAGCCTGGATAAATGAGATCAACATGAGACCACATTCTATAAATTGTCAAAGTTTTATAGCCATGTCAAAAGATATGTAATACAAAAATAGGAGCCCACCTTGGCATTTCTCACAATGAGATCAACATCTTGCAAGAACGGTGAACATGTGAGGTACTGCCCAGCATCGACACGCTGCAGCAGAGTAGCCGTATCCATTGGATTTTGAATTATTGAGCGATAGTTTGGAGCATCCTCGTCAGTAACTGGGAAATGGAATGCGCTGAATCTTTTATCATAAAGTATCCTGCACAGTAAAAGTATCCCACAAGTTACAATATATTATAAAAACAATGACAAAAGATAATTAAAACTGGCTCATCTGGAATACCCAAGAAAGCTCTCTACATGATTGCTAGGTTAAGTGCTATTATATCCAAAATTATTCATCTCTAGGCCTCCGGTTGACAAAAAGTATAAGGCCTTCTTGGTCTAAGTATGTATACGACGATAATAAAGCTTCAGTATGAAGCAACTGCAAGCCTTTCATGCAATGAAGGTTTCAAACAAAATGAAAAGCAGAGAAGAAAAATGAATGTATTTCCAAAAGCCAGTTATCTCAGCAGTTTTTTAAGTGCACCTAATCGAGAAACCAACTATGCTACCACATAAGCAATATAATATATATATATATATATATAAAGAGAACATTTGAAGCTTGTGCGCGGTAGGCCTTCACTTGCAGAAGATTATGGGTCGAGCAGACACTTTTAATGGATGTTAATGTAAAGTTAAGGCCAGGCCAATACGCATTTACCTATTGCAAACATCTCTGAGACACATACGCAATCGTCGAAGGGCATGCTGCTCTGCTTCCACCTTGGCTTTTATTTCTGCGGGTTTTGGACCAGTAGGTTCTTTTGGAACCTTGGGAAGTTCTGGAAGGGCTGGTCCATCAGGTTTGCCATTTAAGCCTGAAATGACTGAGAGAGCAGCTTCAATCAAACGATCAAAGAACAAAGACCTGTCTTCGCCTGATGGTTTGTCCACAGTATAGCTGAAAGCAAAGGTACACACTCTAAGAAACGGAGTAATAAAGCACAAGCGTAGAATCTATACATAGACAACCAAACGAATGAAAAACTCGATCTATAGTGAGAGTTTAGGAAAGAGTATGCTAAGTAGGTGTATGAAACCAATACAAAGGCCATTGCCAATTCTCAGAAATTGTCTGACCTTCCTTAATTTGTCAAATCTAGTATAGAAGTTCAGAACTTTATCTGATCATAACTTGCCTAGTGTTAAGGTGATCAATATCAGACAAACCAAAAACATCAACTTGGACAACATACGTAAGCATCAACAGCTTCATTTATTAAACTCAAGACTAACATGCACACAACCGAAATGCAGCTTCGACACTGAAAGGATGACTGGCTCTCAGAAGAAGCTCACACATTTTCCTATTATACTGAGATCCTAGTAAAAAACAATTGTAGGCTCAGGACCAAAGAAAGTTACCTGCCAGCTCTTCTGGAAAAAACAAAAGAAAACTTACACAAAGCAGTGGTACTGGATAAAGTGATTACAAGTAGAGCATAAACTTACACAGATCGATTGTCAAACACTGACTGCTCTTCCATATCAGATAATTCACCATAAGATGTAGCAAGTAATAATATAGGCAGATTTGATGGCAATTCTTCTAACAAAGTCAGAAATACAGCCCTAAGTTGTTCATGCGCCTGCAGCCATCAGTATTAAGATCATTAGACTGGAAACTTAAAACTCAAAGCAGTTTATAGGAGGAAGCTAATAAATTGTAGTAAGCAAACATGCAAACATCATGCCCTAAAATAACTGCAGTAAAATGAATTATTAAGAAACACACTTACATTTTCCCACCAATTATTAAACATCGGTATGTAAAGTATTGAAGGTGTTGTTCTCCTCGCTTCACTAAATATATGTACTAACGCCTCCTCCGGGGTCTTGGCACCAGGATCCGAAAGAAGAGATGGAAGTCCCAAAGAATGAATAGGAAATTTTTCTAGCTCATGTAAAATAGCAGGCCCCAGATGATCCTGTTAAGCTAACAAGTAAGTGAATTCAGTTCATAATAATAAAGCCTTCTGAAAAGAATCGCACGAAACGACAAGCAATTACCAGTCCAACTCCTTCACCACCAAGCAGCAGGAGTCGAGGACGATAAACGAGAGGAATTGCGGATCCAAATGAAAGCATTGACAGCTTGGTCAATTCTGATGACATGGCTGACGAGGGAAAAATATCTGATATTAAACTCATGGATTCAAGGAGGTGTCGATGTAAACATGGCAATACAACCGGAGAGAGTGGTCTGGACTGCACAACAGACCCTCTATGGGCAGCAGGAGTAATAGCTGACATTGCCTCTACAAAGTGGCTCTTGTTAACCTTAACCAACCCAACATCTATGGCATATTTATCATCACTGGTATAAACTTGCGGATATTTCTCACGAAAAGCACGAATGGCAGCTTCAGTGCACAAAGCTTTGAGATCAGCACCACAATACCCTACACAACTAGCTGCCAGTTCCTCTTTCAGCTCACTACTAGGAGGATTCTTCCATTTACGAGTGTGGATATCCAATATTTCAGCTCGTGCTTCGCAGCCTGGTAAAGAAAAGTTGAACTCTCGATCGAATCTGCCAGGGCGGCGTAATGCTCCATCTATTGCATCTACCCTGTTTGTTGCTCCAATGAGAACAACTTGACCACGGGAATCAAGGCCATCCATCAGCGCCAGCAAAGTTGAAACAATAGAATTATGTATTTGTTCTTGTTTGCTAGATCTTACAGGAGCAAGACCATCAATTTCATCAAAAAAGATTATCGACGGCTGATTTCGCTGAGCCTCCTCAAAGAGTAGCTTTAGCTGTCTCTCAGCCTCGCCAACCCACTTGCTAAGGACATCAGCACCCTTTCGCATATAAAAGCTAACTTTCTGTCCAGCTTTTGAAGCAGCACATGCCAATGCTCGAGCAATCAGTGTTTTACCAGTGCCTGGAGGACCACACAGCAGTACACCTCTGGGAGGAGTAATGTTGTAACTTGCAAAGAACTCTGGGTACAGCAACGGAAAGAAAACCATTTCCTTCAAATCATTAATGTATTCGGACAGCCCACCAATGTCGTCAAAATTAATATTCTCGTTGATCTGCAGTGGCTGAATATCTGCACCTCCTTTAGAGCTTGGCCCAGCAGTCTGAACTCCGGAACTTAATGCAGCCAAACCATCACTCTGGTGACCCCAACCAGAAGCTCCAACATTCAACCCCAATGAACTTGACCCGTACGTGTCCAAACCCCCAAATAGCCAAGGTGGTCCAGATCTGTTTCCACCTCGAGCCCAGGGAATTGCAGGTCCCTGATCCAACTCATCCACAAGAAGAGAATCATCTGAATCATCTGTTCTTGTAAAGCGGTGACGCTTGTGAAGCCTAGACCCACCTCTTCTAACATCCCTTCCAACCCTGGTGCCCATGCCTTGATGCAACACTCTCCGAGGAGATCTAGGTTGTTGTTGCTTGTTAATTTCTTCTGTAGGCATCCTACGCACTTCAGCACGGTTTCGCAGATCATATCTCTTCCTTCCCTCCTGTTCTTCATCACCATCTTCATCATCATCACCATCTTCTTCTCCCTCATCTTCGCCATCACCCTCATCTTCTCCATTACCCTCGTCTTCAGCCTCAACCTCATTTTCACCATCATCAGCATCATGGTCATCTAGTTCATTTCCATTCTCGGTTTCATCTTGGCCATCTTTCTCTTCTGATGAATCTTCATTGGCGCCAGATTCTATTTTCAGTCGTTTATTAGCAATTATCTTTGAACGACGGGGACGGAGACCTTCACGTCGTGGTGCCGATTCAGTTTCCATGGCCTTTCTACTTTTTGAAGTTGAGAAATTTCGATGAACTCCATTATTGACTCTACTCCTCAAAGTTCGATATGCTGGACTCTGAAAAAGATCAGAAACTTATTCTCAAAAGGCATAACACAGTACTTATAAAGTAGGTCGAAGTTTCATAATCGAAGAGCCATATTCAAGAGGAAAATATCCTGACCATCATATCTTCATCCTCCGCACCTGAACTGTCAGTATAGTCCTCAAGATTTACAGAAATTCTTCTCTTCCTCGTGGAACGCCGGAGGTCAGATGCAATTGGCTGTACGTCATTAGCAATGTTATCAAGATTCTGGTAAAATCAGACTAAGATAAACGTTATGCAATACAAAGCAAGTAATAGGGAAAAAGTCATAATCGTTGGACAAAAATGATCATCTTCTCGGGGAGGAGAACTGCTCTTTATAGCACTAACCCCTCTTTCCAGTCATTCACGTAAATAGACTAAACGACATCCAATGGTACTTTCAGATGAGGGAAAAAAAAAACCTTTTAATTTAAATGTTGATGTCCGATGCTTACCGTGGCATTTGATGCCCGTGCTGGCTTGCTCCCTTTATGCAGCATCTTTGCGATCTGCGAAGCTGCCGTTCTTGTCTTTGTGTTTCTTTTCCTATTATGTAAGTTTGGTGAGTAGTAATAGTATGAGCGACCATACAATTTGGGTCTCCTCCTAAGCCTATCGCTGCTTCTAACTGGCTTAGTATCAGACCCATCTCCTTGACTCGATCGCTTCGGATGCATAGGGAAATGCTACCTCTGATGAGTATCTCCTTCCATAAACTACAAAACATAAGATTCACAGATCACATATGAGCACCATAGCCAGCAGAAAACGAAATACAGTTTTAAGAAAAAATTAACAATACAGGGTTGCATTTCTGTCAGGTCTGTAATCAACAGGGATCAAACCTGTAGAATTCAAACACTCATACTAGGGAATAAGTAGAAAAGTAACTTTCACATCTCAAAAGAATCCCAGAAGGAACACTAACTAATAATATATCACAGCCACGTCCTTTCATGGTAGTCTAACTCCTAATAGACATGCATTCGTAGAGATAAAGCTCAGAAGGGACGCCACTAAACCTCCGATTAAAACAATGAAAATTCCTAACCAAACCCTAGAAACTGGAGCTGAAAGTGATCAGTTCAAATAAATCTACGGTTTCTGTAGGGAACGGGGAAGAGATTAATGCTTATGAACAGCTACACAGACTGTTTATCCGATTGCATTAGCCATAGAACTCAGACGAGCCAATCAAGTGAGAGATGAACGGAGATAATGCAAAATCGAGCAAGCCTGATAGATTGATGATAACATAAAGAGACGAAAACCTGAAGATTGCAGAAGGTGAGAAGAGAGAAAGATCGAAAGTGTCAGTGGAGACTGCGGAATTTGCAGGTCCGTCTTCGTTGCTCTTCTCCCTCTTTTTCTTTTTCTTTTCCTTCGAGCGTTTTTTTTCTCTCAACCTTTTTGTTTTTTGTTTTTTGTTTTTTTTTTTCCGGCTGCTGCTTTAATAAATTTTCTACCTCACTCCCTGTTTGGACGTCAGATTATCTCTATCCCTACCTCTCTTAGTCCATGGATATTCTTCTTACAAGTTTGGATTATTTTGAAATTACTCCCCCAAAATAATCTTATATCATATATTGACCCCATAACTTCATGGCTTTAGCATATTTAAACTACAAAAAGTAATAATTATCTAATTTTAAAAATAAATTTAAATGACCATTAACACTTCTTAAACCCAAAGGTTTAGTTACACGTCACTCATCACTAAGGTTTCTTCTCATCTAAACACATTTTGTTGATAATCTTTTTTAAACATAGATTAGTTCTTCTTGCTAACAAAACAAGAGAAATTACAAGGCATATACGACTCCAAATCACTTACTTTTAAATGAAAAAACTTGGAAGGTACTTGAATCTTCTCTTAAACTTTATTCACAATAATCAAGTTTTAGTATACATAGTTCATCACAGATCTACAATTTTCAGCAATCTTAGCCTCTTCTGTAGTATCTGATAATCCTCAAAGACCATTTGCTTGCCAAAATGCCTTTCATAAGGGCAAGTTTCAGTCTCCAAGTTATACACAAACGGGATGCTCTTGCTCTTGCATTCCCCATAAAGCCATATACAGTTTCTTGGATACAGTTCACCTTTTACAGAGGACTTATTAGAAAATGGTTTTAAAAAATGATCAAGGAGGAGATTCTAGAGTCCACAAAGCAATTAGAGTTTCTTGCTTTTGATAGATTTCTTCAATTTGGATAATTTGCTTGGGGTCTCCCTGGAGGCAGATGGGCAAAGCTCACTGATACTACAAACTCCGCAGCGTGGTCTTAGCGGTGTGCATATATTTTGTCCGAAACCTACCTGTATGAATTTTCAGCCAAAAAGGGTGTGGAGTTATAGAAACGAAATGTTCATATATAATATATATTCGCATCGTTAAAGTTAGAATCTCCAAGGATTACGCACCAAAAGAAAGTTAATAGCGACCCATTCTTCTTTTGGAAGCCATTGTTGCAGACCTACTCTAGTTTCCTCAGGGGAGGACGTTTTCTGGTCAAGACCACGTTAGAAATAGGTGACAAAGGGCAGACAAAATACGAAGCAAAATTTTAGCAAGTGTTGAGAGCTTATCTCATAGAGATTATATAAGCATGATGTTTGAGAAGCACCTGTTTCGTTCCTGGTTTAGACACCCAGCCAAGCCGATTACAAATGCGATGCACATGTGTGTCTACACATATCCCTTGAACATCATTCCATGCTATATGCAAAACCTATCGCAGGACATCAGAAGAAACATTTGAGAACTTTTAAAATATGCATCTCTCTTACAAAACTGAGTAATATGGCCACATTTACCAGATGAGCAATCTTAGGACCAACTCCTGGAAGTGAGAGTAGTTCTTCCAAAGTGCTTGGAATGTCACCACCATACTTCATGAGACAAATTTTTGCAACTTTCTTCACATTATTAGCCTTCCTAGTATAGAATCCCACCTAATAGTATAGGGCAAGTACGTCTCGTATCAGAATTAGACGGAGAACAACATTTTCCGTTTGTAGTTTTTCTCAATTCTTTCCTTTTTCAGTTCTTATGAAGCTTTTCGCAAACAATATGGCAGTAACAAATATGTGTACCGGGTAGATCAATTCCTTTATGGTTGATTCATCGGCTTTGTCAATGGCTTCGGGAGTGAGAAGGCCATTTTGATGAAGACGTTCTACTGCCGCTGCATATTAGAAGTGTTTGGGTATAGAATCAGGAACGAGATCCAGATGATATCAGAGATACTAGAATGGTGAAACTAAGCGTTCTTTCGACATGGGTAAGCAGTTCAAACTCACCACTAGTAACGTGATCTTTAGTCTGGCTTGAAAGAAGTGTTCCTATGAGGACATAAAATCGCCTTTCCTAGAAATAGCGGGAAACAAGATCAGAAGCAAAAACAAGAAAGGTACGCATAATTTAAATTTATGAAATGTGGAAACAACCAAGGCAGCGTGAATCAAGAATAACAAAATTTCCTAAACGTACGCTAGCAATTTGTTACCAGTAAACAGACTACTTTCACAGTAAGCAATTCGGAACATAGCATATCTCACTAAATGCTTCCACCTAAATCTAATAGTCACAAACTCAGCAATAGCTCAATTCCCAGATCGAGTATGATATTCTACCTTGGGAGGTAAAAAGCTTCCGGTTCTATCACAATTTAAAGGGTCAACTGTTGCTTCTTCTGAAGATCTCATTTTTTTAATACCCTCGAGCACCTTTTCCCAGTTTTCAGGTGGTCTTCCTAAATACGATTAACATCTCAGGGACATCCTGTTTTCCATAAAGAATAAACATACCGACCATGCCACTAAAGAGTAGTGTTTCGTGAAAGCAAAACCTGCCGTTTTGTTTGACGATGCGGCAGTGTTAGTTTCTGTTGATTTTGACGTCCCTGCAAAACCACATCATACAAGAATTCTGCTATGAGTTGAAGGGCAGCGAGAACAAGTTTTGATTCAATCACTTCATTTCTATCAATCCATAATACATTTCCTGATGATTAAGATACGAATTTTACTGAAGACTCGACACATGAAGGTGACTTATATAATCAGGAAATATGAAACTTTGGTCTTATATAAAAAGGGAAAATGCGAGACTTACTAGATGAAGGAGATCCATTGGTGTTCCTGTGAGAAAAGTCTTCAATATCAGGTAACAATCCGCACACTTCCTGCATCATTTACATAGACAAAGACCAAGAGGATAATTCTAAACGTATAGTTGAGTGAGAGTACAAATAACATAACCTCATTTTGGTTAAAAAGTAAAAACAATAGAAAGCAGTGATCAATGTTTGTCTCATTTCCAGGAACTTTACAAGCCAAAGGGATCATCAACTAATTGGCTATAAAGCTCCAAAGCTCTCAAGAATTATCATAACCCGACGCAAGATTTGAAATTTCCAAAACCCTATTCTACACCAATGCAAGCAAAGTGAAGAAATGCTACTTTACGGGCACCGATTCCTCTGCTGGAATCTTCCACCACAGGCTTTAAATCTTCCTGCTTTAGCATTTTCTTCCTCAGAGATGCTCGAATCTCAGGCTCAGAAGCTCCGTTGGCTGTTTGAGAAAAAAAACAGGCATCGATCTTAACGATCGACCAGATACGCAGCGAAGTTCCATTCAATACAGAATCAAGTCGACCTGAAGTGGAAGCAGAACGAAGATTTGGAGATTGTGCGGTGATGGATTTGGCAGACGATGAAGTAGGGTACATTCGGCGATTCATAGCATTGAAGACTCGAGCGGCGGTGATGAGAATCATAGAGCCAACTTCCGTGTTTCATTCAGACCCGAATGAGAAACCAAATCATTTTGACAAATTGAGGAGCAAATTGATTTGATGTTGAGGTTTATGTAATAAATTGGTAATCGAGGAGCAAATTAATTTTGATGTTCAGAAATTTTAGAGTTTTACTTTAGGCGAATAACTCTAACTCTAGTTATGCTTTTTTCTCTAAGCAATACTCAAAGCTCGAGTCTTTTTATGCTAAACCAAAATGCTGTCTTTTTCAAGTCAATGAGAATCTGATTATAAACTCAGTATAGAGAGCAAAATGATAAAAGCAGGAACAAAATCTGTTGCCAAAACAGTTTTGTTTTGTTTTTGGCAAGTATATTCTAGTTTCAAAGAGAATCATCAAACAAGAAAGTGTCAGAGTTAAATTCTGAATCTATACCCTCTCTACCCTTGAACTCGCCAAGCCCCACTGCGTTTTCAATTGAGAAATCATTCATCAATGCGAAATCGTCTTCCAACATTGTCTTGCTTCTGCGGTTAATGAGCTTTCTAGTTGTTATTTGTGCTTTGGCTCTTTCTGCTGCAATCACTTCTTCGGCCATTTCAATAGGTACAACCTTTGAGCATGCTTTGCTCGATTTTCTCAACCTTGATGGTAAACTTTTGTTCCTCTTCACGCAGTTCCTGATGGGCTCGTTCTTCACGCTCTTGTCATTTTTCTTCTTGTTGCTGCTATTGCTGGTAGTTCGTTTGAGCTCTGGAATCTTGGATGCGTTTGTTACAGGACCATTGAACACAAGCTTTCTCTTACACCCGTCTTTGAGATCTAGTTTTCTTGTCTGGAGAAGTTGTGCTCTCATGGATCTTGGGGATGTACCTGCAGACACTTTGGCATTCAACAACTTCTTTCTCCGAGGTGACATGGAGAAATGCTTCAAGATATCCTCCGGTGTCCAATCAAATCTCTGCTCGTATGGCCAGAAAAGCGGCTCAGCAACATTACTACTGTTCTTAGAATCCAAAATCTCTGCACTTTTCTCATGAACCGAAGATGTTGCTGTGCGACTAATGGGACCAGATGGCAAATCAGAGGAGATCGTCCGAGAAGGAGAAGTATTCTCTGATTCAAGTTCTGTACATGAAGATGGTGAAAAGCTAACTTTCTTTCCTTGTGAACTCTGAGTAGGAGAATCAGGAACGGTGGAATTTGGAGCAGAAGAAGATGAATCTTCCTTAGAAGCTTTCTTCTGAATGTTATCAGCAGTCTCCTTCGTGTTCCTTGGGATTCTACAGCGGTCTTTAGTGGAACTTGCTTCTTGATGATTCAGAGTAAGAGAAGAATTTGCAAGGCTCGATAACCAAGAGACTACACTCTCATCAACGGAGAAACGAAACGTAACAGATAACCTGCGTTCCTCAAGAAGAGAAGTAGGAGATGCACAATCTGAAGACAACCATATTGAATCACTGTCATCAAAGCTTCTCCATTTCCCAAAGTTCTTATTCGTCCGGCCACCACGATCATCGATCTTTTCCCGTCTTGGTAGCGGCGTTATCCCAGCAGATGATTTGATCCTTGTTTTGTTTGTGACATCTGAAATCTTCTTTGCTGCGGGCTGCTTCGTGGATTCATAGTTAGTAGAACCTGTTGATTTCGATCTTGGAAGCAACTTGGGCTCAACGCCTCCTGTACTTGTTGCATTCTTCTTCTTCCTGATGGAGAAAGATGAAGCCACTCTCTTCACAAAGCCTTTAGATCCATCTTTCCCATCCGTGAAAGCCATTGAATCACTTTCTGTAATTTAACCTTTCAAAATAAAACAAAAGAACCAGAGAAGAGAAGGTTCATGAGTGACAAGCATTGCTATAGATTGAGGAGTACATGTAGCATTGCTATAGATAATGACACATTAACCACTAACTTGTAGGAGGATTTGAAAGAGTCAACGAATTAGCTTCTAGAGAAAACACAAGAAATAGTTGACTCTTGCATTAGAATTAGTATATTATTAAACAGTATCAACAAATATTCTTAGTCTTTAATCTTCTTCAAGAGACAGTGACCGTGTGTATTCTCTGTGAGATTGATTTAGACAGTCCTAAAATTCGAATTTCTAGATTGGTTACGATCTATAGTTCTATACACCAGATCCACAGAGAAGAAAGAACAGGATCGAGATAGAATATGCGGCAATCGAAAAGCATGATTCAAGCGAATCTTATATTGTAATTTAAATTTTGATTTACCGATGCTCAGTAAAGCAGCTTTTGCTAGAACCAAAAGTCCAAAACTAACTTCGGCAGGAATCTCTTTAACAAGGATACGTGAAAAATCCTAGAGTTTCGCGCGTTCTTACGAGGGCAAATAATAATAAAAAATATATATATATTTTTTAAAAAGTATTAATTTAAGTAAGTAGCTTACTGGACAGAACGTTCTCTTTTGACCTTTGTAGTCCGTGCGTTGACCAATGTGTCAGCTAACATGTCAGCATTTTGTTAAGAGCCAATGAGCCATATTTGCCGTTCTTGTACATAAGAGACTTCTTCATGCTTTGCACAAGTACAAATACCAAAAAAAAAAAAAAAAGGAAGCACACTCTTTTCTGCAACGTCCAAAGAGCATAGAATGAGTACTTAGCTCGTCGATCTCAATGTTTACAAACATTTATTGTAGACTATATTATTATAAGCCAAAACCCACAAAAGATTACAGATTATGAACTTTCTTGAGGTGTTTTGGATTCAGAATTACGAGCAATTAGTGTATACAGATATCATATAGCAGGTAAAAGAGACTAACACAAAGGAGACAACATTTCCTCTTGACATGGAGAAACTTTTCAGACAAAGAGACTCCAGTTGGTGTTCATAGGCATTGCACTAGCAGAGCAAGGCAATCAAAAAGCCAAAGTAACAATGTGTAGATTCTTTTATACTATACAATATATAAGGTAGATTGAAAAAACTCTCACAAACTCTTACGGTCCCTCGTCCCGCATAAGACAGAGAAAGATAGTTCACTTGGGCGTTCAGTGGTGGGTCTTGCCAGCCTTAGAACTCAGAGGAGGCTACTGTAAAACCCAAACCTTTCTCCAATTTGCTTAACACTTTTAATTCCAAGTAAATTAATAGCTTCTTAATAAGATGGCGGCACACTAGAGAGAGGCATAGAGAGGGATTGTAACTGAAACCTGAGAGATCTCAGTTTCCATCTTGGTTTTTGCTGGACCCACCATTTTTGGAGCTTCCTTTACCTTTCCCACCGCCTTTTGTCTTGCTAGATTTAGAGTTTGTTGATTTGCTGCTAGCCCCTTGCGTATCCACATCAGCAAGACCATTCTCCAGAGCTTTCACCAGATTTTCAAAGTAGGTTTTCGTTATGCTGTTTATACACGACACAAGTCCGGTTAGCATGTATATGGTTGTTCAGCGTCTCAACTAGTTCAGCTAAACCTATGACAGTATCTGACTACACATACAACAACCGATCTTTAAGTCGAGATAGGGTTTATCTTGATCCGTCTAAAAAGCTGATGCCTTCTATTGCTCTGTACCAAACAGCCGAATAGATTAAAAGAAAAAAACACTCACCTGGTCAAACCAGTTAATTTTGTCCGGAAATGATTGAAGTCATCTGAAGGGCCTTCAGCATCTAGAAACACCGCCAATTCCTTCTCTACGCATTTGTGGAGCCTCTCCAAACCTGACTCAGCCTCCCCTGATCAAATCAACAAGACAAACTTCAAACTTCAAGGGTCCACTGACACAACTAGCTGTTCCAGCCAATCTACAGATGAGGATTGTGACCTTGCAAATACTCGAAAAATTGTTTCTTATCGTGATCAGGTAGATAGTACCCATATGCATATGTCCATTTCAGTACCCGTCTGCATTCAATGATCTGTAAAGGTATAATGGGGAACACTCAGAGATATGGTGTACATAAATCTCACAGTTATTGAAATATTTTAGCTGCTAACCTGAAGCCACGCCTCCGTGATGAACTTCAGCTGAGATTCTGGAGTGCAGTGTATGTCACTAAGCTTCTCAAGCTAGCAAAACAACGAGAGAAGTTTGACAACAGCATGTGAGAAACTGCCGTAAACCACAAAATTCAAATCAAAATCAACAAAGTAACAACAATGCAGTCCCTATTTAGAGTATGGATACACTGCGGTGTTGCAAATAATAGCAAAGGGAATAGCTGTTAGCTCAAATAATTCTCCACTCCAAAGAAGATTAACTGTCATTCGATAGATAAAAGATCAACAAGGAAACGAAATTGAATAATAACATTAACAACAATTCTTACCTTTTCCAGTCGCGCTTTCTGCAGATCCCCCATAGCTGTTTGCCTCGACTGCCAAAGCAAACAAGAGTAAGTATATATGATGGGAAGACGAGAAACCTCTTAGAATATAATGTCTTGTAAGTGTTGCAGTCAAGTAAGAAACGCGACTCTAAATTTATCTTGTTTATGGGCTGTAATTAGCCTACAAAGTACATTGGTTGGTTCGCCTTATAAACTAGCGATTACTCAACCATACCCCTTCACATGATTCACATTTTCGATGCTCACAAACAAGGAGCGTATAGAACACTTTTAGCTTTCAAGTGTTGTAAGGCATAAGAAGTATAAAAAAATGTGCATACCGTCTGATTGCTTGCCCAGCGTTCATAATAATGAGTGTATCTCTCGAGCGAATTTTTTGCCATCTCTCTCCTCTTTTCAGCCTCATCATACTAAAACAAACAATTGATTGATATCAACAAAAGAAAACTAAAAACCACCAGTGACTACACAATATACCACTATAAATTATCAAGTAGAAGAGGTCCTACCAGTCCTTCTTGCTTAGCCGCCTCATACCGGTTGCAGGCATAAAAACCACCAGTTCTTTCCCCGTGATCTGTCCATGCATTAAGGCAAAGCCTAAAGATTCATACATATAAAGATATATTCATCAGCACTTCTTGCACTTGCATCACAAGATTAAATCCTAAGACATCAGATAGAAACAAGCTTGCGATCCAACATTGCAGAGAAAGAGTAACAACCAAACTTGGACATCTTTAGAGATGGGGATAAAGCATTACCAACAAAACTCATATTTACAAGGTGGTGTGCATGTCATGTGCATGCAGCCATGATTCTTTTCAATTGGCCGCTTACACTTCGGGCAAGGCTTTGAATTTGCAAGTATCCTGGGTATGAGGAGGCAAAAACTGATTAGCATGTAATATAAATAAAATGGCAGACGCAATAGAAATGACATAGCTCCAGGGGTAATTCAGCATAGTTATGCCTGATGTACGGTAGAAATAAAAAGAAGATTGAGGAAGTATGAACACGAATAATACCAATTCATATTTTCAGATTCAGCGCTGTTCTTACGTATCCATTGTGCAACCGTGTCGCAATCCACGGGACGGTGAGCCTCTTCAGTGCACTGGAATTTCAGATTTATTACAGTCACACAGATAAATCAAAGTGATTAAATAATGAAGGGAAAGCAGATTAGTCGGCTTTGACACCAAGAACTTACATTCCAGCAAAAGCTATGCGAACACAAGCAGGAAACATCATAACTGCCAGTCCCGGCAGCAAAATCAATTGCATGCTCACATCCTGGGGCAGGACACCACTTCATCTGAAGCAGAACAAAAAAATGAGAGCGACATCAAGACAAAACATGCGCCACATCACAGGCATACATATGACTATAGTCTGCGTAAATCAACGGCGTTGGGAAAAGTTGAGATTATCTAGATTTCATATCAGAAAAAGCCGGCAGCCAGTCCATACAAGATTAAGAATAGGTTTTTAGCACCAGTAATTTGCAAAATAAAATGGAATTTATTTACAATTTCAACATAGGAGAAGTAAAAGCTTCCTAGGAATTGGTGTTCATTAAAGCATGGTAAGAAGAACACGAGGACAAAATTCACTTTTAAAGGTTAAAATTATTAGCAAGAGCATCAAGCAGTTTCTGTTTCTTGCGGTAAGTTATGCGGTGTGATATATGTTATCTTGGACGCCTTACCTTTCTGTTGTCTTCAATATAAGACCTAAGAAAATATCTATAGTACTTCTCCTTGTCTTCCTTAGAAGCGAATTTGTCGAACATATCTTGACCAACAGCAGCAGGACAAGAAGGCTCGGGACATTTTAGCATCAAGCATCCTGGGCCATCATTGATGGTTGTACTGATGTATCCTATATAAGTGTAGAGGATAAAAGGAAACGTATAAGAAAAGAAATGTTCTAGCAGAAAACAGAAACTTGATTCCACACACTTCAGGCATAGAAAAAACAAAGCTTAACAACTAAATTTGGAGGCAGATATCTTTGAAACAGTGTAACCGAAATGCTAACTAGATATACAATCAGATAAATCCAAGAAAAATTATAAATCTAGCAGTCCCCCTTTCTGAAAAAGCTACAGATCTACAAGGAAAACAAAAAAATACAAAAATGACATACCAGTCCAGCATGTAGGACAGAAAGGATGACCACAAGAAAGCGATACAATTTCTTCGGGAAGAAAGGATTCAAAGCATATTCCACAAGCAAGCTAAACATCAAATGCGTCAGTGAAACGTGAACTACCAAGCGAGAAATATAGAAAAACAATTTAGAGCCGAAAATTAAATGAATTACTTCTCCGCCATCAGGGGCTCGAACAACAGGTCCCTCCAATATGCCAACAGTTTTCCGAACTCTCTCCTCATCCGCAAACCATTCATCATGAACTTTACTAACACTCCTAAAATGACACATTTCTCATGCATTAGGGAGCTAGAGAAAAGGGACATCAATATATGTTTTCAAAGAACTTAATAGAGTCCATTTAATGAAGCAGATAGAAACAATCTCATGGACGAGAAATTCGTTTCCAAAAATGTATTTTGAGGATAAACAATATGGCAAATACATACAACTGAAAACATAGGGAACAGAGAGACTGGTAACAAAATCACACGGTAAATGTCAAGGGAATTTACCAGTGATAGTGAAGAAGCAAAATGCTCGCTTCGACCTCGCTTATGGAGAGGACCATGGAAACTCGCCCAATATCATCCTTCTGGAGCCTGCAGATATCTTCTTCCTTGAGAACAACATAATTTATCTGGAAGCATGCATCATTACAACAACCATGAGTCAATGGTCACAGTAAAATAAGAGCAGATGTGAAATAAACAGATAGAAAAACATTCAGCCATGCGGTAACTCCATGCCAATGAATTCCCCTTTTTTTTTATCAGCAACAGAATCCGTAGGCCAGAAGCCAAAAAAAAATTCTTTAAGCTCAGCAATTCCCGTTAAAAGCCAGACAGAACATATGAGCAAACTAAACTGCTAAACACTAAAGTAAGCTCAAAACGGTATCAAATTCCAAACTTTAACAGCCATTGCTAATAGTTTGCTATCAAATGAAGTAATCATGAGAGAGCCGTAGCCTAATTATCCTAAACAAAACAGAAACCCTAAAATTATATATACAGATTCCAGAATTCGCCGGCTGCAAAAGCAAGTAACAACTAACAAGTCTAAAGAAAATAAAATATATACAAACTAAAACCCACCTGAGAGCAACGCGAGGCGATCATCACGGAATCGTCCACGTCTTCCTCAACAAACCCGTAATCGGGTTCATCACCATCACTTTCGTTGTAATCATCTGTCCCGCCGCTGTAAAAATCATCCTCTCCCGATTCGATATCGTGGGCATCGAGCATGTCATCCTCGGAATCCATGATCGGCGATGCTTTCTTGGACAGTCAAAGATCCTTTCTTCCCTTGTATTCTCTACAAAGGCTTGAGCTTTATAGGAATCAGACGAAACCCTGGCTCCTTCTTCCCTTGTGGCTGGGCAAAGTAGGGTTTGGGGTTTCGATAGCAAAAAAGGTTCCTGCTTTATAGGAGAGAGAATCTCGCAAGGGAAAGTAAACAACTTTATAAGTTGAAGGAAGGTAAACGGAGCTTTGATAGTCTGATCGAGAAGTTTGCGTAGGTAAGATTCCGAATCGCTGGGCTCGCGATTCAGAAATCGAGTAGATGAGATATGGACTTATACCACTATCGACTAGCCCTGGGACGGATCCGGATATCCGGATTTTTTAAGGTATCCGGATCCGGATCCGGATCCGCCCGGATCCGTGTTTTCACTATCCGGATCCGGAATCGGAGTTTTCGGATATCCGGATTTCGGATATCCGCCTAAATATTGAGATATCCGCGGATATCCGGATCCGGATTCAAAAAAAAAATTATATCAAAAATTTAAGAATAAAAGACAAATTAAATTAAAAAAAAAGTTTTTAATATGTTTGATACCTCAAAATATCAAATAACAAAATGTTTCAAATAAAAAGTCTAAAAAACAGTAAAAAAACTCATAAACGTGTTTACAAGGATTCGGATCCAAAAAAAAAAGTTATATCAAAAATTTAAGAATAAAAGACAAATTAAATAAAAAAAAGTTTTTAATATGTTTGAATGTTTGATACCTCAAAATATCAAATAACAAAATGTTTCAAATAACAAGTCTAAAAAACAATAAAAAAAAAACTCATAAACGTGTTTACAAGATTCACGTGATTCAGATTCTTCTTTTACTTTTGAATTCAGCAATCGTATCTGCCTATGAACACAAAGAAAGTAGCGAGGAGATAATTGACAATTACTTAGATTGCAGCACAAATTTCGAATTTCCACATAAAACAATTTAGTGATTCAGGGTTTTAGTGAAAAATGACGACAAAAGGAAGGTGTCGTTTTCTTGGGCTTATCTTGTTTTATTTCTTAAATTTATTGGGCTTATCTAAATATGATTGCATGAATAATCAAAGCTAATGGGCTGATATCTATTATACATTATACATATATATATATATATATACACGGATCCGGATATCCGGGGTTCAAAAAACTTATTATCCGGATCCGGATCCGGATCCGCCGGATCCATAGTTTTGTTATCCGGATCCGGATCCGGGACCCCCGGATATCCGGATTTTCGGAGCGGAGCGGAGCGGATCCCGGATCGGATCCCGGATCCCGGATAATAATTCCAGGCCTACTATCGACTGCTCCAGTTAGTTTTTTCTTCTTTTTCTTTTTTAATATTAGTAATCCTTTTTTCTGTTTATATGTTATTATTCGTAAATTCTCTATTTTACTACTATTAGATTTGTTTCTTCTGGTGTATAAATGTCTATTTTCTATATTTAGTTGAAGTTTTAAAAGTAAAGTATTCCCAAAACATTGATTTTATGATAAAAAGTAAAAACATTGAATTCTATCACAGAACATATAATTACAGAAGCACAACAAGTTTTGTCCTAATTACAAAATCTATATATGACATGGTTACGTCTTTTGTAATTACAAAACTTACTGGGTCTGTCTCAGCTTCTTTTTTAAACAAGTTACGTGTTGCGTTTTGGTGTTTTGTATCTAATTGAATGAAAAGTAGATGTGATGGCTTTTTCAAAACGTTATTCATTAAAAGCAAGTGGAAAACATGACAAACTCCCAACATCTCAGACTTTTGACTTTCTTGGTTGAAGTATCTAATATCTGAGCCCAACAAAGTCACATCAGATTATATTTCTAGTTGAGCCCAAGATCCGTGTGGTGGGCTTGAGAGGCACATCAAAGAGTGTGTGTTGTTCGTATAGTTATAGTAGACATAAGTTTTTTTTTTTTTTTTTTGAAAGGAAGTGGACATAAGTTGGAAGCAAGTATCTTACCCTTCTACGTTGTAATGCCTACAAAAAAAAATCTGATCAGTGTTTCTTTGGCCTGCGTGTTATGTCTCTTGTACGAATATCTCTCGCAGCGAAGACAGACCTACCTAACCCAAAACCCAGTCCATTTATTTTCATTTTGACCATGAAAATTGGGTGAAAATTAAAAAAATTTATGAAGGGAGATTTTAGAAAGATTTACAACGTCCATGATTTCGACATTCTTTGATTCTTTACGTATAAAACAGTAAATAGAGTCCGTAAGTCATTGACAAATAAAAATTAGAATCCAAATGATGTATCAGAAAAGAAAAGAAAAAACTCGTTGACAGAAAAAAAAAAAAAAACTGTTCATATCAGACACCCATGGTTTGTTCAAAAAAATTAGTAAATTTATACATTGTTAAAATAGTTATATATTCGAGTTAATACAATTGCATACATAACGATTTTTAACAGTGTGCAAACCCAAATCCGCAATTATTAATAAAATTTCTTAGTCATCAACACTTAGCCTCGATTAATCGTCATGATTACGGCCCGAACCACTAGCATCCTCGCTATGTGCCATCCGCGACCTTGAAGCAGGGACAACATTAGTTAAGCCATCTTCAAGATCTCTTATCAGACGCTCGTAGTGATTCCGCGTTATGCTGTTGTGAAACAAAACAAAATATTCCGCGATAGGGTTTAGGTGTTGGATTGCTTGGAAAACAAGAAACAAGGATATACGCAACTAGGAGGCACAAAAAAAGAGAGTAAAACCTAGTTAATGTTGTTAATTTGAAGCCGAATTTAGTAAAATTCTCTGATGGTCGCTCTGCGTCAAGAAAAGTATTCAGTTTATTCTGCGCATAGTAATAAAGCTTCTCCAGAGGAATCTCTGCATTATCTGATAAACATAGAATTGTTATATTTTAGTCTCTCAGCTTCAAAAAGAAACCGGTCTTACTAGCTAGTGAACCTGCATTTGCATACTGCTGTTACAAACCTTGCTTATGCTTCAGGAAAGCTTGCTTTTCGACCTCATCCTCTCTTAGGTAATACTCATAAGCATAAGTCCACATCAGGACCCTTCTACATTCCATTATCTGTATTGAAGTGTTT
Organism: Isatis tinctoria; assembly: GCA_010577795.1. NCBI lineage: Eukaryota > Viridiplantae > Streptophyta > Magnoliopsida > Brassicales > Brassicaceae > Isatis > Isatis tinctoria. Next base: position 2,176,077 of record CM021244.1, on the reverse strand, counting down.
TGCATCACTTTACTTCTGTCGGAAACCAAAACACAAAACATATATTTCTCGCACTAGTTTTAATTTTACAAACCTGAGACCAAGCTTCCGCAATGAACTCAAGCTGTGGTACAGTTGCTAACTGTATTTTACTTAGATCCGGAATCTGGCAAACAGAGAGAAAAGAAAATTAACTCAATTTTAATATATCCACAGATACTGAAATAGAACTTCAGTAAAGCATCATAGATCTCTCTTACGAGATCAGTGTGTAGTTGCTGGAGTTTTGCTTTTGCCTTTTGCATCAACTGCCCAAAAAACCAATCAAGACAAATCAATGCATTTTCGTAAGTGAGTCTTGGATATGAAAAGTTCGTAAACAAGTGCATATATACCGATTCGTTACTCTTCCAATTTTCATAACAATCTCTGTATCTATCTGCAGCAGCTTCCGCCATTTCCCGAAAATCAGTGTCTTCAATATACTACAAAACATCAGCCAAAGATTTATGAAAGACCAAAAAAGACATATTGGTTAACGCACAAACCATCAAAAGATCAGACAAGTACCGCATCGTGGGTACAAGTGTATAAACCGCAGCCAGTTTCTTCCCCGTGTTCTGTCCATTCACCACGGCAGCGCCTGCAAAGGTAGTTTCATTAAAGAAGTTAAACGTAAGATCATAATAGTTCACCACAGGAGATGAACTAATGCGGGAAATTGCAGAGATCACAATATTAGTAAATTACCAACAGAAATCATAGTTACAAGGTGGTAAGCATTTCATCTTCAGTGACAAATCTTGATTTTCTTCGATCCTTCGCTTACACCTAGGACAAGGCACCGTGTTTTCTTGTACCCTAGAATCATAATCCAAAAGGACTGAAACGTTTGAAGATTCAAGGTTTATAGAAATGGGAAATAGATAACCGAATATTTATTGTACCAGTTTGGGTTTTGGTTATCAGAAATGTTCATTGCTAACCATTTTGCAGCTGATTTACAGTCCACAGGACTGTGAGCGTCCTTGCTGCACTGAAGCTATGATTCAACTACAGTAATAGAAACTGGAATAAAGACAAAAGAAAAAAAAAGACTGTAGAGCTAGATACTCACATTCCAACAGAAACTAAGCAAACAGAGACAGAACACTTCGGAATTTCCAGAATCAGGAGTAACATCAATTGCGCAACTACCCCCCGGGGCAGGACAACATTTCATCTAACGCCAAAAAGAAAAAGAAAAAAGCTAAATCAGACCTTTAAACAGCAACTGGTTCATATAGTGATGATCTATATGATTTATCTAAGGTTTTGTTTATGGCTTGCTATACCATATTGCTGCCGTCAACGTAAGATTTAAAGAGATATCGATCGTACTTAGTCTTCTCTTCCTCGGAAGCAAACCTCTCGATCATGTCTCGACCAACAGAAGCTGGACAAAAGTCGTATGGACATTTCACTGTCCAATACCAGTCAGCAGCTGGAATCTCATCGATGTTTATGTTGATATGCCCTATTAAATTACAGGTCAGTATATATATATATAGTAAGGTCGACGAAGAACTTAAATAAAAAATTTGTATCTAACGAGATCATACCTGTCCAGCAGTACTTGCATACACGATGGCCACACGAGACCGATGCAGACTTCTCAATTGAGTGTGATTCGCAACAGACTCCGCAAATGAACTATAAGAACGTTAAGACAATCATATGCCAACTTAGACTGGGACAGAAAAAACCGAGTAGAAGAAAAGCTTTTGGATATTACCTCTTTGTCATCAGAAGATGAATCATGTGGTCTCTCCAATAAGCCAACGCTTTCTCTAACACTTGCAGCATTATCAAGCCATTTCGTGTGAAATTCACTAACATCCCTGAGTATATATGAATTTACAGAAACAGAGAGATCAGAAAGGGTTTTAATTTTCTTGTAGAAGAAGAAACACAAAAGTAAGAAAACAATGTTACGAGTTACGACGCAAATACAGCTTCTTACCAGCGAAATGGAGGTAGCAGAAGTGTAGCTTCGGCTTCGGAGATCGAGCAGATATCTGAAACTATTTTGATCTCATCTTTCATACGCCTTAGAATATCTTCTTCTTTCAGAATAGTTACATAACTCTGTCGGATAGATGTTTCGGTCTGATCATGTTCTTCAGGTGCATCGAACCACTCCTCCTCCGATTCGATATCGATCTCAGCCAGCCTTTTGACTTGGGAATCATCCATTCGAGAGCAAAATGAGAGAATGGAAGTCTCACAACTTTTTCCCCTGTTTAAATAATTCAATATATGGAAGAAGACGAAGTTTTGCCAAACAAAGGAGAGAAAAGACCAAGTCTTTGAAACTTTAAATTATAGATGTGAAATTGCAATTTCTCTGACTTTTATGACAAGGATATCTATGCTTCTCGCCTTTTAATCCATATTTGTTTCAATACATTTGAAATGGGAAACCACACTTGCTCTACCTCCGGTCCCTTCAACAAGGAAGTTTACCCAAGACAATTTGGATACGTCTTAAAAATGAAATGGTTGATTTTTGTTTTCCTGTCGACTTATTTAATTTAATCTTATGCATGGTGAAAAAATTATGTCAATTTGTTCTTTTACTTTTCATGATATTTTTTTTTGTTCATTTTCACTTTTGATAATAGCTTTAATTTAGTAAAAGCATTTTGAATATTATTAGATTCATGTTTGTTCGATCAATTATCACTTTATATCTCGCTATTCTATTAATTAATGTAAAATTACATATTTTAAGATTAATGTTGATGTAAATCTAAAAGTCATGTAAGCAGCAAAGTCACGATTATTAGATACGTAGATGTTGGAAGAGTCATACATGCTAAAAATAAGTGATATTGGAGGGAGTATTGTATTCTCCGTTTCTTCCGAGAAAGAGCCTCCCATAGCAGTTTAGACTCAACATGGTTCTTTTTCAATATAACAATAGATAAGTCTACGTCAACTCCATATTATTAAGCCAGAACGTGTCCATTACCCTTCAAGGAAAATTTCATTCTTTGTCACAAATTATAAAACTTTTGTGAATTAGATTGTTATGATTTGTTTAGATCCGTCATCTAAGCGAACTATTTGTTTTTGTTTTTTCAGATGACCCGATCAAATCATGTGTGCCATTGGGAATAGTCGACGCGACATTCGAAGAATTTCTCATACAGGTTCGGTTGATTCGTCTCTTCAACTCAAGTGAAACTTCGGGTTGACTAAGAATGTAGACTTGGTCAGTGGCGGAGCCAGCTACATCTTTCACTGGGGTCAATTTGATTCAAACTATATTAATAGGGGTCATATAAGCTAATTGTGTAACATTTCACCAGAATTTTTCTAAAAAGTATAAGTAAATTTTTTATTTTTCAGAAATTCACTGGGGTCAATTGACCCCCCTTTCATACACATAGCTCCGCCCCTGGACTTGGTTATGCTAACATCACACACACACACACATATATATGTATATATCGGTATAATTAAATTATACGATTAATAGATAAGTGCACCATTTGTTACTGGTTTTATTAAACCAGAGGCCAAATCAATGTCTCGTTTAATGTAATAATCTTAAGGATTTGAAGAATAAAGAGATATGAGACGATAGAAGAAAGACGATGCGCTGATCTATATGATCATATCATCCCTACGTATAATCATCCGCCCTTGTAATCTTAGTATAAATTATTAATAGCCATATACTGGTACACATTTTGTTGTGCCTTTACGAAGTTTTTCTATTTGTAAAAAGTGACGTGTGTAGCCTTTCAAGGGTAAAGAACTAAAGGGGAAAGCCGAGAGCGTTAGATCATGTGGATCCCATCAGTGTCTCCGTTATGGCTCGCACCACGAGTGCAAGTGTGCAAAATCAAATAAAAAAAAGTTTATAAAAAAGATTATAGGAAAAAAATAAAATTTTAATAAGCCGCTCCTTAATATATTAATGGGCACTCATTTTTTTGTTTTTTCCGGAAATCAGTAACCATAGTGGTTTCTAAAGCAATAACCTATAGTCTAATGGTGACACGAAATAATAATAACTAGAAAGAAGTAGAAACAAAAGATGAGTGGAATTACGCGACTGATTTTGTAAATCTCATCCTCAGACGGTTATTTGATTCTCTGTCTTCTCCGCCTCGTTATGATTGTTATTTACGTCAAAAAAAATAAAAATATTATCTCGGAATATTTAATTTGTAAAAATAGTATGTGTGGACAATTAATGGATATAAATGTAAAAAATTTGGACCATGTATCTCAATAATAATTGTAAGCTCAACAATAATGATGTGACTCTGTATTCTTCTCCTACCAGCTAAAATTATTGAGCGACAAGGGACAGGGGACGTGGGTTTGTTGGCCTATATTCATCTTCAGTTTAGGATCTCTCCACTCTTTATCAGTCACGTGTCCCGAGCAGTAACTCCAACTGTATATCTTGGTGTCACAACCCAGTCCTTTACCAATGGACACTGTTTCACATTCACTCACCACGGGTTATTATCGTTTATCCACATACTCATAACATATAGTACATGTCATCCTCATTCACGTAACTAGTGATATGCATATATACATGTCGCCTTCCATATTATAGTTGATTATTCATAATTTTAATCAATTCAATTTTGCTTACTTTCCGCTTCTTTATTTATTTCTAAAATCAGAACAATAAATAATCGTTAACATCTATGGCTAATTAGAAAAAAAAAATAAAGCTGAGGTAACGGATGATCGTTATAGAATAAACTTTCTATGATTTTCGAGTAACTGATTTTAAAATGGATGCAATTACTTCCTTTCCGCTAATCGCTGCTTAATTATGTTCTTAATGTTGGGGCCCACAAGTTTTAATACGACAAAAGTCACGCGAGAGAAGATGATATCCATCAACATAATCATCATCATCATGGATGTACAGCTCATTGCAGCTTTTATAAGTAACAAATCGACTCCACATATCCCTCCCCCACCACGCACGCAGTTATATATAAGGAAGGTGAGGAAGAGAGAGAGAGAGAGAGACTCAGAATCACACAAACTGAGAAAAGAGTGAGTGATGGCTTGTGTTCGCTGCAAATCATCAGATCCATTGCAACAACAGGCTTCTTCCCAACAAGCCGATACACCTGACATTGCCTTGGCATACGTCGAGGAGGACAACAGAGGCGGAATCCACGAACCGTGGGCTGAGACCTCTACTACACGCAGATCATCATCTTTGGCCGGCGGCGAGAGTCGGAAGAAGCTGGAGAGGAAGAAGAGCCACGTGCTGCTGGAAGGTTACGTGGAGACTCTTGCCACGTTGGACAACCAGAACGATCTGACGAGATCCAAGAGCTTGACCGATGACGATCTCGAAGATCTAAAGGGCTGTCTAGATCTAGGGTTTGGTTTCAGCTACGACGAGATCCCTGAGCTCTGCAACACTCTACCTGCCTTGGAGCTATGCTATTCCATGAGCCAGAGATTCTCTGACGATTCCAACAACAGGTCACCGGAAAACTCGTCGGCGGACGATTCTCCCTCGCCTCCGATTGCCAATTGGAAGATCTCTAGCCCCGGTAAATATAACCTCACTGATCTATTAAATTGTCTCAGGCCACAACTGTTTGGAAAGTACACTAGATTCCATGTCTGAAAATGTTTATATTTTGTTGCTTGTCAGGTGATAATCCCGATGATGTGAAAGCTAGGCTCAAATACTGGGCACAAGCCGTTGCCTGTACCGTCCAATTGTGCAGCTAAATGATTCATTGTCACGTGACTCACGTCTGAAGCAGGATTTATAGTGAAGATGTGTTACTTACATGAACATTATCTCAGGCACTGTTTAGCTGAGGTGGAAGGTCCCAGAAAGGCATTGTGAGGTCTGAAATTTAACTGAGCAATCTATAGTGACTCTTTACTATCATTCCATGTATCTCTCTTAGTAGTATCTAGTCTAATGATTTTTATGAACGCAAATAAAGGTATCAGTGAATAAACAAAAACCCATCACATTCTTTCTCATTTCCTTTACTAGTCTCAGCTTTCTAGAGCTTTAACATCTGACATCTAAACAGCTGGATTCTTGTCCATCCTGCTTTCTAGAGCATTCATTTCCACTCACCTGACTGGTCATTGGCCTAACCGAGGTAACTAATCTAACTGTGTATGTTAACTGAGTCTGATGTTGATAATGATTATTTCCGATGCTACAATGAATGCTCAGTTACGCGACAATGTAGAGCTTAGTACATGCGAGATATGAAAGCTGTTGCTGTCCTTGTGCAGTGTGTGTGAGGCTTGTGTCTATGAGAGCTATCACTAACTGGTTACCGACCTCTACTTGATGAGGTAACTAGTCCTAACTTTCGGTAACTGGATCAATGTAACCTTCTTTATGAAGGCAATGACATTACTACTATCCTCCCACACGTTACAGTCTTGTTACTTAATTGCCTATTCTTTCGTTATGCTCCTTGATTTTTCTGAAGAACCAGGAAAAGAAGTAAGCTATATTGGATTACAGATTTTCAGTGTTTCGTCTTCTTCGTTCTTCACTAACTGTCCAAACTGGTGGAAAAGTGAACCGCTGATCACACAAATGATGCTGACCCTTGGACGCTCAATTTGGCGAGTGAAGATGAGTAGCAGGTTTTCTGGATCTTGAGAGTTCGTGTACATATATGCTTAAATAACTTCTGATGAATGTTATGTGACACATGTTTCAATCTCCACTCCAAAAGCAGAGTCCTGAAGGGCACGAATGCAGATTTCAAATTACACACCCTCCTAATTACTAAAATTCTGAACATAAGATTCGTGACATGCATGAGTACTGTGCAAGTGCTTTAAAATTTAACTATAAGCCCTTTTCAAGGACGCACAGAGTGCTCACAAGAATCGGAAAATTGCAAGAACATATCGATTTAGATAAATGAATAGCTAAAGGTCGCATCCCTGTATCGAAAGCACAGTCTCAACTGCTATACCCATGTTTTGTGACAAGATTCAAATTCGAACTGTTAGGAATTCTACATTGGTCAACTATATAACAAGACAACGATATCGACATTTTCAAACTAGATATGTAAGGCTCAACGAAAACCTTTGCGTCAATCTTGCTCTTATCTTGGCTGAAGCTCTTTGTAAGTTGTAACCTTGTAGAGACACTCGCATCTAAATCTGGCAATGTCGCAGAAGCCGGGTCGGTCAAACCGGTACATAAACAGCTTGAGTAGAGGCCATGGACCTATATGTCACACTCTGCAATGTGGCTTAACGGTTGCTTCCAAAGCTTAACAAAGGTATTGGCTTTAAGTCTAACTAGTCAACTCTACAAGCTTAAGACCAGTACGAGAAAAATTACACTACCCGCTGTATGTTCTACGCAACAAGGACATAAAAGGCCAAATACTATTAAGTCTAAGCAACTTACTGACAATGTCTGTCAGCACCATTCACGGCAAAACACAGTGAACACCACAAGACACATCTCACAAGCTAGTCATTCAAAAGAGCAGCGTTGCTTCGCTAAGAGTAATAAAGAAAAAGAAAAATCTACGAATATGTTCTGTATAACCAAGATCTACACTATAAAAACACTTTCTTCATGATCAGGCATAGTTGATTACGGTATCTATGTCTATCGTTAAATCATATTAAAATCAGCTACCCGTCTCTCTCACTTATGATGGAACGCCAGTTATCTTACCTTCCGTTTTTGCACAATCGTGGAAACAAGTTATTATTTGTCTGCACTCCAACTGTTCCATTTAGCTTGTAACTTCTTCTTTGACTGCGCTTTTTAGTTTGCCCTCTTTCCGTGGATCTTTTCTTTTTGCTTGAATATGATTCACAAAAGCGGCTACAATGTCATGGAGCTTTGGGGGAGGCTTGTTTGTAGAAGAGACATTATGACCAGCATCCTTCAAAGCCCGAGCAACGTCCTTTTGGGCTTTCTGGAAGTGCACATTACACAAGGAAGGGACGGTCGATGCAAGTGTTGGTTTTGGACACGTTATTGCTTTCGACTGAGCTCTGAAAATACAATATAACAATACCGAGTGAGAATAGAGATGGTCAAGTAATCATCAGATGCTAGTTGCAGTTCAGGATAGAAAATTTTCAGCTCTTTGTAATCAGGGATCATATAACAAATCTAATTTAATAAGAAAGATGATATCCTCTGACATATGGTCCATTTACATTTACAAGTTCAGGAAGATGTCCTGAGACAAAATCGATGCAAGTTACTTTCAACTCCTCACTAATGAGACAGAAACCAGTATGAAAGAATTGTATTTCACAACATCACAACCGCTATATCCTAACGCGAAACAACCACAAACTAGCGAGAGAGTGACTAAGAGGAAAAAAGCGAGACTGTGAGCAAACCTTTTATTGACGTAAGTACAAGAGGTGTAAAGCTTCTGTTTTTTATCGGAGAGGATATGAAGCTGGCAGTAATTCGTGAGTGGCATGGCCTTGGACTTGCATCCATTACCACAAGCAACGCAATTGCCTTTCAGACTCGGATCACCCTTAACGCCACCATTGTTGTTATCGTTGTCTCCGCTACCTTCAACGGCAATTCCATCCCCAGTCTGTCCATCGATCCCAACCTTACGTCTCTTGTTCTGCTGATGATTCTCCTCTTTGAAAGGACTAACACCGTGCTTCCAGTAATACTCTCTGTGTTGCGCCTTGAGATCCTCCATCAGAGCCCAGTAATGGTCTCTGTAGCATTTCGCCAGCTGCTTCAGGTTGTGCGATCGGCGTCGGAGAAGCTCCGGCCGCGTTAGGTGAGTGGAGCGTCCGAGGATTTGATCCTCCACTGCCATCGAAATCGGTGAATTCGACGTCGACGGTGAGACGCTTGTGCTCGTGTTATTAGGGTATCGAAATTGGGATTCTTCGGCGTTCGTATGGCTTGAGGCACCGATGAGAAACGGGTGCCTTGGAGGTTTTGAAGAAGAAGGATTTTGCTTCGAAGCAGACGCCATTCTCACACCGAATGGACGAGAGAGAGAGAGAGAGAGAGAGAGAGAAGAGAGGAGAGAGAAATATTCTTTGGGGACACAGGAAATGGAATCGCCTCTTGATCTGTCGTTTTACCATTTACAAAAAGGCCTAAACTTAAAAGCCCATTGGGCCGTACACCATATACCGAATGTCTAGAATCGTCGAAGACAAAACGAACCGGTTGGTTAAACCACGGCCGGGGAGATTCTGAGGTCTGCTGTGCTGTGTGTGCGGCTGTCGGTGGAAGGCTCCACTTCACTTAAGTAGGGTCCACAACACGTACCAGGCTGTCTTCTCATACCGACACATTCATCACACCAAACGCAATCTTCGCCGTTGATTACACTCCAATCCAACGGTTGATAGAGACCGCTGATCCGTCACCCGCTTTAGTTTAGTCCCTTCCTCTCTTTCCCCTGAGAATCTCTTAATTTCTGGCAACGAAGCAAAAAAAAAAGTAATTTTTGTCCCGTTGAAGAACAACTAGTTTTCTTCCGTCTCTCTGGATCTAGCTGATCAGCATTGCAGGTAAGCGCTTTTACTTGGTCTAATATTGGTATTCATTATTGATTTCGTGATCTGACAATCTCTAATCTACATTCACATTTTGAAGTCTTCACAAATACTACACTTCCAAAATTCTAATATTACGCATCATTCTCTCCAATTTAGTATGGTATCGGTCAATCTACAGCTATCCAAGTGTTTTTTTTTTTGTTTTTTACTAGAAACTAAAAGATCTCCGTGTTTTTAGCTTGTCGCTGATTTGTTTCTTTCTTTGTTGATTCGAGCTATTCAGCTTTTGGCTTGTCGGAGTTTTTGTTGAGCGTAGATCTATGTGGTCAGACTTAATATGTATTCTCTCCTGGAAGAAAAACACGTTGTATCTTGATAGAATGTTCAGGAGTTATATTTGCTTGTTAGGAAGAATGAAAAAAAAAAGTTTCTAATTTTAGAGACAATACAAACAAGAAGCCCGTCTAATCATTTTTGTTTATGATCTTGTAGCTGTACCTGCTCCATAGTTGTAAGCTATGGTGACGATCCGGAGTGCTTCAGTCTTTCTTTTGGTTCTGCTGGCTGTATCGTGTCTGGCTTTGGTTGCAAATGGGGAAGACAAAACGATTAAAGTGAAGAAAGTGAGGGGGAAGAAGGTGTGCACGCAGGGATGGGAATGCAGCTGGTGGTCGGAATACTGCTGTAACCAGACGATATCAGATTACTTTCAGGTTTATCAGTTTGAGCAGCTCTTTGCCAAAAGAAACACTCCCATAGCTCATGCTGTTGGTTTCTGGGACTACCAGTCCTTCATTACCGCTGCTGCCCTCTACGAGCCTCTTGGGTTTGGTACCACTGGAGGGAAGCTCATGGGTCAGAAAGAAATGGCTGCCTTTCTCGGTCATGTCGCCAGCAAAACTTCCTGTGAGTTTTCTTCCAACTCTAAAGCTTTGGTTTTAGTTCTGTCAAGTACCATTAAAGGGATAATTTCTCTGACTAGTTGAGCTATTGATAAAGTAATGTCCTCTTTGAGCTGTCGTGAACTTTGTGGTTTCTATGTTGTAAACAGCTTTGCACTAGCATGAGTGTTACCGTGTTGTCTTACATAGGTGGCTACGGAGTCGCAACAGGAGGGCCTTTAGCTTGGGGTCTGTGCTACAACAGGGAGATGAGCCCAAGCCAGTCTTACTGTGACGAGACCTGGAAATTCAAGTACCCTTGCAGCCCTGGAGCTGAATACTACGGACGCGGTGCCTTACCCATTTACTGGTATGGATTTTCTCGTTTGAAGCTCTAAATCAAACGGTTTGCATTCTTATGTACACAAGGATCTCGGAGGTTAAGTATCGTTCTACTTGTGATTATATGAAGGAACTTCAACTACGGTGCAGCTGGGGAAGCCCTTAAAGCTGATCTCTTGAACCACCCCGAGTACATCGAGCAGAACGCGACACTTGCCTTCCAAGCTGCAATCTGGAGATGGATGACACCAATTACAAAACGTCAGCCCTCGGCTCACGATATCTTTGTTGGAAACTGGAAGCCCACGAAGAATGATACTTTGTCCAAACGTGGCCCGACTTTTGGTACCACCATGAACGTCTTGTACGGCGAGTACACATGTGGTCAAGGTGACATTGATCCAATGAACAACATAGTCTCACACTACTTGTACTTCCTCGACCTGTTGGGTATTGGGAGAGATGACGCCGGGCCAAACGAGGAGCTCAGTTGCGCCGAGCAGAAAGCATTCAACCCTGCAACTGCACCTACCTCTTCCTCTTCCTAAGTCTCCGCATTGCCCTTGTTCTCAGGTCTCTTGCTTCACTCGACAAGTCTTGCGTAATAAGTGAAATTGATTGTGGTAAGAATTGTGTGCTTTTTGTCTAGGGCTTGCCCCTGTAGAACTTATGCAAACGAAAATTCTATATTTTTCTGTATGTATACCGTATTTTAATTATTGTATTCGCAGAATGTGTGTAAAAATAGAGAAAGCAAGGAAACATTAATGTGGGTCGCGAATGATGTTTCTATTCGTTTATTATATAAGTCTTTTCACTTTTGAGTTTCATGATACCATTATTTATAAGCATGTCGGGTATGTCGATATTCCTCTTGTTGCTTAAGTTAACAGTTTCCATGATCACTCGTAAGAGTCACGGTGAAGCTTAGATTATACAGGACCCGTATGGCATTCCTGTCGAGTCTCGAGTGGAGGGTGTGACTTTGCTCTCCTCCTGTGTTCTTGGTGGAGGATGAGATCATCTCATCGTCCACAATCACAGTGTATTGACTAGGAAATATTACTTCTTTGACATAATAATTCCGAATGTTACCATAACATGTTTGCAACTGACTAATGGGCCATTCGGGAAAAAACTGAATAATGGGCTTTTTCTCTACAATTGTTTATGGGCTTCTCGAACTTAAATGGGTGAAGATATATATATAAAAAAAAATGTCATAATAAATTAGTGAAGATATAAGGAAATTGAAAAGTCCACGCAGGAAAACAAATTAATAAAATACGAAAAAAGCTGTATTGGTGGAAGAAGTGACCAACAAACTCACTCTTAAATTTCTCTCAACTTCCTTCCCCTTTCCCTCCGCTCCCTCGTCGTCGTCGCCGGCCCGGTGGTTCCTGTCCACTCCTCCGCCGAGGACGCTAGACGCCGTAAAATTCAGGCGCGAGGGAGAAGGAAGATATGACCTCATCAATCTTCAATTTCTCCGTCTGCGCTCCTCCGCTAAGACTCACGCTGATTTCGTGTCTCACTGCTCTTCTCGCGCTCCTTTGCGCTATCCGCGTCTCCTCCAATCCGGGAGTGTTCAACGTCAAGTACCGTTATCCGAGGCTTCAAGGCTCCCTCAGCGCCCTAAAGGAGCACGATGACCGGCGCCAGCTCACAATTCTCGCCGGAATCGATCTACCTCTCGGTGGAACCGGTCGCCCTGATATCCTCGGGTTCGTTTCTGTCTCTGATTATCTTACGCATCTCTCTCGATTCACTCGTTGGAGTAAGGCTTCTTCGATTTACGCTGATAAAAACACGAAATTCAAACTTATTGTTTAGTTTCTGCAGACTCTGCTCACTAGAGGAATTTATGGAATCCCACTGATCTCTTTTACTCTTTTCTTTTTTCTATTGGTTTCTCTTGTTCATCCATTTGAAGGCTGTATTATGCAAAAATTGGAATTGGAACACCTGCAAAGAGCTATTATGTTCAGGTGGACACTGGCAGTGATATCATGTGGGTTAACTGCATCCAGTGCAAACAATGTCCGAGAAGAAGCACTCTTGGTGTAAGCCTCTCGTTGCCTTTCCAGACTCCTGTTTCAAATTGGTGTGCCACATTCCTTGTATAAGCTTTCCTTTTTTTTCCTACGTAGATCGAGCTCACACTCTACAACATTAAGGAATCAAACAGCGGGAAGTTGGTGTCTTGTGATGAAGATTTTTGCTACCAGATTAGCGGTGGTCCTCTCTCTGGCTGCAAAGCTAATATGTCATGTCCTTATCTTGAGATATATGGCGATGGCAGCTCTACTGCGGGTTATTTTGTACAAGATGTTGTGCAGTACGACAGTGTAGCTGGGGATCTCAAGACTAAAACTGCTAACGGGAGCGTCATATTTGGGTAAGTCACTTTTAGTGATATCGCTTTACATGACTTGTCTTTAAACTAGCAAGCTCCTGCAACAAATTTTCCTTGCTTGTGGTCACTGTTTTGGTTTGTTAAGTGAACCCAAAAAGAAAAAGACATGGTAAAGGCTGTAAAATTGATTTATTGGCAATCAATTTCTAAAGCACATACGTAGGCCATACATACGTAGTGCATCCTGGAATTTATTCTGTTTTTTTTTTTTTTTCCAATTGTAAAGCAACATGTGAATTAGTTCTCCACCATGTCTGGTGATATTCTCATGGAGTGAAGTATGACAGATAAACAATATACCTTACAGGAATAACTTTTGCTTTGATTATGATTATTGATTGATATGCTTATTTTGGTTAGGTATCTTTCTGAGCACAGCTCATTGCACTTCTTTCATACGTACCTTTTCGAATCCATAAAATTCTGGAAAAATTGTATTTTAGCTGTTCATATCAATTTTTTTTTTTTTTTTTTTGTCATTTTTTTTGCAAGGAAGCTTGATCCGTCATTCCCCATTGCCTCTTTCATGTCTTAATGTTTTAATATAATCTTGAAGGTGTGGTGCTAGGCAGTCGGGAGATCTTGACGCTTCTAATGAAGAAGCACTTGACGGAATACTTGGATTTGGAAAAGCTAACTCCTCAATGATTTCCCAGCTGGCCTCATCAGGAAGAGTGAAAAAGATATTTGCTCATTGTTTAGATGGAAGGAATGGGGGTGGCATATTTGCTATTGGACGTGTTGTACAACCAAAAGTAAACATGACACCATTGGTACCTAATCAGTATGTCAACATTGTTTTCATTTTTTTATGTTTTACCTTTATCTTGCGTTTGTGAAACATATGCTGGGAGTTTAGACTAATCTTATACTCTCGCTCACCGAGATATAATGCTCTACATTGGAATAGCTGGGAGTTTTACTTGAAATAGATTCAGTATTCTTGCGTATCCTGAGAAAATCAAACTAGTCTATGTTACTGAAGTGGTTAATAGATTCAGTACTCGATTAACGGACTACTTTCTTTTTTAATTGTAGACCACACTACAATGTCAACATGACAGCAGTTCAAGTTGGTCAGGAGTTTCTAGATATCCCAGCTGATTTATTTCAAGCGGGAGATAGAAAAGGAGCAATAATTGATAGTGGAACAACTTTGGCCTATCTACCAGAGATCATCTATGAACCATTGGTGAAGAAGGTATATTACAAGAAAAGTTTCAAGTTCTCAAGGAAATTTTTACTGCAGATTATGTTCTCATAAATCTGGATCTCTTGTTAGATAACCTCGCAGGAGCCTGCTCTTAAAGTTCACATAGTGGATAAAGATTATAAATGCTTTCAGTACTCTGGAAGGTGAGATTACGTCTTAAATTATGACTAATACTGTAAAATCGTGAAATGCATTGATCACACAATGGTTTACTTATGAAACCACATGCTACCACTGCTGCAGAGTTGATGAGGGGTTTCCGAATGTCACTTTCCATTTTGAAAACTCGGTTTACCTCAGGGTTTATCCTCATGACTATCTGTTCCCTTATGTAAGCATCTTCAACCTTTTCTGGTTGATTATTCGCAACAGGCTACCCATTTCACCTTGTACTCATGAAACGAAATTTTTACAGGAAGGGATGTGGTGCATTGGTTGGCAAAACAGTGGAATGCAATCAAGAGATAGGAGAAACATGACACTTTTGGGAGGTACCTTAAGAATACTCACCAACCTTTATTCATCTCTGATCAGACTGAACCTACTTTTCATTATTGTTAAAACCGGGTATCCCGTAATAGCCAGTTCTAGGTCTTGTGTTGTGTCCCGTCATCTATACCGCTTTGAAATAATATCTATAGTTTGCAATCGTATTATACAATAGCATGATTCAGTGACAAAGTTTAACCCCAAACCTGTTCCTGGAAAAAGCCATTGTGTTTTCTTGCGCTCAGTGACAATGCACCCTGTTTGAATCAATCCCATGCCCACAGTATCTTACGTTCCCTTTGCAGATTTGGTCCTTTCAAACAAGCTTGTTCTGTACGATCTGGAAAATCAGGCCATCGGTTGGACTGAGTACAACTGTAAGTGTTAAATCAAGATTCATGTCTCACAGTTTTTGTGAAAGATTTCGGATCTGAAACAACAGTTTGTCCCGTCTCTCTTTCTGCAGGCTCATCAAGCATAAAAGTAAAGGATGAAGGAACAGGAACGGTTCATCTAGTAGGCTCACATTATATCTCTTCTGCTTTTCCTTTAGATACCTCTTTGCTTTTACTTTCGTTACCTCTTCTCGTTACTCTTTTCCTCCTTTAGTAGAGACAACTTATAGTTTCTCTTTTGTACATAGATTCCACATATTATTGGCCAAATGGTAAAAAAAAAAAAAAGTGCTCTGAATATAGATAAAAGAAAGAAAAGACAGCAGATTGATGAACAAAGAGATCTATTTTTATTGATTTAAAGCATTTTACTGATGATTTACTCGCATTGAAAAGACCAAGAAAGAGGACGCAGAGCAAACTGGTGTGAATTGGAGTAGTTGAAAGAGAGAGTCTGCATTGGACTCAGCGGCAAGCCCTCATTGACGACGCAGTTTCCGGCAGAAGAGGAGAGAACACGGAGGAGGGTGGGGTCCACAAGCGACTGAGGAAATCCTTGACATTTCAGACGAAGGTTGATGACTGGACACATTGGACATTTGTTCATTACCTCAACTCTGAACTTCGTTCCTTCTCTCCACTTCACCAGCGTCTGCCTCACCGTCGGTTCGCTGTTTCTGCTCTCACATTTTTCTCCAAAACCTACACATATATCCCCCCACTCACGTGTTTATATTTATAATTACAATTCAAAGTTTTGAAGTTACCTGTTTGAAGAAGCAAGAGAGCAAGAGATGACCAAATAAGGAACTTAGGAGATACTGACATTTGGACACAAGTAGACAGAGGAACTACAGAATCATTAAACTCCAAACCTGAGTATAAATAGACTTACTCAGTGACATGTGACCATATGGATACACGCGTTTGTGTGTGTTTGTGTGTGCGTGTGTGTGTGTGTGTGTGTGTGTGTGAAGGAATGAGTCAAGGGATACGACCAACAGTGGTCACATGCACAGAGAACCATAAAAAGGTGGAAATAAAGTTAACACTACAAAGGACTAAAGGAGTGATAACGACTTCTTCCTTCACATGTTGTGTCAGACTGAAGAAGACTTATGCACCTCTTATTTCTGACCCAAAACTTAATCCCTTGTCGAATCTTTAATCACACTGCTTAGCATTATATGGATATAAATGGAGCCATCATGTATAACAACCCTAACAAATCAGAGAAACATCATATTCAGGCTCATTTGAGTCTGGAAGAAGAAGATAAGGCTACTTATTTAACTTACTTGACTTTGTAATGTGTCTCTGGTTACAAAAAAGGGTTACTGTGACTACTAATTAGTATCTGTACAAGAAATGGATTGTTACAACACCTTGAGACAGAATCGAACGATCCCAAGTCAGAGAATTGAGAGTTCCAGTATGTATTCAGGGAGATAAATGGCATTTTTGAGAGTGGAAAGTTAGCCATAATCATGAGAATTAGCAGAGGTGTGAAGTCCTGACAAAGATCTCGTGTAGAAATAGCAGATGTGAAGATCTGGATCAAGTAGGGACAAAGTCGAAACAGATGGTTAGGAGCTCTCCGTGCAAATGGTAAACAAAAGGATTTTGTAGACTAGATATATATTCAGATAAATGTTTTACTTTGTAACTAGTCTAACCATATTTTCAATACAAATAGTTGGCCTCACCATAAAATTAGACCGTCATCAGAAGATCAAGACGCATAAAAGAACTCATCATCTTCGATGGAGATAAGGCATCTGCTAACCTGGAAACTAGCTTTCATAAGCTACAAAGAACAGACTCTTCCGAAGTTAACATATTCAAAGATATAAGCCTACCTCTCAGGCCTCTGTCCACTCTTTCAACTCACAGCGAGAAGCATGAATATTTGCCTGTTGTTCCTCGGCTTCTGTGTCATTAACAACACCCCGACATCTTGGGAAACCACAGTAACATGCAAGGCGCTCATCAATGGAAAAAAACCTGCAAGTTTGAAGATAAAAATATCAGCAAGTGATAATGGAATTCCAAAAGCACCTGAGAAATAAACAGCAAGAAGAAAAACCTATAATCATAGGTCAGCTCCTCCCATTTTGCGACATCCCTCTTTGCAAATATGATTATATGCTCGTCGTCATTTACACTAATGACTCTCGAATAGCAATTTGGCTGTACAGAAGCAAATCCATAAGTAATGTGATGCTATTGCAGATGCTAACTACGTCAAATGCAAATACTAAAAGAAATGTACTTGACCATACCTCACATGAGTGATTAATCAGATGGGCAATGCTCCCTGTCCTTGTTGCATCTATGACCCGCTCATTGTCAATTCTAAACATGTAGGTCCCGGCACCCTATATCATAAAATATATTATTTTGCCAAACTCATATCTCACAATTCAATACTCAACCAAAAATATCAGAGCCCAAATATCAGTGAGTTAAAGCTGGGAAGATGTGTATATACTAACGACACAGTTGAGCTAAGGGAATACTAAAAAATGTTCCAGTGCTCAGGCAGAAAAACAATCTATATGGTTCTATTGGAGAAAAAGCACACATCGATGTGCGGATAATTAGTTCCAATATTGCTCACAGAATCCATAAAATTTACAAGGTCAGATACGCACCACCATTGAGTTGTATATAAGATGTTCTCTCTTGTCAGCTATTGAAGGCCTAACGAGCTCTCCAGTGTATTCAATAACCTGCACTCACCCGATTCACAAAATTCTCATGACTGACACTTAAACCATAAGAATGGACAGTTCAAGTTAAAAATGCTAACCATATCTCCTGCCCTGTGTGGAAGCTTTGCAAAGATCCCAAAACCATGAATTCCTGATTTCCCTGTAAAGGAATGTGAACCATTTTGAAGGAAAAAAGGATCAGAAAGAAATAGTTTTGAGAAATAAGGCAGGGTTAATGGGAAACGTTTCCATCTAATCCATAATCAGTAAAAATTACGATATTCAGAGACCCATCACAGAAATGCACCATGCATCCCACGAATTCAAGAAAAAAAAATCCTACCAGTTTTAGCTTCTTAGAGAAATTCCAGTAATTTGATCCCCGAACCACCCTATTCCCTACCCAAAAGACATGAAAAATTGTGGCAACATAGCAGAATTTTTGAATGAGTGGTAACATCTTTAAGGATTGCTGATTAAATGCTTACCGAATGCTAATCTATTCCTGTATGTTTCCTTCATGTATCTGTATTTCTCGGCCATAGATAGAATATTGCTTGGATTAATTATCTGAGACACCTTTGATCCATAAATGCGTTCATAGGTTGAAAATTCACGTCGGGAGTATCCACCAACAATATACGGCTGATTTTCAACAAATAATCGTTTTGAAGAAGCACCAGCAAGAGCTTCGGGTTCCTTTCGTCCTCTTCTTCCAAGATAGTTATAAGGCTCTACCAGAAACAGAGGAAATATGTTAACAATTTTACAAGCTTAAGCTATAAATTGGCATATACAGTGCCCCCTTAGATGTGAACATAAATGCAAGCAAGCAAAATGTGAAAAATACATGAGACTAGATCTCTGCGCAAAATTTCTAAAAGTCCCAGAGAATGATGTAAGATTACTAAAGATAAACAAAAGACACACATTGCCGCATGTGAGGTACGAGAATAAATAGCAATAAAATTCCATCCCAAAGAGGTGCTGTAAATCTACACTTTATTCCTAGCGTAGCAGGTATCGATCAATGCAACTGCATACCAGTACGTGCACAGCCAGACGGATTACGAGGTGGGAGATACTTGGCAATACTATGAGCAGGTTTGATCATGTACTCTGTTTCTAAGGGGTCATTTGATGTTTGTCGATGCCTCTTGCAAAATGAAAGTAGGCGGATGCACTGATCTGCTTCATCCTCCTCCATTGATAGAAGAAAAAGCCTATCCTCATCCGCAAGCTACAAAAATGCTATCGTCGTTAGAATGATCTCTTTTGTGAATTCTGTGTGGTTGAGTAAACGTATATAAATGAATGCAGAATCTCACGATCCGCTGTAGGATATGAAAGTACCTCAACACAGAGACCAGCGGCTCGTGCGCATAGTGGATGATATGCCACTCGACAAGAACTGTTTGAACACTGAAAACGTGCATCATTGTTTCTAGTTAAACACAATGTTTAGTTACTGACACAGAAATCCAAGCGTGGGAAGCAACAGACACCCCAAATTCACAGGAAAGCTCAAAAATTGCATGCTCCTATGCAGCTGATTACTTGTTTTTCTTCTGAATACCAATAATATTGCTTACATTTTCATTGGGATGTTCTGCTCGAATATATTGTCATGTGAAGGGTACACAATAAATCAGCTTTTTTTTTTTTTTGTCATCAAAAGAATTCTTACTTGGATACAAGCTCCATAAGAGACCCCGCAGATGCTGCACAGTAACTTCCAACGATCCTATTTCGAAGTGTTAAGAAAAGAAGACAACTAATCAAACATCATGTGGTTACTAGAAGTCAGACTATGCTGCGAAGGCCACTTACTCTATTTGAGATAACAGATGAAAAGGAAACTGAAAAAGAAAAGCTCAAACCTTATTGACTTTATCAACCCCATCAATAGGTTCCATCTTCTTGACATCCGATAAGCATGTTTCTGAATAATATCACAAGAATTACTTACATGTATTTAATAATAAAAGTGAAATCCATAGTTGAACGCAGACGCATGCAGAATTATATAATAAAAGATCAACATTGAACCTGGGATCCATATGGCACAAGCCAGATGAGCCCAGCGCCCATCAGTTGTTGGCTTCATGGCGCCACCTGAAAGATCTTTGTTGGTCACTCATGAAAACGTATTAAAGACTCCACACCGAGATAGGTTTGGTCAAATTACCAACTACCGGACAAAGACAACATCGTGGAGGAATATCAACCGCGCCAGGACGACACGAGTTGCATAACCACAGAACACCATCACGGGATTCCACCTGCCCATAGCATCTAGTATGGACCTAGTCCAGGATCATATCTTTATCATCAGCTCGAACAAGAAAGGATACCAGCCACTATCCAGTACAGATTTAAAAGGATATAAGATAATATGAACAGCTCAAAAGAAAGATCAATACCATCATTCTACATTTATCACATTGCAGGAATAGATTGTTCTCATATTCCTGCAGACAGTAAAATCCAACTCAGAACTGACTTATTAAAGCGTACAAGAATTAAGATAAGCATACAGAACGTTTTATCATGAATTAAACATTGTTAACCTCATCCATGTGGCAGACATTGCACTTATCAAGATCTTTCCAGTCAACCCGCACAGGTCGGTAACCAGTAGGATGATCATGATACTTCCCCGAACTATATTTACGCTGAGAAACTTTAGAAGTTGGTCTGGATTGTAAAAGCCCCTGCCAGTTAGGTCATGGCTTATCATAGGGCACCAAGTGGGAACGAACAAAATTTAACTACGAAGCTTCAGTGCAAAAATATACAACGAAAGCTTTAATGCATATATCTTAAAAATCATTTCCATGCTATACATATACGATTTCTAGTTATGCGTCTTAACTGCAAAACAGAAGGCAAAGCCCCACAGAGTTTTCAGGGTCCCGAAAATGTGTACAACAGAGAGCCTAGCTGAAACTCCCGAGAGTCCAGTGAATGAAGGAGAGGCAAATAAACCACTACAAATAATATGAGATTCAAGAAGAAAGTACCTGTACAAGTTTATCGACTTCTGGATTGGAGAAGCCAAACATATCTGTACCAGATTCATGTAGTCCTTTACCCAACACCTCAGGACTATCAGAAGCACATTGAATCTTTTTTATTCTATTATATATTTTATTCCAGCAGGCAGAGGGAGTGTCCCCTTTGAACTGTAAAAAAAACAAAGTTTCAATGTAACACATGGCTATAACAAACTTTATATGCACACAAGCCTTCCACCTAGAAAACTAACCTGCTCACCGCTATTGGTCGTCACTCTGAAAACAGGGCGAGTCTTTGACTCGGCATCTCTAAGCACTTCCATCTTGTACATGGCAGATGCCCCAGGATCTGCTTGAAGCCAAAGCAAGAAATCGCGCATATTGACCAACTAATTCAATCAACCAAAGACACAAACTGCCTGAATAATATAGAAAAGCACGAAAAATAGCAAATGATTGACCTTTTAGTGATATGAACTTTCTCATAGCTGTATACCCTTCAGGCCAAGTATGGTGGCTATCCTTGAAAAACTCAGAGTCAGTCACGATCCTTCCTGGAAGACAATTGAAATACGCCTATGCATAATGAGGAGACTCCATTCCAACCAAGGATGATAAAAAATACTTATAACTTTCATACATTACCAAGATTAATTATTCGCAGATCTCCTATTGTATGCAAACAATCTCCAAGCTCCACTGGTCGCAACCAGACTTCTCCATCTTTAGTGTGATCATCACCAGAGTTTGAGCTGTCCTCTTCTCCACTATTAGTCCTTTCCGAACAATCAGTCTCATCAACCTTTTGAAGTTGATCCATCCTTCCTGGAAGCTTAAATTCTTTTAGATACCTGGGTGAGGTCAGTTACAAAAATTTAGCACAGTAATCATGTCCATGTTCAGATAAAAATAGGGAAATGGTCTATTTGTTAACTAGTTTGCAAGCTTTTCATATTAAAAAAATGTACAATGCGGTGAAAGGCAATAGAACTTGCATTTTTGCTTCCTCCATGGCCTGTTCAAATCGAGGTTGCTTGCATTTCAGGGGAGACCGTGAGAGAAGCCCTTGAAGAAATGAGACTGCTTGTTTAACTTGTATTCTATATACAAAGGATAAAATATCAATTATGATGTGTAACATTACTTTTAACAATTTGGTAGCATATCAAAATCTCTAAAAATTTAAGAAGAATTGTTAACCTAGCGAAATCATGAGTGCCGAAAAACTGTACAAGGATTGATTTCCCTCCAGATGCCTTGTTGGTTAGACCTTTCCGCTTTACTACAACAGATTCATCTACAACAATTGCTGGCCACATAGCATGACCTGTCCGGAAAAGATAACAAATATAGCAGTATGATTATCAGTAGGCATATCTGCTTCTCTTCGGAAGTCTTTGATGAAACCAGAATGTTTGAAAGCTAGGCAAATACATACTAAACACCACAATATCCTAACAACAATTTGGTCTGGCAAGCTATATGCTTCCTAACAGCATCAAGTTTCTTATACGATAAAGGAAGGTTATATATATACATGCCTAAATCTTTTCAACAAAAAGTAAAGCAAATACGTGTACAAGAAAAAAGACATCGTTTTTAGTGTAGAGTATTAAACCAGTAAGTTTCGCCCATATAATGTCTCTGGGCTCAAAATCTTGAGAGCCCTCAAAAGAAGCAGCCAATACAACCATCTCATCATAATCTTGACCACCAATAGCCACATCATTAGTACCAAACTTCAGATTGAGCAGCTCCATCTCTTGACGAGAAATGAAATATTTGATCATTTCACGATGAAGAGCTAACTCCTCAACATCTCCATCTCCATACTTAATCTGTACAATACATACACATATATAGAGTCGTAAAAAAGAAAAAGCTCTTAGATAGATATACCGAGACGGTCACCAAAGATCCATAAAATAAAGGCACGAGCCAGATACAAAAGACGGAAACAACTTACAATATGATGCTTATTGTCTACATTGTATCCAATGATGGAACCAGGATACCAATCAGCATCCAGTGGCCAAAAAACCTAGAGGTCAGACAACAATCATGGAGTTATCAGGCCCCTTTCATAGACGTGGAATAGAGTATCGAAAGCAGATAACTTATATAGCATAAGGCTTGCCTTGCATTGCAGCCCAATGAAAGTTTTAGGATCGACACCGTCATAACTTAACCTGCAATACAAGAAGGGCAGATGAACCAATGACTTGTGTATCTAAGAGCAGTCCAAAGGTAGAAGAAGTAAATGATAGGTGAATCCTAACCTGACCCATTTCTTAGCTGTAGCAGAAGCTTGGAGTGGCTTCCCCTTCTTCTTTGAAGATCCATTTTGATTATTTCCGCTACACACAGCGCTAGTTCTACATCCCCTTAAAAGCGGGCTAGTAGAGATGCTTAGAGTAGTCGAATCTACGCCCAGTTTCGTCAGCTCGCTCCTCCTTTTCTTCTTCTTCTTCTTCTCCTCCTCCTCCTCCTCTCGCCGTCGCCTCCTACGGCGACTGTATACGCGAACAATCTCGGGTCGGCGATGAGGACGCGAGTCGAGATCATCCGGAAAAGCGTGGCCTTGGAAAGCATCGGTGCTTGGGAGGTCCTGAGCATTGACCGTCTTGGAGACGACATTGTGGGAACCGGCGGTGCTAACACAGCACAAGGAAGAGGAGGAAGAGGAGACGGAGTAGACGCGCTCGAGAGAGGCGTAGCGGACGGGGATATCAGCGTGGTCGTGGAGTTGGGTTTTGCTTTGGGTTTCTTCAGGGACACTCCCCATTGAAATCACTCGGAGGAAGAGAGGTCGTCCCGTAACGTTCTCGCTCGCTCACTCACTCACTCACCGGTTATTAGTGATGCACTAAAATTGAGATTGAAATTGGAAAAAATATTGAGATTAAAATTGAAATAATTAGGGTCTACGCAAAAGATGAAGATGGATGCTATTGTAAGGGAAAGAAAAGAGCTTTCCCCCAAAAACCATCCCTTTCCCGCCGGCAAAAATGAAGAGGAAAGTACTTTCTTCCACAGATCTGCTCCTCGCTTGCTCACCTTTGAATTATAATATCTAATCTATTACAGTATACACTTGCCCAAAAAAAAAAAAAAAAAAATCTATTATACACATCTCAACTCTATGTGAAAGGAGACAGGTAACAGCTTTAGACACATGACACGTCACCGTCTTCTTTCCAACTCCAGCTCCAACTTTTTGCTTGAAATGTCAATCTCAGGATTACTTGTACAGTATAAACCAGCTCGAAATATATACAAACTTTTTGTCATTTAGATACACAAGTTTGGTGAATATATGCATACATATACAATTACATTATACGAATGGGGGCTCAACTAGTGTACATGTATATGCACAAAAGGGTAAATCCCTTGTGTGTTAGATTTCTTTACATTTTTATGGGCGAAAGAGCAAATGTCAGAATCATCTTCTTCTTTTCTTTTTTTTCTTCTTCATCTTTAGTGTCCATAGTCTTTGAGTTATGCTTCTGGATATGGATTTACATCTGCAGCTGAAGGCTGTCGAGTCCCGTAGTTCCACATGTCTTTGAGTTCTCTCCTTACCAACCCGAGTGTGACCGTAATCCCTGCAAAGTGTTCAGCATTTGGTACAGTGAGATAGGTAAGTGAAATGAATCAGCAGATTCATCAGATGACTCCGAGTCTCCATCAAAACTCAAGAGATATGAACGAGAGATACCGAGAGTGCAAGGGACGAGATAGAGCAAGGCAGGTTGACCGTGTCCGTTCATAACATACAATCCCAAGTATGTTAAGAATAGTCCAAGTCCGTAACCAAACATCAACCACGGGAAATATCCTTTCAATATTCCTTTCCTGTTTTCCTTGTCATATCTGAGAGAGAAACGCAATTGTGTTTAAAACAAAGCGGTCAACAAACATACTACTGAGATGGTGCACATTGAATAAGAACAGTCTTTGAAACATAGGATCTGCATTGCAATTGCTGCCGAGCTAGTTAATCGTGAACCCAAGTCATTATAAGTCATTGCACCACCTGAAAATAAAGCATATGAGAAGGCCCGGGAAAAGAATGTCCCCGAAACCGATCATGTTGTAACCACCCCAAGGATCAGATAGCCGTGGAAATCTCAGGAGCATGGGAATTGATTCTCCTGTGTCTTTGCTCCCACGTGCAACCTATGTCACCAACAGGAGAATATATGACTTGAAGTAGTCAAAAAAGTATGTCACTGCGGTTTAGCTATCATAGGACCTTTTAACTCTCACTATGAGCAAACATGGACTATGATGACAACAAGTGCAACTCAATCTTTTGGTGCTTGATGACCAATGTGATGTTACATGCAAATAGCTGTGATACAAATCATGCTCGCAAGCAAAGTACCACACACTTGTGGTAAACATGCTCTGGGTTGATGAGGCTAACGTTTATAAGAGTCATTTGATATCATGGATTTTCGTTGAACGTCTAAAACTACAACTGAAAGAAAACTATTCTCCTTAAAGGAAACTGAATTCAACTATGGGTAATTGAAGGAAAATATCGAAAACTCACCGCAATCATTACACTTTGCTTGAAGATCAGTGGTGACAGGAACACCCAAAAGATGTCATAGAAAAACGCACAACAGAGAAGAGTGGTAGCAACCTAAAGTGTGAGAACACAATGAGAACATACAAAGGGATCACGAATGAAATACAGCTGAAATATACATACAGAAAACTCACCCTGATATTAGGTAGCCGAGCTACTTGCAAGACATTTATCATCAAGCAAATACCCTGTCACGTGACAAGTCAAACTTAGAGAGCCAACTAAGGACGATACGCGTGTAAAAGACCTCGAGTTGGATTTGAACAAAAAGTAGAAGTAAATGCTGAGTATGTCAAGCCAATAATTTTGTTAATTTTAAAGGAAAAAGAAAACATAGCCAAACACAGAGATATTTGGCTTTCAACAACTACAGAGTTACGAGGCTACGAGGGACTTACAAAAATATCTTGGCCGACCCATGCATACGAAGCTTTGCGCTTCATAAACCAGACGACAGCAACCACAAAGCAGAATAACAGAACCGTGAGTGAGAGAATCGACACATTCCCAAACAAAGGGACTTTCACATTTTTCTGGCCACATTTATTGCATCTCCTGCAGAGAAATAAAAGATGAATAAGAGAAAGCAACACTTGATGCTTTTAACTATCTGGAACAGAGAACTCTTTCATGAGTTGAAAAACTTATTTGGGATTCTGAGAATACCTTGTAATGAGGGTAGTGATAATATTATGCATTCCCTGATATTAATAAAGATATATATTAGTAATTATGACGTTATAGTGACATAACAATGCGTAGGTTAGCCTCTGTTTCATCATGTTTTGTATTTCTACGGGGGAAATAATAGTAGATTTAGTTTACTATCAAGCTGTTACCAGACAATGATCATGATTCTAGCTATTAAACCATGAAACTTAAGATATACTCAAGATTTGCCAACATTACCTGCATACCACCAATGCAGAAAAAGATGGTCAGGATCAAGATAAACCACGATGACATAAAAAAGAAGAGCAAAACGAGGAACGTGGACGCTGATATGACAAAGATAACAGCACCCATAGCACTGATATCAAGGGTTTCCTCTTCAGCGTCATCTTTAGTATCGTCACCTTTGGAAGCATCATCATTTGGAGATTTCTACAAAAAAAAAAAAAAATAGATGTTAGGAAAATAACAAGATTAGTTTCGAACTCAGACAAGTGAATGTTTAAGTAATTTCCTTGATAGAAGAGATAGAACGAGCTAATCAGACTATTTATCTGGTTGTCACTTTTCTTTTTTTCATGTTAAAGTTCATTTTCAGTAGAATCCCAGAAAGGAAGTCTGGTTACCTTTGGTGATAATTCGTTGTACTGTTCATCGTTCTTCTTAGGAGCGGTGACATGTGACCAAACAGAAGCAATGAAAACTGTTCCAACCGACATTAGCCAGAGGAATGCCACTGCATAATCCACAACTGGGCTTTTTGGAGCATACAATAAAAGCTCCACTGCAACAACAAAAAAAAATCATAGAGGAAACCGCATAACATCAAAAGAATGGTAAAAAGAAACAGATAGACTATCATATGAAAGGCGAGACAGAGAGTTTCAAAATATGCAGTAGAGAATTTCAAATTTACTTCAGACAAACTTTAAGAGTAGATATCATATTACAAAGACCAGAATCAATTTGAATTTTTCATCTTCCCTACTGGAAAGCAATTGAATCAATCTATGTCCATCATTTGAATGAACTTTGTTAAAAGATATTTCTGCCTAAGATTACAGTTTGAGAGCGCCACAGAGAGAGAAGACTAAGACCTTACCTTTCTTATTTTGCATAATGGATTTCTTCAGGGCATCTCCAGATGATGTTGTAATCATCAAAACAGGTATAGAAATACTTAAGGAAGTATCTTTCTCAGTACAAGCCATCTCATCCAGCTCTAATAGAAAAAAAAAAAAAAGCAAAGATGGGAGAAACAGATGTCAGAAGCTCATCGAAACAAAAAATGGCAAGGTTTTTAGTTTAAAAATTCCAACCTTCTTTGTCGTTTATTAACACCAAAGCTGCAGCTCCTCCTGACTGTGCAACTTGAGCCTTAGCTGTGAAAGTGCATTCCCCACGTACAGATAACGCAACAGAACCAGATAGCTGCAAAACATGATAACAAATAAGAAAATCACCGTCTCTCTTCACATTCAAAGAACTACACATTCATTAACACTACGTAACATCATTATGACCTGCCGTGTTCTAGTTTTCTCTCAAGCTTTGCTTATCACCAAAATACTAAACAGAGGTTTTGGTTTTGGGAAAAGAAAAAGAGTTTACAATAGTGATTATGATGGAGGAGAAAGGTGAAAAAGAAGAAACCTTTGAGGTTAAATTGGAGCAACTGTTCAAAGGAGTGGTAAGAACAACCGGCAGTTTAAGAGCTTTGTCTTTATCAGAGGGAAGCATGGCGCCAAACTGAGCAGTCATGCCAGTAAAAGTTTCACCATTTTCCCCATCAACCCAATTCTCGACCTTGACCTGGCCAATATGTCTCTATGTGAATAAATATTTTAATTATAAACATTAGTTGCATGACCAATTTAATCAGAGGAATTTCCATTAATCAAAACGATTTAACCATAGTTAAGATAATATAGAAAACGGCAGGCGTTGAAACAAAAACTAATATTTTGTGGGATTTGAATGTATTCCCGGTGACGAAAACGACTCCGGTTTATCGATGAACACTGGACAGATTCCTCATACGACAAATTCCAGAAATAATTTTGGTGAGAAACCCCAAAACAACAAAATTCGAAAATGGGGAAACTGAACAACATATAATGAACAGTTCCAATGACATTACCATTTGAAATTCGTTGGTACAGCCAGGAATTTTCGGAGCGGCGGCATCTTTAGAAGGAACTTCGCCAGCCCCAAGGCACAACAGACCGATCAGATAGAGAGCCACCCCCGCCGCGAGAATGCGGCAGCTAAACGGAGGTAATGACATCGCCACCGTGGGAGACGGAGAGAAGGAGGAAATCGAAGGAGAAAAACCGGAAAAAAAAAAGGAAAAGGGAGCGAGAAGAGGGAAATAAATTATTCTCCGTTCATCTTCCTTGTTACAAAACCAGAGAGATTACTCGGTGAAAAGCCATCTTTCTTTTTTTCTTTTCTATTTCGATTTCTTTACACCAATTCCCAAATAATGAAGAAAAAAACACACAAATCCAATCAAATTAGTTTCCATCCTTAATTTGACGATGATTTAAAATAGAGAGGAATATTACAGTCAAAAGAAGAAGAAAAACAAACGCAGTGTAGAATGAATATATAATTTTAATATTTGCCAAAATTATAACAGGAGAAAGACGAGCCATATATAAATTACATTTCATGAATTCTGTTTCTTTTTTCTTCTATGAGATAGAGGCAACCATAGAAAATGTACGTAAAGTTACAATGACAAAGTAAGGGGGGAAAAAAATATATAGATGAAAGGAAAACGAAAATAGATTATTTTTGAGTATTTTTCAAGTGGAACAGCAAGAAAAACCGGAGCTCTGTTTAGAGCCAGTGTTATTGTCCTTAACAAGACTTACCCGATTCACGGTGAGTTCATCTTTGTAAGTGTCGGAGTTTAGTTGCTTACGGCTCACGGTATTGTAGATATCAAGTATGACCTTTTCGAAAGCTGTCCTAACGTTGGTCGAATCAAGAGCCGATGTTTCCACAAAGAAGAGTCCTTGGGATTCTGCTAGGTCTTTGCCTTCCTCCACGCTCACTGCTCTTATGTTTTCTAGGTCACACTTGTTCCCCACCAGCATTCTCGCCACCGTTGTATCAGAATGGACTGAACACCAAAAAAGAAACAAATGAATCTAATTCTCAGAAAGATAAACAGATGCCAAAACTCTCTCAATTGCTTGAGAAGAAGGTTAATTAAATTACTCTCGTATGTTCTCTTACATAAGGTTTTAGCATGCTCATAATTCTAATACCATGATACTTTCTCAGAGCAGCTGAAGAACAATATATTCTTGTGTCCTATCAGGAAACATGGTCAAAACTTTTATCTACCTCTATAATACCGCAAGAATCACACATCTGTCAAGTATGATCTTCCTGAGACATATCCCCTGAAATTCACTAGATTTAGATAGCGTGAAGACTTGGTGGATTTGAAGCTTCAAAAAAGTTTAAGACACAAAGTCTTCCCTAGACCGTCGGATGTAACAATCCGTACCGTGATTAGCAACACGGAGGACAAAGTATTGGGACAAGAACATCTTGCCAAATGAGTTAGAAATTTCCAATTCTAGTCAACCCTACGACCTAATTGAGCAGGATTAAGTCCAAACCGATGATCCGATAATTCAATCGCAAGATTTGCATCTCGTCCCCATCATAAAAAAATCAGCGAAAGAAAGGAATAGAATGGAGACTCACTCTTGAGCTCATCGAGCCAACGTCCGACGCTCTCGAAGGTGGTGCGGCGGCTAATGTCGTAGACGACGAGTGCGCCGACGGCACCACGGTAGTAGGCGGAGGTGACGGCACGGAAACGCTCTTGGCCGGCAGTGTCCCAAATCTGAGCCTTGACCTCCTTGCCTTCAATCTCCATGCTCTGAGTCTGAAACTCGACGCCGATCGTCGCTTTGGAGTGGGCGCTGAACTCGTTCCTAGCGTACCGAGACAGGAGGTTCGATTTACCGACCGCCGAGTCGCCGATAACCACTATCTTGAAGAGATACTCCTCTCTTCCTTCGTCGTCCGAAGACATTGTTTTTCTTTTTGCTCCGTAGCTTTCTCTCTCTCCCTCTCTCTTCTGGTTTCTAGAGAGAGAAGCAGGAATGGTTTTTTAGAGAGAGAGAGGAGAGAGAGAGGGGAAGGAGAGGAGACGGAGGACGGTGCAACAAGCTGGCAAGAGGACATACTGCGCATTAAGTGCCCTCTTTTAGTTTCATGGTTCCTTTCTCTCTCTTTTTCTTTAAATCAGTTTTTTTTTTTGTCTTAATCAAAATATCAGTTTTCTTACTTCCCTTATTAGTTATTAACCCTATGAAGACTTACAATTTGCTGCAGAGCAGTGCTAAACACAATTATCATATCTTTTATAAGGTCTTGGACCTTCTGTGTTGCAAGTTATAGCTATGTACTCTTGTTTTCTATTTGTTAATTTTATTTCTTTGATTTACGACTTTTTGTCCTTCTAATTTGCATTTTTGGCACGTTGCAGGACTTCGCCGTGCAGATTTGTGACGTTAGAGGGAGACATCTTTTTTTACTTTCTACGAGGTTATGTTAAGCCGACGCCAAGTCTTGGATCCATAATTTGTTTTGAAGCGACGATCAAGAATATTCACATAGCTATTAAGTACTATTAACAGACGCAATGTAGCCATTGGCGTTCCTCGGAATTTACAAAGTCAATACGCCAAGTATATCTATATAGGTATAGGTAAGGAAAAATAAATATATTAAACTTTTGTGTATAACAAATAAGAAAATTCATCTTTAGTTAATTAAGGATGAAATTTAACTCTGTAACGTGCGTACACGCTACTAGCGTACTATGGTTAATAGGAGGAAAAAAGAGTATTCCGGCTTACGTACGCACCACTACAATTAAAAAAAAATTAAAGCAACTTTTTTCCTATTACAAATAAAATAGTTCCATATCAAATCACTTTAAATTCCATATAATCAAATTAAAATAAGAAACAAATTTGAGGAGACACAAATTTGAAGATATGATTTAATATGCAACTAAATTGATTGATATCGTATAGTATAGGTCTTCTGTTTGAGATATTAGTTTATGAAGAGGTAAACTGAACAAAAAGGAGAGAACTAAAAAAACAAATAGTGGAAGCTAATTGCTTTACTCATGACTCGGATTAGTTTCAAATATTCGGAACATAACATTTAAAAAAAAAAACAAAATGGACATTTAGCACTGTTTCGATCTTATAGTTATGACTGAGAGAAGCTTATAAGAGAACTAGGCAATTGATAATCTATTTATTTACATCTTCTCTAATTCTCTTATATTACCAAACAACACATGATAAAACTAGAATGATCCCTACCGTTAGGGTTGCAGCTAGCTAGCTTGGTCTCTCACTGCATCCGCACGTGCAGTTCTCTTGTTCTTTTTTCAAATTCTGCATTTGTAGATGAAAATGTAATGTGTAGTGAATTATAGAGAACTCGCAGCTGATATAAATAGAGAAAGAAGCCGATTAATAGTTTTGTAGGGAACCTGGAGTTGGTGTTGAAGGCCTTTAATATGTTGTACCGCTAAATCCAGCATGTCGGAATAGCTTGTTTGCTAATTAAATCAGTAAAAAGTATTATTATATAAGTAAATAAACATTTTTATTTAATAATGTTACTATTGTACACTAAATTTGATATGAATCAAAGTGAAGAGTAACCTTATCCATGTTGGGGACAAGATCTTGTAGCTTCTTTAGTTTCCCGCTTATTCTCGTTCTCCTTTCCTGTATATATCATCAGTATATATAAACAGAAGGTTCATGCTATCCCAAATAGGAAGGCAGGAGAAGAAAAACTTATACGTGAAATTCTGTGACTTTGTCCTGACATAATTATCGAAATAAATCTCTCGCTAGTCGTTTTCTATTTTGTAGCGACATATATTTGTAGTACTTATCTGTTGATGCATTGTGACAGATTAATTAGCAACAACATTGTTATTTAAGTTCGGTTGCTACAAAAGAAAAAGGGTTTGTTGAACTGACCCGCTCGGCGATGCTTCTCGGGTGGGTGGCGCAGCCACGTTTGGCCCGAATTTTGCATGGTACAGAATCTTCTGGAAGCTGCATGTAGTTATCCATGTAGTTCATTGAAGTGTCTGAAGGAAGACTATACTGCAAAACAAATGATAAAAGAGACCGATCCGTAAGTGGTTGGTTCTTGATCCCAACAACAACAACAACAACAATATAAGGTAAGAAAAGAATTTGGTGCATTTACCTTTGCTAGTTAAAATTTTAGGCCGATCTTAAAGAACATTATTTTTACGTTTTTGAATTGAAAATACTAATACAACATGTAAAGGATAATTAACGGCTGACAAAAATAGGAGAATGAAATTCCAAATAAAAACAAGTGATGGTACCTGTGAAAAGAGACCTGAGTCCATGTCCTTGGATCGTTTAGTGGGTCGGGTGACAGTAAAACCTATCGAACCGGAACCGTCATCCCAAGAATCAGTGGTGGCACCGAAGCTGGCCGCTGAAAAGGAATGGCCCGAAGCATCGTGGACAGAGGTCTCATTGACCTCAGAGATCCGGGACAGTGGGTCATGACTCGTGAAGCTTAGCTGAGACTTGAGTCTCGATTGTCCTCGTCCTGCATTAGACCCTCCTTGCGGATTATAATCACTGGATGGTTGGTTCAACGAGAAACCTGTGTATCATAATGATATTATCACGTTGACTTTTTCTCATATTATTTACCAGTGACTATAATTTAGAAACGAATTGGTGTAAATAAGAGTGAGCAAAACGAATCGATCCAAAAGCAATATTGATTTAATGGATATCGGTTAGTTGAGATCGGTGACCGGTTAGGTATTGATCCAGTGGAAGTGGAAGATATTTATTACTCCCTCTGATAGAACATCAACCTTTTAAATACAGAGGGAGTACTAGATAACAACGAGGCAAAGTAAAAGCACAAATGAAATCCGCAGACCAGAGATTAAAAAAAAAGAAACGAAAAAAAAGGACAGCTCCACCAAGTAAGATCTATCGCTTTTCCATTTGAATAATCATTTTAACAACCAATGAGATTACGCCACATCAGCAGACAAACTATTGGTCACGAACTAAAAACACCCCTCCACTAATTTTATTTTGTTTTTAAAAAATGCAACTTGGCTAATAGGATTCCTCGAAGATATAATAATAGTAATATCCAAGATTAAGGGTAAGCGAGCCACATTTTGCTATATTTCCAAGCACGTGGTGTGGATCGAGGGCGTTAACGTCATTTGAAAATACGAGGATCACGTCTTGCACAAATACCAACCAGCCAAATTACCAACAATCTCACAAATGTCAACTTATATTATAGCGTCGTATCGTATAGACCGTGGAAACTGTTTCTACAAAGCTACGTAATCTATGTAATGAGATACCGAAAGTGCCCTCAGCAGCCTCTTGACAGATAGTAGTAAATTTGACCAAATGGATCTTTCGGTTGTTCTTCATCTAGTAAGCAATTGAATCTTAGAACTACATTACGGTTTTGGCAAATCCTAAGTTTTGGAGAATTTCTGAAACTTATCTCTATATTATTATCTCATCAAGTGAAATCTTCTTTAAATAGTAAAAAAAAAAAAAAGAGAAAAACTCACTGTTCTTTTCATCGGAGAGGTAGCTGAAGAAGTCGGCGGGAGAGCTACGTTGTCGAGCGAGAGAGTAAGATCCAGAGCTGTTTCCTCCTCCAACGTCGTTGATCTTGTGCTGCGAGATCTCGTTGAACCCACCGTAGGATCTGTCGAGGTGGAGATCTTTATCACTATTATTATTATTATTACTACTGCCGAGATGTTGTTTCTGTCCGTCGGATGAGTTGACTCCGCAAGTCATCGAATCGGATCTCAGGGAAGAAGAATCAGCTCCGGTGAAGAAATGACCGAGGAAGTTATCAGGCGGCGGATAGTTGAAGTCGCGAGCGTTTGAACCTCCGATGACTTCGTCCACCATAGAGTTAAGAAGCGATCCCGGAGCTGACCCGTATCGGGTCAGGCCTCCACCGCCACTGCCGGGAAGCGATGATCTTTGTGATGATGATGAGGTGGAGGAAGATGATTGGTACATGGCTTCTTCGATCGCCAAATGGAGCCAGAGGAGGAGGAGAAGAGAGAAGAAGAGAGAGATGCAAAAGTCGGTTTTGTAAAAGAAAAAAGATTAGATGCTTTTTTTATGGGCTAATAAAAAGTCTTCACTTTTAAGCGATTGGCCATTCCCTTGGATGTCACATGCGCCTCACGTGATCTTGCAAAGTAATCTAATAACCAAACCAATACAAGTAAAACCTTTGTTATTTAACTGTACATCAGACCGTTTGCCCAGTCGGCTTAATGATCACACACCTTTGGGCCACAAGAGCAAAAGGCTTTTGTAATAACTCTTGTTTATGATATTTTTGTTTTCTCGTAGCAACATTGTTCAGGCTTCTAGAAGTGAGTCTCTACACACACAAAAATTATAACATAAATTATTATATAATACTAGGTCCGAACCCGCGCTACGCCGCGGGTGTTGGGTTTGGATACCATGTTGGTTGATTCTTAGACCTGAGACTTTTATCCGAAACCGAGACTCGAACCCGAACCCGAGAAAATATATTAAAAACTCCGATCGGTTACAGTTTATCCAAACCCGAAAACCCGGAACTCAATAAACCGAACTACCTGAACACAAACTCTAAATACCCTTTTTCGATTTGTTTCATTACATTGGTTACTTTGGTTTTGAAAAAACCCGAAAAACCCGAATCCAAACCCAAAATAACCCGAACCGAAGTTGAAGTAAAACCCGATCGGATTAAGATTGAATGTTAATATCTTATCACCTGAATATATTAACCAATTTTATAATGAAGTAACCGCAACACGCGTAGTGGGGGTTGTATATT
The DNA here is from genome assembly GCA_010577795.1 of Isatis tinctoria. Taxonomy (NCBI): domain Eukaryota; kingdom Viridiplantae; phylum Streptophyta; class Magnoliopsida; order Brassicales; family Brassicaceae; genus Isatis; species Isatis tinctoria. The sequence goes on along the minus strand of CM021244.1, from coordinate 2,140,858 downwards.
AAAATTTATTTTAATTACATTTTTTTGTCTATTAATTAAAACTTAAAAAGCACGATATAAGATAAAATCTAGTAGATGAATTAAAAATTGTAAAACTTGAAAATCTGATTGTACTTTTTTGCCAAAACACGTATTTGCGATAGATACGTACCGAATATAGCTGTGTAATTTGATAAATATTTTCTCGGTTACATATGTGTCGACAACAATGTATAAAATATAAGAAAATTCATTATGTAGATAAAAAATTTTAAATTCAAACTTTTTAGGAACAGAAATAAAATAACTTACATATATGAGTATTTTGATAACTATATACTCATCTACATGAAAGAAAATGCGCGGGTTATATATAAAATTTATTTGTAAATAAATGATTTATTTTGTTTTACTCAATCTTAATTTTTTATATGTTTTTAAGAAATTTCATTTCATTAATGATTTAATGCAAATAATGTTTTACTTTTAATGACTTATAAAATATATATTTACTATACCTAATGTGAAGAAATAGTTAATTAGACAAAGTTTTAACATTTTTTTTAAATAGTTGTTAAAAATGATAAATAATATGTTTTAAACCAAAATGCTTGACGGAATTATTATAATTATTCGTAACCAAGAACTCATCCACAAATATTAAGTGGGGGCTCAAAATAATTTTCTACACCTACCTGATAAATGGTTTGTGCATATTCTTTTTTTAAAGGATAATTGTGTCGTTTTTTCTTAATCAAAGCTTCACTCGGAATATTCTTAAATTTCAAAGTTTTTAATCATATAATGTCATTTTTTTTATATAAAGTCTCTTCTACATAAGTGTAGAATCCACTGTCCATAAACTTATGATGTAAAGATATGAAGCTACTATGTACACTTATTTATAAAGATTAGAACGAAACTTTAACATGTTTATACACATTACGTAACCAACAAACCAACTATATAACTTTGAGTAACTAATTTTGATTTTGAAGTTAAAGCCTTGAACCTGATTTTAACAGTTGGTAATGAAAATACCACACAAACGCAAACCGAACTGAATCTTTAACAACACACAAAGCTATAGATACTTCTTATCCTCTTCTACTTACAAATACTCCTTTATTTGTCTTCCTACATTGTAGACATCACGTTTAACTCCGTCTTACTTCTTCCAAGAGCCGAGGTTTTTAAAGACATTTCTTTTATATTCCATGCTTGGAATTAAACACAAACACAGAATTACACAGTTTCCACAATGATTTTTGATGTTCGTATGCAGTCCACGTCGCTTTTATATATACCTTATTAGCCCAACATTGATTTCATCTCCAAAGCTCTATCATGACTCCTACTCCACAGCGTGAGCCATGAATGAATCCACCAGCCAATACTGGAGCCAGACAACATATACGTCAATGAAAACTTAAATATGAATGTGCAGAACTTATTAAAATCTATATGACTTTGTTAAAAATCCAAGCAATTATGCTTTGAGATGTGGAAGGGAGGTCGTTCAATCTCGGAACCTAAAATTGCAAGAACCAGTATTGAAAATTTACTTTTAAACCAAGATGTTTAACCTTTGTTTTCCTGTTTCACTTCACATTGCCTCCATCCATGAAGGGGTACGATATTTCTCGATAAACATGTATCAAAAATGACGAAAACATTATTCAGTTAAAACCAACAAAATCGACAAAATACATAACTTGCTTATGTGGTTACAAAATCATGGAAGATCCAATCTTTTCCACAACCAATGATGGGATCTGCAATAATAAATCAGTGATGAGGACGCCAACTGATCCGATGTTCAAATTATAATAGTATTCCACACCCTACAAAACCCAAAGGTCACCATGGTAAAACTGTAGTCATAGTTTGAATATATAGTAACTAAGTAGAATAAAACTGGATTCATCGCTACATCTTCATCTTCCCACCAAAGCAAACATGGCATAGCTCTGAATCTAAGCCATAATGAGGTAGAGAGCAAAAAAAAAATGATTTTCGCTAGCCACATGCTTAATAAAACCAAATAGCTGAAGTATAGATTTTTTTATATTATAAATACAAAGCTTTACTTGTTGACCAAAAAAAAAAAGACAAAGCTTTACCTTTGTTGTGACATTGTGAGACCGGGAAGTCACTCCACCATAAGATTGGAATGAGGACATGTGATAGAAAATTTGCTTACTCAGATATTGAACACACCAATGAGGACTTAAAATCTTTCAGGTGAGCTTTATCAATTTGATATCTACTCGGTTCCATTCCAAAGGAGCTTTACTTCCACTCTCTTCAGTCTCTGATGAGCGAGGCACAGCGACATTCTTATGATTGAGAGGCCTACCCGTTTTCACGATATTAGTCGTAGTTCTCTGCCCGGGGTTGGCATTGACTCAAACGGATTGATACGTCTGATTTGACAGCGAAGACGAAGTAACCGCATCACTCGAAGCCGTTGGTTATGCTTGCTTAACTTCAGCGTTTGTAGGATCACTACAAAGCAAATGAGATGCACTAAGCTAACACACACAAAAATCGATATTTAAAGATTATGAATGCGAAAAGAACACATGAATGAATAGAAGAACCTGTTCGGTGGAGGTTGGCGCCCGAGACACCAGGTAGCGCATTTTTTTTTGGCATCTAGACAGCCCAATGATTACGTGTTCCGTTCTCTCTTCTCCTTACAGGTAGACTTTGAAAACTTTCTGCATCTGAACCAAAATCCAGTAAGAAGTTTAGACATTTGTTCAGATTATTGATCTTGCAATAAAGATATTGCAACTTATTATTACCAGTGGAGTTAAATTTGTTTCCGCCACAACACCATCTTTATCGCAGCTTAATATTTGGTCTGACCAAAGAGACAAAAGAAGCGAGAGTAAGACAAAAAGAAGCTCATCATTTGAAAACTGTAAGATACTAAATTAAACTATATGCAATAGAAACAGAAACAGTAGACGTAATTGTAGCCAAAATTATCAAGAAACTTAGTCAGTGTAAGAGAATATATTACACATCGGACATGAAAGATTCCAATGTTTATGAGATCTTGCAGTCACTAAGAGCAAATAAAACCCATGAACAACAAACAATGTCAGGCCAAGTGATATTATGAAACATCCAACTACATCTTCTAAGTAATTGCGCCTTAAGGAAGCAAGCATCAATAACCAAACAATCAAAAGCTTTCCATAGAGACAGAGGTTCACATCCAACAGTGGACACTAATCTGTTGGTTATGTGTTCGTTTGGGAGCATAAAACCATTCAATTGGAAAACACTTTAACTCAGGAACTTAGCTGATTCATTGTTAGAGGCCGAACTAATGAGTATTCTCCAATCGTTTTAAAAATATCAAGAATTTTTCACTACAGATTATAAGCAGAGCAAAACACAAAAATCTCAGGAATCAATAAATAACATCGGAATCGAATGAAGAACAAGGAGCAAAGATAGAAGGACATACAACTGTTAACTGAGATGGATCATGACATTGCATATAACTTTCTCAAAGTTCGCAGCCTCCTTCATCTTCCCTGCCTATTTAGAAAATATTAGATTATAAAAGAGAGAAGGGAAGGGTTTTTAGGATTTTTTGTTTACGCATAGCTCTGATATAAGTTCGAATTCGCGACTCGTTTCTTCTTCTGCTTAATGGAGGAAAAAAAAATCAGCCATTTCTGCTCTTCAATACTTGGAATCTCTGAAAAATTAGCATCCAGAACTCAATGAATGGTACAATTCCCTCGCAGATCTGTATCAGAAAAACAATGAATGTGGAAAAACAATGAAGCAGAATCAGGCGAATCATAAAAAGCTGTTAGAAAAACAAAACAACAGAACAACCATACGAAATCAGAATTAGAGGAATCTCGATCAACTTTTAGAAGCAAAACAACAATCAAATTGGACACCAATCAAATCGACGAAAACAAATCTTCTCAGAACGAAAACTTCTAGAAGCAAAACAACAATCAAATCAGAGACAATCAAATACGCTTAAATCAACACCTCCAGAATAATCCGAAGTTCTACACCGGCGACGTGAATTGGAACAGGCGAGTATCGAAGAAGAGATAAAATCCCTAATCTTCATCTTCCTTTCGTCTCCGGCGGCATCAACCAAAAGCCATCGCCTTTGCTTTCGCTAGAAAAAAACATAACAGGTGACGTGGTGTAATAGAAGGTGACGTGGTGCAATAAAATGTGTTCATTGGATCAGCAAGTTTTTTCATTTATTGACATGTCACTCCCAGAACTCTTCTCACATCCTATGTGTCAAAGGCTGGAGAGACACTTGTCTTATTATTGTGTTGATTTATTTATTATATGAGAGTCTTTAAAATTTTGGAATACTCAATGAAAAACTCTAATTTTAGAGATTCTCTTGGAGTATTCCAAGATTTTAGAGAATCTTATCTAATAAACAAATACTATATAATAGTTTATGTTATAATTTTTTTTTGTTAGAGACTTTCTTCTAGAACTTCCAATAATGATGCTCTTATGGGATTTAAATATTTCGTGGAATCATTAGGGCTCTGAACTTTGGTTTTTGCTTGGTTTGGATTTTTGGTTTATGGAAGATTTAACTATTCATAATCGGAATTTTATTTGGGTTGGATGGATCTGATAAATAGAATACGCTTATAAAACATTTTGAGTTTAACTAAAAACTATGAGTATCTTGAAATTAATCATTTGGTCTAGAATAGATCTGATCTTTGGAACACTTGTTAGGTTTTTTGGCATAAGGTTTGAAGTTTTGATTTGTATCTACAAAATTCTTTTAAGTTTTAAGTTGGGAGTCACGACCATTGGACCCTTCTTTAGACTCCTCCAACATATATTTGGACATTGGACCCCCTCTAGTGTCGTGACTACTCGTGCGACCATGTGCGGACTTCCTAGCTAATGACTCCGAATTTTACGAAAATTCGATCCTATCTCATTCATTGGTCAATCTTTGAACTTGTAATAACGAACGATATTCTTTTCCCTATTCTTTTTTTTTGTTTTGAGATTTTTGTCCCTAAATTTCCAACTACAGTTTCTGTTTTTTTTTTAAAAAAAAAATTTGGTAGTAAGAATATGAAATTGTTAATACTTACAACATCTTATAAGATTCATTTCAGTCATAGTTTTCAATAAGAGCCATTTGTCACAACTTTTAATTATTATAAGAGCTACTATATATCTGCTCCTAGCTAGCAAGCATCATAACTTGTGACCCCTCCAGTCATGTCATATTAATAAAACTTTTTAACATTAATTAGACCATATAAATTTACACGTTGATCTAAATCTTAAGAACAAGCATTAAAACTTAATAGTGAAATTACATTCCCAGTCTGTAAAATACTTTATTTTCAAACATTAATGTTTGAAATGACCCACCCAAAAGGAAAATGTTGGAAATGACCGACATATTAAGGCAGAGTAAGGCAAAGTACGGTAGACAAATTTTGTTTGGGTTCACTGTTCCATAAAGGGGCTGGGTTTAGTATTCCTTAAAGGGTAAAGCGTAATTTCACACTAAAAGATGTCATTTCTAAAATTTTAATTTTCGGTGGGTCTCTCTTCACATTAATATCTCAAAAGAGGTCATTTCAAAAAATCTCCCTTAAAAAAAAGTACATGCACTCAAACACATCCAAAATTCACTTGGGATCATGGGCTGATCTACATAAGAGGTAATGGGTCAGTTGACCCCACAAAAATTTTAACCTTTTTTCTTAATTACCAACAAAAACTTAAATGACCCCCTATTTATTTTATATTTGCCCCATTTTTTAGTTTTTCCAAAAAGAAAATTCATTTTTCTATCCTCTAACGAAAAAGAGACTACAATTAATGTAAATAATCTAATTTCTATGTTTATCTTCATAAGATTATCTGTATAATCTCTCATTATATATAAATTTTTGTTTTTATCCACAAATTATTTTTCTATCCTTCACAAATATGAATAATTTATTTATGGTTTGATTCTTTGTTTTCAAAATGTGGTTTTTCTATAATTTTGTTTACTTTTTTGATAAACAAATTATATGTAAATTTGGTGAGATACTATGGATTTGTAAAAAAAAATATGCATATCTCTTTAGTTAGAGATTATATAATTTTTTTCATTTTATATATATATATTTATATTGATTGTTTTAATATTAACCCCGTTAAAATATAGATTGGTTGGGCTGTAGTAGTTATCTACAGCCTTAAATTTTATCTACAGCCTATAAAATTACCAATCAGGCAGTATATTGATTTTTAAAGTTACAACAAAAAATCTGTAAAAATGGCTGTAGGTATCTTATTTACTAAAGCAATATTTCTAAAGCTGTAGGAAAAAAATAAGACTGTAGCAATTTCTTTACTTTTTCTTGTTTTTTCTCATTTAATTTTTAAAATTACAGTAGATACTGCTATAGCAAATATAACTACAGTCCAACCAATCATCCACGTAATCCTAGATCCGTAACTGTCTAGGATTGTCTCGTAATTTATAGATCAAGCCAATTTCACTTCTCTTTTATCTCCGCATTTGTAAACATATGACAACGAGAGATTGCTACCAACACAATTATTGATGTCAGTCCCCTCCTTTTAACGTTTTCTCCAACATGAATACTTTTAAACACGCTAAACAGTTTACTCGAGTACGTCATGGATTACGTAAATAATTATCACCGAACCGAATGTATATGGGAAAAAAACATGTAAATTAAAGGGTTAATTCAATGGCTAACAAAAGAAAAATTAATAAAGTAACCAATAGAGTTAGAGAGAGATCTTTCACAGAAAAATAGAGTTAGAGAGAGAAAAAGGAGAAAATTGGTTAGTTAGTTTTTAAATTATGTGTTTTTTTGTTATTACACCTAATTTCCCAAATTTAATAACCTTTGTTTCTTTTGTCAGTAGAATATTTTAAGATATGTTGATACAGAAAACTCTTTATAAATGTATTTACGTGTTTGAAAAGGTAAAATAATTGACAAGAAAAATAAATGCGTGGTCGATTTGGAAAACATAATTTATAAGTGCTTCATGAAACTTGTAACCAAAAAAAAGTAATTTATATTTTACACACCAAAAAAATACTAAAGTTTCCTCAGACAAAAATTCATTTTTTTTTTGTGAATTACTACATGTAAATTAAATTCCAATTTTTTTGTCAAGACAATCTAGAAGAAGCACGGATCCAGTTGTAGCCTATCCAGCAAGTCGAATGGGATCACATAATATCCAACACAACTATCCTCACCTATCATTTTCGCATTAAATATATTAAATAGACCCAGACCCGCGCGTCGGCGCGCGGGATATGATTAATATTTTGCAATGAAATACATAATTTTATGAATTTTTTTCCACTTTTGTGATATAATTAGAATTTATAAAACTATTTAAAATAAAAAATTACATAAAGTTGTGGTGTGTATTATCTTGTGAGTTTTTTTATGGCTAGATTAGAAATTTAGAGAAATAAAGCAGTTTTACAAAGCAAAAAAATTATGACTTACATCAATGTGAATGAGAGATATAAGTATTTTTAATATTTATAAAAATGTTTAGCTTAATATATTCATATTTGGAAATTGGGACCTATTATTTTATATTGTTTAGATACTTATTTAATAGAGATAATGTTAATTTCCATAATCCATAATTACCCTTAATGAAATTTTACAATAACTAAAATTCAGTGGCATTACATGTAATATAACACATGGATGAAGGTTTATTTCAATTAAGTTTCATTCTTTAATAGTATAGACTACAATAATATATAATTTATATTAATTTCATATTATAGTATGATTATATAATATATCTATCGATTTAGATATATATATATAGTTTTAACTATATTAATATATGAATATTATAGTTTGAGAAAATTGACAAACCCATTATATATAGATTTGAATGTAACTTCACATTTATAAAAAAAATTGCTAACCCGTTAATTTATTAGTTATTTTTAATGTCATAGAATTAAAACAGATTAATTAAATATCTTAACCCATATTATTGTTATTTAAATATTTTAATAATAGAAACTATAAAAACCCTGTAATTATATATAAAAAAATTAATGTGTCTCACTATATCATTGAATAATCTAATATATATATATAGACTTAGTTTTAATATTTTCATTTTATCAAGTTAAAATATATCAATCTAATTTAAGAATTTTATTTTCCAAGTTAAAAGTTTATGTTTTATAAATTATATTTTATTAATATTATATTTGAATTATTTATGTATTATTTTATTTTTTAATAAGTGAAGTATGTTCAAAATCATATTTATTTATTATGATTTTGTGATTTATAAAAATATTTGATGTGTTATATTATTTACTTATATTTATTATTTGATTTAATAATTTAATATGTATGATTTTATTTTATTTTCGTTTTTAATTAGTAAGGAAAGTGGGACCCATTATTTTATATTGTTTGGATACTTATTTAATAGAGATAATGTTAATTTCCATAATCCATAATTACCTTTAATGAAATTTTACAAAATAACTAATATTCAGTGGCATTACATGTAATATAACACATGGATAAAGATATTTTGATATTTTGTTTTTATATTTTATATTTTGGATAAATATATAATTTGAGAAGTGTTGCTAATTTTATTTTGAATTGACTACAATAATATAATTTATATTAATTTCATATTATAGTATGATTATATATATATCTATCGATTTATATATATATATATATATATAGTTTTAACTATTTAAATATATGAATATTATAGTTTGAGAAAATTGACAGACCCATTATATATAGATTTGAATGTAATTTCACATTTATAAAAAAAAAATATGCTAACCCGTTAATTTATTAGTTATTTTTAATGTCATATAATCAAAACAGATTAATTAAATATTTTAACCCATATTATTGTTATTTAAATATTTATATAATAGAAACTATAAATATCCTGTAATTATATATATATAAAATTAACATGTCTCAATATATCATTGAAGAATCTAATACATATATAGTCTTAGTTTTAATATTTTCATTTTATCAAGTTAAAATTTATCAATCTAATTTAAGAATTTTATTTTCCAAGTTAAAAGTTTATATTTTATCAATTATATTTTATTAATATTATATCTGAATTATTTATGTATGTTTTTATTTTTTTAATAATTGAAGTATGTTCAAAAACATATTTATTTATTTTGATTTTTTTATTTATAAAAATAATTGATGTGTTATATTATTTACTTATATTGATTAGTTGATTTAATAATTTAATATGTATGATTTAATTTATTTTCGTTTTTAATTAGTAAGGAAAGTGTGACCCATTATTTTATATTGTTTTGATACTTATTTAATAGAGATAATGTTAAAATGTTAAACCTTTTGTATATTAAGTTAATATACTTAATACCTAATGAATAGGTCCAAGGTCCAAAACAATTTTTTTAGGTAGATGTATCCTCCCTAATAGTATAGATTTCCGTATCCTTTTCTCAATATATATATATATATATATCCTTATATGGAATAAAACGAAAACTATCTTGTCTGAATTATCCGACATTTCTCTTAACAGTAAAAAATGGAGTCGTAATTAAGATGTGCACGAACTCTTAAGAGTTCTGCATGCAAAACATACTTTATTCCTTCTGTAAAGGCAATCACAATTTGATAAACGTTTTTTTTTTTCCAAAGAGTGAAACTGATACAAACACATCTGATCCGCACTCAGGAATGTAACACAATGGTCCATAAACGTACGTGTTTTCTAGCCCCACCCTTATTGACCAATGTGATTAGCGAGAAATTGGAATTTGAATATTAATTACAGTTCTAAACACATTGGTCCGTAAATTTGAATATGTCTTCATTATTCCGGACATAATGTTGAATGATGTGATCTGTAACCAAACTTCCTATTTCAATTAAGTTTCAATAATATTATCTCGTGAGCTAAAATCCAAATCAAGTTTAGCAACATAACTACGATATTATAGAATTCAATGGTTATATAATTGAGTAAAAAAATTAGATGATTCGATGAAACCCGGCCAACTTTTTTCTTTTTGAACTTTGATAAAACCCAACTTTTTGTTGTTGACAATGTGAAATGAACAAAAGAAATATTGTTTTTCATGATGTTTTATCTTAATGAAACACAGTTCTGCCGAATCGATAAACAAGATGTTAATGTAACTATAGAGTGTAGTGTCTAAAGTAAGAAAGATTGGGTTTGAGGCCATTAAACTAATATCAGAGGAAACTCCAATTGGTAAAAAGAATTATTAACCTCTTTGGAAAAAAAAACCTCTTTGGAAAGATATATAAATTAAATAAGTGTCAGCAAACAGTATGCTGATCCAACTCCGTATATAATTCATATAAATGCATTTTTATAAAATTGGAAAAATAAACACATGAGAACATTATCGGGGATGCGTTGCACGTGCGAAATATAATATGTAGAGAACTTTATACGTACGTTCGTTGATCAGACAACTAAAAATTGTCCAAATCACAGACGACTTTACAGAAACGATAATTAACACGCCAGCTCAGACGCGCATATGGCAACACGGAAGAGAACGACATACCTCTTGTGATTTTCTTTTTCTTAAGATTCTCTACATTTTGTCTGACTTTATAAGAACATCTCCATATCACAGGCGGAAATTTGAACAATATGTAGACAGAAAGATAAATAACATCCTGATATCTAGTCTAAACGAGATTTTGAAAGGAGACTTAAAAAGCTTTTAGGATGCAAATCTTCAATTAACTGTTGCGATCATATTATGTTCCCACGAGTTCGCCAATCAGATCACAGTCTTTGATAATACCGCCAAACCAGAGATCAGCGGTCTCATCCATGCTTAATTTCTATGCTTGTACAAAACACAATTCTAGTAAGATTCTTCCCCTCTGACCAAAAAAAAAGAATAAATATTAGATTCTTCCCTGTACAAGGATTTTTTTGGTGTTGTTGTTGTGTGCTACAGATGTGAATGTATCGTAATTTGTAAAACAATTTGCTGGGATGTGGCCAGTTTTGGTTTTGTGTCCCCTGATGATGTAGACTATATAATTAAGATGCCAGATGTGTGACATTAATTGGCACACTTTGATCTCATCATGCAGTGTCTTCCTCGTATTAAAAATTTCCAGTTTCACAAATTCATCTGTTTTCTCTACGTAACTCAACATAGGTCGTAAGCGAAACGTTGAGTTTCTATTACTACAGCATAAATCAGTTTATGCTGTTTTATGCTACCACACACGTACACACAAAGTGCTATTATATATATATATATATATATTATATATATATATATATATATATATATATTAATTAATTATTGATATAGATCCTCGCATAACACGAGAAGCAACACACTGGAGACTTGACATACAAAGTGGGAAAAATTGCAGATATATATCTGTGTGACTGTGTGTGTACATATATAAATCCCATTGTTGTCATTGACAAATAACATAGACAATTAGTATAATGGCAAAATATTGAAAACAATGTTTTCTATAAATAAAAATATAATGAATGTTATTTTCCTATTTAAGTAAAGAAAACATTATACTCGGTGCCCAAATTCTATAATATAACGTATGAACCTTTGAAATATGAAAATATATATTATATATCCTGCAACGATGTTGAAATTTTGACATATGATCATTTATTCTTTGCCATGTTATCTTACAACGATGTCGAAGTTTTGACAAATGGCTTTGTCTTTGGCCATTATACACACACACACACATATATATATATATTCCTATAATAGCGTTAAGATTTGTATTTTGCAGGGAAACCTTTATTATGTTTGAGTGCTCTCGTCACTTCAACGTCTACAATATATATCAACCAAATGGGAGTAACTTAGTAGTTCTAAAACTAAATACTTAAATCATTAATTTTATTTTATTATGATCATAAAACATATTTGATACGTATTATTAACATTTTTTCGGATATGGGAAGAGATTATAGGCAGAAATTCCAATTTCTTTATAATTTATTTTAAATTTATATCTATATATTTTTACAAGTTATAAAAATAAATAAAAATGAAACACATTTACGGATTATAAATAGAATAGAAAGATATACACGACCATGCTGGTATGTACGCGCCAGATTTGGGCTGGTGTCCCTTTCTTCATTCATAATTTAAGTTTTGACAGATTTTAATATTTCAAATGTTGTGTAACTTTAACTTGTAGAAAAGTAGTAATTATATATTGTGTACTCATAATAACAAAAAAAAATTATAGTAGTTGCAAAAGCAACAGTACCCGTAAACAAGACAACCAATAATATATTTTGTGTTTAAATGATTACAGATTTATTATTTCTATTGAGTTGCTTCTTTTATTTTAAAATATATACTTTGAATTAAGAAAAAAAACTGTATGGAATTCTTTTTCAGAATTTTTTTCCGTAGCATTTTAGATTCATGAATGGTTTACAACAAATTTTAAAATAGAAAATTGTCAGAACTAAATGGAAAACGGTTACAAGTGATAGTTATAGCGATACTTTGATCAAATGCTAAAATAATTTAAAATATCAAATATGATTAATAATTCATTTTCTTACTGAAATTTGTATCTGAACTTTTTCACATAGCCATAAGTTTGTTACAAAAATTTATAGGAGTACCCGGTAATATTCTCGTTCTTTCAAGAATAAACAAATTAGTTGTCCACTCATGTGGTAGACGATGTTTTCTTGGTGGTTCAGTTTTTAATTAGTTTCACGGAAAAGGTTCGAAAAATTAAAAGACACCTGATTCATACAAATTCATCCATCCTCAGTGTGAAAACTACGTACATTTTCTACTGCTGAAGAATTTACTATATGATTAAAGGAATTCGGAAGAACAAGGGTTTTTTCCCTCTCATTTGTTTTTGGATCCAAACTTCTTTTTGTTTTGCCCAAACCACAAAAAAGGACATCAACAAATAATAGATTCGAGAAAAACATCTAAGATAAATACCGGATCAAACAACAGATCTAAAAAGATTTCGGGATCTTCACAAGTCAACAAACTAGCTGTGATCCCCTAGTACCCTATCGGATACTCGATTAGTGATTTTAGACCCATTTTCTACTGCGATGTTAATTACAAAGTCGTCACCAAAAAGAGTGTTGACCGTTAAGCCTCCTTGGGAATTCTTGTTTTTTTTTTTTTTTTCTTTTTTCAACTTGCACTACAAGAAAACGTTCAAATTCCGAGGGAAATTCCGAGGGAAAATGATTTCCTCGGAAATTTCCGACGAAAAACCGAGGAAACTCCGAGAAGAGAGTTTTCCTCCTCGAATTTCGTCGGAAATTTCCGAGGACATCACGTTTCCTCGGAAATTTCCGAGGAATTTCCGAGGAAACGCGGTCCGTGGGAAATTTCCGACGGATAATTGTAAGATACCGAGGAAAGTTTGGAGCCGTTAGAGACCCGTTTGGAGAGCCGTTGGGTGATTTCAAGAATTCCGGAAATACCGAGGAATCCTCGGTATTTCCTCAGAATTTCCTCAGTATGTCGGAGCCGTTAGAGACCCGTTGGGGGAGCCGTTGTGGGATTTCAATAATTCCGAGGAAATACCGAGGAACGGTGTGTTTTCCTCGGAATTTCCTTGGAATTTCGTCAGTATTGTCGGCTGGATTTCATCTACAAATACACCCACCCCTCTTCCTCTTCATTCACTCCATTTCTTCTTCTCTCCTCCCAATATCTTTACACACGATTTTCGTTTCACAAAAACATGTCTTCTTCAAATTATTATCGTTCTTGGATGGATCGACCTCATTTGGATCCGAACACGAAATTGCTTACGAAAGAATACGAACGAGGTCTAAAGGAATTCATGGGGTTAGTTAAACGACAACCGGAAGCCGAAACAGGTAAGTTAATATGTCCTTGCTCTAATTGTAAAAATAGAAAGGTTATTAAAGAGTTGGATGTTTGGACACATATTTTTTTAAATGGGTTTACACGAAGTTACAAAATTTGGTATCATCACGGGGAAACAGGATATGAACCTGGTAGTACTAGCGAACCTCGGCCGGCGGTTAGATTAAAGAACCAATTAGAACGGATTTAGACTATGGTGTAGGTGTTGAGCAGATGGTAAATGATCATTTTAGAGGGGAAGATTTACCCAATGCAGAAGCTAGGAGATTTTATGATATGTTGGATGCTGGAAAGCAACCTTTGTATGAAGGTTGCAGAGATGGTCATTCAGCTTTATCATATGCTACAAGACTGATGTCCATTAAAACAGATTATAACTTGGCTGAAGACTGTGTGGATGCGATAGCTGAATTTGTAAAAGGTATTCTTCCTGAGGATAACGTAGCTCCTGGTTCATACTATGAGGTTCAGAAACTTGTATCTGGTGTTAGTTTACCGTATGAGGTAATAGATGTATGCAGCGATAACTGCATGATTTATTGGAGGGCGGATGACCAGCGGATTACATGCAAATTTTGTGGGAAGCCTCGTTACAAAGATACGAGTGGAAGAGTTAGAGTGCCATATAAAAGATGTGGTATTTGCCTTTGAAGGAAAGGTTGCAGAGGTTGTATCTTTCGGAACGGACAGCGCAACGAATGAGATGGCATGCGGAGCACTCAACAGATGGTGAGATTAGACATCCTTCAGATGCAAAAGCGTGGAAGCATTTCCAATCAAAGTATCCCGACTTTGCATATGAGAGAAGAAATGTCTACCTTGGATTATGTACCGATGGTTTCAGCCCGTATGGGAAGAGTGGAAGACAATATTCTCTATGGCCAGTCATTGTTACACCATATAACTTACCCCCAAACTTGTGCTTGCGACGAGAGTTTTTGTTTCTCTCCATTCTCGTTCCCGGACCAGAGCATCCTAAGAGATCGCTTGATGTGTTTCTTCAGCCACTAATATATGAGTTGCAACAGCTATGGGGTGAAGGTGCTGAAACATACGACATTTCGTGTAAAGAAAACTTTCAAATGCGGGCAGTACTAATGTGGACAATAAGTGATTTTCCAGCATATGGTATGTTATCTGGATGGACAACGCATGGGAGGCTATCATGTCCATATTGTCAAGATGACACAGATGCTTTCCAACTAAAGAACGGAAGAAAAACGTGTTGGTTTGACTGTCACAGACGATTCCTACCACATGATCATCCATACCGTCGGAGTAAGAATTTCTTTAGGAAGAACAAACAGGTGTTTGATGGTCCACCTGAGGAAGTTAGTGGGAAAGTTTTGAAGACACAACTAAGAGATTTTGGTGCTGAAAGGACGCCAGACGTCGGTGGACATGAGCAGTTTCCTGTAGATGCAGTTGGAGAACTACATAACTGGCACAAGAAAAGTATTTTCTTTGATTTGCCATACTGGGAGGATCATCTGCTAAGGCATAATTTAGATGTCATGCATATTGAGAAGAACTTTTTTGACAATCTCATGAACACGATCCTTAACGTTAAAGGTAAAACAAAGGATAATTTGAAGTCAAGACTGGATTTAGTCGATATATGTGCTCGTCCAGAACTTCAAGTTGATGAGAATGGTAGGGCTCCTTTTCCCATATACCGGCTTGATACAGAGGGGAAAAATGCGTTCTTTGATTGGATTTCAAACGATGTGGAGTTTCCAGATGGTTACGCATCTAATTTGCGAAACTGTATCGACAGAAAGGAAGGAAAGTTTATTGGCTTGAAAAGTCACGATTGCCATGTGATGATGCAGCGCCTCCTTCCGTTTGCCTTCAAGGAACTATTACCAAGAAAAGTTCATGAAGCTGTTGCAGGGATAAGTGCTTTTTTCCGCGATTTATGCAGCAGATCAGTGACTCTTGAAGGTATTACAAATTTGAAGACTAACATTGCCGTTATTCAGTGCAACCTTGAGAAGATATTTCCTCCCTCATTTTTTGATGTTATGGAGCATCTTCCTATTCACCTTGCAAGAGAATTGGAACTTGGTGGTCCTGTGCAGTATAGATGGATGTATCTGTATGAGCGGTATATGTTCCATTTGAAGAAGAAGGTGAAAAATTTAAGTAGGGTGGAAGGTTCTATAGTCGCACAGATGATCAATGAAGAATTTCAAACTTTGCGGAGCACTACTTTCCAGCAGAAGTTCAGACCAAAAACAGAAGATCTGCTCGGCATGATGATAGAGGTGAACGGGCAACATATCATGTTAAGGTTCCAGACATTTTCACAGATGTTGGACGACTTAGCGGAAAACCAAAGGACCGTCGACTTACTGAGCACGAGCGAAGTCATTTGCAGACATATTTGCTGACGAACTGCGAAGACGTTCTTCCATATGAGAGGTAAGTTTATTATCTTACAAAATTCTATTTTAACAAATTGACATTTTAATCTAATTAATTCATATGTACAGGATATTCATGGCAGCGAAGCGGTCCGAATATAGATACGCCACAGAGGCGGAACTAGAAGAAATGAGCAGAGAGAATTTGCTGGATGGATGTTTACCTATGTGAGTGCCTTAAACAAATTAAGATTAAATTTACCATATATTTTTACTAATTCATATTTATTGATATAACTTACATATGTGCTATTAATAGGTGTCTTCTGGTTTGGCCAGAGGTGTAAAATTTGACGATTGGATACGCGAGATGGTGGTTGGCCCAATCTGTGTTGTAAAGTCATATCCGAGATTTTGTACTCGAGGATATGCATTCGCAACTGAAAAGAGGAGACATTCGCGTACGACCTATGATGCTGGCGTTTGTTCTGCATCAGGAGATGATGTATACTACGGACACATACATGAGATTTTGGAAATCAAGTATTTGGGCTTGCTTGGATTGCGCTGTACTGTTTTCTACTGTGATTGGCACGACAACACTCCAGATCGAGGTGTGAGAACAGATGCATTTGGTGTTACATCAGTACATTCGAGGCGAAAGCTACAATATTATGATCCTTTCATTCTTGCTTGTCAGGCCGATCAGGTAAGTTAATGTTTGTACGAATTCAGAATGATTGATCATAATTCATACTTTTACTAATATTTTTTTAAATGTTACAGGTTTCTTATATCAAGTACCCACGGGTAAGGAACAGAGATGATCCATGGGTTACGGTTACAAGAGTCAACCCGAGAGGCCGAGTTCAGGGAACTTCAGAGCTGGAAGACCCACTGCAACCAATTACATCCGCCAACTTAAGTGCAGCAGAAGATGTAGCGGAAGGTGGCCTTGTAGTCGATTTGACTGACTTCGCAGAGGACGCCGTCGTTTACACAGAAGATGAACCCGTTATTGGAGAGTTTGACCAAGATCCAGATTCTGATTCATCTGGTGATGATGCTTCCGAGTCAGAGTAGAGTTTTTTTTTTTTTAAAAAAAAAACAAAATTCCGACGAATTTCCGAGGGAATTTAGGGTTTCATCGGAATTCCGTCGAAAATCAAATTAACGAGTTATTAATTTTGATTAATAATGATTTTCCTCGGAATTTCCTCGGAAATTTCCGAGGAAATTCCGAGGAAAACTGTTAAAAACCCCATCTCCTCGGAATTCCGTCGGAAAATTCCGAGGAAATTCCGAGGCGAGCTTGGATTTTGGGAATTTCCTCGGAATGTCCTCGGAAATTTCCGACGGCATTCCGAGGAGATGGGGTTTTAAAACCGATATCGACGTTTTGCGGATCGAATAACACATATATAACCTTCATTGAGTTTCTTAACCACATTTTGAAGTCAAACGTCAGTGTTTTACACAATAACAAACACTTTTACGATTGGTCCGACAAAAATCACACATTATAATAAACACTTATACACTTTAACAAACGTTAAAGGACTTACTTACAATTATTTTTGAATTTTTGTTATTTCATGTTTTATGATCATCTACACAAAGTATCCTCAATGATATGAATTGCATTTGTATTAAAAATGAAATACCGAAAAAAAAATAGGAATTCGGAACCCTAAACCACGTTTCCTCGGAATTTCCTCGGAAATTTCCGAGGAATTTCCGAGAAATACTGTTTCTCCTCGGAATTTCCTCGGAAATTTCCGAGGAAATACCGAGGAACAAGGTATCCGTCGGAAAATACTTACCGGGAAAACAAAAACATTGAATTATTTCGAGAACCGCGTGTTGGTATTATATTTAATAATTCCGACGGATTTCCGACGACAAGGATCCGTCGGAATTGTTAAATATAATACCTAACTTCCTTCTTCTTCTTCTCCGCCGCTTCACCTCAAAAACTCGATCCTCTCTCTCTCCTATCGATCCTCTCTCTCCTCCGTCGATCCTCTCCTCCGTCGCCGGTTCTCTCTTCTCACGCCGCCGGTTCTCGCTCATCTCGCCGTCGGAATCTCTCCTGCACTTCAATAATCATGTAAGAATCAACCAAAACTTCATATTTCTCTTGGATTGTAACCGTTTGTGAGATTAGTATTAATGATTTTAGGTTCTTAGAAAGATAGTTTCGGATTTTAGGTTGTTAGATGGATAGTTTAGGATTGAATTTCTGATTTTAGGTTCTTGTTTTATTTTTCTATGGAATTATTTGTAGTTTGAAAAACGTTTTTCGATTTTTTAAAACGTTTTTGATTTTTAAAAACGTTTTTGATTTTTAAAAAACATTTTTTAAATTTTTTAAAAACGTTTGTAAATGATTTTTAAAAAGGTTTTACTATTTTATAAATACTTTTTGTGATATAAAAACTAATTTTTTATATTAAAACTATTTTTATAAGTAAAACATTTTTTGATTTAAAAAACATGTATATGATTTTTAAAACCGTTTTTTTATTTTTAAAAATGTTTTTAAATGATTTTTAAAAAGGTTTTACTATTTTATAATTCGTTTTTTTTATATAAAAACTATTTTTGTAATATTAAAACTATTTTTATAAGTATTAAAACATTTTTTTATTTTTAAAAAACATGTATATGATTTTTAAAAACGTTTTTTTATTTTCAAAAAATAGTTTTTTTGATATAGAAACATTTTTTTAATATTAAAACTATTTTTATAAGTATTAAAACATTTTTTGATTTTTAAAAAACGTGGATATGATTTTACAGAAGGTTTTTACTATTTTGAAAAACTTTTTCTGATATTAAAACGTTTTTGATTTTTACAATCGTTTTTCAATGATTTTAAAATGGTTTTCCCAATGTTTAAAATTGTTTTTTCAACTTTCTTGGAACAATAAAATTTTAATAAATTTTAAAAATTTATAAACCTTTTTGTATATTATAATCATGTATACTAACTTTTTTTTTTCAATTTTTATATATTTAAACTTCAGGTCTTACGATGATCAGACCCCCACTCCTGCTCGACAGCGTCGTGTTCGTCGCTCGGGAAGCCACGACTTTCAGGGTTCCCCATCGCCCCGCAGCTCCCACCAGACATCTCCCTCTCCATTTCCCGAAGCTCCTTCTGGCTCCGGTGATGCACCCACTATTCCTCCGAACTTTCAGGGTCCTCCGGAACTAATGAGGGTTGCGGAGTTTGTTCGACAGCCGGGTCGTCACCATCTTCCGTTTCTCACTCCGTATCCATCTGGACCGGGTCAAACATGGTTCGATCGATCCTCGAACGGGATCAGCGCATGGATCAACCGTATGATGTATCGTGTTTTGGACTACGGACATCCGACTTTCACCGACTTTCCAAGAGGCAAACAAGTTCTATGGTTTGAACAGTTTGCGGTAAAAATTCTTATTTTTTTTTAATTTATTTTTTAATATACAAAAAAAACTTTATACTAATTGTGTTTTTTTTTTTTCAGCAAGAATTCAACTGGAATCCTGATTATACGGCGTTTGTCTATTACCACTTCGTGCACAAAGTTATGACCAACTATGGGTATCAAATTTACGAGTGGAAGCAGAAGTGGCTAAAGAACAAGGTTTGTTTTTTTATTTTTAAAACAATTTTTAATTTTATTAAATTATTTTTTAATTCATCTAACAATTTTTTTTTTAAAGATCCCAAAGTCGATGAACCTCGACGTCTGGCAGCAGTTGATTGTGCATTGGAGTAAGGAAGATACGAAATCGACTTCTACCACCAACTCCTCCAACCGCAAGAGCGAACGTAAAGGGAAGGGCGTCTACAAGCACAACTTGGGTGCTCAGTCCCAAGCCACTCTGAGGGATCGCATGGTAATTTCAGTCCCTTTTTATTCTATTTTAAATTTTTAAAAATTTTAAACTATCATTATTTCTTCTAACTACTAATTTTTATATTGATATAAAGGTGGAAGCAAATGATGGTGAGCCGGTTGATGATTTCAGCTTAATGAAGATGGCGTATACGAACAAGAAGACCGGCCAGATTGATGATGGTGTTGTGGCGGGTGTCGTCGACCTCATCCACAGTCAGGTGGAAGAAGCAGCGTCTCAGCTGCAAACCGAAGACGAAGATTCGACGGGTTCCCAATTGCCTCGGGAGCAGATCAACGAAATCGTTGCAAAGGTACGTTTTTTTTTAAAAAATTTCATTTCATCTTAATTATTATTCACATATTCATTTTTTTTTTCAGTCGGTTCCAAAGAAGAAGGGCCGAATGTTGGGTTTGGCTCGTCGGTCCCGGTCGGTTACGTCTTCTTCTGCAGCCCCTCCTTTTGTTGATCCGTCCGAACTTATGGGTCAGTTGCAGGACAAGGACCAACGCATATCTGCGTTGGAGACTCAGATGGCAAATCAACAGGCGAGCTTCGAGGCACAACAGGCGAGCTTCGAGGCACAGAGGAAGATGAACGAGCAGATGATGGAAATGATGAGGAGGTTGCACCCGAACGTCGATTTCCCGACCATGCAAGATCCCAACACACAAAACCCGTAGCTTTTTATTTTTGCTCAAAAACATTGAATGTTTTTTTTTTTATTTGTACCACTTTCAATTTTAAATTTTTATTTTCGAAATTAATTTCTAAATTTTAATTTTTAATTTTCGATTTTAATTTCATATTTTCGATTTTAAATATCTAATTATTAATTTTTTTAAAAAATAATATTTTATATAATTCCGACGAAATCATCCCTCGGAAATTTCCGACGAACCCATCCCTCGGAAATTTCCGAGGAAACGATGCCTCGGAAATTTCCGAGGAAATCATCCCTCGGAAATTTCCGAGGAAATCGTCCCTCGGAAATTTCCGAGGAAACGATGCCTCGGAAATTTCCGAGGAAATCATCCCTCGGAAATTTCCGAGGACGTCATCCCTCGGAAATTTCCGAGGAAAACCATCCCTCGAAATTTCGACTATTTGTCACCTCGGAATATTCCTCGGTTTATTCCGACGAATCTATCCGTCGGTTTTTTCCGACGACCTCTCCGACGACTGCTTGTCCTCGATATGTCCTCGGAATGTGTAATCCTCGGAATCCCGTCGGAAATTTCCGAGGAAATTCCGAGGAACTACAAAATTCCGAGGAAATTTTTCCGACGGAACGAATCATCGGTATTTCGTCGGAATAACGTTATTCCGACGGAAAACCGAGGAATTTGTCCCTCGGTATTCACTTGTTTTCTTGTAGTGTTGTAATCGATGACATTAAACAAAACATGCCAGTTTCGTGCACCAAAAGACCTGACTGGCATATGGAAAGGTAGTCATTGACGCTATGTACATGCTTTGGGGTTTTCTTGTGGTTTCTTTTGTTTTTCCAGTTTCCTGTAAAATATAATTTTTCTTCGTGGCTTTAGGTTTGGATTTACACATGTATCTCCGAGACATCTACTATAATGAGGGGCGCTAGTTTTTCTCGTGCTCATCATATGACGAATGTTTTGTTGTGCCTTCTTAAATAAAAGGAAGTGTCAGTCTTGTATTTAAAGAGATTTGAGATGATTTTGGATGAATTAGGAAAGTTGAAATGATTTTAATCAAAAAATTCTACAGTCTCATCCAAAACCATAGAATTTGGATTTTAATATTTTTAACTAAGCAATTGCTCCAAAACACTTTCAAATCCCAGCAAATCTCCTGAAATTCATCACTTAAAATATTTTCAATAACAGTGGATTTGAGGTTACATTTTAAAATCACAACTTCAATAACACTGAATTTTTAAATGATTTTTTAAATTCATGGTTGAATAACAGTAGATTTATGATTTTTTTAAAAATCACCTCAAATCTTTAGTTGAATACACCCCTCTAAGTTTTCCTGCTTTCTATACGATTGAATACGATCAAAACAGGGCAATAGCTAGACGATATTTAACTCAGAGATTCATATAGTTTCGTTTAAGATGCAGGCAAATTGTTACAAGTTAATTATCATTTATGTCTTTCATATGTTGATACAACATTGTCCTATATTAATAGAAAACTCTTAAATTTTATTTCCTTGCCTATACATTCAGTTTTGATAATTAATCGTCTTACTATTGCTTCAACAATATAGGAGATTCATCATTGCGTTGGGTCAACCTGTTAGATGTGACAAAACGAGAAAAATGAGACTAACCAAATTAGTCTAGTCTTCCGCTGAATTCTAGCTAGTGAATTAGTTTGCCGCCTGAGATTAATACTTGTACTTTAGTCCGAAAATATGTTGGAAAATAAAGAACGAGAAGACGCATGAAACGAAAATACTCATGTACATTATCGTTCAGAAAAAAATAATTGAAAATTCATATCACTCAGTTCCAGTAGTACCGGAAAAAACATGAAAATAAAATAAAAGAAATACAAACATGACATATAGCTAACATAAATAAAATGAAATAGCAAAGTAAATATTTTGTTCACATATGCATTGTGATAGCTGGAGAGATTTGAATTACTAATTAATCTTAATTAGATATATATGGGAAAATAAGTACTTACCACACCATATATATTAATATATATATATATATATATATATATATACACATACGACTGATTACTGAATATTTATGCAAAACATATATATTAGGTTTGGCATATATATACGCATCTATATATGTACTTGCTACTTAAAAGATAGGGTTACAATTGTTTTGTCCTATCTCAAAAAAAGACCCAAAATTTGTAGCTTCGATCAATATCTAGACCTAAAATATATTATAATACAACATATGATTGGATACAGACCCAATTAGATATGCCGCTCTGGTCGCTGCGTTTCTTAACCGCAACGCTCGACGTTGTCCCTTAGGGGACGTCATCTCACTTGTTTTGTTCAAAAAATTGCTGCCGAAATTGTCTTCTGTAACCGCAGGTTTCGAGCTTCTTGGACGGTTAACTAAAGTGATGTAAGTCTCGAGGTCATGGACACAAGAAATGTTTTGGACGTCGAAGAAATCGAGCCTGAGTTCGACTCCCACGTGAGTGTAGCAAGAACAGCTCCAAGGAAGCTCGTAAACGCCACCTAAAGCCCTGAAATTCTCGTTGAACAAGAAGCCAGGGAGTTTCGTGATCGGATCATTTACATTCGTGATCCTCAAGACCTTAACTCCTAGCTCCTCACACCGTTTTTTGAACCCCAGGTTACCAACCCTTGGACCCGCGAACGAAAACACAGTCACAGGAACAGATTTTTCGCCTCTTCTCTTGTTCATGCCGAGTTCTGCTATGTCGTAAGCTAGAAGGTGGGCTAGAGAACTCCCCATACTATGTCCTGCGAGCGTTATGCTAATTTCCTCGCCTTTGTGCTTGTTGACAAGCCTCGAGATCTCGGAGAGAAGCTGCTCACGGCAGCTTGCTATCCCGAATTTGCTCTCGCTCTCGCCGGATGTGTATAAACTCAGGAATCCAGATTCAACCTTGACATCAGGACGAGGGTTATGAGGATCAAGCCTAGCCGGAGTCAAAGAGCTCATTAGGTTAGCCAACCACTCAGGGTTGGTTACAGTCCCACGAAACGTCACCACAATATCCCTCCTCCCCAAACGTTTCACCGAGTCATCAGAAGAAACCGCTACGTACCCGATCCAGTGTGCGCGACTAGGCTCGTTCTGGATAGGGTTGATGTTGATGCCTGGTGTGGCGTAGATATACTTGGTGACTTGGTAGCCATCAGGGTCATGGATTCCAGATTCTTTAAGCAAACTTTTCTTGCCATACTTGCAGTTCAAGTAACGTTTGGAGTTAGGGTTTAGATCAAACCCTTTGTAAGAAGCGGAGAGTAAGTTCCCGTAGCGAGTGATCTCTTGTTGGAGAATAGGGCTTAAAGGGTCAATTAGATTTTCCCAGTTATTGCTTCCTTGTATCTCTCTCCATACTCGAGACAATGGTAGAGTTGCTGCTGGTACTCGAGAAAGATGAGCGAACAGAGAAAGAGGAGGAGGAGGAGGAGGAGGAGCGAGCGGAGTAGATGGAATCGGAGGGGCCATTATAGAAGAAGAAGATATTACAAGCTTTTTAGAAGTGTTCTCGGAGAGAGCGAAGTGGCCAAGATTGTGTTTCTGTTGAGGAGTTTTGTCTCCAATTAGAAATGGAGAATAGTTAGGGCTTTGAGTGAAAATATTGGTCGCCATTAATGGAGGACAATGTAGAGAGAGATGTTAATTGAAGTATAAAGAGAGACAACGAGTGAGATGCATATTTATAGAGTGAAAATGTGAATGGAGATGAAGGAGAGAGAGAAAGCAAAATCTGTTCGGCGAGTATTGACTAAGAAATTAAATATTCAAAAAGTTAATAATAATATTCATATGCTGGGACGCAAGTATTAATTATTTATGTGGTCGGTTCGGGTTAGTTAAGATTTTTCTATTAATCTTATAATCTCTGTTCACGCCTCATGCTTCTCTTATATACTTTACTACTCGGTGTATGAATACAAACAAAACAGAAAAAAAAAACAATAATTATATCTATGTACTCCATGAAGATTTAGGGGTTGTGGTCGGAGAAATTTATGCATGTCAGATTTCTACAATGGATATAAAAATTGTGACATTTGATTTTAGTTTCTTTTGATGGAAAAAAATCTACACCGTTAGAGTTTATAATTGCCGTTTTAGGAAAAAAAAAGAATGACTGAGGTAACTTGTAATTTGCTATGGTTTGATTAAATTTTTAAAAATGCCGTTGGGTCCCATAGTAGAATGTTTATACAGGATGCTCCACACAAAAACAAAAAAAAAAACCAAAAAAAACAACCACAGCAACTGCAATAGGTAATTTTACTAATTAACTTGGGTCAATTCACGGAAAATCAGTAGAGAAAATGTTGTTACCTGGATTTAATATTATGGTCATTATAATCTTTAAATAATTCATAGAGTACTGGAAAAGGATTGAACTATATTTTAATTGAAGAACTGCATATTTCTGTACTGGAGATAAATATATAAAAATATTAAACACATAAACAAAGATTGATAAAATTTGTGCGTTGAAGTGTCCTTGACATCTCCCTGAGGTCTCACAGTATTATACATTATATTTTGGTCAAAAAAATATTATACAATATATGTAAATCATTAAAGATTGTACATCCAACGCAGATAATTATTAATTAGTCATTATTTATAATTATTTGAAAAATTAGAAAATTTTGATAAAAAAAAGTAGGAAAAACAAGGATGTAACAGATAACATGAACATGTGGAAGAAAAGGTATCAGACTCGTAACACGATAGAAAAAAAGGGCAAGCAAGAGAATAAACGGCAAGAAGGAAGGGTCAAGAGTGGGGTTTTCTATGTTGCTTCCTATAGTCAAAATCTTAACGCTGTTCTGTTCTTTGGGTTATCGTTTTTACTTTTTCCTTTTGGATTTTTTTTTTTTAGGAAGAAGTTTGAACTTGAAATAAATTTTTTGTTGCTTTGCATACTAAAGAAAATGTTCGATAAATGTTCAATCTTAATTAGTGGAATACTTTTATCCATTTGCAGTACTAATACGAATATCATCTGTGCCAAATTCATATAAAAGTTTGATTATTTTAAGAAAAAGAACTGTGTGTGACCACAAGTGAAATATGTCCGAAATATTTGTTGTTGTTGTTGTTGTTATTGTAGAGTTAGTTTTATGCTGAATATGTAATTAATAAGGTAATTTTTTATTAATTAGGTTGTTTTAGGCCAGGTTTTTAAGTTAATTTGGAGTGATCTTTTTCTTCTTCAGATTGAATAGATGAGAAATATCATGTTTGGAGACATTTAAATCTGTCTCTTACTAAATTGTTGTGCCATATACTAATTTTGCATATAGAATGAGTGACGTTAAAATCATTCAAGTGAAAAAAAACTTCTCTCTTAAAACTCTCCATTAATGCCTAAATAAAATATCCATCAACTAACAATAGTATTTCCATAAAGAGTGAGTAAGGATAAATTTGGAAACCATGTACGAAGATTATAGCTCCTTTTCTATATATGGCTTATCATGTATGAAAATGGAAGGAGTGGGTTGAAACTCTCCTCCAACGATCTTTCTAGTATTTTGTTGTATAGTTTTTTCAGTTATTCAAAAGGATTTTAATTTTTTTTTTCCTCATCTTCTTATCTCTTTTACAGAAAAATAAAGTAAACTAAATAAACATAGTAACAGAAATCAACCTATCTTGTAGGATACTATATAATATTGATATAACTTTTTAATTTTAAATAAGGTTCATTGTAAGATATATAGAATACGTTTTTCTTTTTCTAATTACCTATAATATTTTAAAAGTAAATTTCATTGAATAATTTTTTATAGAATAATTTGAAATGACATATTAAAATCGATGGAATATCTACAAGTGGTATCAGATTTTCCGCAATTTAATACTATTTTTGAACTACCAATACACAAAAAACATCATTTTTTTTGGAAAAAATGATCAAACATATATTTCATCACCAGAAAGAATAACACATAAGCAACAAACAAAGATAAAGGATATAATTTATTTTTTTGTTAGACAAAGAAATTTAGTGTCTTTTGGGTCCGGGATCAGTTTTGATAAAGCGTAAATCATGCATTTCCAATGGAGACTTAAAGCTGGGAGCAACGACTCAACCTTCTCAAGACAAAATCTTGTTAATTTAAAATATCCAGTTATACTGAAAAGTGAATAGATCTGTGGTATATATTGAACAATGTATGAAAGTAACATAGATGAACTTGATGATCAATATATGCAAGTATAGGTGTGGTATTGAATTATTTGCATTTTTATGCTCAAACATATACACAATTTTATTTGTTACTTAGTGATAATGTAATACATATGCTTGAGCAAAAATGCCGCGTATCTGCCGTTGATCTTGATCATTCGTCGCCCATTGGCTGTAACCACCATTTAACGGCCACCGGCTGCCACATACCTGCAGCCATTAATTGCCTTGCTAATAAAAAAACTTAAAAAAGTTAGATGTACATGATCGCTTCTGAAAATTTGTTACAATATGTCACCATTAATAAAGAAGTTCATGCATGGCCAATTGTTACACCTTTAGTTTTCTATTGATAGCAAGAAAAGAAATGTGAGCAATAGCTTTGGAACCACTGATCTGATCTGTCGTTATCTACTATTACTTTCTATTGAAGGATGGATTTTAATCTAAAGCAACTATAACTACATATGACTATAATTAAGACCTAGCGAGAATAGCTGAAAATAAGAAGAAGAATCTATCGCTGCACCCGCCTGTCAATGTTTTCATTTTAGTACGTAATTGGCTTATAGTTGACATAACTAACGCACACAAACTCCCACACATATTAATTTTGGTCCACGCGTGTGAAAGTAAAGTGTGTATAGCCAAATCCATTATCCAAGGGAAAAAAAAGAAGAAGAAGAAATCTAGACACGTACGCACCACGGTATTAATTAATCGAGGACTTCAGCCACCTTAGATAAAGTTCTAATTATTTCAAAATAATATAATATACATATATATTGACATTTTGCAAGCGACGTTGACATATGTTTTACCACCAAGTTGACCTATTCTTTCAAATAGTATGATTGTTCTGGTAGAAAAGAAGCAGAAAAACGTTGCATATATATATATGTCATTTAACGCAAGCATAACATTTTATTTAAAGTTGATTATTTGTCATCAACAGAATATATATATAAATGGGATGTTAACTGGTTGAATTCAGGGGAAAAAATTAAAACGCTATAATTTTTTGTTTTTTTCATTAGTTTTTTTTCCCTTAACAGCTGTTTAGTAGAATTTTTGTGTTTGTTTTTGGGAGAGTGTCTCTGTCGTTATATGTTGTCAATGGGGGACTGCCTTTACACTTTTATTGTTCTACAACGTTTTCTCCAAAAAAAAGAAGAATGAATGAAAAAATACGAACAAAAAAAAAAACAAGAAAAGAGTGTTTTTTTTATCTTGGGGCACTAACGAGGAAGATTTTACGCGGCATGGAAATGAGTTTGACTAGAATTTGGGAATGTTAGGAAGTGAGCGCAGAGAGAGAGAGAGAGAGAGAGAGAGACTGAAAAGCTACAGATGAAGTTTTTCAGTTTTGCTTTGTTCCTTATTTGACTTCTTCCTACGTACGTGTATATAACTCCCAACTTCATTTTTCTCAACTTTATTTTACTTAACTTTTTTCCTTTTACGATTCAAAAGCCATTTAAACACACACACTGACACACACACACGCACACACACACATATATATATATATATATAATTTCAAAATTAACTATTACACTACAAATTTTTGTTCTTCGATTAGATTGTTGAGAAAATTTGTGAAATGGAGAAAATGAGAATTCTATAGATAAATAATAAATTGTTAAGTTATACTTGATGATCAACGGATTAAATAGTATCATGGAAAATAATATTATTTATTCGGAAAATACTAATAATATATGTTCGGAACAAAAAAGATTAGAGTATGGTATTTGAAAGGATTTTATATTCTTATATTGTTTTGCCAAACTAAATGTTTTGGCTCTTGGATTTAATATGTAGTAATATATATAGAACTTTTTAACATAAAGGGGAAAAAGCAACCCAAGGATGGGGTAAATCCATGATCCACTGAGCGGAAAAGGGCGAGTCAAAGATGTTCTTTTTGCGCGCGACATGATGAGTGTATATGTCTGTCTTAATTGCGATTCGTTATTCATGATGAATGATGTAGAACAACCATACGATGTAGTGAATTAAAAACAATAGTAATTTCATGATGCTGGTTTTCGTGTTAGATCATACCACCATCACTTCGTACTCAATTTTTATTTCGGAAAGGAAACATTCGTGAGACTTGACCAGCCATCTTGAAATATATAAATAATCTGGTGGAAGACTGTCGAATTTTGGAAAAAAGAAATCCAATACTGAAAGAACTTTCGGTATTAAGGAGAAGAGACTCCTTTAGTCCATATAGGTTCCAAATCCTCAGCTTCATTGGATCTACCCAGCTTCTCCTCTTTCAACTCTTAATTTTCAATATAATGCAAACGAATATTTATCAAATGATTCCCCAACTGAAATATTTTTCTAGAGCATCCTAAGCAACTTGAGATGCTATCTTTTTCATTTTTTTTTTTGTCTCAAAAATACATTTACAGGAAGATTATCACGACTAGAGCAAATTAACAAAACTATAACAAATTTCTTGTTATATGAAGATAAAACTCAATGTCTTTTTTTGTTCTTTATCGTGGAATTTAGGTTGTGTTTCTCGAATTTGGTAAGCTTTGACAAGAGAAAGAATCTTGTCAAATAAGAATTTCGATAATAGTCTTTAACTCCTTCTTTTGAACATTACTTTGCTTTTCTGCAGTCTCTTTTTGTTCGCATAAACTCATTCAAGTGTTAGCAGCCAAAATTGGTTCGAGGTTTATTCATCTTTTCCATACTTTAAGTGATTGAGAGACATGTCTTCTCTTCAAGGAAGCTGCAATGCGGGTTCTTGGATTTGATTCTACATAAAGCTATCCCAAAACTTATTGCTACAAAAGTAAGTGGTTATCTATATTTGAAAACATTTATATAATAACGACCAGCCGACAATAGTAAAGGGATCTGTAACTGTAAATTGTCATAACTAGTAAGAACTAATTCCATTTTGTAAGGTAAATGGCAAAGTTCATTCACTAATGTTGTTTGATGTTTAAATAGAAACATATGCACATTTGTGTTGTTTAATTTAAAAGTGTAGGAAACCTCTTTCATGTCTTGTATCATACTATATCAGATTCACTTGTCAGATCGCAGAAGAGATTCCGAGATTCTAGAACCTTCTGCATCGCGTGTCTGCATCTGCAACGAAAAGAAAAGAAATTTTTGCAGAAAGCTAAGTTCTTGCCGAGTTTCATTAAAAAAAAAAAACATCCAAGTTTTGGATTATAGGAGAGTTACCTCCAAGGAAGATGATCAAGGAACATTGATGGAGAAACCATAATCTCTTTGAAGCTCTCTCTGTTTGCAACATAAGCTTTGTACCCATCTGCCACATCACAGATTGGCCATCCTCGCCATATCGGCAGGCTCATGTTGTTTCCTTCGGGTACAATATGGATGACTAAACCGGGCAAGAACATCTCGGGAGCTTCATCATCATCTTGTCTTGTTGGGACTGTTTCCATAAACTGAGTCACGGGATTATCTGTTGAAGCCATATCGTGGAACGGATTTACGAATTCTTCCTCATGTTGCCTCATTTCTGGTTCAGCTTCTTCCCAGATTGGGTAAATTTGATCTTCTTGTTGCTGTAGGCTTTCCCGTAAATCCTCAACTTACAAAAACAAAAGACAAGAAGAAGCAAATCTTTCTCATTAGGTAATATTTCTTGACGGAAAACTTAAAAGATAAAGAGTATCAGAGAGAGATCAAAGTTGTTACCAGTTATTGATGGTATTGCTTCTCCAGTGGTTTGTTCTTCGACATTTTGCCGTTGCCGTTTGCTCGCATACAAAAACCGGCGTGCGAGTCTGAAAATGAGTGCAGTATCAGCTTTTGGGTCTTGAGACAGTACTTTGATTGCTGCTACTTGGAGTCGGCGGATTGATCCATACGAAAGTCGTGATGAGAACTCGTTATCGAGTACAATGCTGTTGAAGATTAACATCAATGGGACTACAAAACATTAGTGACTTAATCTAAACTAATTTAAGTCAGCAGATGCTTCTAGAAAATAATACCTTGTAACAAATTCCGAACATGCCTCTGCCACATCTGGATCTACACATGGGAGGGGTCCGTAGGCATATACATATAGGTTAGGAAATCTGCAACGAAGCTATACGCCAAAAAGAGTTGAAAAGCAAGGCAAAAATCAGAAACAAAATATATAAGTTAAGGAAAGATAATGTTATCTTTTGTGAACTGAAAACATACTCTAATTCCTAGTAACGAGGCGATAGCACCTCCTAAGGAATGCCCAACGATGCGAATGCTGTAGCCATCACACTCGCATCCATCGCCTATTAACGAGGAGAGGAACCCAACTGATCCTGACTCTGCATACTCCATTTGTATAATAGCTTAGAGAAAGCTTGTATTGTGACCATTTTATGAACACATATCGCAAAGAAAGGTAAATCCAAAGTGACAGTTATCCCCTAACTCTTACCTCCAAATTTGGGGTCTCCTTCAATTTGCATGAATAGATCTCTTGCAGCTCCTACTATTCCCGAATGCCCGTAGTGTGTACGAGAAGAATCCATAACATGAATGCGACTGACATTAAACACATATAACGGCAGAAAGGAGATCATTACTACTGATGGGGTACATAGTAACCAGAGAGCATTCGTGACTCGAAACATCAGCATTGAAGATTTGAGCTAGTTACTAAGTAAATGTAGATATTTCAGAATTACTAATCAACTAAAAGTTATTGTGGAACAATAAGTATTTCATTATTGAATCTAAACTCACAAGCACAATCATTTTTACTTATAAGAGAGAGAAAGAGACTGACTTTGTTAGCCCTTCCAAGTCTTCAGCCGTTAGTGAACACGCACGACCTAAACCATCAGTTATGAGGTCTTCAGCCGTCTCAGTTCCTCGAACAGCAATTACAACACATCTAAGATAATGTAAGACTACAACGAAGTATGTTGCTTTACACTTCTCCTGCAAGAAGAGAAAAATTACACGAATAGATGAGAAGGATTCTCATGCATCGATGCGACAAGATATCAAACAACTTCAAATAAACAGATTGTTGTCTTTATCAATGATTCATTGTGTTGTGTCAGACCATAGATAAAGCAAGGCATACAAGATTTTTCTGTCATGGCTTGCTTTGGTCCTGGAATCCATATATAACGGAGGCAAAATTCTGCTATGAATCCATCTTCACTATTGCTGTTGGAACATATGCTTAAAGGGAACAAACTTACCCTACAAACTCGACCTCGTCGAAGAACATGAGCAGGAAAATCTATGAACTTTAGGAAGGCAGCTGCATGACCTCGCCACCAATTATCACCATCAAGTTTAGGCCGCCTGGGAATGATTGCAAGCAAAATTCTTACATTAATACCATACGAATTTTTCTATATCAACATCAGACGAATAGGAAAAGTATAGAAAACTGGAAAAAATAGGCTCCACGGAAACAAGTTGAGTTTCTTGAAACGAGCTAACTAGTTATAATATACCATTTACGGCTCCAAGGTGTTAAGATCCCTTGTCTACAAATCCATGTGCATAAAAATAAGGCAGGATTTCTCCCAACATCGAGCAGTGGCCCCTGCAGAATGCCACACACGCAGGTAAGAAATATCTACCATCTAAAGAAGAGGTTTCGGAGCCTGTGACGTTCAAACGTACAGTATAAGCAGCTTCTGCAAATTTATGCAACGTAGCAGCCTCCTGAAGATGAAATGCTGGAGCTTCCATACAGTCCTCATATGATTCAGGAAACTGGCTATTGTTCTGCAACAGAGCAAGGCCTGAATAGAGAAAGACTAGATAAGGTTTACAGACAAAGGGAAAACTAGAGACACGAGATCACAGACAGTGAAAATCATAGCATACCAATTGAAGCATTCTTTAGGGAACTCTCTTCATCACTCAGATAGATAGTTGGGGATTACGTAACATCTTAACTCTAGAAAAAAGATAGAAAGAGAGGTCTCTTTCCTTGAAACCGATATAAAAAAACTAGTTGCTGATGGGTGATAAAGATTTCAGAAAACTAGAACTTTCTCCAAGGCATTATAAAAATGGTTTTTCAAACCAAGCACTCTAATCTTATAGAGTTTATCAAAACCCATCAATTCGATCTCTCGAAGATACTGGACATGCAAATCCTAAAAGACTTTCCAAAAAAAGAAAAGATTCCTAGAAAAGCTAACAGTTGAAAATCATGCACACAACCTTAGACAGCATCATCGACACCAGTCAAGGCTTGTTAAAGTTTCAGATTTTAACCTGCCAAAAATTCCAAATGGCCAGTGCCTGATGCACGATATGAAACAAGATCACCTAACAGTCTTGCAACTGAACAGACTTCGTCTTCCTCTATAACACCCCTGGAGCAGACAATCAATTTCTAAGAGCCTGAATAAGTAAACTTGCTATAAACAAGAAATAAGTCTCCAAAATCAGGACAAAGGGATATTCAATAAACTTACATATATTCGCGACGTCCAAGACAGCACAAAACTTCACGAATTCCATGGTCAAATACCTCCTGGTAATGAGCTTTCCAGGCATCATCTTGGGTTGCATAGAAAGACCGCCATTGCAATATATCTGATCCCGTAAAGCATTGTGCCAACGCAACGAAGCAAACTGTGATCAAGAAGGCAACCTGCAGTGTTTGTTTCCACCCACGAGTGTCTGGAGATAACCCTGAGCAAAGAAGTTACTAAATAGATTCTTAAGCCCGAAAAAAGTGCATAGATAGAATTACATAGTTGGATAATTGAACTACAAATAAAGCTTCAACGTAAATGGGGTCAAACATTCAGTGAGAAGATAGATAACCCCATCAAATATACATGAAGATTTCAACTGCCCAAGTACGTCACTTTAGACAACCAAATCAATTGTAAATTTGTGTCTTAAGTTTACCTAAAACGCAATCTCTTGGCATTCCATCACGGGAAACAAATTTGGCGACACGGAACATAAGGTAAGTTGCACCAATAAATTGCAGTACAGTAATTACCATTGCAAACCGAGTCCACCAAAGCCAGGTCTTATACTTCAACTGCAAATCAGATAAGAAAGAAAAAAAAAACGGTATATGAATGAACCGTAAACACTAACTGAGAAACGTATAATCGCAGAACCAAATCTGCTCGCTACACAATCCTACATTTTCTATGGACCTCTAGAATCTCATGACATTCTGTAACATTAATTAAGGCAACACCCATCCTTCAAAGACTTGTTTTTTAAAACGAAAATTCACAATTTCGAGAGTGAAAAATTGGAATGATAGACAAAGTACACACCTTTCTTTCGAGGCTGTTCTGAGTAGGAGAATCCATGATGGTCATAGCCATGAGTTCCTGTGTAGTGCCGACCTTAACCATGGCGGCGAGTTTGACGCAGGCGGCTAAACAGACGGCGAAGAGGGGAAATAGTTGGCCGGCGCTGTCGCAACTTGGGTTGGAAACGAGAGTCAGAACACCGCCGGAAACAATTACGGCCAAATTGGCAATGCCCAGAATCATGATCGTTCTCCTAACTCTCTTCAACCTCGAAATCCACATGATTGTTTTGTTTTGTGTTCCCCCTCTTGACGCAGTCGGAGAGTAAGCGGGTTTTAGGTCAATGTCCCGACGGGCAAGCAAGCACGAAGAGACATCTCCGACAGAAATCCGCACTCGATCTCTGACGATGTTTCAGATTATATGTTTTGGGAGAAAAACAATTTGATCTTTGGCTGACAGACACATTTGGAAACTCTGATGTCCGCACGAAATAAAAATTAAATAAATAAGACAGAACACTTTATTCAAAATCCATTATAATAAATTAATTAAGATATCGTTGCTTGTTTAAGTTGTAACCACAATTACTTTATGATTATTTCCACGTTACATGACGAAGATCCAGTTGGCACAAGATTGGAGTTATCGCAGCAATACTTGTTTATCGATAAGATACAACAACTTTTAAGGGATATT
The DNA here is from genome assembly GCA_010577795.1 of Isatis tinctoria. Lineage (NCBI taxonomy): Eukaryota > Viridiplantae > Streptophyta > Magnoliopsida > Brassicales > Brassicaceae > Isatis > Isatis tinctoria. The sequence continues at coordinate 2,105,817 of CM021244.1, read as the reverse complement.
TAGAAAAAGAGCTAGAAATGTGAAACAGAGCAACGTCTCTGTAATGTCCCAAAAAAAAAAAAGAAGAACAAGAAACTAAAAGGATTTGATTATGTTTCTAAAAGAACAAAAAAATGCAAAGCAGCAGTTGTTTCGGAAATCTAGAGTGGCTTTTTGATGTGTAGTTAAGACGCTAAAGAGAGCCATGAGATTGAGATGGATCTTTATCAACGAGAACCTCGCACAAGTTGCTCAAGAACCTGCAAAAAAATATCATTCCAAGCCAAAAGACATAAAAGCTCTTAGATCATTTTATGTGCGAGCCACATTTCAGGACAAGCCTATTGGGTCTATCCATTTCCCAGAGAGCCTAACTTAGCTAGCAACAAGGGATATAAGGAGTTAATGCAGGAGCAGGGGATGTTGTTCAAGAACGATTCCGTGACAGTATACTATGAATGTTCGGAAAGCAAAAGGAAGGAGCATTATTTAGAGGATAAGGGAAGTGTTGTTGAGGATTACTTACCATGAGAGGATACTGAATTATCCATCCAACAAAAGGGATCTGGCAAAGGAACATTTTTACGGTCGACCAAAATCCGCTGCAAAGATAATGTGATTTTATTTAGACAAAATAACAGAGCGAAACTTTGAACAAGTAGCCGAGTAAACTAATAAGTGATTGGCGAAAAAAATGTATTCATCAGAAACGGACTGTCATTAGTCAAATCATAACCATTCTATATGCAAAAACAATCCTTGTGTGCTCCGCGGGAACTATAGGTTACTCATAATTCAGTCTGCCAAATTTTAAAAGCACTTTTGTACGAAGAGAAAATAGAGAAGAAACTATGTGCAAACGGAAACAAATGCTCTCACCCGAAGAGGACAATGCAACCGTATATCTCCAAGATAATGCCGATTATTGGCCAGCGTACAAATATAAGAAAGATTCCAAGGACGAAGCAGACTGTGCCCTGCAAAGACAAAAGGTTCAGCAAGAGAAACACTCAACGAAGATTAGCATAGTTATATGCATACCTTCAAGTTATTCACGTTGGTAAATAGTCTCCAAGTTGACTGCCAGCCAAGTAAAAGGCCAACACCTATCAACCAAAACAACTGAACACAACACAGCCAAATGAGATTCCAATGTAGGAATGGTTCCAAAAAGCTTAGAAATATAAAGGAAATTCTCACGTTTCCAAGAGCGAGCAAACCTCTATCGAAGTACAAGAGGACACCGAGAAACGTAAAGGATAAACCAAAACCAATGAGGCCTAACCCAACTTCTGCAAAAGTTGAAGAAAAGACAAAGAAAAATGAATTTCAAATCAGTAAGAGGTATTCACAGAACAGATACTTTACAAGTTTGTGCATTCTATTATTGACTTAATTCATACTTAGAGAGATATAACAGCTTAAGTAAAGTTAGAGCTACTCCAATCTCTACCTTGACGTGTTCGGTGGTGTTAATCAGACAAGAAATATAAGAAGTGAAACGAGTTATAACACAGAAAACGCATTGAAATAACGATTGCAGCTAACCAAGAAACAGGTGCCATAAGAGAGATCGTATACAAACTCGTATGCGACACATCAAATAGCAACACATTAAAGCGTTATACAATATGGGTGCAAAAGCATATTAGTTGAGAAATTATTACTCTTTTGCTCAGTTAGTTCGTACGCCATCTTGGTAACTGTAGTTTGAGATCTGTTTGCCAGAGGGAAAAGGTACCATTCAGCATCATAAGCATGGACAAATTGCTTTTGAGCGTAAAATAAGCAGATGAAAAAGAAAAAAAAAAAAAAAATCTTTCAACAATATGTCAAAGTCTCAGATATGGAATGAAGAGGAAGCTAGTAACACCGACTGTAACCACCATTTTGAAGCTATATCCAGAAATATGTCCAAATTCCACAGTCATTTCTCGACAGGTTTAGAGGAGAAAATAGAGTTTTGATTTCTTCCAACCTCCACAACACATTGTACATAACATTCCGAGACAGCTAATTCGTTGGATAACATAAATTGACCAGTGATTCTCATGTCTCAAGGTAGAGAGACAGAAGAGCTTAAAAAGCTTCAATCTTTTTCTTGTCTAGAGGATTGATTCTTCAAGTCTGATTACTCTAAACCCAAGACATATAGCTAAGTATCGGCAGAATCTAAAAGCAAACGAAGAAATTATAGAAACCAAAAGAAATTTTCCAGTAAACACTTTCCGTCTGTTAAATTAATCTTCGAACAGGAAAACTGGTGCCGCTCAAGATCATCCAACCCCATCAACGATCAATCGATCAGGAAAATTTCGGAGGAAAGCAGAAGCTGGATCTCGGAAAAGACTATAGAAAGTTCATGTGGGATTCTCTCCAATTCAAAGCAGAGAGGGAAAGGGACAAGACAGAGAGAGTTACCGTATTCGATGTCCCGTTTTCAATCGCTACAAATTCTTAGGATTTCGCTTATTTCTCTTCCTGGAGATTCGTTATGAAACAACTTATGTTTATTGGGCTTTCCAAGACAAAAGTCAACAAGTTTAGTGGGTATCTTTTTTTTCTTTCTCTTTTTTACATTTTTGTTCTATTTTTTAATACTCTGCCTAACATCCGTTTGAACATTTTCTTCTTTATTATGCATTCAAATCATTGATCATCTCATGAACGAATCAACTCAAAATTGCAATAAAAAACGAATAATCTTCTTTCTTACTAGTAAGGAATCGATTGTTACAGGTGATGCAAGATTGGAATATTTCAGAAGTTAGAATTCTATAAATTAATATAGCACATGCATGACAAATAAGGTTGGAAAAGGGAAATGAAACTAGAACAAGTTATACAAAATTGGAAAGGAATATTCCAATCTGAGGCTTCAAACTTAGAGAACCATCTAAAAGATATCGCTATATGTATGAAGTTAAACATATACAACCATCAATCAAAAGCTTAGAGTTTTGGTCCTAAAAAAAATGGAAGGAAAGATGAAGATAGGACCAGTAGGGAAGCATGATGCTAGAAGCACAACAATTGTCAATTGGGACGAAGGAGGTCACAATGGCATCCTCTCTCAGATCTTTCTATCTCACGGCGTCGGAGGAATCATGTCTATTCAGTTCCAGTTCCTGATGGACGGAAAGTTCCTTTTATCCGACCGCCACGGTCCATTTTCCGGCAACATGTTTGACGTGGTAAGCCTTATTTCCACTCTTCTTTTTCTCCACCCACAAATTTTATTTACAGTCTAAAACGCTAAGAATATGGATCAGACAGCAATTATGAAGCATTTTGGTTGCTATATATATAACATCTTGATTCACGAACATGGTTATAAGTTTATAACTCAAACGTTCTGATGCATGTGGACCCAGCAGATAGAGCTGAACTATCCGCACGAGTACATAACTGGAATAAGTGGAGAGTATTACAAGTACGAAGCTAGCAATCCTCACATAAGGTCTCTCAAATTCACTACCAACACTAGTGAGTACGGTCCTTTCGGCACCTCCGGTTCCAGCTACGAAAAATTTGCGTTTAAACTCGGGAAATCTCCACAGTTCGGCGGTTTCCATGGGACTTATGATGCCTCCGGACTACAGTACATCGGTGTTTACCTCCTACCTAAAACAGTTCAACCCAAGATCGATACAAGCAATGCAGATGAAATGGAGTCAAAGATTGTCCTGGGCTAATATTGTTTGTTTACTAAATCTTCATTCTGCACTAGTAATTAGAATTGTACATATGCACAATGTCGTTATAAATAAAGTCATGTACGGTTCCATCAGCCATGCATGAAGAATATAAGGTTTCAATCCACGATAAACTAAAATTAGAATAAACTTTATAGAGACTTCAAAAACACCAAGCATGCATGCCCTGTTAACTTTATTCTTCTGTCTAATTAGCATCGATAAAGACACAGATAATACAATTCTAGAAATTAGGCAAGGCACTAGATGTTTGCACGTTTACAAGGTACTCCTACATTAATATATATTCAGCATTTGTATTACAAAACCCATGTGGACTGACTAGCAATTAACAAGACTAGAAAAGCAAAAGTATCTCAAATCCTGGAATTATTAACCTCACACTCACAGTAACTAGTAATGTTTCACCATAACATGACAAATGGATTCAAGTCACCATTTCAACATGAGGAGATTGCCACAAGGGAAGAGAGCACGGAGCTTATCAAAGCACGGGAATGCCATGTTTCTGTGTGGCCTCTATTCTACAGATTTAGCTATAGGTGTATATTCCACATCTTTACTCACTTTATTTCTCAGTAGGGCCTTGTCAACGATGTTGGTGCATATAGTTGGGTTTATTCCACACGCCAGCTTCTCCAAGACCACGAATAGGCTTCTTTGTGATCAACGTTTTTGAGCTAATGGATGGATTGTCACTTACCTTGAATCAAGATAATATGTTTGATATCAAGCTCATCAATTCGCCAATCTGGCTTGAACAACATTTGGTATGTGAAAGTCCCTGAATTTCAGTCATCGAGGGATTCAACCACACAGCCTTGTAATCGCAAATCAGAACAAGTAAGCTCGAGGACCTCACGGATATAAGCGGTCTCGACATGGGCACTGTCACCGGCCATGAACACATGCGTGCGATCATCAATCTCTATCGAACTAAACCCAGGCTGCTTCTTTAGACCTAGACCCTTCATCTTCCTTCTCATCTTACTTGCTCCTTCCCATTTTCCATCAGCGGCATACATGTTGGAGAGAATCACATAGTTTGAATGGCTTTTCACTTTAAGCTCACTAAGATGCTTCATAAGCCTCTCTGCTAGCTCCGTATCGTTCCCATGAGTCCTGCAGGCTGCAAGCAACGAGCCGATCACAACTTCATTCGGCTTCATCGGCATGCTCTGTACCACCTTCAAAGCGTCTTCCAATCTCCCAGCGCGACTATACAAATCCACCAAGCATCCATAATGTTCAATTCGAGGTGGGATACTGTAATCCCTTTTCATAGCATGGAAATATCGAATACCTTCTTCAACTAGACCTACATGGCTACAAGCGGTTAGCGCCCCTGTGAAAGTGACCGCGTCAGGCTTAAACCTTTCTTCTTGCATTTTTCTGAAGTAAACCAAAGATTCGTGCGCTTGCCCGTTAGCAGCAAAACCAACAATGACTGAGTTCCATGAAACTACGGTTCGTTTCTCCATTCTGTCAAAAACTTGTTGAGCAAACTCCACACACCCGCATCGACAATACAAATCAATAAGAGAATTACTAACCCTGACATTGTTCTTGAAATCCTGACTCACAACATAACGATGTACCCATAATCCGAAAGAGAGAGCACCAAGGTGTGTGCAAGCGGCAAGAGCAGCAATAATGGCAACGTAATCTGGTTTCACTCCAGATATCTGCATCTCACGGAACCAAACCAAAGCTTCCTCATGAAAACCTTTCTTAACAAACCCGTTTATCATGGCTGTCCAAGAAATCAAGTCTCGGTCAGGCATTTCGTCGAACAGCTTAACAGCGTCACCGACTTGACCACTCCTCATGTAGCCATCGATCATTGTATTCCAAGTAACCGAATTTCTGTCTTCCATGTAATCGAAAACCAACCTAGCCTTCCTAAAACGACCGCGTTTGGAGTACATTCCGAGAATTGCGGTGCCAACCATGACGTGGTTTCTGTCAAGACCGAGTTTACAAGCATACGCATGAAGCGAATCGCCCAAGGCTTCGCTTCCGGAGGGCAAACCAACACATCCGGAGATTAGAGCAATGAAAGTGATGTGGTTAGGCTCGACGCCAGCGAGTCTCATAGCGGAGAATTCCTTCGCTGCATCGACTAATCGACCATTGCGTGATAGGAGAGTGATGCGAGAAGTCCATGAGACGGTGGTTTCGGAGGTAGATTGTATCTTTTTATTGGCGTGATTTTTGCGGATGGTGAAGGGTATCTGTTGCGGTACCGCCGGCGAAGGAATTCCGATGGCGGGAAGGAGATCCATTCGATAGAGATGGAATGTTTTTTTAATTTCTTTTTCTTTTTCTCTCTTAGCTAGTTAGCTGAACCCGAATTTTGACTTAGAAGAACAGCAAAAGTCAAGACGGATTAAAAATCAGATTCGGTTTGGTTCGGTTCAAGATCATTTTACTCCATTTGACTAAAAAATAGCATTAAGTAGAAGAGAAATATGAGATTGTACCTATACGCGATCTCAGGACTCTCTATTTCACTCTCTCTAGCTCACGATTTGTTGATATTTGTAAAGGAAATGGAAATCAAAACCTGAAACTGTTCACGAGACCAAGAAGACTGACGTTTTTCGTTCACAAATTAGCTGCTCCTCAGCTTCCACCGATTCTCAGGCAGAATCTCGACTCAAACAAATCACCACCAGTTACAGAAGAATGAGAGTATCAGCTATCAAAAATAAATATTATTTTCCAGCGAAAAACCATTACAAAGTAAAAAGAAGGTTTTAAAATGATGGTCAGCCAGGCAAAAGTAAAAGATGTTGTTAATTCTTATAGAGGATTATTTTTAGTCGCGAATGGAGAAGGCTGTCTTCATTCTCTGCACAATATGAGGTAATGTAGTGAGACTATCCTCAATGGATTGGTTCACGCAATCTTCCATATCCTTGGCCGCATCAACCCTGTTCTTATGGATCTTTGAAGCCTCAAATTTGTCTTGACAGACCATGAGAGATCTGTTCATTCTTTCCTGGAAAAGATAGAACAAAACAATTTCAGTAACATAGCAAAAAGAAGCACGCCTTGGAGAGTTATAATCTATCATTGTTTATATAACCTGAAACTGAGCCATTTCGCCTTCGAAATGCTGCTGAGATCTGACAACTGGAACACTGCAGTGCTCAACACAGTTGGCTATCTCCTCTTGCTTCCTACTTCTGTCAAAGCACTCGTATGCACATTTGAAATAAGCTTGCTGCAATTTGATCATTATTCACACGAACATCAACTTAAACCAAACTGTAAATAACTAAAAGAAGACACACATCTCATTAAATCGGTTTGAACATCAACTACAAAGGTTTAGTTTCCAGGGAACTCAGTAAATATAACTAAAAGAAGACACACATCTCATTAAATCGGTTTTTCAACTACACAGATTGTATGAAAAAATCATATCCGGCAGCAGAATTAAGCTCAGAAAACTTCAATCGAAAATTGATTCACCACAAGAGAACTTCAATGCTGAAAAAGTAGCCATTTTTTTTGGTTCGTTTCCCCTAAGTTGGTTACAAGATAGAGGAGCATTACTTCAAAGGAAATTTCGAATTTTTAGCAAACTGTTCATCGGACCCAAAAAACGAAAGGCGATGAAGAGAACATGCAACATACCCTTAGTTATAAGTACGAGAACCAGAGGATTGCTACACAAACAGATACGATAGGTATATAATGTACCTGAAGGGTGAAATTGATATGGTCCTGAATAGGAGAGAGCTGCGACTGAGCAGATGCATTTACTTGTTCGAGTTTTCTTCTAATCCTCTCCGACACAATTTGCTCTTCCGCCGCTGCTATGTGATCCATCGTCTCTCTCTTTCTTTTTGATTTTAGGGTTTTAGGGGTTTAGATTTAAGACATGCGCCATTGGGGGGGGGGGATCTTTTCTCTCGCGACCGTCGGTCGAGACTTTTCCGGTTTCTTATTACCCAGTCATTTCTAAACCGGAGACGATGTCCTTTACCAAGTGCATTTGTTTCGGATACTTGAAAACCGGAACTAACCGGATCAGATTACCAGCAACGCCATCAACCCAACAATTACAGTCGCGGAGATTTGGATCTGTTGATGCGAAAGAGAGACATGTCGAAGATGGTTGTATCTTCAGCGAAACTGATGATGATGATTTTGATGTTGACATCGGCGATCTCAGCAAAAGAGCAGCTGAGCACTAAAGAGTGCGAGGATCTAGGGTTTACCGGCCTTGCTCTCTGCTCCGATTGCCACTCACTCTCTGAATACGTCAAGGACCAAGGTTCGTTCCCTCATACGCGTCTAAATTTGATCTTAATCGGGATGTGCCATGATCTGCAATGTCAATTGTGCATTAGGATTGCTTAAGATATTTTTTTTTTTTTTGGTAATTTAAGAAATCAATTTAGAAGAGAAGAATGTCTTTAGGTTATGAGCTTAGGTCATTCTCTGACAACATTGGTTTTGAGGAGAGGAAGAATGGACAAAGAGAGAATTACTGAATTGGAATTGCTATATCATATTGTATACACCAAGTCTGTAAATTTGGTTTTATCTTTTATTCGTATTGTATTTGCAGAGTTGGTATCTGACTGCTTGAAATGTTGCGCCGATGATTCTGAGGATTCCATGAGTAAGGTATGCTCTTGAATCTGAATTACTCTGGGAATAGATTAGATTTTGGAGACGGAAACATCTTCTCTAACATTCCTTGGCTGACATAGATGGACTTGTTTACATTTTTTTATGCGACTTGCAGATTACTTATTCAGGCGCTATATTAGAGGTGTGTATGAGAAAGTTGGTTTTCTATCCTGAGATTGTTGGTTTTATTGAAGAAGAGAAAGAAAAGTTCCCTAGCGTCAAAGTTCAGTACATTTTCAACTCACCACCCAAGTTGATCATGCTGGATGAAGATGGCGAACATAAGGAAACAATAAGGTATCTTGCTTTGCCCCTCTTTCTCTCAACTTTTTTGCTCTTGAATCAATAAGAAAACTAGTTATGTTTTTGACACCTCGTCCACTTTTTAGCAGAAGAGCTTATCCGACGACCATGCTGTAACTTGCCCTCTTTGTTTCTTGATTTTGCTTTGCTTTGCAGAATCGACAACTGGAAGCGCGAACATCTACTGCAGTATATGCGGGAGAAGGTCAAGCCTACTTCAGCAAGTTAGTGTGATCACTATGCAGGGCTGAAACCACTGTGATCTAATAGTTAAAGAAAATTGTGACCGACTTATCTTTACTTTCTGCAAGCTATTTTGTCCCTCGTCATTAGCAGTCTGTATGTTCCGAACCTTTGCAATCTCGGTGTTAAGGTCTTCTATCCGATGTTCTTATGAATTTTGTACTTAGCTGTTTGGTATAATTACAAGCAGAGTCCATCACCTTTCTTGTGTTATGCTTTCTTAATTTCAAGGTGGCTCGCTGTGTCCTTTACTTCAAAAGTAAAAGAAAGCTGGTTTTGGATATTTAAATCTAGGAAGATGTATCAGATATCTTTGGCAGGGGATCACAAATAAATAAAAACCTTAGATATCTTTGCATCAGAATCGTTTGGGTTCTGTTTGGGCAAATTTCACAATAAGGCGGTCAACTAAGCAGTCATATAATAAGAGCCATCACCAACTATGAGCTGTTCTAAACCAACTCCCTGGGTCTCTGTCTATACATGATACGGAGGCATCATCTGAATAATTAGAATTGGCCATCTTCTTTAGGCTTTACGACAGATTTTAGTAGGTTGTGAAGAGTCGAATCGGTCATCTAAAGGGTGACTGAGACTTGCCACTGAAAGCTGGAGATGGAGGAGTCTTCACGGGGGCCCAGATATCAGCCCCGTTGCTTTGAGCAATTCCTGCTGTATACTCCATTGGAACAAGACATAGTCCTCTGTTTCTCAGGCTGTACTGCTCCAGCTCCACCTGCTATAGAATATGGGAAAATCAGTCCGTGAGTGTTGAATATATAATGTAGTTGCAGGTACGATCAGATTCGGACTAGCAATAGTGAACCGGGAATAAATGTGTTGACCTGCGTAGCAGCAGACATTGTTTGCAGATATGGAGCGCTAAGCACCTGGACAAGAAGAACATGAAGTTTATTCGGTAAATATGAAAGAATCATGGTTGGTTATGGACTTATGGTATTGAACTGATGGAGAGCAATGCGCAGACCTTCACTTGTTCATGTAGAAACTCGATGTAATGCATCGCGTCTAGAAGAACTGATGCAGTATCGGTCTGTGGTATGGAGTCAAAGAAGATTAGAGAAAAGTATGTGTGGGGGAGATGTATTCTCTTGATTTTCTTAACAGAAAAAACAAAAAAAGTTACCTTTCCGTAAGGGGAAACTATCTGTTGAAGAGCTGAGATACGTTCTCCAGCTTTGTCCTTTCTCTCCTGTTTTACCATCAAGAGAACAAAGATGGAAGGATCATTACCGTGCCGGTTAGCGAACACTGAGCTCTTTGGTCTGTTGAACCAAAACACCAAAGACTGGTTCGACCGATAAATCCATGAAAACTAGGTTAAGCAATACCTTGGAATTGAAAGAGAGATCAGACTTATGGCGTTTGATGCTGCTATCTTCGAGAGAGCAGACATTCCGCTTATTTTCCATCATCATTCCGGCGTCTCTAGAGAATTCCATCCCTTTTGGAAATGAGAAAACCAGACTCAAAATCTCAACAAATGCGAAAACTCAACAACCCAATATGACCAAGACTATATTACTAGAAGACACTTCGCATGAGGTACGACGCTACCATCCAAATGCAAATTTGCAGACCAAGAAGATTACAAGATCTATACAAATGAGGATCTTGTTTTGGACCAACCAATGCATTAGAGGACAGGATATGGATTAGAATATTAAGCCAAGACAAAGGCATGGTCAATGAAGTAGGCAAGGATGTGAGGTCAGAGGCTAGGCCTTGTGTTCACATCGACTGAAGCATTATTTTAAGTTTGTTAAGCACAAATTATAAGCTGAAACGGAATATCTTATGATAATTAATTTGCTTAAACTATATCCATATACTCATAAACTGACAATAACATCTTATATGCATGAATCACTTGCAAACACACTTAGAATCCTCCACGGATCAGAGGAGAACAAACTTAACTATATATTAACCTATTACATTACAATAAAATGAGTACAACTGTTAACATTACCAATGATGGTAGTAACTATTTTTTGTTCAGGAGAAGTGTATAAACGAAATCAAAAGCTAGTCCAGCTGAAAATTAGCTAGCACTAAGAAGAGGAGAGCGAAGTATGTCTAATTAAGGGGCGAAAAATGGAGAAAAGAAAGAGAGCAGAGGGAGAGAGAGAGAGAGAGAGAGGCTCACAAATTAGCAGAAGAAACTAACAGAGAGCTTTGATCCGTAAACACTCCACACCACCACACAGCTTGTCAAAGCTCCAATTTTGCTTCGACCAAAGCCCCTAGAAGTAATTGCTTTTTTTGTCCTTGAGCTTCTTGACAACACAAAACCCGAGAAGACACATAAATGTTTCTCTCTCTTTTGAGTTTTCTCAGTCCAAGAGAAAAAAACCCAAACCCGTATCTAGTCTACACAATCAGTCTTTTCCTTCGTTAATGGCGTTCAAGATCGTGCTGTAACGCGAAATTAGGTCATGATGAAGAGCTCAGGCTGAGTGTCGCAGAAATCTCGGCGTTAGAAAAGGAGAAAGAGAGAGAGAGAAAGGGAAGAAACTGTGTCTATGTAAGCTAAAACCAAACGAAAGCAAATACTAGAAGAGAACTGCTTTTTATATGTCATTTTCTTCTCGACATTTTCTTGGGCCAAGTAATAATGTCATTTAATTCTTGGGACTTAAAAATAAGTATATACTTACTAGTTTACATTTTTTATCGACAATAATTTTTTTTTGTAATTTTGTCCCAACGACTGTAAATTGGTTCAGATAGTCGGAATCAGAGCTATTCACGCTTTATTTTTATATGCATACAAATTCTTACTCTCACTAGTCGAACAGAAGATCTCTACTCAAATGGTCCATGGACATATAGCTTTTCTTTTTCTCTTCGTCGACCAATTAACAGTTAGATACGTACTCCTTTTTTTGTAGTTAAAGAACTGTTAGATGCATAATTACAAGTAAACTGTGAATTAGTATTATATACGTTTTTAAGATAACCAGGAAGTTTCAGACTTGTGGTAGTTTATAAATTTATTGAGCTGGAAATCAAAGCGACCTAGTAAGTTATTGTCAAAAGATTTAAAACATCATCATTCAAAAGTACAAACCGAACTATTTGAAAAAAATAATTTAAAAATGTGCTTGGTTGGAATGTTTTAGATAAACTGGGTTAAAGGAAAACTCGCGAGTAAATGAATTTTGGAGGACTAATTGACGTGGTTACGAAATTTCTGTAAACATGCCCCCACACCATCTACTATCATTTGACAACTTTGCAATCTTTTTATAGTAAAGTTGTGACATATGACTAAAGACTAATTCAGTAATACTATTTATTCAGATAAATTGCATTTTGTTTCACCCGAAATAACTAAGCAGTGTTTGGCATTTTTTCAAAGTTTAACTTTGGCTAAATCATCTAAAACATGTTTTATTTGTATGGACCCCGTCGATATAAGCATTTTTCTTCAACTTTTGAAAATAGTAGGGAACGGGTGATTGTTTTGCCACTTATAATTGATATTTGATTTTTTATTGTTTTAAATCTCTACTTACTAAGAATAAATTAAATTAAATTCTTTTTTTTTGTGCGAAAAAATCAAATTAAATTCCTAATGATACTGCTCGTGGCAACGATTGGAATTTTTTTTATCATACTTTGACAGCTATTATACAACCTAGGGGGATGGAGAGAGGTCCGCGTAGTTATATCAGTCCCAGGTAGAATTCGCTTTTACTATTATTTTCGACATTACTCTTTGTTATCATTATATACTAGTAGACCTATTTTTCTTGATTGATGGTGACATTGGTTTTATTTTTGTCAAGATATTTGACCAACTCTCTCTCTGCACCCATCATCAATCTTTTCCTTTCGATTTTCCACTTTTTGCCTTTCTCTTTCTTTGAATTTTGTTCTCTTCTCTTTGAAATTAACCAAAAAATATATCAACGAGAGAGAGGTTAAAGCATCGGACTCTAGCTAGTCACACAACCACTACAATTCACTGAGTTAGTTGATATTTCAAGATAAAATACATAAATCAATCAAATCAGTCAATCCATCAATCGGTTGCACAGTGGAGTGAAACATCATTAATTAAAAATGAAATAAAAAGAAGAGGAAGAAAACATCAATTCTCAACAAATGTACTATTCACTACCATTTTTTTGGTGTGAAACTGAGAGAGAGTCTCTCAGAAATTTATTCAGAAAAGCGTTAATACAACAGTGAACGAGCGATTCGTCTTGGCCAGGACCGACCAGCCAAATCGTCGTCCAACAAAACAGCAACATCCATAGGAACAGAAACAAAAGAGTGAAAACCCAACTGCAAACAGAAAGCGTAGTTGGCCAAGCCATCGGCTAGACGGTTGGCTTCCCTATAGACATGAACCACACGGACAATCCAGTCCCTCGATAAAAAGCCTTGGCACAGTCGTACCAGGAACGATAAAGGATGACAAGCAGCAACCCCTCTCGTTAAAACCCCAACAATGACCTCCGAATCCACTTCAACTATTAGCCTGGAAACTTTCTTATCCCAAGCTACACAAAGCCCGTAGTACACTCCCCATAATTCCGATAATGGCGCTGAACACCTGCCAATGTTCAAAGAAAAACCCCCGCACCACCGACCTTGATCATTCCTCAACACTCCTCCCGCTGATGCCAGACCCGGATTACCCCGAGATGCACCATCTGTATTCACCTTATGCCATCCCATCGCAGGAGGCTTCCACCCCACCATCAATTCCGTATGAGATCGACGAGAGGAGGATAATTCACTTAATAGGACCGACTTCTCAATCTCGTTGGCTTTATCTCTAATAAACCGAATTCGATCTCTGCATAATCTATTGTCTCCGAAGATATTTCCACACCTCCACTTCCATCCCCACCAAACGGCAACTGCAAACAGAGTAGGCCACGTTCCACTTCCTCCTCCATCACTAAGATTCTCGTAGAGCCACTCAAGTATCGATGCAGAATAAAACCTCTGTCTCTTATTTATCGGTAATAGACGATCCCAGATTCCGGACATGGCAGGGCAATCACGCAAGACGTGGAGTAAAGTCTCAATCCCTGACTTACAGACGTCGCAGGTACTTGATTCGGCAAGATGCCGACGATAACGCTCAGCATTTGTCATAACAACCTGTTGCCCTGATTGCCACAGAAAAACTCGGATCCGCTCTGGTACTGAGATTCGCCAAATTCGCTTATAAAAGTTACTTAAATCTTGTCCTGCCTCTGTTTTTCGTGAGAGCAATGCATACGCCGAGCTCACGGTAAACTCTCCGTTCGATGTATGCCCCCATGACAGCCTATCTTTACCCCCTGTAATATTATCAACAACCACCGCTCCAAGGTCTAAACGAATATCCTCCGATATGAAAGGCAGGATTCGATTAATATCCCACCCCAAATCATCCTGCCATAAATCACGAACACAAACATTAGCATATTCCGGTGGTAGCTCACATAATGTTTTGCATATCAAAGGAGCGTCAGTACACCAAGAATCTGTCCAGAATTTCGTCGTGCGACCATCCCCAATCACCCAACGACTACCTTGTACCACCACTTCTTTCAAACCGCGACATATACCTCTCCACGTAGAAGACACATTTCCTTTCGGCATGGTCCAATCAAGTTTCTGCATATCCCCAACTTTGTACTTATGCCGCAAAACCATAGCCCAGAGGCTTTCCTTGTTCTGTAAGATTCTCCAACCAACCTTAGCAATCAACGCCATATTCATAACCGATGGTGCTCGAATCCCTAAACCGCCCTCACACTTTGGTCTACAAACTCTCTTCCACGACAATAAGTGAATCTTACGTTTCTCAGAATTGCTCCCCCATATGAAATCCCGAGACATCTTGTCTAGTCTGTCTAAGTTATTTTTCGGTAACTTAACAACACTCATTGCGTGGACTGGGATTGATGACAAGACTGACCAAGTAAGAGTTATTCGACCAGCAAGACTCAACGTCTGACTCTTCCAACCAGCTAATCTCGAAGACACTTTTGCGAGGACCGCACCAAAAGTTTCTTTATTTATTCTTTTTTGTAGGATTGGCATACCCAGGTAACTCCCTAGCTCCTTCGTGGACCGAATCCCACTCTCATTGCTAATCCGCTGACTGAGTTCACGCGATACATTTTCCGAGAAGAAGATGATGGACTTCTCTAGACTGACTTTTTGTCCAGACGCAACACAAAAACTCTCCAATATCCGTCTTATGACCCTGATCTGAGCGAGAGACGCCTCTGCGAATAAGATCAAATCATCAGCGAAGCACACATGTGACAGCGAAGGTCCTCCCCTTGACAACCGAATCGGTTTCCAGCTTTTGTCCATAATGGCCTTCTCAATTAGGTGGCTAAGTCGCTCCATACAAAGTACAAATAGGTACGGTGAGAGTGGGTCACCCTGCCGTAACCCTCGTGATGGCTTGAAAGCCTCCGTGTTTTCACCATTCCATAACAGGTTCATAGAGGGACCTGTAACACACTGCATAATCCAATGGCACCAAATATCAGATAAACCAGCGGTTTGCAACGTATTTTCTAGAAAATCCCAACGGATTCTATCATAAGCCTTTTCCAAGTCCAGCTTCAGCAACATCCACCCCTTCTTTCCTTTTTTCTGCGCATGGAGTGAACAGCTTCTTGGACGATCACAATATTATCCGTGCTAAGCCTGCCAGGAATGAAGCTAGCTTGGGTTGGTCCTATCAGCTTAGTCATAACTCCCTTCAATCGTTCCACCATTACCTTCGTGATGGTTTTAAAAAGAACATTACATAGGCTGATTGGCCGGAATTGGGTAATCCTTTCCGGTTTCAAGACCTTGGGGATCAGGACTACAACCGCATCATTAGCACCTGGTGGTAGAACGCCTGATTCAAAGAACTTCAGGACAAATTTTGTAACTGAATCTCCCACAGTTTCCCAACATTCATGATAGAACACTGGTTGATATCCATCCGGTCCCGGCGCTTTATATTTGCCCATACCCTTTATAGCTCGCTCAACGTCTTCTCTAAGGAAAATTCGATTCAGGTCTGTTTGTTCCTGATGAGAAATTTGGGCAAAACCATCGTTAGGCAACTGAATGTCTCTCTCTTCCACATCTTCCAAGGAGTATAATCTTTTGTAGTACTCGATTGCCAGTTTTTCCAGTGCACATGACTCTGTAATCCATCTGCCCGTCTCATCTTTCAGCATTTCTATTCGGTTACGGCGTCGACGAATGATGGTGGAAGTATGGTAGAAAGTAGTATTTCGATCACCATGGACAACCCACCTTTCTCTCGACTTTTGAAACCACAATACTTCCTCTTGTTCCAGAACTACATCCAACTCCTTGAGTAAAACTTCTTCACGCTGCAGAAGTCCATTCGAAGGTGCTTGATCTAATAGACCTTGTACCGTCTTAATATCTCCAAGAAGCTTTTCTTTACGAGCCTGTACCTCTCCAAACACTTCCTTATTCCACTTACGGAGTACTGTTTGCAGGTTTGATAGAGCATCCGTTGTATCAACATCCCGATTCCACGACTGAACCACAAGTTCTTTAAATCCTGGGTGAGTAAGCCACGCCGCCTCGAAACGAAAAGGACGACGATGCGTATTACCTCTTGGTTTAGGGGAAAGCTGTACGTACAATGGAGTATGATCGGAAGCAAGGTAGGGAAGGTGTTTAACCGATGCTTCCTGCCATTTTAATCGGGTATGAGCGCAGCAGAGCACACGATCTAACCTTTTTGCTACCCACGTATTGGCTGTAACTCCCCGCCTCCACGTGAAACGGCTTCCACAGAACCCCATATCTATTAGTTCCATATCGTTAATCCAATCACCGAACTCAAGTGAATCTGTTGAAAGTCAATAATATCCGTAAACTAATAATCATAAGTATTATTAATTACAAGAGAACTGAATGATGATAAATAATTTGGTTGTAAATTGCTAAACCATATGAAAGTAATTAACTGAGAGACAAGTAAGACAACATTGGATGATGTCAATGCAAACTGAAAGGGAGATACAGAGACGCGCACGCGTGCGCAGAAACACCGAACTCGCGCTGTAAATCATTCACGTTAGTAGAAGCGCGTTTTGAAAACGCACTCGGGAAGGGTACGATACGATCGCGTGGGTTAAATAGAGATTTGTGGGGACAGCGGCACAGACCGTGCGTCGCAAAAAGTCCAAGGAATCAGCGTTTTCTTCAAGAGGTAAGTGGGCCCAACGCGTTTTTGGTCTTTGTCTCCCTGTCACTATCTTCTTTCTCCTCTCTCTCTCTCTTTCTTGTGGCGACCGGATTAGGTAGATATTTTTGTTTCACTACTTCTTTTATTTTCTTCTTGTTATTTTTTCTATGAACTAATTATAGTACTAAACCCAACTTATTAATAAGTCAGTCCCTTGAGCTTTTGAAAGCAAAGAACGATCGGAATGAAAATACAAATACCATTGTTCGCGTGTTATAAATAAAATGGATGGAAAATAAACTGGTAATCTAAAATGTGTAATAAGTTTCCTTTTAAAAAAAATATATATATATATATTAACTGTATAGTCAACCATAAATAACACAGAGGACCATCAGAGATATTATTTTGATGCAGTCTTTTTGTTCACGGCCCGGCATCTTTATACATGGGCTTCCAAAACTGCAATGTGTTTCACACATGTATACCTTTTGTTTAACAAGTTTTATCTATCTGTAACCAAAAAAAATGTATTGCTAAGAAAAAAGAGCGGAAACTAACTTCATAAATCAAGATTTTGAGACCACTGAATAAAATATTGGCTTAGACTTTAGATATTCAAGATATTTGTTTTTGAACATAATAAGTTTTTAAAAAAATTCATAACGAGATTTTCGTAATTTGCATATAAAGAAAGTTAGTTTGGTTTTATGCTTTTTAGGAATTTGGCTACTTTTCAAAGAAGATAGTAGTATGTGTTTACGTATAAAGTTCACAAAATCCTTGGGAGAATCAAACTGCTGAAAAGGGAAAGGAGCATCACAAAGTTGGAAAAAAAAAAACACGAGAAAAGATTGTTATTCCACAATAGACACAACAACACAAGCTACCTTCAAGAAGATAAGAAAATATATAAAAATACTCCCAAATTTTCAACATCTTTCGATTTCCAACACCCTTGTGCTGTGACATCAATAATTCTTGTTACGCTCTTCTTCTCTTTGAAGACACTCCTTCAGTTCCCTAACAATCTGTTGCATGTCTGGCCTCTCGGAAACGTTCTGTGAAACAGAGGCCAAAGCGAACTCCACAATTTTCCAAACAGAGTTTGTATCAAAATCTTTCGGCATTTTAGAATCTATAACGTTGCTCACATCATTACTAGACTTCAAGATCGATATCACCCAATCACTCACATGAACACGCTTCGTCTGTGACTCATTGATCACAGATCTGCCCGTAATCATCTCCAATAGCACAACTCCAAAGCTATAAATGTCACTCTTCTCGCTTAACCCATTTGTCTCAAAACATCTACACATTGGTTAAAAAAGAAGAACACACACAGTCAAAAGAATATTCAAACAATTTGGTAAATTGTGCAGAGACAAGAGAAATAAAACTGACCGCGGATCGAGATATCCTGGAGTCCCAGCGACTAGAGTAGATATGTGAGAACGACTCTCTGTCTGAAAACTCCTCGAGAGTCCGAAATCCGCAAGCTTTGCTCTATTATTTTCGTTCAACAGTATGTTCGAAGTCTTCACATTTCTGTGAACTATCGGAGGTTTGCATCCACAGTGAAGATACTCAAGCCCTTCGTATAAATTTTCAGTTAAGGATGAAAACTTTCGGATTAGTTAAGAAACACACACAAAAAAGATGGAAACTTTTGTTCATACCTTGTGCTGCATCAAGTGCAATCTGAAGCCTTTGTGTCCAGCTTAATGTCTGGTCATACTTTCCAGAGAGATGATCCGCCATGTTGCCATTAGCCATGAACTCATAGATTAATCCCATTTGATCAGCTTCATGGAAATAACCAATCAGCGCAGTAAGGTTTACATGATGAACCCTTAAAAGAACTTCAACCTATAGGAATATATAGATACATTATGATCTCGGAGAAAGTGTTTGTCTAGCCTCTTGGAATCAATATCTGAAATTCTACATTACCTCTGAGCGAAACTCTTTGAATCCTTGAGCTGATGTTTCTGATAAAAGTTTAACAGCGACTTGAAGGTTGTTATGGTAGCCATGGTACACTGTTCCAAACCCTCCTCTACCAAGGACGCGGCCAAAGTTATTTGTCATTTTTACAACATCTGCAAAGGTAAACAATAACTTGTTCTCCGATTTTGCCATCGGACTATTTCTTGTTCCGTTGTCTACATCTTCTTCCACCGCAGAGTTTACTATGCAAGAGAAAATTTAGCAATTGGTAATGTGATAAAAAAGTTAAAATAGGTAAGAAGGTAGGTAGGTATGTAGTTAGACTGTTACCGGACTTGTTACGTCGGTTCCTGATCTTCCAAAACACACCAGAGGATAACAGGATAACGAACAATGCTGCGAATGATGCGACAACCGCCGTCACGAGTGTTTTCTTGTTGCTTTTTCCGCAAGAAATCTCGGTACAGGGTCCTGGATTCTCTCCGACCCTTAGCAAGAGTGCTCCGCTCTTTGATCTTTCTAATAATTTAGATGGAACCGAACCCGTTAGCTTGTTCTTCTCTAGATTTCTGCAGGTGTTATTAAGAGTTAGAGTCCATCTTTATTCATCTAATATGTTAGCGTTGTACCGATATGTCTATAACTTACAAAACCCTCAAGAACTGCAGTCTTGACAGAGACTCCGGAATGTCTCCGGTTAAGTCATTGTTTGATAAGTCTCTGCCGATTAAGAAGATAGATAAATTTTAATTCCTTTTTCAAAACAAGAAGCTGTTTAACAATATACAAAATATATCGCACTGTAATCAGAATCTTATAGTAGCTATATAAACTCACAGCTCTTGAATCATTGTGAGGTTAGAGAAGGAGGGAGATATGTGACCTGTTAACCCGCTCGAAGATAAGTTCCTGCGTCCAAGCAAGGAATTATTATCAATCAATGTA
Source organism: Isatis tinctoria (assembly GCA_010577795.1). Classification (NCBI taxonomy): domain Eukaryota; kingdom Viridiplantae; phylum Streptophyta; class Magnoliopsida; order Brassicales; family Brassicaceae; genus Isatis; species Isatis tinctoria. The sequence goes on along the minus strand of CM021244.1, from coordinate 2,085,816 downwards.
CAAAATCGACGGATTGATCAAGAATATACGAAGATGAAATTACACATACAGTAGAGTGATTCTGGGAGGTGCAAGAGTAGCATAACTACAACTAAGGCCCTCCCAGATGTAGCTATTGGGCAAACAAGGATCTCCTTGCCAGTTTTTCTTCACTTTATAGGTCGTCTTTATACTCTCAACCGCGTCATCTGTACGTAAGATTTTTTAACTGAAACCATTGATGAAACTATATATGAAAAAAAAGGTTGAATCTGTTTAGTCATTTAACTAGCACATACCGTCCTCTTGGCTAGTGAAAGACTGCGAGAAAGTATTTCCTATGTAGATCTCTATAGCGTTAATGATCGGAGGAAGCGTAGACGTGGGGGTTCTCACGAGCAAAAACTCGATATTCGTTTGGCTCTCAGGCCTCAGGAAGATGGTATCTGTCTGAAGATACTTGGGACGGACGTCAGCAATTTTGGCGCTGTTAATGCGGATTTCGAACTCTCTGGTCTGGTTTGGTTTGAGACTGAGATCCTCGAGCTCAGCGAAGTGCATGTAAACGAAGTACCTGACAGTTGGATCACTGTTTTCTATCTTCATGAGGATTTGTGCTGTTGCGGTTGTGTTTGTGGGAGTTAGTGCTGTGCTCATCACCAAACCTGGAGGGTTGTAACTATTATTGCCTGAGATAACTGGAAGTGATGTATTGATCTCTCTATATCATGTTAAATCAATCTTTTAACATGAACCCCAAGATCTTGATCATCTAAATTAATCACATAATAGAATCATAAAGAGAATTTAATAAATACCTCCATTCATTGTAGAAGTGAAGCCTCCTTTGATCTTTCCTTAGAAGTGAAGCTTCCTTAATGATTTGTAAACTAAAGACAATGAACTCTTAGTTCTTTAGGTAGGAGATAAGGTTTCTCCCCTTCCTATAAACCTCTCTCTTTATGTGTTGTTTTTCTTTTCTTGTTGTTGATGAATTGTGATGAAGCAAAACATCTATTTATAGGTGGGGAGAGGACCTTATTCCTCATACATTGATTCAATCTCAACCATCCATCATAGTGGAGATGAACACATTAGTGATAAGTGGGAGGACACCAACAATCCATTAGAAATTTATTGGTTTTCAAATGTCCATTGAAATACCACTATCAATCCCATTAGAAATTTATTGGTTTTCAAATGTCCATTGAAATACCACTAATAATTCCATTAGAAATTTATTGGTTTTCAAATGTCCATTGAAATACCACTAACAATCCCATTAGAAATTTATTGGTTTTCAAATATCCATTATAATTATAATGGTCACCAATTTTATTGGTTTCCAAATGTCCATTAAATTATAATGGTCACCAATTTTTTGGTTGCCAAATGTCCATAAAAATATAACTATCCCATTAGAAAACAACTAACTATAAGACCACATTTATGGGAAAGAAAAACTATATTTTTCTTACATATATTTTTTCTTACATTCTCCCACTTGGTCGTTAGTATAGTTCTTGTACAGTTTTCAATTGGAATCATAAGGCCGGCATGATGTTATATTTTCATTTGGTCTTTCATAAGTGTCTTAACTAATCTAGTAATCGATGAGAGTCATGGCGGTCACCCATTATTTTGCAACATGATTCCTTCCATGTACTACTACATCGATTACTTTCATAGCTAGACCATAATCATAAGTAGGAGTTATCATAATGGTCTCTTTTATGTCTTTTTCTAAAGACTTATTCTGTTATCAATTATTCCAACTAACATATTGTGTGCACACGTTGGAAACAGAATATGCATAAGATGTAAAAGTCATAAGAGAGCTCTTATAAATGTCAAACATAGGCTAATACATAACCAGACAACATAATTAAGTGCTATCCTCCAGACCCATACTTTCAGCATGCTTCATAAATGTCTTTGGAGGTAAAGCTTTCGTAAATATGTCTGCGACCATTAGCTCAGTGCCTATGTGTTCAATGACAAACTTTTCTCTTTTAACATCTTGCTTTAATGATAGATATTGAGCTCCATATGTTTCGCCCCTTTAGATATCCTATCATGCTTCGAGAAGAAGATTGCGGCTTGATTGTCACAATAAAGAGTTAGGGGTTTGTCAATGAAGTTCAAAACCCCAAACTCTGACACGAAGTTCCGCAACCAAGTTCCTTGGATAGAAGCCTCATAACATGCAACATACTCAGCTTCCATGGTGGATGTATAAATCAAATCTGACTTTTGGCTTTTCCATGATATGGCACCTCCGCAAAGGAAGTACACATAACCGAGAGTACAGTGCCTAGAATCTTCACATCCACCGAAATCTGAGTCTGAAAATCCAACTATCTGTGGATGTGTTGATTTTCGATATGTTAGCATGTAGTTTCTTGTTCCCTTTAGATATCTTAAAACTTTCTTCGCAGCTTTCCAATGAGCAAGTCCTGGGTCACTCTGAAATCTACCCAACATCCCGACTGCATGGCTTATATCAGGCCGAGTACAGACTTGTGCATACATCAAACTTCCCACAAGAGATGCATAAGGGAACTTTTGCATTTCATTACGTTCCATTTCATTCTGCGGACATTGTTTTAGGCTAAGTTTATCACCTTTTTGCATAGGAACATTGTTAGAAGAACACATCATCATGCCAAATCTCTCAAGAATTCGATCAATATATGCTTTCTGAGACAATCCTAAAATTCCGAGTGATCTATCACGGAATATTTCAATTCCTATCACATAGGATGCCTCACCTATATCTTTCATATCGAAGTTCTTTGAGAGATAGCTCTTAGTCTCACATAATAAACCAAGATCACTGCTGGCTAATAGAATGTCATCGACATACAATACCAAAAATATGAACTTACTCCCACTGATCTTGAGGTATATACATGGATCTACAATGTTTTCTTTGAAACCGAATTTCATAATGGTTTCATCAAACTTAAGATACCATTGCCTCGAAGCTTGTTTCAGTCCATATATTGATTTCTTTAGTTTGCAGACCATGTTTTCCTGACCTTCGATTATAAATCCTTCAGGTTGACGCATATAGACTTCTTCTTGCAAGTCTCCATTAAGAAAGGCAGTTTTCACATCCATTTGATGTAGCTCAAGATCATACTGAGCTACTAATGCTAAGATAATTCTGAGAGAGTCTTTTCTAGACACAGGTGAAAAAGTCTCACTATAATCGATGCCTTCCTTCTGATTAAACCCCTTGGCTACAAGTCTAGCTTTATATCGTTCAATATTGCCATTACAATCGAGTTTGGTCTTAAAGATCCACTTACACCCGATTGCTTTGTGTCCTTCAGGCAATGGAACGATGTCCCAAACTTCATTCTTAACCATTGAGTCTATTTCATCTTTACTGGCATCAATCCATTTATCAGAATTAACATCTTTCATAGCTTGTGAAAAAGAAACCGGATCTTTAATATTCCATTCTCCAGATTCTACTTGATAAATCATGTAGTCATCAGAAATAGCAGATCTTCTCGTACGAGTTGATCTTCTTAATGCTGGTTCTTCTTGTACTTCATGATTATCATTGGCGGTACATTCATTATGGAGTGTGTGACCATTCAATGCATTTTCCTCATTGTTTAACGGTTCAACAATGGGAGCATTTCCAACATTCGGAACTAAGGGTAAAGGGATATTTATCCCAATTTCCTGAATGGTCACATCTTGAACTTTATCACTCCCACTAATCTCGCCATTCTCATGGAACCTTGCATTACCAGTTTCTACAATTCTCGTACTATGAGTCGGACAATAAAACCTATATCCTTTAGATTTCTCAGGGTAACCTATAAAGAAACCACTGATCGTTCTGAAATCTAATTTCTTTTCATGCGGATTGTATATTCTCACTTCAGCTGGACATCCCCAAACTCGGAGATGTGACAGACTGGGTTTCCAGCCTTTCCACAGTTCAAAGGGTGTCTTTGGAACTGCTTTGCTTGGAACCCGATTCAAGATATATACTGCAGTACGTAATGCATCCATCCACAAAGATACAGGTAAGTTAGCATGACTCATCATGGATCTTACCATTTCCATGTACGTACGATTACGCCTTTCAGCTACACCATTCTGCCATGGAGAACCAGGCGTTGTGTACTGCGCAACGATTCCTAAATTTTGGAGGAGTTTGGCAAAAGGTCCAGGATGTTGTCCTGTTTCATCATACCTGCCATAAAATTCACCACCTCTATCTGACCTAATGATTTTCACTTTTCTATCTAATTGCCTCTCTACTTCTGTAATGTACATTTGTACAACATCCACAGATTGAGATTTCTCATGCAACAGATATAAATAACAATAACGTGAATAATCATCGATAAAAGTAATAAAATATTTTTCACCTCCAAAAGTTGGAACGTCAAAAGGTCCGCAAATATCTGTATGTACGATTTCAAGAAGCTGTGTACTTCTTGTGGCTCCTTTCTTGGTGTGCTTAGTTTGCTTACCCTTAATGCAATCTATACACGTCTTAATATTGTAAAATCAAGGTTCGGAATGACTCCATCTTTTACCAATCTTTTGATTCTTTCATGGGAAATGTGTCCCAATCTTTTATGCCACGAGAAATACGAACTATCAGTACATGTTTTATTTTTAAGTGTACATACATTAAGCAAGGAGAGATGTGTTTCATAAGGTTGATCAGCAAGTTTTAGCATATAAAGACCGTCAACTAATATTCCAGAACCAATTCGATTAGAGTTCAGAAATATATTAATACAACCATCTCCTTGGGTAGACTTAAATCCAGCCAAATCAAGTTTGCTTACAGAGACTAAATTACGGGAAATAGATGGAACATAAAGTGTCTGAAATAAATCAAGACAAAATCCACTATCTAAGATGAGACGATAGGTGCCAATAGCCTCAATTGGCGCCTTGTCTCGATTTCCCATCAATAAGTAGTTCTTACTTGACTTTATGTTCTGGATCGTAAGGAATCCCTGTACAGAATTTGTTACATGTACATTAGCACCGCTATCAATCCACCAAGATTTCGAAGAAACATGAGTAAGATTAGATTCGAAAAAACTTACGGAACCCATAGGATTACCTTTCTTTTCAAACCATTCTTTTCTTTTAGGGCAATCCTTTTGAAAGTGTCCAACCTTTTTACAAAAGTGGCATCTGTAATCTTTCTTTGCCTTTTTCTTCATATTAACTTGATCAGAATCATTCATTTTGGGTGGTGCTCTTTTATGGCTCGCATGATGCCTTTTTCCAGCTGAGATCCAGCTTCTTGGACATAATGGGCCACTTTAATACCTTTACGGCCAAGTCTAGCCTCCTCTTGGACTAGTTTATTAGCCAATTCATTAGACGTCCATTTTTCATCTATTACATTATAATTGATCTGAAATGGTCCGTACTGAGGAGGTAGTGAATTTAGGATAAATTGGACAAGAAATGAATCGTCCACTTTCATTCCTAAATTCTTTAATTTGGCTGAAAGGTTGGTCATCTCAATGCAATGTTCATGCATAGACCTTGTCCCATCATACTTTATGGTTGTAAGATCTGCCATAAGTTTCCCTGCAAGGGATTTGTCTGCAGTCTTAAACCGTTCTTCTACAGATGCAAGATAATCTTTAGCCTTATCTGCATCTGGAAGGGAAGTTTTTATATTGCTAGCTATTGTCATCTTTAAAAACATCATGCTTAATCTGTTTGCTTTTTCCCAAGCTTTATGGATAGCCATTTCTTCCTCAGTACTATCTATACTTAAGGGATTTGGTTCTTCTTCACGAAGCGCCAAATCCATATCTAGTACTCCTAATGTGAACTCAACTTTCTCTTTCCATTCTGAGAAGTTGGTTCCAGTGAGGATTGGAACAGTAGCAACCATAGATGACAAAGTAGCGGGAAATGATGCTGTGATTTAAAGATATAACAAGCTTTAATTAGACTTCTAATTTAAACAACACATTAACTTAAATTATTGAATGCATATGACTATGGATTACAGTGCTCCTGTGGGTAGTCACTATAATCGATCATAAGGTCATGCTTTCGGAAACTTTTTATAGAGATATGTATTAGACTAATTAAGTTATCTGTGGATATACTTAATTATCTCATATACAAATACTCTTATAAATTATTGATCATGTATTATGTCACTAGCCTACCTGTGGGTAGCTAATTAATACATAAAACATATCAAAATTTACTTAAATATATTGGTTTTCTTTTACAATTCATTATATGATAAAACCATTTTGGTGATATCAAAATCTTAATTTTGCACATTATGAAAAACCAAGCTTTATTCTTTAAAAAAAAATCTCATAAATTTCTTTGTATATAACTTACTTTCAGAATTCTTACATATATATCTTTCTTGTAAAACTTATGTAAATTTTTTTTTTTTTTTTTTTTTTTTTTTTTTTAATAATGATAATTTCTTCACAATTTATGAGAAGAACAATCCTTTATGAATTCTGAAAATTTCTACAACTTATGTACATGCAAAAGTTATGTACAAAATGAAAATTAAGCAAAGATTCAAGTTTACCAACATGCTTAACTTTAAGGTTTAATTTTCAGTTATTTAAACCATAAATCTATTACTCTTAATGGATTAATTAGATGTTCATAACCAATTGCTCTGATACCACATGTTAAATCAATCTTTTAACATGAACCCCAAGATCTTGATCATCTAAATTAATCACATAATAGAATCATAAAGAGAATTTAATAAATACCTCCATTCATTGTAGAAGTGAAGCCTCCTTTGATCTTTCCTTAGAAGTGAAGCTTCCTTAATGATTTGTAAACTAAAGACAATGAACTCTTAGTTCTTTAGGTAGGAGATAAGGTTTCTCTCCCCTTCCTATAAACCTCTCTCTTTATGTGTTGTTTTTCTTTTCTTGTTGTTGATGAATTGTGATGAAGCAAAACATCTATTATAGGTGGGGAGAGGACCTTATTCCTCATACATTGATTCAATCTCAACCATCCATCATAGTGGAGATGAACACATTAGTGATAAGTGGGAGGACACCAACAATCCATTAGAAATTTATTGGTTTTCAAATGTCCATTGAAATACCACTATCAATCCCATTAGAAATTTATTGGTTTTCAAATGTCCATTGAAAAACCACTAATAATTCCATTAGAAATTTATTGGTTTTCAAATGTCCATTGAAATACCACTAACAATCCCATTAGAAATTTATGGTTTTCAAATATCCATTATAATTATAATGGTCACCAATTTTATTGGTTTCCAAATGTCCATTATAATATAATGGTCACCAATTTTATGGTTGCCAAATGTCCATAAAAATATAACTATCCCATTAGAAAACAACTAACTATAAGACCACATTTATGGGAAAGAAAAACTATATTTTTCTTACATATATTTTTTCTTACATATTCGGTCCCAAGTTTGCGAGGAATCCAGATTCGGTCATATACATCTTCGCCGTATCTGATTTTAAAACAAAATATTTCGAATTTCGTTCCATTATGGGTAAAAAAAAAAAAAAAAAAAACCAAACAACAGAAACAGAGCAAAAAGCAGAGGTTTACCTTATAGGTGAATCCGTGAGAGAACCAAAGTTCCAGCGTCTGGAGAAGAACAGAGCACCGTTTGGAGATTCGTATGTCGTATTGTCGTTCCCGAGACACCGAAGCTCTAAAGTGGAAATAAATGGAGTTCCTTTGCCGTTGTTTCCCAAGCAGACAAATATTTTCTCAGATTGGCTCAGGTAAACAACTTCTTTAGTCACAGGGACGGGTGTATTGTTTAATGACACAGTGGCCCAGATATTGCCTCCAAGAAACAGATCAAAGTTGGGTGAGCCGTTCTCTCCGTCGTAGTTTCCGTACATGAAACTGGCTCTTATCAGGTACTTGTTGCCTTTCCCCTGTTTTGGAATCAGCGTGTAGCAGTTTCTAGAACCTTCCGGAAAGCTCCTCAGGTTTTGAAGCTGTCTTTGAGCTGTGAAGGAAACCGATTTAGAGACTCCAGTTTCAACAAAGGATGAGTCTGAGACGTAGTTTATGCCCGTTGTGTCGTCTGTGTACGATGATCCACTTGGGATTCCACAGTCGATGCTTATGAAACCTGTGAGATTAAACATTTTGATCCATAAATACTTTCTTGATTAAAACTACTACTAAACATATAATAATTAGTTAAGAAAACCTGATTGATCTTGGGAAATAACTGAAGCAACGAGACACAATGCAAATGCTGCTGAATATATCAAATAGCGAAAACGTAAGTTTTCCATTTTCGTCTGGTTTTTATAAAAACAAGGAAGAAAGAAAAAAAAAGGCAACCAAGATTGGGTTTGATGTGATGAAGTTTGAAGTCTGTTTTTAATGGCGGAAAGATAGTTAGTTTTGAGGTCAACTCTGAAGACCAAACATAAACAAATTTTGAAGTTAAGTGATTATATTAGCTACTTGCTCTCGGTGACTTACCAAAGTCAAATCACCACCGATAGTCAACGAGAGACCCGCCGAAAACATCAGTTACATAATCCTTAAAAATATTATTGTAAAAAGACTAATATGTATTAAGTAGCAAACATATAATTTCAGTATCTAACTCAACTTGAAATATATTTTAGACATGAGGAGCATGATAAAGATAACATGAATCCATATCTTCGTTATCTTAATTTGTCTGCCTTTAAAGTCGTCTAAGACAATATACTTTAATATAAACAACAGAATATATACAAAAAAAATTGTACGATGATGCTAAAACTTCTTAACAACACCGTCACAGGTCACGACTCGGCACGTATCTAACAAAGTAACCAACAACATGGTATAGACAATGTTTGTAAGTTTGTTCCAAAACCACTATTGTCCGCCTTATTCTTGCGCAATATACAGTTTACCTTGCGCACATAGTCGTTATCGCTCTCCCTTGTATATATATTTACGCTTCAGTGACTCTAAAACCTGTCATTCTATCAAAGCAGAACGGCGTGAAGAGAATGGTCCACGACTGTTTTTAGCTGTAATAACGTTTTCTGCAAGCAATCGCAATTTTGATTCTTCTTTCTTGCTAATCTTGTTCATTTTCTCTTTGAAATTCCTACAAGATATAAAAAAATGATTACAATCTTTTACTATAAGAGTAGAGTTATCTGCAATCTTATAGAAACTTACCGGCAGAGGGGGACCTCGCAAGAATCAGAACTATCACAGATACAAGAGTGAAGCTGAATAAGCTGCCACATCCGTTTGCAATGAGGACATGAAGCCCTAGACTTGCATCCAAAGAAATGCCGGAGCGCACCTTCAACTCCTTTACACGCCGGGAACTTACATACGGTTTGGCTTCCTTTAAGTGCTTTATGGCGAGGCCCAATTGTCCCACAACCTTCTCTATATATGTGGACAAGAGCTTCCATGGCTTCATAAAGTTCCAAATACATTTTCCTCTCCTCTAGCTTTCTCATTCTTTCTTGTTTCAGGGCATCTGCTTCCACGACTGCCTCAACAAGCTCTTGTTCGAGCAGAGGATCAGCTCGTCTCATCACTTTCCATCCCTCTGTTGAAGATATAGATTTTAAGTCTTTGATGACCATTGAAACACATACAAAGCAAATCCTTGTGGCGTCGCAGTTTCGTGCCAATTGGAGCACGTCAATCACATTCTCCTTGTTAATCCATCCTTGATCGAGAACCTCTACACAAACTCTTTTGAGAGATGGAACCGAGTAGCAGTGTGACAGAACCAACAAATGGAGCACAAACTTCTTCATTTCTTCCTCCTCGTAGCTGCAGGTTTTTTTGTATCAGCATGCTTTAGAAAAGAGAAACCAGCATCACGAAAGCAATTTTCATTTGAGCACATAGGACATACCAGGACGAGTACAGAAACCGAATGAACATGTAGACTGCTTCATAAGGCACTCCAGAGATTTTGAGGTATGTTTTCCCTTTTTTATCCCTCGACTGATTAATAAGTTTCGCCATAACAGGTGAGGCTGCCGCCTGCAGAATAACAAAACCTTGTTATATCCCTCATGCCGACTGAACTTTTCCGCAGATATATCATTAAGAAGCCCGGAGAAAATGAGCTCAGTGACCAATTAAATTTGCGTCTCTCACATGACTTGAAAACAGTTTTATATCTTAATATGAACTCACCAGGATGCTTGAATGGGCTGGAAAATGAGATTTGTTATCGGTTTCAACGTACGTATCTGCTCGGATTCCTTCTCTGAATAGCTTATCCCAAGTTCCTACTGCTTCTCTGGGCACAAGGCGTGATGAGCTCGGAGGTTTCCTAGTGGAAGCTGGAAAACGCTGGAAGGTTATACAAGGAGGAGGAGGAGGTTTTGGAATGTTCTTGGTACTAGACATTCTTGCTGGTGTAGTAGAATGAAACAGAGTCAAGTCATCATCAGCAGGGGCATAGAACGACTCTTCTTCTCCAATATCGAACACTTGCGAGAATGTACCATTATCCCCATAATCAGATACTGAATAAGTATGAACTTCTGAAGAAGCCATCGAATCAAACCGGCGAATTGACAATAGGTCAGAGAGGAAGTGAGTAGAGATAAGGATCAGAAACGGTTCTTCAATCTGCTGAGATACCAAAAAGTTATGTATAAAAGTTTAGAGACAATATCAGCTCTGAAGTTCCCTAACTGAATGCAATCTTTGAAATAAAGAAGAAGTAGAACTCCATAAAAGTCAAGAATCATATTTGAGCAGACCATCGAACACAAAGTTAGCAACTTTGCCAGAAAATTTACAATTCAAAAAGATCAAGAGAGTGACCCGGACAGATATAAATCGAAAAACTCGGTCTTTGTAATTAGTATCCTTAACTAGACATGAGAGAGAATACAGAGGTAGATACAGAGATTGTCAAGAAGAAGAGCATCCTGGTGACCAACAAATCAGATCAAAAACATGCAAAATTATACGGAAGATTCTCATTCATTTAAGAAAGTAATCAAAACCCAGAAAGTGGAACGACGAAAAATGCTCACACAAACGAAGAGAAGGCAATTGTTAAACAAAGAAAGAAGAAGAAAGGGAAGAATCATTCTTCATTCTTACCCAGATAGTGAAGTTTACACAATTTACGCAAGAATCATGTCTTTGATGATGATGCAGTATCCAAGTGAAGATCACAACCATTAATCGAAAGGACTAAGGAGAGAGACAATGGACGCGAAGAGTGAGAAGTTTTGGTGCCAAGTGGTTTCGTCGTTAAATCAAAGGCCAAGGGAAGTAGCAAATTTGCATACAAAACGTTTGGTTTGTCGTTTAACAAATGGGAGAATGAATATTTTGGCATTTCGATGCAAAAGGACAAATAGGTGAAAAAGGAGAGAGAGAAATATAAGAAAGAAAACCGGAAAAATGAAGGCCACGAATGTTTAAAGAAATAAAAGAAAATACTTTCTTAGCTAAGAACGATTTTGGGGAAGATATAAGATTGAAAGACATATATGGCTGATCTTGAATAGCACTAAAGACTAAAGTTATCAGTGATCCTAGTCACCATATTAATTGTATTGTCTCGTACCGGTTAATTAGATATATGTAATCCAATATATTTTATAACACATTATCTTACCGACTAGACGGTGAAATAATAATACGGACCAACTTATATGATATAAGTTACGAATGAAACCTGTAGAAATAAAAATTAGTTAAAGAATAAAGAACGTAAAATTGGTTACTGCATATTGATATGAGTCAGAGAGTTTATAGAAGAAGAAAAATCTCCAATAAAAAAGTTTGAAAATGAAAATGACAGTGATTTTAGTAATCATAATATAACGTATTTTCTGTTTTAATTACGATAATCAATATTGTCACGGGGTTCTAGTGGACGGGAAAGTTAGGGGAAAAATGGGAATCGTCAAAATTTGTACTTATATTTTACTTTGCAGAAAATTAATGAGAGCTACAAAGAGTTTGGCGGTGAGGGGATACAATACAAACGACTGTCCACTAATTGATCACCGAGTGGATGGATGGGGTTAGGCCGGCGTTGAACGACAACGGCCTGAACTGAAGTAGTCGTTTTATGTACGTGGCCTTTTCGTAGATTGGTGTCCTCGAATCACCACCTTTCGCGCTGAAGCGATGGGCCCATTAATAGAATTGGAAGCCCAATTAATGGATATCCAAAAAGCTCAGCCATTTTTATGGTAAGAGACTATGATCCAACTAATCGATACAACGATTTATTAGATCGTGTCCTGAGGCATCGCGATGCAATCTCATCAACACGGATTACGTCTTATGAAAATCAATAGACTGACATAGATATGTAAAGAAACTTTTTTTTTAGCCTATTAAACAAAAAAATCTATGAAGAGAAGCATAATTATACTTCAAAGTGTTAGTGGTGGTGTTTGTTTATGCTCTCTGTTTTGGTTGAGGTCCGCTTTCTGTTCCTGTCGGAGTTGATGCAGGTTTGAGTGCCTTTGTTGATCCTATCCTGGAGGTTGGATTAGTAGTGTTCACTCAGGCGGCTCTTTGTCTCTCAGCTCTTCTCCTTGACGTTACCGGTTTCTAAGGGAGTTGGTGTGGTCTCTTCAATTTCAGTGGTTCAGTTTTAGTTCTTGGTTCCAATTTTTTTTATCTTCTTTGAGTTGATTTTAGCTTTTTTGTTTAAGTGTTTAATCAGTGTCTGCTTCTCCAGTTTGGAGCTTTTGTCTCTAGAATGATTGGTTTACATTTTCAATCCTTGCTAGCGTCTGCTTCTCCAGTTTGAGGCTTTTGTCTCTAGAATGATTGGTTTACATTTTCAATTAATTCTTGTTAGCTTAGTTTCTAGAAGGATTGGAATACATTGTCAATCTTTGCTAGCTTAGTTTCTGGAGAGGTTGATTTCCACTATTCAATCTCTGCCGACTTAAGAATGTTAACAATGTATTCCATCTTGTATTTTCATGGTTATAATGAATTTTAGATGACAACAAAAAAAGAAGAAGCATAATTATACAACCAGTTTATTAGTCTAAAAACTGTAGGTCTTAAAACACAACAAATACTACAATTTATTAATTAAGTTAAAAGTGAATATAATTAATTAGCTATAATTGCAGATGGGTGTGAGATGGGTTTCTATCAATGATTTACAGTTTGGATCCAGATTGCATAAGCAATGACATCAATAGTAATAATATACAGCCGAGATGCAGCGTCTGTCTCTCATGGAAGATGACAAACTGATCCTACTATGTTGCGAATTGTATATTGTTGTACACTCGTACTTTGTCACATGCTAAAGATAAACGAATTAAAATACAATTATTAATTATGTCAACCTAGATTGGTGGATTGCATTATCATCGACCTCGTTCTCTGTTCCACACATCTTGGTCGTCACGAAACCCTTACCTTTTTGGATTCTAGTCCAAGTAATTGTCCCACCAAAGACGTAGTCAAATCAATGTCCTCTAATCCAATCTTATGGCTTTATATAAACAGTTAAACACACCCACACATCAACACTATAGAGTAACCAAGAGCATCAGATAAAATAAATAAAAATGAGCGAAGGATCTCATGTTATCGTCTTGCCTTTCCCTGGACAAGGCCACCTAACTCCAATGTCCCAGTTCTGCAAACGCTTAGCCTCAAAGGGTCTAAAGTCCACTCTTGTCCTCGTCTCCGACAAACCCTCTCCGCCATACAAAACAGAGCATGACTCCATCACTGTCTTCCCTATCCCCAATGGCTTCCAAGAAGGCGAGGACCCATTACAAGATCTCGATGATTACATGGACAGAGTAGAAACCAGCATCAAAAACCGCTTACCGGAGTTGATACAGCGCATGAAACTCTCGGGAGATGCTCCTAGGGCTCTCGTGTACGACTCCACCATGCCGTGGCTTCTTGATGTAGCTCATGATCACGGTTTGAGCGGTGCCGCGTTTTTCACCCAACCTTGGCTTGTCTCAGCCATTTACTACCATGTTCACAAGGGATCATTCTCCGTACCGTCTACAAAGCACGCTCACTCGACGTTAGCATCTTTTCCTTCGTTTCCCATGCTGAACGCCATTGATTTGCCGTCTTTCCTCTGCGAGTCGTCATCTTACCCGAATATACTAAGGATTGTGGTCGATCAGCTCTCAAACATCGATCGAGTCGACATATTGTTGTGCAACACATTCGATAAATTGGAAGAAAAGGTACCGAATCTATATCCACATATATTGGAACCTGTCTATGGACTTTTGAGGAAAACATTCGACATATTTTTAACTACTATATGTCTATATCAATTAGTATCCGGAAAAAGATTTGTTATAATTTGGTGAAAAGAAATTGTTCTAGCCTTGTTTTTTTCTTTCATCCTATTCATCTATGTGATTATGACTAATTTGATTTGTTTTATTTGTTTCTGTTTTTTTAGTTATTAAAATGGGTCAAAAGCATGTGGCCAGTCTTGAACATAGGACCAACGGTTCCATCGATGTATTTAGACAAGCGACTGCCTGAAGACAAGAACTACGGATTCAGCCTCTTCACTGCGAAATCCGCTGAATGCATCGAGTGGCTAAACTCAAAGCAGCCTAGTTCAGTTGTCTACGTATCATTCGGAAGCTTGGTGATTCTAAAAGAAGATCAAATGATGGAACTCGCAGCAGGTCTGAAACAGAGCGGATGTTTCTTTTTGTGGGTTGTGAGAGAAACAGAGACGGACAAGATTCCAAAAAACTTTGTAGAGGAAATGGGTGAGAAAGGACTGTTTGTTAGCTGGAGCCCTCAGCTTGAAGTTCTTGCGCATAAGTCGTTGGGTTGTTTCTTGACACATTGTGGATGGAACTCGACGTTAGAAGGTTTAGCTTTAGGAGTTCCAATGATTGGTATGCCTCACTGGACAGATCAGCCCACGAATGCTAAGTTCATGGAGGATGTGTGGAAGGTAGGGGTTAGGGTTAAGGCAGAAGCTGATGGGTTTGTGAGAAGAGAGGAGATTGTGAGATGTGTGGGAGAAGTTATGGAAGGAGAGAAAGGGAAAGAGATTAGAAGGAATGCTGAGAAATGGAAAGTGTTGGCTCGAGAAGCTGTTTCTGAAGGAGGTACTTCTGATAAGAGCATCGCTGAGTTTGTTTCTATGTTTTGCTGAAGGATTGAATTTAGGAAGTGATTGTTTACTACAAACTCACTTATGAACATTGCGTTCGGGACAGTCAGACGACTATGCATAGATGTAGTTGCATTTGGGACTCAATTATTCCTTTTTCACTGTTAATTGTTGTTGTCTTTGTATTGTTTTGATAATTCACTTTTTTTTTTGTTTTTCTGGTTGTTGTTGTCGTCGTTGTAATACGGATGGTTTCTCATCTGAAATCTTCAGCTCTCTATTCACAAAATTTCTAAGTTTCAAATGAAACATTGGGTTTTTTTTCCGTTGGTTGTAAGTTTAATAAGGTTTTTATTATTTATAAGATGAGAACTTGTTGAAAAGTTTACATGTGCAATGTTTTGAAAACTCTATATGCGTAGTGTATACATGTGCTATGTGATTAAAGGTTTTTTTTTATTTTTTTTTTTTTTGGTAGAAATTCGGGTTAGTACCCCCGCATTTTATTAGAATAAAGCAAAACATTACAAATGTATCTGTCGAGCCATCGCCCGACCTTCACAATCCTCCTTATACAAGATTTCAACAGAAGAAGGAACACAATCGAAGGAATACAAACCAACCGGAAAGGAAAAAGCGAAGTTTGCTAAACCGTCCGCGAGGCGGTTAGCTTCTCTGAAAACATGTGTAATACGGACCGTCCAGTCCCTAGATAAAAAGCCGTAGCACTTACGTGCCAGGAAAGACAGAGGATGAAGATCACTTATCCCTGTCGTCAACCAATCCACCACCATTTGGAATCAATTTCCAATTGCACCTGTCGAAATCCTTTTTCCCAAGCAAAGCATAGGCCATAATAGGCACCCCAAAGTTCTGCCAATTGAGATGAGCAAATACCGATATTAAGAGCAAAACCCACCATCCATCTGCCCTCCTCATTGCGGATTACTCCTCCTGCTGCAGCTAAACCTGGGTTTCCTCTTCCTGCACCATCAGTATTTACTTTGATCCATCCTGGGCTCGGTCTAGACCATGAGATCTGTCGCTCCACTCGAACCTTTTTGTTTACGTGCATTTGTTTCTTTGCATTCACCATCCAGACTTCCCGTGCCAGGTCTTTAACGAACTTAACTCGATCTCTGCACCTTCCTGTAGCACCGAAGACGTATCCACACCTCCACTTCCAGCTCCACCAGACCACCAAACAGAATAAGGTAGGCCAAAACTCGTCCTGCATCGCAAACTGACCTGCAATATTCTGGTAAATCCATTCAAGAATTGGCATATTGAAGAATAGATTACCGTCCCTCTGAGTTATGAGTTTAGACCATATTCCTTTTGTAGCAGCACAATCCCGAATCACGTGAAGGATTGATTCCTCTCCATTTTTGCATAATAAACACGAACTATCTTCCGCAAGATGTCTTCTCTTCCGCTCAAGGTTAGTCATAATTGCCCCATTGGCAATAAGCCAAAGAAATACACGGGATCTTTCTGGAGCTGTGATTCTCCAAATAGCATTAAACAAGCTTTTCATATTTGGTCTCGGTGCCTCATCTCGGGCAAGCAATCTGTAAGCAGACTTAACATTAAACTGGCCGTTTTTACTGCCTCCCCAATTCAACCGGTCTGTAATTCCTGGAGCATCGTCTAACACCACAGAGCTGAGCTGTAACAAGATGGACTTAGGGAGAAAGGGCTCAATCTTCTGCAATAGCCAAAGGTTTTTTTTTATTTTATCAAATCGTAATTTCGCTTTCAATGATTGACTAGCTGTGAGAAATGTTTGCATAATTTGACCTGAAACTTTTTATACTTTGATTATGCACCCCAACAGTTTCCCAGAAGCAACACATAGCCAATGATTGACTGCTATGAACATTTTCATAATTACAAAATTCATCTGAAACTTAGAAAAAACATTGTTACAACCCCGGAGGCAGAGGCTGCTACAACGAACGACCTTGTCCAGTCAACGGCCATAGGGAAAGGGGTTTACTTTTAGCCGTTTGCGAATTGGTCTTCAGTCTTCACATTGTACTATTATGTTACGTCGTTTTCATCCCACTATCAAACAGTCCTTGTAACCAAAAACAAATTGGAAAACGTAAACCAGCCTTGTAAAGGGTGCGTATAGTTCCAAAGTCGAAGGTAGAAAACGAATATTCTGACTTCTCTTCTGGGGATAAAGACTAGTTGATCTATATGGGCCTAGGTGTTTCTTCTTAATGGGCCTTAAGAATTTTAGTTCCAACACGAAACCGGTTTAGTTTCAAAGTGACCGTTTGGCATTTCCCGACGCCGTCTTAACCAAAATCCCCCAAATCGATCGTCGTTCTCAATTGCACGCTTGTGCCCGGAGTTTTTAAAAAGGAGTTTTTTTCTTCTGAAAGAACAAAAGTTCGAATTTTTTGTATGAGTGTGGGTTTGGTGTGATCAAATTCTTACAGTTTCTCGTTATAATTCACTACCAAACGCACTTCGAAACCCCATCACCCGCTTTGGGCGGGTCAAGATTTTCGCTTCCGGAGATTTTAGGGTTTATCGAATCGAGCGAATGGATTTTTCTTCTCCACAGGCGTCGACTATATGAAACTTAGCTTCGCGGCGTGTTTTTGTGGTTTGTGATGGTTCGATGAAGCAAACCATCGATTTTGCTCTGTGATGAAGAAAGGTACTACTTCTGCCTTGGGAAATTTCATTCATCTGTTTTCGCTTCGGCCTTTCCCTAAAGCTCGTAGACTCTGTTTCTCGACGATAACCGATACTACGAGACCATTTCCTGATTACTCCCCAAAGAAACCTTCAGTCAGAGACACTGAATTGGTACACCAAATCACCAATGTGATTAAGCTCCGTCGGGCTGAGCCTCTGAGGCGGAGTTTAAAGCCTTATGAATGCAAGTTCAATACCGACCATTTGATCTGGGTTCTGATGAAGATTAGGTCTGATTACGGGTTGGTTCTTGATTTCTTTGACTGGGCACGCTCCCGCAGAGACTCCAGCCTTGAGTCCCTTTGCATCGTCACTCATTTAGCTGTGGCGTCCAAGGATCTTAAAGTGGCTCATTTCCTCGTAAGCAGTTTCTGGGAGAGACCGAAGCTCAATGTTACTGATTCCTTTGTACAGTTTTTTTATCTCTTAGTATACACATACAAGGACTGGGGTTCGGATCCTCATGTGTTCGATGTTTTCTTCCAAGTACTCGTTGGATTTGGGATGCTCCGCGAAGCCAGAAAAGTCTTTGAGAAGATGTTGAATTACGGATTGGTTCTCTCTGTTGACTCCTGCAACTTATACCTTGACCGTCTTTCGAAAGACTTCAACAAAACTGCAACGGCGATTATAGTATTCAGGGAGTTCCCTGAGGAGGGTGTTTGCTGGAATGTCGCTTCTTATAACATCGTTATTCATTGTATTTGTCAACTTGGGAGAATAAACGAAGCTCACCATCTAGTCCTGCTTATGGAGTTGAAGGGTTACACCCCTGATGTAATCAGTTATAGTACAGTGATTAATGGATACTGTAGATTTGGGCAACTTGAAAAGGTCTGGAAGCTCGTTGAAGAAATGAAACACAAGGGTTTGAAGCCAAATTCTTATACTTATGGTAGCATAATTCTCTTACTCTGCAGGACTTGTAAGCTAGCCGAAGCAGAGGAGGCTTTTCGAGAGATGATAGGGCAGGGCATACTTCCTGACACTGTAGTGTACACAACTCTTATTGATGGTTTCTGCAAGCGAGGGAATATTCGGGCTGCATCGAATTTTTTTTGTGAGATGCTCTCTCTGGATATTACACCAGATGTTTTGACATATACTGCTATCATATCAGGGTTTTGTCAGATTGGCGACATGGTGGAGGCGGGTAAACTATTCCATGAAATGCTTTGCAGGGGTTTAGAGCCAGATATCATTACTTTCACTGAACTTATAAATGGATATTGCAAAGCAGGACAGATAAAAGATGCTTTTAGCGTCCACAATCACATGATTCAGGCTGGGTGCTCCCCGAATGTTGTCACATACACCACATTAATTGATGGGCTCTGTAAGGAAGGGGATTTGGACTCAGCGAATGACCTTCTCCATGAAATGTGGAAAATAGGTCTTCAACCAAATCTGTTTACTTATAATTCCATTGTCAATGGTCTATGTAAGTCAGGGAATATGGAAGAGGCAATTAAACTTGTTGGAGAATTTGAAGCTGCGGGACTTAATCCAGACTCTGTCACTTATACAACCTTAATGGACGCATACTGTAAAGCAGGGGAGATGGCTAAGGCTCAAGAGACTTTGAAGGAGATGCTCGGGAGAGGGCTTCAACCTACTGTTGTCACATTCAACGTCCTAATGAATGGATTTTGTTTGAATGGGATGCTGGAAGATGGTGAGAAGCTTCTAAATTGGATGTTGGCAAAAGGTATAGCGCCTAATGCAACCACATATAATTCTCTCGTCAAGCAGCATTGCATTAGAAATAACATGAAGGCAGCAGCTGCCGTCTATAAGGACATGTGTTCTCGGGAAGTAGGACCTGATGCTAAGACGTATGAGCATCTAATTAGAGGCCATTGCAAGGCTAGGAACATGAAGGAGGCATCGTTTTTGTACAGAGGAATGATCGAGAAAGGATTTAGTGTCTCGGCCAGCACATTTAGCGCTCTCATTAAAGGATTCTTCAAGAGGAAGAAATTCGTGGAGGCGAGAGAAGTTTTCGAGCAAATGAAGAGAGAAGGATTAGCTGCGGACAAAGAAATTTTTGACTTTTTCAGTGATACAAAATTCAAGGGCAGGAGGCCAGATACAATTGTAGATCCTGTTGATGAAATAATAGAGAATTACCTTGTAGATGAGGAGCTAAGGGAAGCCAATTAGCTGGTGGTAGGTCAGAAGTTTGTGTTTATCCTTCTCAAGTGGTCATTCTGTATCTTTGATTGGGACTTCAAACAGTTGTTTAAAGCAAGGGGCCTGGAAGGGTGTTAAATGGAGGTTTAGTAAGGTCTAGAGGGAAGTAAGCAGCAAAAGCCGGTTCCATTATCTTTTTGGATGCTTTTTACCCTGCTGTTCAATGCAATCTCAAGCAAAATTGCCCAGAAAGACAGAGACTTGATCACTGCTGATTACCAACAACTTTGGGTATAGTAATAAGCTGTTTGAATCCTTTGCTTTGTACCCATCCATATGTCAAAGATATCAAATCGTTTGACTGAAGAAGATGTCAAGAGCAGAAGTTGCGGCTGGTTGTAGGAGATGATGTCTAGCTGAGACTACCACCGTACCAGCTCTTCAGTTGGTTAAGGCGGTTCAAATCCAATATATATGGGAACTGAAGGACAGATATCTTGGAGAGAACTGGGATAGAAAGTAATTTGATCACTGTATGTTATTTTGTCTTAACAAATTATTTGATATACAAAAGATAAGCATCCAACTTATTTGCAATTTTGCTACGATGTTTCTTGTCGTTGTTAATTTTGGCTTCGTATATGGATATTTGAGCAAAAGGCCCTTATCAATTCTTTAATAATTCTTTAAAATTCTTTAATCAATTTTTTCGGCGACTCTCTCTCCGACTCTCCGTCAACTGCTGCGCCTCTTCTCTTCGATGCACACATCACATGTGACTGATTTATTTAATTATTCGCTGCTGCTTTCATTTTATTTTATGGTATTTTTACTCGAAATATATATTATCCGAGGCTAGTTTGTTGGTTTTATTTCCGTTCAAATTGTTTTTGTAGCTCTAGCTCAGGCTTTAAAATAATCAGGAAGTCGATGGTGGATTTGATTGGTAACTATCCTTTTATTTAAATATATCAAAATAATCTCAAATAACAATGAGTTGACATGACTACTTTTGGACGATTTATCGTTTGTGTGATTTTTTTTCGTTATATGCTATTTTCTATATATATATGTCTAACTAACTCATAAATATCTTTTTTTTTAAAAAAAACTCATAAATAAATACATGTGGTCGCTTATATATAATTGACTTTCTGTCATTCTGATCAGAATGATTAACGAATATGATTGGATTAGTTTCAAGAATGTGCGAGCTAGTTAATCACATGTCTTTTTTGGTCAACAGCTAGTTAACCACATGCCATGTGATATAATATATGTGGTGATTCGTGATAAGTTAGTTTCTTAGATATGTTTTTTGTGTGTGTGGTTATTCAGCAATTTAGCTCAAAAAAATGAAGTAAGAAATAGGTTTTTTCTATGTAAAGCTAATTTGTTGAATAACCACAAAAAATATAAAACTAATAAAAAAACTTATATTTGATAGTGAAGATCTTGCAATATAGATGAATTTTGGTTAGTTTCTTTAATAATTTTCTTAATGTGGTTATTCAGCAAATTATTCATTTTTTCATATAAATTAACGGTATGGCTGATTTTGGCATTGACGTGCATATACGTCGACTGTGACCGCGCAAGCTAGCTGCGTACGTTCCTATATGTACACTTTTAACGAAAGATTGCAATATAATGTTCATGTTAGCATTGGACTTTTAAGCATAAAAAACTTGATTGTGAAAGTGAACCTATTTTTCTAAAAAAAGAATTATAGCACTGAGCTGCAAATAAAAATGGCAGATATACAAATTACAAATACTTTAAGGTTTCGATTGTAGTAGTGATGCATTCCGTGATCATTTTACGTTCTTGTAGATAGTTGTTTGTTACGCTTCTCTATCGACTTAAGGTTACATATATACAGTCTATGGTCTAATTTTTGTAGTGAATCAATTCATTAGTAAATCCGAAAGAAATTTCACACATCAATATAATATATAAGCAACATATGCCAAATACACAGAATAATATATATAGATAAGTGGAAATTGATTATTTGCAAAAAAAATACAATCGTTAATACAAGACCGTTGCTCAGAAAAATAATATATCCCATGTGTGCACCTAGTGATTGGAGATGTAAACTCTTTTATCAATCACAAATGATTTTCACAAACTGATCTTATATATCATGTAGATAGCTCATGTACCTAACTGTACCTAGACTCCAATAACAATCCCTTTGATGCACTATATATACACCCATGCATAACAATAAAACATACACAAAGCCATACTCACATTATTAAAAATGACGAAATCAAATATTACATTACCACTTCTCTTCACACTCCTCACCTTCATTGACGTCTCGACCGGCGCATCCAACGTATTCAACGTCGTCAGCTTCGGGGCCAAACCGGACGGTGTGACAGATTCGACGGGAGCATTCCTCAAAGCATGGCAAGCGGCTTGTGGCTCGGCAGCTGCAGCCACTGTGATTGTTCCGACTGGGACATTTCTGGTGAAGGGAATAACGTTTGGTGGGCCATGCAAGAGCAGGCTCACGTTTCAAGTTGCCGGAACCGTCGTTGCTCCGCCAGATTACAGGGCATTTGGAAATTCCGGCTACTGGATTCTTTTCAACAAAGTTAGCAAAATCTCACTTGTCGGCGGGACTTTTGACGCTCGAGCTAATGGGTTCTGGGCTTGCCGAGAATCTGGTCAGAATTGTCCTCCCGGTGTTAGGGTATGCTTCTCTCCTCTTATCTATAGTTTCTTTTATATATGCATACTTATAGTACATATAGATCTATTTGCAGAACACAAAAAACATTACTTATATGCGTGACATATTAGATATGAATATGTAACTTCGTTTTACTCAAAAATATTTACGTGTGCGTTTATGTTAATTGAAATATTGATTTTATATATTTTTTTCAAAAACACGTTTTCTTTAAGTCCAATACCTTTAGGAAATGGTATACATGAAAGCAAACATAATATCATTTCCCTTTCTTTTTGGGATTTTAACAAATAAACATAGCGCTAGCAATCTACATTCATTCATAAGCGCAAGGACCGTAGGCGTAATGCAAAAGAGCAGTCATGCATAGCCTTAAGCACGTACTATTCATTACTCATGAGTATTAATTCAAGCATCCATATTCCAATTATTTATTTACAATAAAATATGAAGTAGATAATTCAACTAAATTTTCTTCATACAGATTTTGTTTTTCAAAAGAATCCACGCAAACTTTTGGAATTTGTTATTGATAGAAAACTATATATATAGTAAGTATTATAATAATGAAATATTAATTCCTTGGTCGAAATATACTGAACTAGTTATAATCTTATTTTATAAGTCTATGGGGACCACAAATATCATGAATTTATGATAATTATCGATTTATCAAACTCCATAAGACCACCTCACATGAATTAGTAAATTTACCGGAGAAGCCAATCTCATACAATCTTTAATGCATTATTGTAGTCAATAACGTTTAATTCGGGAAAAGACGTGATCATAAGTGGAGTGAAATCGATGAACAGCCAAGTCACCCATATGACCCTCAACGGCTGCACCAATGTGGCCGTCCGTAACGTGAAGCTAGTGGCTCCCGGAAACAGCCCAAATACCGACGGTTTCCACGTTCAATTCTCCACCGGAGTCACATTCACCGGAAGCACAGTTCAGACGGGAGACGATTGTGTTGCTATCGGCCCTGGTACCCGCAACTTCCTCATCTCCAAACTTGCTTGTGGCCCAGGTCACGGAGTTAGGTATGTGTATACACACTTCTTAGAGTAAATTGTGTATATATATATATATATATGTACAAACTCACACTATATCGATATTATAATGGACCATCTATTTAGGTGAGCAAAAAAGAAAGGGCATATAGTTTGAAGACATTTTTTTTATCATGTGTACATATATAATATGTATTAGGTCCTCATTTTCCGTAGCAACATAATGAATTTATATATATGACTATGCGATGACCCTCAGCATTGGGAGCTTGGCGAAGCAATTGAACGAAGATGGAGTAGAGAACGTGACACTATCGAGTTCAGTATTCACTGGAACACAGAACGGCGTGAGGATAAAGTCGTGGGCGAGGCCGAGTACCGGATTCGTTAAGAACGTCTTCTTCCAAAACCTAATCATGAAGAACGTCCAAAACCCTATCATAATCGATCAAAACTACTGTCCTTCCAACCAAGGCTGCCCTACGGAGGTATATATACACATCCATATCATATTTAGATCAGGATGATCCAATAAATAGTGGTCTAAATTCTCATAAAGATTTATGCGTATGTATGTAATATAGCATTCGGGGGTGAAGATAAGCCAGGTGACGTATAAGAACATACAAGGAACGTCGGCGACACAACAAGCGATGAAGCTGGTATGCAGCAAGACCAATCCATGTACAGGAATCACATTACAAGACATTAAGCTTACTTACAACAAAGGCACTCCTGCTACTTCCTACTGTTTTAATGCTGTTGGGACTAGTCTCGGAGTAATTCAACCAAGTAGTTGTCTAAACCGATAATATCAAATAATCTTGGTGTACATTTATTTGCTGTACGTAAGATGAAATGGTGAAATGTTATTAGGGGATATAGGTCCTACATCTTTTAATCGTTGTTACCGGTGAATATAAAATGAATAGAATGATGATCCAAATAGTTTGATGCCCAATGGCTTTGGATGTCAACGGTTAAGGGTACTCAAAGTGGTTGTTTCTGTACAAAGCCTATGGTCGCCAATTTCAGTAACTTACAATTTTTTCATTAATAAATTATCTTTTTCATATAAATAACAAAGTGGAAGACTTTGACCTGTCCCAATCACATAGTGCTTGTTCTGATTTATTTTTGGCTTGAATTGAGCAGTAACTATATTAAACAAATCTAGAAAAACCGTATAAAAAGAGAGCTTTAATTGAATGGTTATATACTACTTAAGTAAACGAAATTAAGAAAAGAAAACACCGCCACCAAAAGAGATGGCTCCTAATTAATTGAATAGCTGAAGATGCTGTCACTCTCACTTTCTCTCTCTGCGCATCTTCCTGGGCTTCGTCAATGGCTTAGGACAAATATTCTTTACATATATGCGCGCACAAAAAGCCTTGTGATTACAAAAGTTGTACAGTCAATCAAGCCGAGCTGTTTGGTTTCTCAGATACAGAGATATCTAGTACTATACACTCGACCTTAAATCAGCTGCCTGATTTTTTTTTTAAAAAAAAAATCTTTTCTCATCACATATGTTTGCTGGAAAATAAATTACAGGGAAGGATTTTCATTTCTGAGCTGATTTTTTTTTTTTTTTGTTAAGAAGATAATGGTTGCTGGAAAAGATCTCACGTTAAAATAACAATGAGTTGATTGGTAACTAGCTTTTCATCTAGACATTAACATTATAACAATGAGTTGTCATGAGTATTTTTGGACGATTTTACATTTTATCTAGTTGTCACGGAATGCGTGATCTAATTTTTTTTTCTTAAAAGCTATATTTTTTTTATATGTCCAACTTGCCAAATTAAAGTTTAACCTTAATTACATGCATCTGGACATCTAATTTATCAAATATTTTCTATTTCCGTCTTATAATTGTGCTCCATTATCTTTGAGTTCTATAAATTTATATAATTGAAAAAGTACATTCATATATAATTGTGCTCAATTAGATACAGTATGTTAAATTTTCATAAAACAATAGAAAATAATCAAATCCACCTTGCATTTATTTTATAGTAATAAAGCACATAATTATCACATACTTAGGCCTGGGCGTTCGGGTACCCGTTCGGGTTCGGGTCGGATTCATTCGAGTTTCGGGTTTCGGGTTTGAAGATTTAGGACCATTCGGGTATTTTAGAATTTCGGTTCGGGTTCGGGTTCGGGTCGGTTCTATTCGGGTTCGGGTCGGGTACCGAATTTTTTAAAATAAAATAAAATTCAATTAATTTTAAGTTTAAATCAATTAAATTTGTCAAATATAGCTAAAAATTTCATATATTTTATTTATCTTTGATATTTTAGTTATTTTTGTCTAAAATTTATACATATATTTGGATTATAAATATAATTTAGGATAAATAAGCTATATCAAATCTAAATATTATTAATATTTTAGGAATATAACTGTATTTCGTTATTTCGGGTACCCATTCGGTTTCCGGTTCGGGTCGGGTTCGGTTCGGGTTTTCGGATATTGAAATTTAGGACCCGTTCGGGTATTTTAAAATTTTCGGTTCGGTTCGGTTCTACTTTTTTCGGTTCGGTTCGGTTCGGTTTTTCGGTTCGGTTTTTTTGCCCAGGAATTTCCACCTTATTTCAATCTTACTTTCATCATCTACATAATTAACACATAAATAAATACATGTGCTCGCATATATATATTGACTTTTCTGTCATTCTGATCAGAATGATTAACGAATATGATTGGGTTAGTTGCAATAATGTGCGAGCTAGTTAATCACATGTCTTTTTGGTCAACGCGCAGCTAGTTAATCGACGGTCATGTGATTTAAAATATGTGGTGATGTCGTGATGTATAGTGTATACATATGCATTTTTTTTTACTACATTTTTAATTTAGTATTCAATTCATATTAACTAACGTACGGTATGGCTGATTTTAGCCGTGACGTGCATATACGTACGTTAATACGCAAGCTGCGTACAACATCCCTATGTGTATAAACCGGTACACATATAATCGAAATATTGCATGATTGTTCATGAAAATGCAATGGAAGTGCCACAAGATAGACTTTGCAACCAATTCTTTATTTTGTATTGAAAAAGCATTTTTGTTGTTGTTGAATAGTTTACAATTCTTTCAGAAAAAAAAAAACTGGACTTTTAGTAGAAAGCTTGAATGTGAAATTAAGTGTTCCTAATTGTTTCAAAATAGAAACGTAGGCTTCTAGCATTAAGCTGCAAGAATATGTCAGATAGATAGATTGCTAATTCTTTCTGGATTCGATTTTGGTAATGATGCATGCATGCATTCTTGTAGAGGAGTTGATTTTTTTTTTGGGGTCGTCTCTATCGATTTAACTTTACATATATAGAATTTATGCTCTAATAGTACTCCATCGTATTTTCGTATACATCAATAATGAAGGCAACATATATACCAAGAACAATATATTGAGAATAGATAAGGTGGAAATTGATTATTTGCAAAAATTGTCATTGTTAATACAACGACCGTTGCTCCTACAATTTAGATAACAACCATGTGTGCGCCTAATGATTGGAAATGTAAACTCTTATATCAATCACAAATAATTTCACAAACGCTTATCATATAGATAGCACATGTACTTAATTGTACCATGGACTCCAACAACGAGCCACTCATGCACTATATATATACCCATGCATCAACCCCAAATCAAACACAAATTCGAACTCAAACTCACATAACTACAAATGACGAAATCAACTATTACATTACAATTTCTCATCACAATCCTCGCCTTCATCGATGTCTCAACCGGCTCCTCCAACGTGTTCAACGTCGTTAGCTTCGGGGCCAAACCGGACGGAGTCACGGATTCGACGGCAGCATTCCTTAAGGCATGGCAAGCGGCTTGTGGTTCGGCAGCTTCAGCCACTGTGATGGTTCCCATCGGTACGTTTCTGGTGAAGGGAATAACGTTTGGAGGGCCATGCAAGAGCAAATTAAAGTTTCAAGTGGCCGGAACCGTCGTTGCTCCGGCAGATTACAGGGCATTTGGAAACTCCGGCTACTGGATTCTCTTCAACAAGGTTAGCAAAATGTCACTTGTCGGTGGGACTTTCGACGCTCGCGCTAGTGGGTTCTGGGCTTGCCGGAAATCTGGTCAGAATTGCCCTCCCGGTGTTAGGGTATGCAATTCTTCTCTCTAAGTTCTTTTTGTATATGCATACTTACGTACGTATACATTTATTGTTCAATGTGTATCCAGTCCACCCTAACTTAAGGAATTTGTTTTTCGTTTTTTAATAAAAATATATAGTAAGTTTTAAAATAAATTTTTTTTTTTGAAGTATTCATTTATCAAACTCTACTAGACCATATAGATATAGAGAAACCAGTCTCATAAAACCGTTGATGCATTATTGTAGTCAATATCGTTCAACTCGGCAAAAGACGTGGTCATAAGTGGAGTGAAGTCGATGAACAGCCAAGTCACCCATATGACCCTCAACGGTTGCACTAATGTGGCCGTCCGTAACGTGAAGCTAGTGGCTCCCGGAAACAGCCCAAACACCGACGGATTTGGCATTCAATTCTCCACCGGAGTCACATTCACCGGAAGCACAGTTCAGACCGGAGACGATTGTGTTGCTATCGGCCCTGGTACCCGCAACTTCCTCATCTCCAAACTTGCTTGTGGCCCAGGTCACGGGGTTAGGTATGTGTCACATACACACCGTTTAACTTCTTAAAACAATTATATTTGTACAAACTCACACTATATACTGGATATATTTTAGAATGATCCTAAAATGAAACCGTCTAATTAGATTTTTTAAAAAATTGCATGAAGTTTGAAATAGTTTGAGTTGGCTATGAATATATATGACGATGTGATGACTCTCAGCATTGGGAGCTTGGCGAAGCAATTGAACGAACACGGAGTAGAGAACGTGACACTATCGAGTTCAGTATTCACTGGAACACAAAACGGCGTGAGGATAAAGTCGTGGGCGAGGCCGAGTACCGGATTCGTTAAGAACGTCTTCTTCCAAAACCTAATCATGAAGAACGTCCAAAACCCTATCATAATCGACCAAAACTACTGTCCTTCCAACCAAGGCTGCCCTACGGAGGTATATATACACATCCATATCATATTTAGATCAGGATGATCCAATAAATAGTGATCTAAATTCTCATAAAGATTTATGCGTATGTATGTAATATAGCATTCGGGGGTGAAGATAAGCCAGGTGACGTATAAGAACATACAAGGAACGTCCGCAACAGAACAAGCGATGAAGCTGGTATGCAGCAAGACCAATCCATGTACAGGAATCACATTACAGGACATTAAGCTTACTTACAACAAAGGAACTCCAGCTACTTCCTACTGTTTCAGTGCTGTTGGGACTAGTCTCGGAGTAATTCAACCAAGCAGTTGTCTAAACCGATAACAACAAACATTCTTGGTGTAAGATGAAATGGTAAATTGTTGTCAGGGGATTGAGTTTTTCATCTTTTAATCGGTGTTACCGGTGAATATAATTCTGTGCCCAATGGCTTTGCTATCAAGCGCTTGATTTTTTTCCCCAATAATAATATTATTTTTTCATGTTGGAACACTTTGACCTGTCACAATCACATAGTTCTTGTTCTTATTTTGGCTTGATTTGGACAGCAAACATACATAAAAAGACAAATCTAGAAAAACCGAAGAAGACGAAAGCTTTGATGTGCTTTTTAATGGTTGTCTATATATAATTTTATAAATATTATAGTATTGGTTTTGAAGATGCTGTGCTGTCACTCTCACTTTCTCTCTCTCTTTTTCTCTCTGCGCATCTTCTCGCGCTTCGTCAATGGCTTAGGATTTACACACATTTTTCAATTAATCAAGTGGAGCTGTTTGGCTTCTCAGATGCAGCGATAGTACTAGTACACTCCACTGAAAGCAGCTGCCACCTTTTTGCTTTTTTTTTTTCCTTATATCTCCTCGCATACATCGCTTTGAATCTTTACAAGAAATCTGCAAATTACGAGCACCTCAAGGTTTTACATTTTCCAGGTGATTCTTATATTCCGTAAAATAAGGATTGCTGGAAAAGATCTCACGGATTCTTCGAATGCGATGCGAGCAAAGTTGGCATCTTTTAGATTTAGGGGAAAAAATTGTTCTTCAAGATCTTTGCGTAAATAGATTACCGTATCCGTTTTAGATCTTCGATAACTACACGAGGATGGGTTCTTTGCCTCCTGTACTGGAGAAGCAACAGAGCTTTCGAGGTAAGGCCATGGAGGAACAAGAGAGTCTCAGATGCGTTGGTGCAGAGAATCAGGCGAGAAAGGGAAGAGCTTTGGAGAAGCAAGTTAGTTTCCAATCTGGTAATGTAGAGAAACATGGAAACAAAGGAAGAGCAATGGAGAAACAAGAGAGGGCAATGGAGAGGCAGAGAAGCTTGCGTGGTTTCGTTGAGAAGCAGAAAAGCTTTCGGGTAGTAATAGAGAGGCAGTTGAGTTTCATGAATAGTGGTGGTGAGAGGAAGACGAAGAAGAATGAGTCACCTGGTAAAAGAGGAGACTCTGCTCTTCACATTGCAGCTCGAACGGGGAATCTGGGAAAGGTTATGGAATCGATTCGAGGTTGTAACGGTACTGAAGATTTAAAGGAGTTGTTGTCAAAGCAGAATCTAGAAGGAGAGACCCCTCTTTATACCGCAGCAGAAAATGGGCATTCGTTAGTTGTTGCAGAGATGTTGAAGCATATGGACCTTGAAACCGCATCGATTGCAGCGAGGAACGGTTTTGATCCTTTCCATGTCGCAGCCAAACAAGGCCATCTCGGTAAAAGAAACTTTAGATGTATCTGATAAAAACTCAAGAACTTTGTTTTATTGTACACCTTCTTTTGATATAGATGTTGAATGTGCGCTATGTTTTGCAGAGGCATTGAAGAAACTCTTGGAGACATTTCCGAATCTGGCCATGACGACAGATTTGTTGTGTACAACTGCATTGCACACTGCAGCTACACAAGGACACATTGATGTGGTGAATCTTCTTTTAAAGACGGATTCTCATTTAGCTAAGATAGCTAAGAACAATGGTAAAACCGCCCTTCACTCTGCAGCGCGGATGGGGCACTTTGAAGTTGTCAAGTCTTTGATAGGCAACGATGCAAGCATCGGGTTTAGAACCGATCAAAAGGGACAGACAGCGCTTCACATGGCTGTCAAAGGTAAAAAAGAAGGGACTGTTCTTGAGTTGGTGAAACCTGATCCTGCGGTTTTGAGTGTTGGGGATAATAAAGGAAATACGCCATTGCACATTGCCACAAAGAAAGGCCGTACTAAGGTATTATCATCGTTGATTTTCCCCCTCGAGTTTCTCAATCTACATGAATCCTTACCGACTGCTTCTTTGCCTTTGCTTGTAGATAGTGCGATGTTTGGTATCATTTGATGGAATTAACTTAAATGCTATGAACAAGGCTGGAGATACGGCACTTGATATAGCTGAAAAGATTGGAAACGCAGAGCTTGTGTCGGTTTTGAAGGAAGCTGGAGCTGCAACAGCTAAAGATCTTGGGAAGCCTCAAAACCCGGCTAAACAACTTAAGCAAACAGTCAGCGACATTAGACACGAGGTACAATCTCAGCTCCAACAGTCTCGCCAAACAGGTGCTAGGGTTCAGAGGATCGCAAAGAGACTGAAGAAGCTTCACATAAACGGTCTGAACAACGCTATAAACTCGGCAACCGTTGTAGCCGTCCTAATCGCGACAGTTGCTTTTGCAGCAATCTTCACCATACCTGGGCAATATGAAGAGGACAGAACAAAAGGACCGTTGCTGTTAGGAGAAGCTCGAATAGCCAACGAAGCCCCGTTCCTTGTCTTCTTTATATTCGACAGCTTGGCGCTGTTCATATCTTTGGCGGTTGTGGTGGTGCAGACATCGGTTGTGGTGGTTGAGCAGAAGGCAAAGAAGAAGCTTGTGTTTGTGATCAACAAGCTCATGTGGTTGGCTTGTTTGTTCATATCCATTGCCTTTGTTTCTCTTTCATTTATCGTTGTGGGTAAGGAGGATATTTGGCTGGCGATTTGTGCAACGGTTATTGGCGGGACGATTATGCTAACCACGATAGGTGCAATGTGTTACTGTGTGATCATGCATAGGATTGAGGAATCTAAACTGAAAAGCATGAGGAAAGAGAGAAACAAGTCGAGATCTTTCTCACTCTCTCATATGCCTTCGGAGTCAGAGATTCTCAACGGCGAATTCAACAAGAGAATGTATGCACTCTGAGACTAAGTCAAGTCTCAAGAAAGGCACCTATTTATGTAAGAGTAACAAATGTATACACGAGTCACGTACCTGTAAACCGTATACATTCAAGTGAGGGGAGTCAAATGTTGAATACACGCTACTAAGGAATGGTCTCAAAACAAATCTACAGTTTCCGACACAAAATGGATTCTCGAAAGAACCAAAGAATGAATAAAAAGCGATTCTTCACCTGATGCATTTGTGTTGTGATGGCCTTGTTGTACTTCTGTTCTAAGATCTAGTTGTAACTGTCAATGCTACAAGAGCTCATCACCGGCTTTTACCCCGTCTAGTGCTTCCATTACCGCTAGTATCTGTTGGATGACGACGTGAACCGCCTAGGTTCTTTGTCAGGTGCGCGGGTCTGGACTCAAGGAGGCATACTCTGGCTGAGAAGCAGTGACGGACTTTGATAGAGTGGCTTGTCGATGTAGTTGAGCAGCTTCCTCGAATGTTCACCATCAGGATTGCTTCTTTATCTCGAGTGTCTTCGCACCACCAATTCTGTGGGATACCATCAACATACTCTTCCAATGTGTGAAAATCTTCGTGATGAACTTTCACATCCACGGATCCTTCTGGTTTAATTATCCCGGATGCTGGTGAAACCTACAAAAACAAAGATCCTGAATCATTACATCTTGAAGACGACATGAGATTCATTGGCATTGAAATAGAATTTAATACCTCAAGCCAGCGAGGTAGACCAAAAGAGCCTCGTGTATTATACTCAGACTCTTCTCCATCATCCCTAACTATAGTCTGGCCACCGCAGAGAATGCTAAAAATGGCTTTGCTGGTGGTTGAATTGTTTGTGATTGTTAGGATGACTGTGTCCTGACTCTGAAGAACAATGTTGTCGGTGCTCACAGTTGTTTCTGGAACAGATTTTAGATCCTCGAATATGGATTTTATCTTTTCATTGGACCTTATTATTTTCCCCAGTTCCTGTCTCCGTACAGATTTATCAATGTGAGCTATGGTCGCATGAAACTTGCAGCGTACGGGCTTGTGATCGCTCTCAGTAACATCCATGCAAGCTTCGTACCTGTCAAACACGGAGGTGGGAATGTTAGAAAGAGGATAGAAAAATTGAAGAGACAAGAAAGAGCGAGAAGCATGAGCCAGGTCGTCATGAAACCATACATAATAACCGATGAAACTACAGGGCATTGCAAGTTGCTCTCTGAGAATGGGCTTGATTGAGTGTCCCTGTATATAACTCTGTCACACCATGCAGGGATTCGCTTTTTCTCCCCTGAATCATATCCTGGAGAGTGGAGAACAAAAAGCCTAAATATTTGGAGCCACCAATGGTTCCGAGAACAGGGGAAACAATGCAGAAAAGAGAGCAGAAGAAAGCAGTCTCAAATTCACCTCCTAGGCCTGGGCGATTCCTTTCAAATTTGTAAGTCGGAGGGAAAGTGATTAATGCCTCTCGCATTCCTTGGAAGACTTTTCCAGCCTTCATCTCTTGTCTAAGTTGGTCCCTTTCTCTGAGCCAGTCAAAGGATCGCTGCGAAATGAAGTCTCTCGCTTCATCATAACTTATACCAAACAGCCTATAGTTAAAATCGCCAAAAAATGCGATCATGTCTGCCGCTGCTAAATCAGACTTGACTTCTTCAGCGACGGTACTTGGATTCTGGGAAACAGAGAAACATGTTCAGTACAAAAATGATAAAAGGAGCAAACAAGAGAATCTCAGGACTGACGTCGTGAAGCAGGGATAGAGTTGAAGTGTTGTAGTAATGGTGATATGATAAGAACATACAGTGGTACTCTTTAGTGTATAAGCTGCTGTTGAGACACCAGCTGCAAGAGAGAGGGCCCATGGCAAACCAGAAGAATAAAGCAGCCAAAATAAATATGTGGAAAAGCCAAGTGAGCAAGACAAAAACAGGAACGGCACCATACCAGCTGCAGCGTTACTTAGATTTTGTCCTCGGGAAAACACCATTAACCGGAATATGTGATTGAAATCCGCGTTTCTGCGGTTAACTGCCTCCAAATGCGCAGCCAAGTGGCAATTCACAAAGCACATAATTCGGTCATAAACTCTGATTCTCAGGCCCACACCTCCCTGATTTGATTTGACAAGTGGGAAAACAATGTGTTACTGAGAGTAAACCGAACAAGAATAAATCTGAATTAACAAAAATACAACATATCTTCATCCAAAAGGTTAGCAAGGTAGAATTGCTAGTAAGCAACACATTTCGTATACGTAACTTCCTCGTTAGCATTTTCAGAGTCACACATGACATCAATAGATGATGAAATGCCAAAGGCCTAAGTGCATAGAGGCTCCATAATCAGAATTTAAGACATACCTTGTTGCCAATGGCACGGCCAAAGCCGCATGGGACTGCTGCAACATCGAGATCTCCAACATGTGTTCTAATATCCTTCCTCGCCCTAAGCATAAAATGGGAAGAATATCAAGGGACACATACATTACTTGATTAATCATGGAAGCTAAACAACTACTGATCGTAGCGACGTAGACCTTAGAAATGTGTTACAAGCTAAGCACGAGAATGCAACATTTCATAACTGAAATCTCACTTACCAAAGAGATATCAGAAGCCCTGCCAATTGCCTTGAACCCATACGCTCGAAAGTGTTCTTCTCATCAAGTGCTTTTCCAATTGCATCAATCCACCATTGCCCCACTGCACTTCCTTCAAGTCCAACCTACAACCGCGATTCAAGTATATGAGGTGAACCAAATATGTAGACGGCAGCCAAAACCCTCGTTTCTTTTGACGTATCATTACAAACAAAACACGCTTTGCGTTCAAGCAAAAATCAAAGGTGTAGAAAAAAGAGTTACCGTTTCCTTAGCAGCAGACATGGCAAGGAAACCTGCCCCCATCTCCACCTCTTGCAACCCAACAGCGACAATGCCAACATCTGAAGTGACAGAGCCCAGCCACGAGATAAGCGCATCGTGTGAAGCCCGTCCTTGACCAACATTCCAGGTGCCAATTAAAATCCTAACATCGTCTTGTCTGGCATATGAAGTTTCCTTCTGAGACAACTCTGTTCGGATTATGTTGTCCAGGGGTCCTGGAGATTGCACATACCATCCTCGTACTCCACCATGAGTGGCCAGGCTAAAAATGAAACCACCACCTGCTGCCAGCTTTATCACAGGTTCATTGTGTGAAACCCAACTTGCTATCAACTTTCCATCAGGATCCAAGACCTGGATGTAGCCACTTGCATAACCCACATATATTCGATCTCCGAAAGTGCAAAAGCACAAAACAGGCCTCTGATGGTGATTC
This sequence comes from Isatis tinctoria, assembly GCA_010577795.1. Classification (NCBI taxonomy): domain Eukaryota; kingdom Viridiplantae; phylum Streptophyta; class Magnoliopsida; order Brassicales; family Brassicaceae; genus Isatis; species Isatis tinctoria. Next base: position 2,050,567 of record CM021244.1, on the reverse strand, counting down.
ACATCCCGCAAGCGGCTTCCATTTCCATCCCATTGGACAATTTGGCCACTCATGCTTCCAGTCCAAATCGTTCCATCTACAGCTAAGACGATAGCTTCTGTTTTCCTTGTATCTTCCGAAAACGCTCCTGCACTTCTGGTGGCGACTCGGCGAACAGCTCCTGCAGCTCCCATTATGGCATTACGTGATCGCTGCAGAAACCCTTGTGATTTTTCCTTTTTGGAAGCTGAGAAAAACTTCACTTTCATCTCATCGTCAACTTGTTGGTCTTGTATAGGTGGCATGTCCACACGACACTCAACTTGCCCGTCAACATTTAAAATTTTCAAGAGGTCTTTACTCCGAGCATCCCTGCACGGATCATCAATCTCTTAGAATGATCCAGAAGTGGTTGAAAACGAACAGAAAGTATACCAATATGTCAATTGCTAGAGAGAAAAAAAGAAAGAGAAGGGATTACCAGATTGAGAATGAGAGGGACTGCACAGCCCACACTTTGGCTCTTACTGAATCGCTTAACAAATACTTGACTTCTGAGGAAGAGATGCTGCATGTCCCATTGACAGTAATTTGGGTCCTGAGGTCAATGGCAGACCTCTCGACTAACAAGGCAGCCATGTGTTTCTCCTCCGGTTTAAGCAGAAGAGATTTCTCCAAGGATTCCCAAGGCCAGATTTTGATCACACCTCCTTCAGAGCATGACCACATATCACCTGCATGACAAACATAAGCATGATGAGAAACGAAGCGACCAATGCCAGATAGATAATCAATCCTCACAAACAATCATATTGTTTGAATGAGAGAGTAAAACTAACCATAAGAGCTGATGACAAGGGAATTCACTGGACCACGGTGAGCTTGCCACGAGATTCGCTCCTTGAAAGGATTAGAATCATCATCAGAAGCACAAGGCTGCTGATCCATCTTCCAAGCCCGGATCTTGCCGTCCTTGTGGCCGCTCCACAAAAGCTTGTTGCTGTGGTCAGGCAACAAACACATGGTGGGGGAGGTAGTAACCGACTCGTGAAACGGCGCCGTATCCTCGTCCCCTCGGCGTACCTGGCCGCCGATCCCGCACCCTGCCTCGTACGCGTCTTCCAGATTCCAGAACCTCACGCCGTTCTCTTGACCCGCCCAGAGCTGCGTCTCCGTACAAGCAATGTTCCTTAGAAACTTCCCCGTCTGCGTCTCCCTTAGCGGATGCGGCCGTAGCTCCAGACACGGCGGCCGTCCGGGATGCACCGCCGCGCGTACAGGCACCTTGAAAATGCCGGCGCCGCCTCCCGCGCCGATGAATTCCGGGAGCGGCTCGACGTCGTCCTCGCCGACACCGACATTAGGGGGAGGAGTGACGACGGCGTAATCCTCGCCTCCGCTGCTTTCGTCACAGACGCTTTCGCCGCTGACGATGGCTCCTCCGGTGGAGAACTCGTCGTCAGAGGAATCGAAATAGACGGCTTCGGATCCCAGCGTGGCGGAACGAGGGACCTCGTCGAGGCTGTGCTTGCGGATCTGATGGTGCGGCTTCTGGTCGAACTGCTGGCTGAAGGAATGCGTCTTGCGACGCGGAGGAACAGGGACGAGCGACGCCAACGCCTCCTCGTCTTCTTCTTCAATGATTAGCGAATCCATTTGAGATCAAAGGAGAGGATGACGGTGATCACAGGAACTCGATGATTGGTGAAATTTGGGAATGTGGAAAGAATGGAGAAGAGAAGATGAGAGGAGAAGTCAGGAGAGAGAGAGAGAGTGAGAGGAGAGCACGTCGTTGCGGGAGAGAGAGAGAGAGAGAGACAAGGAGAGAAGAAGCATGACGACGACGACAAATGTACGGAACCCAATGTCTTTCGTAATTCTTCATTGTTTTCATGAGTCTTGTCTTCTTGTTTCCTATTTCTTCTGTCTACAGAAATAAAAAAAAAGAATGTTCTGATGTGATTCTCCAAGGAAGACGCAGTCTTATATTTTATACTCACCTGACAGCAGTCCTTATCACGTTTCTTTGTTTTACTTTTGCGAAATTATTATGCTTAGTTTTTCCTATCTCTCTCAATTTGATTTCCTTGTTGTTAATTATCTACCATGGAGATCGTGCAGTGCATTGCATTGCAAATGGCCCTGATTGGCATTTTTATACATATGAGTATTATAATCATTATCATTATATGTCCAATCATATTGCTTAGTCCTGCTCCTCGTACATGGAACCATGAAACAAATTTGAAGATGGAATCGAGAAAAAGAAACTTAACTTTATTATTGGTAGATCATCAAATGAGAAATAATATGATAAGATACAAATAGGAAAACGAAAAAGCCCCCCCCAATGATTTTTTTCTGAGTTTTTTTAAAAATGCAGCAAGAGGAGCCTTTTGTTATAAAGCAAAAGGGAAAATGGCTCACAAGAAGAGCAAACATCAAAGAGAGAGGTAAGTAACCAAGTCAGGAACCCAATTGATCAAGACTCCATAAGCCTATCCATTATGAGCTTCAAGACCGCTGGAGCATCAACCGTCACTGCCACTTTTACCGATGGTTTGTCTGACCACTCGTTCACTTCCTCAAACCTGGTTCACATCAAAAACAACACACATCAGATGATTTTGTTGTCCCCATATACAAGTCCAAAGTTTTTTTTGTTTTGTTCTAATCTTCTTCATACAATTGGTTAACTTCCTGATGAAAAGGCTTCTTCACATCATCGCAAACCGGGATTATGTATACATTCTCTGTATGAATGCATATACCAAAATCTTACCTCTTTCGATTGTTGTACAGTAAAGTGAGTCCTCTAGTGATGCCGTTTGTTTGCACCCTAACAACTCCTTCAGTGTAAGTGAATAGAGAAGGAAGGAAAGCCGCAAGGATCGTTGTAGGATCATGAAGATAAACACCTGCCAGGAACAAAAAACAGGTTAAGATGAGCCATTTAAATGCGGAAACTTTGTTATTTTACAGTCCAAAGAATATATGATTTATCAAATTGTACCTTTGATCTCATAAGCGTCAAGATGATAAGAATAGTACACACCAAGGATTTTACAGAGGTATTGAGCTAATTTTCCCTTCGACGATGCCAATTTGTCCCTGTCATCAGCTAAATCAAGCAGAGACACACAACAACAACAAAAAACACAACAAGTTATTTCTCTGGGTTGATTACAAGATGTGTGGGAATTGTCAAATATTACAAGTAAGCTCTATCTTAGGTTCCTGGTCGTAACAAGAAACCAACCATCATGATTGTATTAACAACGTTTGCATACATGATACATATATAGACATCAACGAAGACAAAAGATTTCCCAAGTAACCTGTCATAATAACTTGATGAGTCACGTTGATTCCCACAGCAATTATATCGGCCCCACATGTGAACACAATATCTGCAGCTTCTGGATCACCAAAAATCTACCCCAGCCAACAAATTGGATAAAAAATAAAAAATACGCGGAAGTGAAAGAAAGTAACTCTACACATAAGAAGAAGATTTTAGGTGATGTATAAACTAATGTGTATGGAGATCACATATCCACATTACGTTAATGGGTGAAAGAACTTACATTAGCTTCCGACGCTGGATTTACATTTCCGTTTACCGCGAAAGCTCCACCAAGAAGAACAATTTGACCGACATTTTTGGAAAAGTCAGGATCAAGCTGAACAGCCTGCATCAAGGTAAAGAAGTCTTGAATGAGAAAGTGAGATAGAGATAAAGCAAGACCTAAGAAGAGAATTGTGGATGAGAGAAAGTCTGACCAGTGCGATATTTGTCAGAGGTCCCAAAGCAACAACAGTGATTTGGCCAGGGTAAAGCTTAGCTTGTTCAACTAAGAACTCAGGTGCAGATTTTTCAATTGGCTTTCCTTTAGGCGGAGGGAAATTCTGGTTGCCAAGCCCGTCATTTCCGTGGACGAAGTCAGCAATTCGAAGTTTTGTGCCGTTCTATACAGAAGAAAAGACAAAGAAAACAAGTAATCAAAATATTTAGGCACAGAGATATGATGACTGGTTCAGCTAAATCAGAATGAGAAAAGTTGTTGAATCTCAAAACACATAATAGCAACTATCTTTCTGATAATAACATATAAAGTAGAAACATACCACGATAGTTTTATGTGTTCCTTCAGCGACAGGAATGTCGGTCCTACCCGCAACCTCCAACTAACAAAAAAAAAAAAAAAATGCATGAAACTGATTTCAGTATGAGATCCGTATGGAAAAAAACGTAGAGAAAAGATGATACCAAATGCAAAGCGTTCCGAGTGGCGAGAGTGGTGTACACATTCCCATAGATAGTAGTGAGGCCAATCACATCGACTTCTGGTGATTTCAAAGCCACGAATATCGCCATTGCGTCATCTACATATCAGAGAGAGAAAAGGAAAGAAACTGAAAAGAGGTGTCTTCATAAAGTCAAAACAAAAACTCATGGATGCATCTCAGATCTTCAAATTCCCAGAAACACCTTTTTTGAATCAGTAAAACTCTGTAGTTAGTTCTAAGTAGAGGAACAGTGTAGAAAAAATTATGGGCAGAGGGTTTACGCAGTAATCGGGATCGAATCCAATAAAAAGAATAACGAAACAAGAGGGGAAGATGATGTACCGATCCCAGGATCAGTATCGATGATAATCTTCTTGCGCTCTCCCATCAAAGTTCAGCACGGAAAAGGCGGAGATTTTGAGGGACCCAAAACGAAAAAGCTAGTTCCTTCCTCTTTAGATAAGAGTCCTTTTTGATCTGTGCACAAACAGGGAAGAACCAAATTAGCAAAAAGGTGTTCCTTTTTCCGGTATGCAATCGTGGCTTTGTTGTCCGTTTTTGGCTGCTTCTTCTCGCTTTTATATTAAATAAAATAATCACTTAATTTATTTATAAGAAATAGAGAAAATAGAGAAAATCAGTTGTCCCTTTATTTATTCAGAACACAATAGAGAAAATCCTTTCTACTCGACAAAAAAATCTTGACACTTGACTAAATAATGTTGTAACCAATACAGAAAAGGAAAACGAAAAAACTAGTTCCTTATTAAATAAAATAATTTGCATCATCCTTTTTATCCTCCAAACACGTAAAAAATAAAAAAAAAAACCACAAAAAAAAAATTAGAAAACAGAAGGGAATAGGAAAAAAAGAACGTATTACAAGTCCTCACAGAATTGTGAATTTGTTGCATACGTCTATCTCTGTCTCTTTATATATTATAAAGATCTGTTGGCTATTTTGGCAACCTAAAAACAAAGAAGAAATCTCACAATGATTAGTGATGAAAAAGCTGCACAGATACTAATTATGATGAGTCAGTCACAATCTCCGTCAAAAAAACAGAGTGTTGTAGAAGCAGCAGAGAGGGAGGATAGAATTTCTTTTCGAGTTCCACGACAGAAAAGAAGAAGCTCTCCTATCGCTTCTTCTTCTTCCTCATCTTCAACAGAAATAGTGGAATATGTGGATAAACAAGACCCTAACGCTCATATTCACGACGTTCCATTGATGGCATCTTCAACAAAGGCCACCAGAAACTGTAAGAAACGTTCTTCTCTGTTTCCTCCCGTGGAAAAACAACCTATAACGATAAAACGCAAGACCAATCATTGTTTAGCAGCAAAAGCCTCTTTTTCAGGGACGAGAGAGCCAACCCCTGAATGGTTGTTGGAGTTGATGACAAGCAAGAATGGAACCGAGCCAAAGAAGATCATAGTGAAGGACTTGACGGCAAGCGATGTTAGCACAGGTCACAATCGTCTCTCGATGCCTTTCAGCAGCATCATTGATTTGAAATTTTTGAGCCCCGCAGAAGAAAGGATCATAAAAGAAGATGACGAAAAGACACGCAAGACCGGAGTTGACGCAAAATTCGTGTGTAAACTCGTTGGTTCGGCTGATCCAGCAGAAATTAAAGTGAGTTTGAGGAAGTGGAAAATGTCGAAGAGTTCAGGGAGGCACACTTGCGTTTACAATTTGGTTAAAGGGTGGAATCAAGTGGTCAAAGGTTGCAGTCTAAAGATGGACGACAAGATTTGCCTCTGGTCTTTCCGCTCTAATGGCAAACTGTTTTTTGCTCTCAGTCGGTCTAGAGAGTGATTCTAAGGAGATGAGCTCTACTTTGATGATATATGACGAGTCTACTGATGTCTTGCCATCCAAGTAAGATTGCTTTCAATGTGTTTTTTAGAGCTTTTTCCTTAGTTTTAATTTTTATTTTTTTTGGATAGTTTTTCTCTTGAGATTTTTTTTATTTTGGTTTATCTAGATCTTCATCAGGAATTTTGAGATTTTTAAATGTGCTGCTTCTCTGTGAACCTTTGATGATATATTATCAGTGGTTAAAGCAGTTTTGGCAACGATCGTACTTAATTAGGTTACAACATAATTTTGGACAAAATTAGAGAGCTATTTTCGTAAATATAATTTTATCTCTACGTTAGATTTGCAACTATGAAAACTTAAAAAAATATGCTAAATAAGCTTGAAGTTCCCAAAATTATAGCCTAATTTGAAAGATTGACAAACAACAAAATATATACGGAAGTTAGACAAGGATTTAGCATGCTTGCCTTCGATCGACGCCATCCCTTGAAGTTACTACCATATTGCTCTTATCATTTTAAAAATTTAAAATCCTGCTTGCCTAAAACTGTTTTCTCTTGCATTGATTATTATTTTATTTTATTTTTGTTATATTGGATGTTTTTAACTTAACAAGATCTTAAATTATTTTTAGATGTTCTACCATTTTTTTTTGTAGCACACAATTAACACAGAGAATAGATTTGATTTCTGAGTTATGACATACCATGGTACTAAAGAGAAAAAAAAAATGATAGGAAATTGTGCGGTTTAGTTTTGTACAATCTCAAGTATGATTATAGAGAACCCAACCCAAAAAAAAATACTATTCTGGCTTTTCCTATACTCAAGAGCTCTGACCAATCCTATTCAGATTTATTCGGCAATGGTATTCGTTTTTCCTTAAAATATTAAATTTAGAAATAGAGCTTTCCACATGATTCATGTGCTACATGCACTATTTCTCAAAACCTCTGAAGTTTCTTTTTCAAGCTTTTCCTAGATCTCCTTTCTCCTGTCCTTCTTTCATTTTCTTAGAGTAATTAGCTTAGATCGAATATATTATATATATATAATAATAACAACATGTCTCTTTTAAATAACGAAAAGAGGGAAAAGAGAAGAAGAAGAAGCTAGGAATCAAATCTAAAGAGACAGGACAAGTTAAAGATGTTTTAAGAAGACATAGTTTCACAAGCAAAGGCAAAGCTAAAATCATGTCTGCAACAGAAAATGTCGGACGGTTCTCACCACAACCACCATCACACGTTTCAGTCTCCAAAACAAAGACCAACACCTTATATTCTCAAATCTCAAACCCATTTTTCTCGTTTCTTGAATCATCTTCGTTTATAATCGAAAATGCAGATCTATTCTTCTTCTTCATCTTCTACCAAATTTACCAATCTTCATATGATAAGATCGAGTAGCCAACACAATCAATGGAGACATCACTATAACTTGAAGCAGCTTTTTGTTCCAAGCTCATGTCCAAACCTTTCTGTCTCGAACTCTCAACAGCTTTCTTTGAACCAGAGTGTTGCGGCGATTGTGTTCGGAGGTGGACCAGACTCTGAGCTTTATCCACTGACCAAAACGAGATCGAAAGGCGCAATTCCGATTGCAGCAAACTATAGGCTTATCGACGCAGTCATCAGTAATTGCATCAACAGTGACATCACCAAGATCTACGCAATCACTCAGTTTAATTCCACTTCTCTCAACTCACATCTCTCTAGAGCTTACAGTGGATTCGGACTCGGGAAAGACAGATTCGTTGAAGTCATCGCCGCTTATCAGAGCCCTGAAGATCAGGGATGGTTTCAGGTTCGCTAAAACAACTAAGACACTTAAAAAAAAATCAATTTCCTCTGTTTTTAGATCTGTTGCGTCTTGTTTAAGTAATCTTTGTTTTCTCTGTGTTACAAAAAAGGGGACTGCGGATGCCATTCGAAGGTGCCTGTGGGTATTCGAAGAGTTTCCAGTGACTGAGTTCTTGGTTCTTCCTGGACATCATCTCTATAGAATGGACTACAAGACGCTCATCGAAGATCATAGAAGAAGCAAAGCTGATATAACCATTGTTGGGCTAAGCTCTGTTACAGACCATGAATCTGATTTCGGTATAATGGAAGTTGATTCCACAAATCTCGTTACTCGATTCACGATCAGTCCAGATAAGGGTCAACAAGATTTGAACTCCGTGAGTTAAATATCTCTATAAAGTTCTGATTTCTGAATGATTCAGAGTCATCTGGTGACTAATAAAACCTTGCAGGTTGAGAGCAGAAGAAGAAGTAGCAGTGATGGAACTTATTGGTGCTCTGTTCCAAGCACAGGGATTTACGTGATCGGTCGAGAACAGATGGTGAAGCTTCTGAGAGAATGTTTGGTAACAGCGAAAGACATGGCCAGAGAAATCATTCCTGGTGCGATCTCTCAAGGAATGAAGGTAAAGGTTATCTGACAGAGACAAGAAGCAATCTTAAGGCTAGAATTGACTTAGACCTCTGTTTTTCAGGTGAAAGCTCATCTGTTTGATGGATATTGGGAAGATGTGAAGAGCATTGGAGCTTACTATAGAGCTAATATGGAGAGTATTAAGAGGTGTAAATTGGGGGGTTTCAAGTTATGTAAACCCTTATTAGACCTAATGACGCTAGATGTGAAAACTTCTGACTCAAGTCAAGGTTTCTTCTTTTGTAGTTGCAGATTCTACGACAGACAATGTCCTCTGTATACAATGCCTCGGTGTTTGCCTCCAAGCTCCATGGGTGAAGCTGTAATAACCGACAGTATTATCGGAGACGGTTGCATTCTCGATGTAATTTGCAAAACTCTTCTTCAAACCCTAGCCGCCATTGTTGATCAAAAGCTCATATAAGATCTTCTTCTTCTTTTTGTAATGTGATTTTGGGGTTGATGGAATAGAGATGTGTCATCAGAGGATCGGTGGTGGGAATGAGAACGAGAATCGCAGATGAAGTGATTGTAGAAGATTCAATCATCGTTGGTTCTAACATCTATGAGGTAAACATGGTTTCTTGGATCGATAATCAGACTGACTCATTGAGTAACATTAATGTTACAAAATCTTTTGTGACGAGTTGTGTTGACAGATGGAAGAAGATGTGAGAAGAAAAGGGCGGGAGAAGAAGACAGAGATTCCAATAGGGATTGGTGAGAAGAGTCAAATAAGAAGAGCCATTGTAGATAAGAATGCCAGGATTGGTCAAAACGTTATGGTAATTATCACTAACATAAATATTTACACGAAAAAAAGTGAGCTAAAAATCAAATTTACATAGTTATAATTCTGTTGAAATAAATACGATACACAGATTATCAACAGAGACAATGTTGAAGAAGGAAACAGAGAAGCTGAAGGATACGTTATAAGAGAAGGAATCGTTGTCATACTTCGAAACGCAGTGATCCCAAATGACTCCATCATCTGAATTTTTTCCCTGTTCTGCAAAATTCATCATTTTTTTAATATTAAATAAAGTATCTAAAAGTGTAATATGTACTTTTGTCTTTGCACATGACTACAAAACGTCAACGAACCTGGTAATTCAACATTTACTTTTTTCTCTCTCTTTGACAAGAACGTTGTTAAGTAGAATGATACATTAAGACATAGAGCATCAGCAATTCAGCATGTGGCCTCATTGATCTCACAAGTCACAAGGAAGAGATCATCAATCGAAAACCAAAAAAGCTTCTCCTATTTGACCCGTCTTTGAATCCTCGATCGAACAGAAACTCTATGAACTTGAGTTTCTCGAAGTATTTTATACAATCTTGAGCACCACTACATGAACCAATACCCCCAAAATCATAAACCATGACTTGAAGCCAGTGAATGTTCTTCTAGAATGGAAGCCAGAATTGCGGATTACGACCAGTGAAAGGCAAATGGACGAACCTGATCATGTTGCTGACTCTCACAGAGCATCATCAAAGTTCACGGATGACTTGACATTTGCTACTTAATTGATGCTCAAGTATCTCGACAACCTCAACGGCACCAAAGCAGACAGACTCAGCCAAAGCGTTCCACACAGAAGATTCCGGCACCATATCCTGACTGACCATTTCTTCCAACCACATCACAGTTTCATATCGCCGGTCCATAGCACAAAGACCTTTTATCATCACATTGTAAGTTTCAACACCAGGGAAGTATGATTTTATCAACATCTCTTCCATGACCTGGCTCGCTTCAACAAATTCTCCATCGCGACACAAACCATCCACTAGAGTTTGATATGTTTCTTCGTTAGCTACACAAGAGACATGCTTACACATCTTTTTGAGATATCCAACAGCCTCGATTGATTTTCCTTCGTCGCATAGGCCTTTTATAAGAACGTTATACACTGCAACTGTTGGAAGGCAATGACCTTCCATCATCTCCTTATTGATTACAGAAATCGCTTCTTCCAGCTTCCCGACTTGACACAGTGCTCTAACTTTGGCACCATACATAAATGGTGTTGGCTCAAAACCTTTCCTTCGCATGGCAAGGAGCACTTCTTCACCTTCAACAAGCTTACCTTCCTCGAAAAGATCAGTAGCCATGGCACTGTAGCTATCCAAACTGGGAATGGCGCCTCGGATCAAAGTCTGGGTTAACAAACGCTTCACCCGTTCTCTACCTTCACTGGTACCTTCCCAATTGCCAGCTTCAATATGATGGTAACATCGTTTGGGAGCCTTTAGTCCTTTTCTCAAGATCTTACCAAGAATTTCAATAGCTTCATCAACTTCCCCAGCATCACATAAAGCATCCAGCAGAATTCTATAAACCACAATGTCCTCACCTGAACCCTTCTGCGAGATCCTCCAGAACATCGAATACAACAAATGCGTGGATTCATGAAGTTTCCCCTCCAGACAAAACCCTTTCATCAATATCCTGTAGCTGTCTCTGTCGGGGTAACAACCCTGGTAATTCATCTCTTGAAAGACATGAGAAGCCAGGTCAGAGCGATTGACCTGGCAAAGAACCTTCATAAGCAAATTCAGAGCCTTTATTCGAGAATTCACCTCCCACCCATAACAATATTTTCGGAATATGTGACAAGCAGCTTCGAGCTCCGATTCTTTCACCATCTCCTGTAAAAGAGTATCAAAAGAAAGAGTCCAATTCACACAGTTGAACTCATGAAGGCTCTTGAAGAGAGAGATGGCGTCGTCTAGCCTTCCAGCTCTGGAGAATGTACGGATGACCGATGCAAAAACCGTATCTTTACATTCGCAAGAATCTTCCTTCATTTTCTCTAAGACATATTTCATTTCGACCACACGATTGGATTTGCCAAGGATGTTAATCATGGTGGCGTACACTGAGCCATTGTGACCGTAACTCGGAAACCTCTCTTTTGCTTCGTCGAAAAGTCGAAGTGCTGTAACTGGGTTCTTTTGCTTCTTTAGGATTTGAGAAAGAAGTGTTGGCGTTAAAACTCTTGGCCATCTTACAATCATGATAAAGCCTTTAAATCAGAAAGCTCTTCAAGAACTCAAAACTCTTGAAACGCCACAACATCAAGGAATCAGTTTTCCTGCACATGCACCCCATCTCGTCAGCTTAAAGATGATTTTTTTTTTTTTTTTTGCTTTTTTGGTTGCAATAAGAAGTACAAAGAACACGACTAAACAGTAAACAAAAAATTAGGAAATTTTCTGAAAACCGTAGATAGCTAATTCCAGAATCAATCGAATTCAAATTGATAAATTTCGTCATCTTCTCACTGAATCAGCCATAGAAAGTAACAAATCAATTGAAGTGGAGATATACGGTAAAGACGAGCAGCCATGGAAAGATCAAAGATCAATGAATAGATAATAGATAAGTCAAAGTTTGAGACTTTAGAATCGACAGATAGACGGAAAGTGTACCCGAGGATTTCAGTATCGGCTACTGCAGTAAGTTTAGGCCTTTCGTCGAAGTTCAGTCTCGTGAGACCAAAGCAGATGACGGAGAATTGGATTTGGAAGAGAAAAGTAACATTCATTTTGGTCGTAGCCGGTAAATAACGAAGGTTTCCACTTTGGCCCCGTAACTTTTAACCATTTATTTAAAAACCTTCAAACTTCAGTATGTCACTTTTATAAACCATGAATGCTACATTTACAAATTGTAGCATGTCTCTCTCTCAAACATCCTACAATTGCACTCATTCAGTCATTCATTACATACTTCAACTAGAAACATTCATGTTTTGTTAGGATAAATTAAGTTAAATCCAATTTTCAATTTTTTTTATTGATCTTGTAAAGCACCTTGAACTGCATTACACATCCCAGGGTTCCTCAAACACCACAATGGCTGAATAGGTTCAGCTCCAATCCCTCTCTTCACCATTCTGTACCTCCAACGGTTTAACCGGTCCACAGCTTCACCACATCTCTTGACACCTCTCTCGTCTCTATTCCCTGACCACATGCTCTCCGCAAACGCAGAGGCACGCGGCCATAGCCGTGAGTCTAAAACCGTCGGGTCAGCTTGCTCTGACCACAACGCCACCTCTCCTCCTAGCACCAGCTTCCTCTCTTCCTCATCTAGCAAACCTTCGGTTATATCATAGTTGTATATGCTCTGCCACGTCTTAAACGGTGCACACCAAGACCCTCCACCGCCACCGCCTCCTTGCTGATCATATTGACTATCGTTCCCTAGAAACCCGCCGTGACCACAGTCCAAGTAGTAGAACTCTGAAGAAGATACAATTACTCTGTAACCAGCAGATACGATTCTCTTTGTGTTCTCAGGACCGTTATTCCAAGTCTGTAAGATTGCGTGCTCTTTAGGAAGAACCGATGGATCCGCTTTGATTTGTGCATCCAGCAAAACATCTTCCCAGTAAACAACTGTGCGGTTCTGAGACACGATGTAAGGTAATGTTGAGTTTATGTACATTTCAAGAAGCTGGCTTAGTGTTCCACCAGAGGACAAGAAGGATTTGATTGCAGGATCGGTTTTCCAGCAGCCTGGAATAACTTCATCTCCACCTCCATGAAAGAAAGGTTCAGGGAATTGCTTAACGACATCTTGTATGACGTTTTTAACAACTTCATACGTCTTTGGATTCAAAGGGTTAAGCTGACCAGTTCCAGGTTCACTAGCTAACCGCTCGTCCCAACTTTTTCCAGCAGGCCGCCAGAACATGTTGCCACATGTGACGATTTCAGGGTAAGCTTCTCCCCATGATCCTGTATGACCTGTGGAGTTAAAACAGTATCCATCAATTAGAACAAAGCAATGTTCTTGTGCAAGAGAACATTGAAGCACTGGCTGACTCACCAGGAGTGTCTATCTCAGGGAGAACTCTAACGCCGTGCTCAAAACCAAACTGAACAATTTTGGAGACATGTTCGGGTGTGTATACCATGTTGGGTCCGTAAGATCCCTTTGCAGCGAGTGAAGGTTCAGAAGGAAGCAGCAATGGGAAAGATTGCGAATCGGTGATGTGCCAATGGAAGACATTGAGTTTGTTGGCACTCATGGCCTTGATTGTCCTCATTATATCGTCTACTCCATAATAATTCCTCGATGTATCGAGCATAACTCCTCTGTGGCCAAACAAAGGAGAATCGCGAATATAAATACCAACTGGCAAAAACAAATCAGGAGATGTTCCCCAAATCATCTGAGAGAAAGTCTCAAGGCCACGCATAGCTCCCCAAACCGATTGAGCCGACAAGCGGGCGGAGAAGCTTCCAGCAGGGACGGAGAGGGTATAAGACTCATCGACACCGTGGTGGAGCGGGAGAGAAAGATCGGTAACAGTGACAACAAGGTTGCTCAAGGTGTAACCTTTCATAACCTTGACGGAACTGGTGATGAGAGGAGAGTAATTCTCTGAGCGGATCAGGCTGAGATAGCGTGTAACAGAGGCTGAGAGGTATTGGTGTTGAGGGGAAACGATGGTGAAATCTGGAGAGAGGGCAATGGCTTTATGTTGAGGCCATGAGAGAAATCTCGGCTTTGGCCAAACGTTGATAGGAATGGCAGCGGAGAGCAACGGCGAAATGAAGAAGAGTAGCAACACATGATACTTGGGAGAAGTAAGCATGGTTTTTTCCAGTTAAAGTCGGAAAATGGTTTCCATAACTAATTGCAGAGAAGCGAAAACTAAAGAGTAAAGTAAAGAGGAGGATAAATCATCTCTTACAAGACCAACAACGCTTCCGAAAGAATTGACTTGGCCTAAAAATAATAATAATAAATATAAATACATTGGGATGAATGCCTATCTTCTCACAAAATCTGTGGACTCCCCTTCGCTTCCGAAAGAAAGCATTCATTACCTCTAAATGTTTACCTGCATAAAAAATTACATTCGAGTAACGACAAAAATAAAAAGAAGGCAAAAAAAATTATACTATTCTGCTACTTGTATCGTTAACAATTAAATATTCGACAAAAGAATCTACTTTAAAATTGTCAAAAAAAAAAAAAACTTTTGTTAACAGTTAAATATTCGACTCGTATAGTCTTTCCCTTTTGTCGACATGTTATTTTGTTTGACATAATTTTTAGTTAGATTGTTTCAATTTTAAAAAATTAATTGTGTAAAATTATAGTATATGTTTTTCATGATTTTGTTCCCGAAACAAAAGATGACACAACATTGTATGTAAAATGTAGAACGGTTTTCTTAGACGTAGATTCGTAATCGTAATTTTGTTCAGCAGATTAAACTAAATTAAGATGATTCGTTACCAGCGAGCCGTTGATTCAAAGCATAAATCTGATAAGTCCATTTTAGAAGGAAAAAAAAACGAGTGGTCAATTGTGTCCCGAATGACAACAAATATATAACATCACCTATAATTAGCCATCACGTTTGAAAGGAAGAAGGTAGAAAAGGTTGCTAATTAAGCTGTTAATGCAGTTAACAGATATATAGGAACCCAACGTTGGGTTTAGACAAAAACGTTGGGTTCAGAGAGATAGCACCGTCGTCGTTTCTAGGGGATTCCGACAAGCCATCGTGAGAGGAGATGTCTTCAGAAATCCCCGGGAATGCCACGAATCCTCTCTATCAGATTGACGAGTCGCGTTATGGAAAAATCGTGTGTTACGATCAATCTCTTCTCTTCGAGAAGAGGGAACAAAAGGGATGGGAGAGCGGAAGCACGCTCGCATCTTCCCTCCCGTTCTTCATAACGCAACTTTTTGTCGCCAACCTTAGCTACCGCGTCATCTACTATATAACCCGACCTCTTTATCTTCCTCCTTTTGTAGCTCAGATCCTCGTGCGTATGCAATATCCCTCATGCTACGTAGTTTTTATTGATCTTCTAGCAATGACGTGATCTAATTCTGTCATTTATATTTATTTTTGCAGTGTGGGTTATTGTTTAGCCCAAGTGTGCTTGGAAACAGCGAGTTTATTGTCGAACATGTATTCCCCTACAGATTCACAATGGTTCTTGAGACCTTCGCAAACTTAGCTCTTGTCTACAACATTTTCCTCCTTGGTCTAGGGATGGACTTGAGGATGGTGCGCGTCACTGAACTCAAACCGGTCATCATCGCCCTTGTGGGACTTGTCGTTGCCTTACCCGTTGGTGTCTTCCTCTACTATCTTCCCGGAAATGGCCACCCAGACAAGATCATCGCCGGTTGTGTCTTCTGGTCCATTGCTCTAGCCTGTACCAACTTCCCTGACCTCGCTAGGATCCTTGCGGACCTCAAGCTCTTGCGCTCTGACATGGGCCGTACGGCCATGTGTGCAGCCATTGTCACTGACTTGTGCACTTGGGTTCTCCTCGTTTTCGGGTTCGCTTCTTTTAACAAAGCAGGTAAATTTTCTCTTATTTAGTTTAAAAAAACTTGGGACCATACACCCAAATTCCCAGAAACCTACGTACAGTCGTTAAATAAATTCTCCAAAATAGAATGAATCCTAGAATAATTTTTTTTAAAAGTAACTATAATGAAAGTATGCATAGTACGCAATGCAATAATTATGATTGATTTTTTTTTGTTTTTTTAAAGGGATATGGAACCAAATGATGCCGTGGGTAATACTCACCACTTTCATATTCGTCCTCCTTTGCATCTATGTGATCCGTCCGGGAATTACATGGATCTTCGCCAAAACCGTGAAGGCAGGTCAAGTCGGAGACACCCACGTTTGGTTCATTTTAGGAGGTGTGGTCCTATGCGGACTGATCACAGACGCATGCGGAGTCCACTCCATAACGGGGGCCTTCCTGTTCGGTCTCTCCATCCCGCACGACCACATCATACGTAACATGATCGAGGAGAAGCTCCATGACTTCCTCTCCGGAATCCTCATGCCTCTCTTCTACGTCATCTGTGGGTTGCGAGCTGATGTTGGTTACATGCTCAAGTTCACTGACAAGTTCATGATGGCTTTAGTCATTTGCTCTTCCTTCTTAGTAAAGGTTGTGACCACTGTGGTCGTCTCTTTATTCATGAAAATGCCTATGCGTGACGCTCTTGCTATCGGAGCTCTTATGAATACCAAGGGAACCTTATCACTTGTCGTCCTTAATGCCGGTCGTGATACCAAGGTATTAATCAATCCATCAACTTTCTTTTGTTGCACATTGTGGCCATATATATGCTACGGATAAGATATGAGTGATAAAGAACTATAATATAATTCCACTTTATCATACTTTCTACACTCGTTGCCATTCTATCTATTTTATTTCCAAATTTGTTCATAGTCCAGTTTTTTTTTCTTCTAACTGTTAGGCGCTGGATAGTCCAATGTACACTCATATGACGATCGCACTTCTAGTGATGTCACTAGTAGTCGAGCCTCTTCTCGCAGTTGCATACAAGCCCAAGAAAAAACTGGTTCATTACAAGCACCGTACCGTCCAAAAGATCAAAGGAGAAACAGAGTTTCGCGTCTTAGCTTGCGTCCATATGCTCCCTAATGTCTCTGGGATCACCAATCTCTTACAAGTCTCAAACCCGACCAAACAATCACCTCTCAGTGTCTTCGCCATTCACCTCGTGGAGCTCACCGGTCGAACCACGGCCTCGCTGCTAATCATGAACGACGAATGCAAACCGAAAGCTAACTTCTCGGACAGAGTCAGAGCAGAGTCCGACCAAATAGCTGAGAACTTCGAAGCTATGGAAGTGAGCAACGACGCTATGACGGTTCAGACCATCACCGCAGTTTCTCCTTACACGACGATGCACGAAGACATCTGCGCGTTAGCCGAGGACAAGCGAGTTTGTTTCATCGTATTGCCTTACCACAAACACTTGACACCAGACGGTCGGATGGGAGAAGGAAACTCGTCTCACGCCGAGATTAACCAAAACGTTTTGAGCCATGCGCCTTGCTCAGTCGGGATTTTAGTGGACCGTGGCATGGCCATGGTCCGTTCCGAGTCGTTCGGTGGCGAACCCACGAAGAGAGAAGTTGCAATGCTCTTCGTGGGAGGTCCAGACGACCGGGAGGCGTTATCATACGCATGGCGGATGGTCGGACAACACGTGATTAAACTCACCGTAGTAAGATTCGTCCCGGGACGTGAAGCTCTAGTCTCGGCCGGGAAAGTTGCGGCCGAGTACGAGAGGGAGAAACAAGTCGACGACGAATGCATCTATGAATTCAATTTCAAGACTATGAACGATTCTTCTGTGAAATATATCGAACAAGTGGTCAATGATGGTCAAGACACGATATCTACGATCAGAGAAATGGAAGACAGTAACTCATATGATCTTTACGTTGTCGGAAGAGGATATAACTCAGATTCTCCGGTGACCGCCGGTTTAAACGACTGGAGCAGTAGTCCTGAGCTAGGCACAATAGGGGACACATTAGCTTCGTCGAATTTCACAATGCACGCTTCGGTTTTAGTCATTCAACAATACTCTGCCGCTAATAGACAAGCCGCAGCTGCAGTAGCAGCCGCAACAACCGTTGTTGGATCGGTCGCCGCTGGCGTTGGTAACAACAACCAAGAATCCGTTGCAGGTGGGGCAAAGACGACTCATGATGCTGAGCCATTTATGAAGTCTATGTATGAAGACGATGAGGATGATGAAGAAGAGGAGCACCAATATGGAATTCACAGGTAATGAGTTGCATTATACATATATGCTCTTTGAATCTATTGTTTTTGCTTTAATTAGCCAGAGAGAATGTGAAGAATCTTGAAAAATGTAATTGTATTCTGTTCGGAGAGTTTCAACATTTCTCATCGTGAAATGATTAATATCATTTTCTCAAAACAATTCTCTTTTCATTCCGTTATGTCATATTCTGGCGGATATAATTGTGGATCAATTGTTATCACCACATACCTCAACAACACAAAATTACTATTATGCAAAAACTAGCTAGTCTTACGGGAAAAGTGATTTATTTCTCTCTAATTATATTATTTTGAAAGATGTATATTGATGATTATAAACAAGCTAGTATATGTGATGTTCTTGTTACATGTTAGAACTTAGAAAAGTTAGAATGGTCAATGATGTACATTCCGAGTTTCACTTTTCCCCTTGTTACATGTTAAATAATTATGAGAAATAACAACTTAACAAGTATCATCTCTCAAGGACTAGCTCAAAGTCTCAACCTGAACTGAACACCAAAAGAAGTATTAAAATTATTAGAAGAAAAAAGTTTACATAAATGCTAGTCCTGGTCAAAGTTCTTAAAGGGATAATTCAAAAAATTATTTGTATATATGGTATATATACTCATGTTAAGGGATAATTCAAAAACTATCTTATTTGCAGTTTTTGAATATCCCTTTACATGGAATATCTTAGTTGCAGTTTTTTTAATTATCCCTTTACATGAATATATATACCATATCTTATATATAAAGTTCATATATTACTTTTTTCTTTTATTAATTGTTGTTTTTCTATAAAAAAAAAATATTTTAGTTTATCCATCTGATATTGACCCATCCCTAGACTATTTTACACTTCCTTATTAGACTATATATCGTCTATCGGGATTTGTTTATTCTTTTTTTTTTGTCTTTATGTAAAAACTAAAAATTGGATATTTTAAAAATCTCGTATACCATATATACAAATATGCTGTTTATATGTATATCAAAATAAGTGGTATGCATAAGTTAAGTTAATCACGATAAATCTGCTGAGAGGACTTTCTCTACTTTCTATCTTTGGTTTTACATAGACTAAGACCAATTTAACCAGAATTCACGAATCTCTCCTACAAGATCTCTTCTTACTAAACCTTTTCTTTCTTAAAGATATTATCTGTATTTTTCAGATTTTTATGCCTTAACGTAACATTGAAAAGGAAAAAAAGAGAAAGAAGTTCCAAAACAAATATTTTACTAAGGAAACCAAGTAAAAGGTTAGTGATCTCGAAACCCTATGTTTGTTCTTTGGAATCTTACGAGAAATATGCAGTTTCCTTTAAATACCGTTTCTCCACACAAAAAAAAAAGAAAAGAAAATGCAGGTTCCGTTAATCCGCGAAGGCTTTTTCATCTCTATCTATACAAATGTTTGGTTTTGTCTCCACAAACATGTCTCCTTTTTTGTCTTTTACCTTAATATTCTAATAAACTTTCAAAATTCATTTTTTTTTTGTGGGGAATAAACTCAACTTTGCTCTCTAAAAACCAATTTAAAAGAAGCCCTTGTACATGTTTTTATATTCCGATCTCTTGTCTCTTTGTTGTCTGACAAGCAGAGAAACAAAACTCTTTGAGAGTTATTCATATTGTTTAAAATCTAAGTAGCTTTGGCATATTTAGGTTCTTTTGCAAAAAGACACACAGGGAATAAAATCGAAGACAAAAGAAAAAGAGAGATGGAGAGTAATGGTGGAGCAGGAGAAGTAAGAAGAGTGAAATTAGTATATTTCCTTAGCAGCCGTTCGGGTCACGTTGACCAGCCTCATCTGTTGTCTGTTCATCATCTCTCCCGTAATGGTGTCTTTCTTCGAGGTTAATTCTCTCTTCTTCGTGATTGATTTTTTTTTTTTTTTTAAATTTTCGGATCAATTTCATCTAAAATTGTGTTAAAACGCAGATGTGAAGCGATGGTTAGCGGGTGTACGAGGCGATGCGATGCCAGACGCATATAGTTGGTCGTGTAAAAGGTAAAAAAACAAGTAAACTATTGATTTTCCACATTTCCTAACTATGATTACCTCATTTACCGATTTATATATATATGTAGCAGTCGTTTGAATATGGATCTTGTGAATCTATTACAGGAGATATAAGAGTGGATATGTATGGCAAGATTTATTGGATGACGATCTTATTACGCCACTCTCCGATAACGAATATGTCCTCAAAGGATCCGAGATTCTTCTTAGCTCTCCAAAGGGTATGTCATATTATTATAACTATATTAATTCCATGAGTTGAGGTTAATTTTTAGGGTTCTTAAGTAGGGTTATTAAAAACAGAGGATTCGCCTCATGGTGTAAAGAAAGCTTGGGAGACAAGAAACGGTGGTGACGGCGGAATAGACGCTAAAGGAATACTATTGAAGTCGAAGTTAGCGTCTGAGATGACCCATAAAGAATATCCGGTCTTCTGCTCTCAGAGATCGACGGCGACAACGTCGACGGTCACCGATGAATCCACCACGAACGAAGAAGAAACGGTCGTTCTTAAGAAACCAGATCGGAAAAAAGTATCCGGCAAAAAAGACGGTTCGACGGAAAACGGGTCGGGTAACGATACAGAGTCGGGTCGACCCAGTGTGTCGTCGACGACGTCGTCTTCGAGTTTTATTAAGAGTAAGAGCTATTCGAGCGCGCGTGCCTCGCACGTGCTACGGAACTTGATGAAGTGTGGTGGATTGGACACAGACGATGCCGTTTTAGTGCCCTTGAATAAGTCTGCGTCTGGGGCTTTTGGTGCAGCTTGGGAAGATGAACGCAGGTTCCAATACCAACAGCACAATGCTCGGTACGCTTCAAAGTACTAATTACTCATATTTTTATTCAGTTAACTAATTATTCTTTTCGTTACTTAATTATTTGAATTCGTTACTTTTCACATATGATAGCTAGTGACTAATCTTTGGTGTATTATATATTACTAATAATCATTACTTTTCAAGCTGACTGTTTCCCATATCATTGGCGCTCTCAAGCTAATTATATTATATCATCTTCATATACTCTGTTAATTTGTATCAAATTGCTAACGTATATTTTTTAATATATATAGAAAAAGCTTCGAAGGGGCATGGAATTCCATAAAGATGAAAGATACAATTGAGTTTTGTAAACCAAAGGTGGCTTCAAGCAAGTCTTCTATGGCTCCGCTATGCTCGTAAGTCGTAAGCAAGTCTTCTCTTTTCATCACTTGATGATATATTTACAATTGATATAACTAATATGGATCGATATAGGCAATGTGGGAAGTCATTTAAACCCGAGAAGATGCATTCACACATGAAGTTATGTCGAAGGGTGAAGAGTTCATCATCAAAGAACGATTCGATGACCGGAAATAATAATACCGTTAAACTTAGGCAGCAACGGTGCAGAAACATTCCGGGAAATCCATCAGGACATCAACGTGTAGTGAGGACTACTCTCAAAGAGTAATGCTTCTTAATTATAGTTCATTCTCTAGCTGTGAAATGGTGACGAATAAATTTCTCGCTAGTTCAATGAATTTCAGTTTGATGAAGCGCACAAATTGTTTGAATACCATGAGCTTTAGGTCAGAGAGTGAATTTTGGGTAATCTAACTGAAGGTTTAAGCAACTAATTGCTTACAATTTGAAGATTTATGTCTTAGACGCTCATTTGAAATAACTAGATCGAGAAGGCTTATAAGGTTATGACTTATGAGGGTGGACTGGAGCCGATTATATTGCGATTATTACTAATTAAGGTTATTTATTAGTTTTACTTGTTTAATATTCCACGAGATGCGAGAACATAACATGAGAGACTTCCCGTCCCCGCTCAATTTTTCTTTTGTTTTAGGTATCTAATTAACCAACTAACCCTTCGAATAACAACTTTTAATAAAATCATTCTCAGTTTTACATTAACCTTTTACCGCTGTGAACTGTTAACAGAGTAACAGACCTTCATAGTGTTAACATAATTTAAAGATGTTACATAAATTTTTCAAATCCCTCTTCCATTTGCGCTTGAAATCGTTAACTCTACGGATTGAAAAAAAAAACAATACAGGAAATATAAATTTAACGTTTTATAAGGTATAAATATGTTCTTAAGCGGACAAAAGAGAGCATATGTTTTTTTCAGATAAAAAAAAAAGAGAGCATATGTTCTAAAACCTTTATATAAGTATATGGTTATATCTCACATACGCACGCACGCAGTCGCATGCCATTATGTCATTATGTACATCACTGCATGTGAGTTTATTGATACATTACACAACATGATCTTTGTCGTTTTGTTTCCGAAACTAAAATCTTGAATTTTCATATATTCAGTTCCAAAAAAAAAAAGATTTTCCATATATTCTGTTTCTAGTACATGTCACTTTGTTCTTTAACCAACATAAATCGCGTCTGCTTTGACCAAGATAAGACTGAAAGTTCTAATGGAAATTCCTCTTCAAACTTCCATGAGATTAAACTGCATTATAATTTTATTTCGTTGCTTCGACGTTTTTGCCTCTGGTCAAATAAGGCTCTCGCTTGTTTCG
Source organism: Isatis tinctoria (assembly GCA_010577795.1). Taxonomy (NCBI): domain Eukaryota; kingdom Viridiplantae; phylum Streptophyta; class Magnoliopsida; order Brassicales; family Brassicaceae; genus Isatis; species Isatis tinctoria. The sequence goes on along the minus strand of CM021244.1, from coordinate 2,027,829 downwards.
ATCTCTATTTAAACAAGCGAATTTGCCTGATAAAAACTTAAATCTCTAACTCATCGATCGAGGTCAAGAGAAGAACAAGAGCAACAAGGATAACAAAAGTCAACGGAACAATAGTTTGTGTAAATCTTAATATCATCAATGGAAGGAAGCTTGGAAGGTATGCTAATGAAAGTGAGCATTTTTGCTCTGGTTCAAGCGCTTGTGTATCTCATACTCTCTAAATCTTCGAGTGTTTTCTCTAAGTCAAAGACGACGAAGAGAGTTTATAGTTTCCGGTCAGCGAGATCAGTCAGCATCAGCCGGATTCTGGCGGTTCTTCAGGATATGCCTGCAGGTGGCGAGATCTCTCCTTCTTCCATGGGATTTTCTTCTCTTGCTTCTCCTTTGTCATCACCATCCGAAAGCTAAATTAAATATATATTCGATTGTTTGGGTGAATTCTGTGGATTCAGATTGTTTTTGCTTGTTAGATAATGTTGATATTCACTTCTTTACAAGAATTGTTTGTAATTTAATTTCCAATTGTTTGCACACAAAAAAAAAATTAATCTCCAATTTGATTCATGATTAGTAACTTAGATATGCATATATAATTATATACTACTGGTTCTCTTAAGTCTACTTTGTTCATAACACTATCTATTACATTTAGCCAAATAAATTATTTGATGTAGAAAAGAAACTCCATCAAGTAATTTTATTTGGTGGGAGGAAAAAGTCAATTCAGTTAACAACTTTTCTAACTATATTTACTGGTTCCTTAAATAATTTCATCAATTCTACGAAAAATACAGTTCTATTTAAATTAAGAAACACCAAATTTTCCATCAATTAAGTCGCGAATTCTATATATATAATAGATTCTACTGTAAACTAATGAGGTACAACGTATCTCCGAACAAATTCACAAGTGAGAAAGATGAGCCATATCTGGGATAATGTTTTGTGTCTATATTCACACGAAAGCTAAATCAACCAAAGTGTGAGGAAACAGGAAAATGACGTGAGACCGTATTAAACAAGAGAAACAAAACGTCAGCATGTTAGTTATGCTTTGTCACCAAATATTCATGCATATCTTTTGGAACCGATTGTTATACTTATATATATGGTTGACCAAAAAAAAAAAAAAATACTTATATATATGAATATGGTTTTACTTTACCGACCACAAAAATGAAGATAGTTTAATTTACTCATATTCATATATGATACTTCTATACAGAAAAAAACTACTTGTATAAGAAATAAACTGATATAGAGAGTATACACTACTAACTGATATAATATTAAGTGGGAAGAAAAGGTGTGCATTAATTCTCTAATTTAGTTAACCAAAAGAAGAAAGTGTGTGCATTAGCGAGGAGAATAATATCTCACACCACTGTTAACCTGATAGCTGTTAACATTGACTAATGACTAGTAGTTGAATGATACACTAATTGACTAATAGAACAAATGTTTATAGTCGCTATCATCATTTATTTTCTTCTTAATGTGAGAAAGGATGCCATTGAATAATAATATATACATAGAGATAACACTGTCAACCTTTTTATAGAATATTCGAAGGAAAAAATAAGCTTGACGATATTAGAGTCCAACAAACACACTTGCTCAAAATTGATGAGTCACAAAGAATAACTAGAAACATATTAAAAATAATAATGAACTACATGTACTACGATCATTTCATATTAAAAATTGATGAGTTTTATTATTTGTGTTTTATCCAAGAGAATAAAACATCATTTCATATTCATAATTTTTGGGGACGTAAATGTTATGAATTTGACTTTTCGAATATTACTGTTACACATAAAAAAATAATCAGGAAAGCGATTCAGCAACTTCAAAGAATACATAACGTTGAGTATGTCATTACGTCAGAGATGACGTGGAGACATATGATTGGCTAAAACGAAAGGCTGCAAAAAAGGAGAGGTCTACCTACAGAAACTTGGCGCCGTTCTTGTAGCCGTTGTTCTCCTCTCCGGCGTTTTCTCTTTCCCCTCTCTCTCTCTCTAGTCGACTGACGTCGCCGGAGACCCGTTTAACCGGCGAAAAAGATGATGGCTTTGACTACTGTTCCTCGATCGCTTGTTTGAGTGTTTGGTCCTCTGCTTCTTCCTCTGTTTCTCGTCAGGTGATCCATCTACATATATACCCGTGTCTTTTCACTGTTTTCGATTTAACAGATTCATCCTGGGTTTCATTTTGAATTCCGGGAAATTTTGTTCTTGGGTTTGATTGTGGGTTTCACTTATCTGATTCATAGGGTTTTAAATTTGTCCACTTTCACTACTTTTGACTTGAGTGAGAGATCAGATGATTTGTTTTCTGGGTCTTTTCATCGTAGCTTTCGTAAACGGGTTAATTTTTCGAATTACCATCGTAGATTGTTTTAAGCTTCGAAGAGCTGAAAACTCTCTGTTTTCTAGAATCAGAAAATATCTTCAATTTGGCTTAATGGATAGTCGAATTGGGTAGCTGAATTTCGTGATAAGGTTTGTGCTTTACATCGTCTGCAGCTTTTTGAAGCTCGGTTGGATCTTTTTTTTTTTTTAGTTTCTTTTTAAAAGAAAACAACTTTTCGCGTTTATTGCGCGTGTCTAGTGATTAAAGCTTTTGCAAAGATGAATCGAAAATTCGCTTACCAATTAAAGTAAAATCTTTACTATTTTGGATATTAAATTTGATTCCTACCCTTGTCTTTTCTCCTTGTATTTCTCTTGTTTGCGTTTTTCATTTCACTGAATTTTCTCACAAGTACTTGAATTTTGGTAGCTCAGACTGATTGTCGGAAGATTTAAAAGATGTCTCAAAGGAGGGAAGCTGATCCGCCTCCGCCGCCTAGGCGGATTCTACGGACTCAGACTGTTGGTAGTCTCGGAGAGGCTATGCTTGATAGTGAAGTCGTGCCATCTTCTCTAGTGGAGATTGCTCCGATTCTTCGTGTGGCTAATGAAGTTGAAGCTAGTAATCCACGAGTTGCTTACCTATGTGAGTTGGCTTGCTTGTGATTGATGGAAGTGTCATTGCTCATCTTTAACGATCTTGAATAACAATACGGTGGATTGATGATGTTACCAGGTCGTTTTTACGCATTTGAGAAGGCGCATAGGCTTGATCCAACATCCAGTGGACGTGGTGTTCGCCAGTTTAAGACCGCGCTTCTTCAACGATTAGAAAGGGTGAATGAATGTTCAACACCTATGATTCACTAACATGTTTGTGTTATATGTTAAACTCATGCCGTTTATGTTTTTGATTTACTTCTCCAGGAGAACGAAACAACTTTGGCAGGAAGGCAAAAGAGTGATGCGCGTGAAATGCAGAGCTTTTATCAACACTACTACAAGAAATACATCCAAGCTTTGCTAAATGCTGCTGATAAAGCTGACCGGTTTGTGTTTTGACGAATAAAAATTCCTTCAAATTTGCGGTCTTCTTTATCTCGTTACCGTCTTACTGTGTTTTCCGTTCGTATTTTTTACCTTTAGTGCTCAACTTACAAAGGCCTATCAAACTGCTGCCGTTCTCTTTGAAGTCTTGAAGGCTGTTAATCAGACAGAAGATGTGCCTGTGCCTATACAGGTGAAGCTGATAGTAGATATTATGCAATCTAGTTTTGATCTTCTTCTACTTCCGTTCTTGTGCAAGTCTTTAGAACATCTTGATACGCTTGTGATATGGATTATCAAGATCTGTTTCTGATCATCCTTTTTCTTCTGCTGCAGATTTTGCAACAGCATAATAAGGTGGAAGAGAAAACACAGATTTACAAGCCTTACAATATACTTCCCCTCGACCCTGATAGTCAGAATCAGGCTATAATGAGATTGCCTGAGGTTATCCAGCTACTTAGCTTACCTTTATGTTTTTCAGTTTTGTTGTCTTTCACTCTAATCAAAATGTTCTGCAGATACAAGCTGCTGTAGCCGCTCTTAGAAATATAAGGGGATTACCATGGACAGCAGGTCACAAGAAGAAAATCGACGAAGACATTCTAGACTGGCTCCAGTCTATGTTTGGTTTTCAGGTGATGTTAAAAAAGATCCTCTGTTTTAATTATTCGACTTGAATTTTTGTCTTTACTAATTATTATTCAACATTTAAATTGCAGGAAGATAACGTTTCGAATCAAAGAGAGCACTTGATTTTGTTACTTGCTAACGTCCACATCCGACAATATCCAAGACCTGAACAAGAACCAAGGGTATGCATTTTGTTGGACTTGGATGTGATGCTGTCTTTTTTTCCTCTCTGCCTAGGCATTCGTGCTTGCGCTAAGTTATCGTGTACAATAATTTCTCTAGTTGGATGATCGCGCCTTGACCATAGTGATGAAGAAACTTTTCAGAAACTACAAAAAATGGTGCAAGTATTTGGGTCGGAAAAGCAGCCTTTGGTGAGAAGTTCATACTTTTCTATCTTACCAATACGAAATAACGATTTGAACATTTATGCTGCAATCATATGCCTTACTTTCTGTCTACTTGCTTAACCTCTTGTTGACACTTGAAGGTTGCCGACTATTCAACAAGAGGTACAGCAGCGTAAGTTGCTCTACATGGGACTTTATCTTTTGATCTGGGGAGAAGCTGCAAACCTGAGATTCATGCCAGAGTGCCTCTGTTATATATATCACCATGTAAGGATTCAATTTAGTCAATCAGATTTCTTAATTATTTGTGAAGATTAGTTACATTTTCCTATCTGTTCAGATGGCTTTCGAGTTGTATGGTATGTTGGCTGGTAGTGTTAGTCCAATGACAGGGGAGCATGTAAAGCCAGCTTATGGTGGTGACGATGAGGCTTTCCTGCAGAAAGTAGTGACTCCTATATACCAGACAATAGCAAAGGTAACTTGATTCAGTTATTCTAGCAGTGGCCATCTTTTCTTCTTGGGCTTTCCTTCAATATACGTACTCTCTCTTTTTCATCTAGATCTTTGTACATTACAGGAAGCAAAGAGAAGTAGAGAAGGAAAGTCAAAACATTCCGTGTGGAGAAACTATGATGACTTGAATGAGTATTTTTGGTAAATGTAGATTACTTGTAACCTATTTGGAATCTCATGCTATCCTTCAGGATTCAGGGTGGTCTAAATTTCTTGTTGCCTGTAATTTGCAGGTCAATCCGGTGTTTTCGCCTAGGGTGGCCTATGCGAGCTGATGCTGATTTCTTTTGTCAGACAGCTGAAGAACTTCGAGTTGAGAAAAGCGAGGTATGAGTAACAGAGACTAAAAATAATGGGTGCGCATATGTATTTTTCTGCTTATGTTAGCAAACATTGCATAAACTGGTCTTATGGATCATAAAATTGTAATCTAAGATGTTATGTTCACTATAAATCTTGTTCTCTTGGCTTAGACTGATCGTCATGTCTTAGAGCTATCATTCAGTAAATTGGGTTTACATCATCTGCCTCAAGTTCTCTGTTTCCATAATTTAATGTTTATGTTCACAATGATGCAGATAAAATCAAACAGTGGAGATCGGTGGATGGGCAAAGTCAATTTTGTTGAGATACGCTCCTTCTGGCATATATTTAGAAGTTTTGATAGAATGTGGAGTTTTTACATCCTCTGCTTGCAGGTATCATTGTCTTGTATTTAGTATGTTTGTCTCTCCAATATTGTATTTTCTTGACCTGTTACGTTATTCAATGTATCGTTTCTTGTTAAGGCAATGATTGTTATTGCATGGAATGGATCCGGAGAGTTGAGTGCCATCTTTCAGGGTGATGTCTTCCTAAAGGTCTTGAGCGTCTTCATTACAGCAGCTGTGCTAAAGCTTGCACAAGGTGACGATGCATTGTGCATAATTGCGAATCTTCTGTCGTTTCCTTTCTTTTTTCCTTTCAGTTTTCTGACTGTTTTGTCTTAACATTTCAGCTGTCCTTGACATAGCCCTCAGCTGGAAGGCACGACATAGCATGTCACCTTATGTGAAACTCAGATACGTCTTGAAGGCTGGTGTGGCTGCAGGATGGGTTGTAATCATGCCAGTTGCTTACGCATACAGCTGGAAAAACGCTTCTGGTTTTGCGCTGACCATAAAGAATTGGTTTGGGGGACACAGCCAGAACTCACCATCCATTTTCATTGTGGCGATTCTTATCTACTTATCCCCGAATATGCTTTCTGCGTTGCTGTTCTTGTTTCCATTCATTCGACGTTATCTTGAAAGATCTGACTTTAAGATAATGATGCTGATGATGTGGTGGTCTCAGGTACTGCGTTATCATGTGCCTTTACCTTTGATTAAATGTTGTAACCGAAAAGGTGGACTTATCATGGTTGTTGGTGATACAGCCTCGGCTGTACATAGGAAGGGGTATGCATGAGAGCGCGTTGTCACTTTTCAAGTAAGGAGCCTAAAAACTTTACACCTTTGGGCTGAAATGTTGGTTGGTCTCTCAACGCTGCTTAATGATTCCTAGGTACACGATGTTCTGGATCGTTCTTCTGGTTTCAAAGCTGGCATTCAGTTTTTACGCTGAGGTATTATCACAATTTCTTGTATTGATGTCTATGATGAGCAGTATGAAAGAACCTTCTGCTTGGAAGTGGGAAACGTCTTCTTTTTCTATTATTAGGCACTGACATTCTAATGACATTCGTATTAGTACATGTCAATGTATATATTCTCATGCTTTCCATCTTCAAAACAGATCAAGCCTCTTGTTGGTCCAACCAAAGATATAATGCGAATCCATATATCCGTCTACAGTTGGCATGAGTTTTTCCCTCATGGTAATGGATAGTAGAGTGTTTGGATTTGCTTATCGTGTAATGCCGTTTTGTTAACTCTGTTGTTGTTTCGTTGGTTTCTGCAGCCAAGAATAATTTAGGCGTCGTCATTGCGCTATGGTCACCGGTTATTCTCGTGAGTTTGCACATATTGTTCATTCCCATATCTTCTTTCGTTCTTATGGTTTCCATTTATTGTATGCTAACTTCTATATGCAGGTTTATTTCATGGACACTCAAATATGGTATGCTATAATGTCAACTCTGGTTGGAGGCTTATATGGAGCTTTCCGCCGTCTTGGAGAGGTTTATTATTGCATTCATTCTGTATTTAAAAGAAAATAGGCCTACTTGATTTACATTTCGGAGTGGCATACCCTCACTTCTTTAGTTACCAAGTGAGATGGTCTCTTGAAAGAAGTTTGTTTCACTTCAGATCCGAACACTTGGAATGCTGAGGTCAAGATTTCAGTCCATACCAGGGGCCTTTAATGATTGCTTGGTGCCACATGATAATAGCGACGGTACAAAGAAAAAGGGATTTAAGGCGACCTTCTCTCGCAAGTTTGATCAGGTTTGAGTACTGTTGTTATGTTTAGCTATTGTCACTATCATTTCTCTATATCAGAACTCTATTTTAAGGTTGTGTCCTCTCTTTTGATATCCAGCTCCCATCTAGTAAAGACAAGGAAGCAGCACGGTTTGCTCAGATGTGGAACAAAATAATCAGTAGTTTCCGAGAAGAGGATTTGATTAGTGATAGGTTCAGTCTGGCTTTGAATATTTTCATCCTTGTCTCAGTCTGAAAATAAGATGTTGAAAAATTATGTGACAATGTTGGTTTGTCTGCAGGGAAATGGAACTTTTGCTTGTGCCATATTGGTCTGACCCTGATTTGGATCTTATCCGGTGGCCACCTTTTCTACTGGCTAGTAAGGTGAAGATTATTTATCTTATGACTTAAGTCTTCTGGTTTTACATTTTCCGTTTTTGTATTATAATCTTTTGATGTACTCCTGATTAAATGTCATTAGATCCCAATAGCTTTGGATATGGCTAAAGACAGCAATGGAAAAGACGGTGAACTGAAAAAGAGATTGGCCGTTGACAGCTACATGACTTGTGCGGTTAGCGAGTGCTATGCCTCTTTCAAGAATCTCATTAATTATTTGGTTATTGAAGAACGAGAAAGACAGTAAGTTCTAAAATCCCGGCCTCTGTTCCAGCCCAGGAAATTCATTGCCCTTTTGTAACTTAGTTGTTCTTGTACAGGGTCATAAACGATATTTTCTCCAAGATTGATGAACATATCGAGAAAGAAACACTGATAACAGAACTGAACCTGAGTGCTCTCCCTGATCTTTATGGACAGTTTGTTCGGCTAATCGAATATTTGGTACATCCTGTAGCATTACGATGTTGAACATCTCTGCCAACCTTAGCATGAATTTAATATAATTAACTGAGCTTGTTCTACTTGCAACAGCTAGAAAACAGAGAGGAGGACAAGGATCAGATTGTAATTGTCTTGCTGAACATGTTAGAAGTTGTGACTAGAGACATAATGGACGAAGAAGTTCCAAGGTAAGAAGACCATTTGCATGAACCCTCTTCTGGGTGATCGATCACATTTTGTTTGAATCACTCTGATATAGAGTTTCCATTCCATAGCTTACTAGAGACTGCCCACAATGGAGCTTATGTCAAGTACGACGTTATGACCCCTCTTCATCAACAGCGCAAATACTTCAGCCAACTTCAATTCCCAGTGTACTCTCAAAAGGAAGCCTGGAAAGAAAAAGCAAGTCTCTTCCATTTATCTACTTCTTGTCTTCATTACACATGATCACTTTGGCATGAGGAGCGTCTAAGTGGTTTGTCGGCTTTCCTTCTTTTTTTGTCCTTTTGCAGATCAAGAGGCTTCATCTTTTGCTTACTGTCAAGGAGTCAGCTATGGATGTTCCGTCCAACTTGGAAGCTCGAAGGCGTCTTACTTTCTTTTCAAATTCATTATTCATGGACATGCCGTCTGCACCCAAGATCCGCAACATGCTTTCCTTCTCGTAGGTTTCAGTCGCTTTCAACTTATTTTTGTGGTCATCTTTTGCACCTTCATCTATGGATGCTTCCTCCGTTGCAGAAGTAGCTACATTGCAGACATACGATACATCTCTTAACTGCATTCTCAATTTCCTGTTTTATACAAGCAGTGAATAAATGTGAAAAGCAATAGCCTTGCTATATATATATATATATATATATATTTTAACAACTCCAGTTGTGCTGTGCTGTTTCGTAGGGTCCTAACACCATACTTTTCAGAGGATGTTCTTTTCTCCATATTTGGTTTAGAACAGCAAAATGAAGATGGAGTCTCTATACTATTTTACTTGCAGAAGATCTTCCCAGGTTTCACTTTTCTCTCTGTTTTAACTTTTTTTCATATGGCGTTATCATGGTGTTTGAGCTAACAGCTGAGTTCATGGCTAAAATCAGACGAATGGATGAACTTTCTAGAGCGAGTCAAATGTGGCAGCGAAGAAGAACTAAGAACGAGAGATGACTTGGAAGAGGAGCTTCGTCTATGGGCATCTTACAGAGGCCAAACTCTGACTAAAACTGGTATACAGACTTTAGTGTCCTCTCGAATGAAATCTGCTTCATTTTTATAACTGGAAGAAATCTTCTTTTGATAAACTGGTTGTGCCTAATTTATGATTTGTTTCAACAAGTGCGAGGCATGATGTATTATCGAAAGGCTTTGGAACTTCAGGCCTTTCTTGATATGGCAAAAGATGAAGGTGCTTGAATAATATTCACTGTGATTTATTTTGATTCTTAGAAAGCGTGAAAGCGTGAAAGCATCCTTTAAACTACCTTCGTTTTTTTCCCCCTAGAATTGTTGAAAGGCTACAAGGCTCTCGAGTTAACCAGTGAAGAAGCATCAAAGAGTGGAGGGTCACTCTGGGCACAGTGTCAAGCCCTTGCGGATATGAAATTCACCTTTGTGGTTTCTTGCCAACAATACAGTATTCATAAGAGATCCGGTGACCAACGTGCTAAAGACATATTGAGACTTATGACAACGTAATGTGTTCATTCTTTCATCCTTTGATCTTCTTAGTTGATTTATTATTAATTTCTTAGCGTCGTTAGTTAAGCTTGCATTTATTCTTTTGTGGCAGGTATCCGTCTATTCGTGTTGCCTATATTGATGAGGTTGAGCAAACACATAAAGAAAGTTACAAGGGGACAGAGGAAAAGATTTATTACTCAGCTCTTGTGAAAGCTGCTCCACAGACCAAACCAATGGATTCTTCTGAATCTGTTCAAAAACTAGATCAGGTATATATTGAGAAAAAGCTGTGGATGCTGTTCAAACCAATAAATTCTTTTGGTCTTTTCCAAAATATGAGGATGAGGATAATCCTATGCAGTGAGGTCATAGGATGTAGATGCAATTGCTCTACTTTCTGGAGAGAATGAGTTTATATTTCTGTTCTGTCAGCTCATTTATCGGATTAAGCTTCCGGGACCGGCTATACTAGGAGAGGGAAAGCCGGAAAATCAGAACCATGCTATCATTTTTACACGTGGAGAAGGGTTGCAAACAATAGACATGAACCAGGTGCATTGCATAGTTTTCTTTTGTCTAGGATGTGTCACCTAAGAAATCTCATTTATGCTTATGATTTGTTAAAAGAATGAGCACCATGGGAGACTCTTAACGTTTAGGACTTGACAAGTAGGATAACTACATGGAGGAAGCTTTCAAAATGAGGAACTTGCTGCAAGAGTTTCTTGTTAAGCATGGAGGCGTAAGATGTCCTACGATTCTTGGTCTTAGAGAGCATATTTTCACTGGAAGGTATTAACTGTGTGATCGAGTTTCTGTCTTTTAGATTATTCAGTTTCAGTGCACATGTTGATCTCCTACCTTTGTGTGGTTTCTTGTGTCCAGTGTGTCTTCTCTTGCATGGTTTATGTCAAATCAGGAGAACAGCTTTGTAACCATTGGGCAAAGGGTGCTAGCTAGCCCCTTGAAGTAAGTTTCTTCCCTGTTCTGAAATCTTATGAGGGTAAATCTGGATATGTTGATTGTCATAGTTAATGTGTTTTTTCTCTTTCGCTGCTCCAGAGTACGATTCCACTACGGGCATCCAGATATTTTTGATCGCCTGTTTCACCTTACCAGAGGTGGCATCTGCAAAGCTTCTAAAGTCATCAATCTTAGTGAAGACATATTTGCAGGTACTTGCTTGATCTCCTCTTCTCCGGTGGTAAACATATGATGTAGTGTACTTTATATAGTTTTCATTTTCTCATACCTGTTTACTGCTTTCAGGTTTTAATTCTACTCTGCGTGAAGGAAACGTGACTCATCATGAATACATACAAGTTGGTAAAGGGAGAGATGTGGGTCTCAACCAGATCTCAATGTTTGAGGCCAAAATCGCCAATGGAAATGGTGAGCAAACTCTGAGCCGCGACTTGTACAGACTGGGACACCGGTTTGATTTCTTCCGGATGCTGTCTTGTTATTTCACCACTATTGGTTTCTATTTCAGTACCATGGTAGGTTGAGTTTTTCCCTTTTTTCTTCTCTCATTCATTAGATATATACAAGGGGGGTGTTTGATCTTTCTCAAGTCTGAAGCCATTTTCTGTGTGTTTTTGGCAGTTGACTGTGCTTACGGTATATGTGTTTCTGTACGGCCGGTTATATCTAGTGCTTAGTGGGCTTGAAGAGGGGTTGAGCAACCAACGAGCCTTTCGTAATAACAAGCCTCTGGAGGCAGCTCTTGCTTCCCAATCATTTGTGCAGATTGGTTTTCTGATGGCATTACCTATGATGATGGAGATTGGACTTGAAAGGGGATTTCATAACGCATTGATTGAGTTTGTGCTGATGCAGTTACAACTTGCCTCTGTTTTCTTCACGTTTCAACTCGGGACAAAAACACATTACTACGGAAGGACACTGTTTCACGGAGGCGCAGAATACAGAGGAACTGGTCGCGGGTTTGTGGTGTTCCATGCCAAGTTCGCTGAGAACTATAGGTTCTATTCCCGTAGTCACTTTGTGAAGGGCATTGAGCTTATGATTCTCCTACTCGTGTATCAGATATTTGGTCAATCATATAGGGGTGTGGTTACTTATATTCTGATCACTGTTTCGATATGGTTCATGGTGGTGACATGGCTATTTGCTCCCTTCTTGTTCAACCCGTCTGGTTTCGAGTGGCAAAAGATTGTTGATGACTGGACAGACTGGAACAAATGGATATACAACAGGGGAGGGATCGGTGTTCCGCCTGAGAAAAGTTGGGAGTCTTGGTGGGAGAAAGAGTTAGAGCACCTTAGACACTCAGGGATCCGTGGTATCATCCTTGAGATTTTCTTGGCATTGCGCTTCTTCATATTTCAGTATGGACTTGTTTATCACCTCAGTACCTTTAAAGGAAAAAATCAAAGCTTCTGGGTAAGCTAAAGCTTATAACTACTTCCCTCCGAATGGTGACTATTGAATATGATTAATGACTCTTTTGAGAACCGGTGTTTTCAGGTTTATGGTGCTTCATGGTTTGTGATCTTATTCATTCTACTCATTGTGAAGGTATGTATTCACATTCGCAGTTGATTTTCTTGCAAAGTTATCTAAACACTGTTGAATTTATTCTGTGTAATGTTCATTGCAGGGTTTGGGTGTGGGAAGGCGAAGATTCAGCACGAATTTCCAGCTTCTATTCAGAATCATAAAGGGGCTTGTGTTCCTCACATTTGTTGCAATTCTCATAACTTTCCTCGCACTTCCTCTGATAACAATCAAAGACTTATTCATCTGCATGCTTGCCTTCATGCCAACTGGATGGGGAATGCTTCTTGTAAGTATTTCTCTTCCAACAAGCTCCTCTTTTGTCTCTAAGCTACCAGTTTGGTGTGGTTTTGTGACATTGGCTTGGTTCGTTTTGTCCTCGTCATCAGATTGCACAAGCTTGTAAGCCTCTGATCCACCAGCTAGGGCTATGGTCATCGGTTAGGACGCTAGCTCGGGGATATGAGATCGTGATGGGCTTGCTTCTGTTCACGCCGGTTGCATTCTTGGCTTGGTTTCCTTTTGTGTCTGAGTTCCAGACAAGAATGCTCTTTAACCAAGCATTTAGCCGAGGTCTGCAAATTTCTCGTATTCTTGGTGGTCAGAGAAAAGACAGGTCTTCCAAAAACAAGGAGTGACATGTAACATATGTAAATGGCGTATGTGTAGATATAGAATGATTGTAATGTGTTGCTTGATTTCCAAGCTAAACCTTATAACCTTCATACGACTATGTTATTATTTTTTTTTATTTTTTTTTCACAAGTTGGATCATAGAGGAAAGTGAGACGTATCTCTTTTCGTCTGGAAGACGAAACTTTTCCCCGCAGATTTAAAAGACTCGAGAAAATGTGCATCATTTGAATTTCTCTACATAGGATATATTGTTTTCACGTCCTCCACGTCATGAATCATGATAACGACGGACGAATTAGTAGTGTTGATAATTGTTCTCATGATTTGTTTGAGTTTATTGTTCCGTTTATCATATTCTCTGATAAAAATAAACATCTCTTTAGGGTTTTGATTTGTTTAACAAAAATGTTTGTTTTTTTATTGTAATATTTTAATTTATATTACAATTGTTTCCCTATTATAGAATTTATTTTTAAAAGAGATATTATATAGGCAAAAAGTATTACAAAATTTAAACAGTATTTCAGTCTATCTGAAAAGAACTACTATGATAAGACGGATTGGTGGATAAAAAGTAGCATCGTAACTTTCAAACAAAACTACAACAATCTGTTAACTGTAAACGGAGAGAGAGTAAAATGTCTGTATCTTCATTCATATGTCGACGTCACATCTGCAAAAAAGCAAAGGCAAATTTGGATTTTATACGGAGGCCAAAGGGATTTAACTAGTGAGCGTCACCACAAACGTCACAAGTAATCTGATACAGTTTTGCGTATGTTTGCTGAAGACGCATACATGTGCATACCTAACCCAGTATCAAAATCCAATTGTCCATCTATATTTATATCTCTCTATATATAACATCGCAAATCCATATGGAGAGATGCACAGATTCTCGTTTTGGACTCAATTCACTTCAGTGAGTAAAAAACAAACTAAAAAATGGCGCCACCGCATTTTCTACTAGTAACGTTTCCTGCGCAAGGTCACGTGAACCCATCTCTCCGTTTCGCTCGTCGGCTCATAAGAACCACCGGTGCACGTGTCACTTTCGTCACGTGTCACTCCGTCTTCCACCGCTCTATGATATCTAAGCAAAGCAACCTCAACAATCTCTCTTTCCTTACTTTCTCCGACGGCTTCGACGAAAGAGGCATTTCCACGGATGAAGATCATCAGAACCGGTCTGTGAATCTCAAGATCAACGGCGATAAAACCCTGTCGGAGTTCATCGAAGCTAATCGGAATGGTGACTCTCCTGTGACTTGCTTGGTCTACACGATTCTTCTCAACTGGGCTCCAAAAGTGGCGCGTAGGTTTCAACTCCCCTCCGCTCTTCTCTGGATCCAACCGGCTTTGGTTTTCGACATCTATTACAATCACTTCAACGGAAGCAACTCCGGTTTCGAGTTCCCGAAACTTCCATCTCTCGCAATCCTTGATCTTCCTTCTTTCCTCACGCCTGCCAATACGAACAAGCGCGCATACGCAGCGTTTCAAGAACTAATGGAGTTTCTCAAAGAAGAATCTAATCCGAAAATTCTCGTTAACACATTCGACTCGCTGGAGCAAGAGGCTTTAAAAGCTATCCCAAATATCGGAATGGTGGCAGTTGGTCCTTTACTTCCTTCGGATATATTCACGGGAAGTGAATCAGTCAAAGATTTATCAAGAGATGAAAGTAGTTATAGCCGTTGGCTAGACTCAAAAACAGAGTCCTCTGTTATTTACGTTTCTTTTGGGACAATGGTTGAGTTGTCCAAGAAACAGATAAAGGAACTAGCGAGAGCACTCATAGAAGCTAAGAGGCCCTTCTTGTGGGTTATAACTGATAAACCCAACAGGGAAACGAAAACAGAAGGAGAAGAGGAGATCGAGATTGAGAAGATAGCCGGTTTAAGACACGAGCTTGAAGAGGTTGGGATGATTGTGTCTTGGTGTTCGCAAGTGGAGGTTTTAAGACACCGAGCCGTAGGTTGTTTCGTGACTCATTGTGGGTGGAGCTCGACGCTTGAGAGTTTGGTTCTTGGCGTTCCGGTGGTCGCGTTTCCGATGTGGTCGGATCAACCGACGAACGCGAAGCTTCTTGAGGATTCATGGAGGACAGGTGTTAGGGTGAGAGAGAACAAGGAAGGTCTGGTGGAGGCAGGAGAGATAAGGCGCTGTTTGGAAGCAGTCGTGGGGGAGAAAGCTGAGGAGCTGAGGAAAAACGCAGAGGAATGGCAGCGTTTAGCTGTTGAAGCGGGTAGAGAAGGAGGGTCATTGGATAAGAACATGGAGGCTTTTGTGGATGAGATTTGTGGAGGCATTGTACAGTGAAGCAGAGGAGTTTAAAGACAAAGAAGAAATATAACTTCTTCGATTCGTTGAAAGCTGTTGTTAATCTTGTTACCTTATCCCTTGTAAATCAAATTCATTAATAACACAAAAATATACATTTGTCTATGTCTTGATTCTTGAACAATTTAATTGATATAATTATGTAATAGGACTTTTTCAGCAAATATGTACGTACTAGTCACATAAATGATAAATTTAGGTTTGAACATAAAATCCTAAGTCCTAACCAAAGCTTATGTGATAATATATACTAGGTGACTCACCCGCGCATATGCGCGGACATTAATTTTTAAAATTAATTAATATTTTGTTATATTTGTTTTAAACATTTTTGTTTTTTTTGCAATTTTTATGTTTTAAGATTAAATATAAAATAATGTAAATAATTTTAAGTTGTTGTTTTAATTACGATTGCTGTTCTAGTTTACTTTATTTCGCAAAAACTTCTAATTTCATTGATCGTTTTGTTTTAATTTATTGTTTGTTTTAAATCTAGTAAATATGGTTATTTACAGTTAGTTTGATTATTTTTTGTATATATACATTTATTTGCTCTTTTGAACTTTTGTAAACCTACTAATCACTTTAAAATTGAATCTAAAAATTAAGGATTTGATTTAGTGAGTTTAAACCAATTAGACCAATTAAAATTGGTTCAAAGTTACATAACTATAAATTGATCTAATAATTTTTTAAAACACTATATTCAAAACCTAATTATTAAAGAATATAGCTGTTTATGTTTTTCATCGTCAATATTACCAATGTGTGAGAACATAGAAATAATTTAGTTGGATATTGTTGTTTTTCATATTTTACATGTTCTAGGTGTGTGAGTGTTTTGATTTCTACACGATCTTTGTTATTGTCTAAAATTGCGAGTCTTTAATTGTGTTCATATTCTATATATTAAAATAACTATATATATATATATAAAATTATATTTCCATTTTAATTAAAAATTTATTATGGGGAAAAAAAGTAAAAAGTAAAACTTTCCTTTATTTTCGTAATGACGTTTAACTTTATGGTTATAAAAACACTTATTTTTATCTAAAAAAAAATTTAGAGATAAAAGTTTCATTTATTGCAAAATAAAAAATTAAAGATTCCCTTTTGTTGAAAGAAAAAGAAATTTTAAACCTTTCCTTTATTGCAAAACCCGAAATTGCAAAACTTAGGAGTAAACAATTCGAAAATTAACAAAATTAAAATCAAATACCATTATCCTCTTCATTGATTGGATAATTATCAAAATATTAAAATAAAATAGCAATATCTTCTTCATTGTAAAATCAGTTTTTTTAATAATGGCACTTGAATCTATATCTTTTCTATAAATTAAAATATGATATTTTCATTTTTATTATAAAATTATTTAAGAAACAAAAGTTTTTATAAAATATAACTTTCCTTTATTTTCTTAATCACATTTTCATATAAATTTTTTTATCTTTTATTTAAAAATAAAATTAAAACAAAACTTAATTTTATTGCAAAAAAATGAAATTTTAAGAATAAATATTTTTGTTTTTAACCATACTTTAATATATAAAAAATATATTTAAGAATTTTTGTTTAAAAAACTAATTGAATATACTAATTTTATTTCATTAAGGGTAGCTCTGTATTTGAATATGTAAAAAATTTATTTAAACGTTTTTTTTTAAAAAAAGTTATTTTACTGCAAAAAAGTGTAAAATTAATATTTTCTGTTTTTTGTAATCAAGTAAATAATTTTTGTAATAAATATATTAACTTTTTTTTAAGTTTTTGAAATTTCCTTTTTCTTGTTTATAACTTTTTACCTTTTTAACTTTTTTCCTTTTTTTAGAAAAAATATTTTAAACGTATTTTGTAAAATATAAATTAAAAAAGAAAATTTGCTTTTTTACAAAATTTTTAAAATTGGATAGTTATCAAGAGTAATATAAAATAAATTTGTAAATAAGAAAAAAGAAACTGCAAAAACGTTTTTAAAAAGAAGTAAATATATTTATTTAAAGTTATATAAAAGAAGTAAATAAGAAAATATAAATTTAATAAATAAAACTTTTCTGTATTTTTCAAAACACGTTTTTAATATATACAATTTTAGTTTATAATAAAAAATTGGAAAATAAAATTTTCCTTTATTAAAAAGAAATTAGAAAAAAAAATATATCGTTAAGGGTATGCCTGTAATAGACCACGGTGAAAATCAACGTGAGCACGACACGTATGCAAGTGACTTCTCAAATAATATTATTAAGATATCACTATATATTTAAACAATATAATTTCTAATTAAAACAATTTTTTTTCTTAATATAATTTGCTATCTCGTTAGTTTAATATTTTAAATGCAATAACAAAATACTGAACTATGCAACAAAAATATAAGAAAGATGTAAACGTTATTTTATAATTCTCCAATATATAGCATTTTGCAATTGTAAGGCTGGCTCGTTTTTAGGAAAAAATATATGATGTATAACATAATAATTAGGTTAATTTGCCATCTAGCCATAAAAAATCTAAAATTAATAAATTAACAAAAAAAACTTAGAGAAAGACAGGAAGAAAGAGAGAGAGAGAGGGAGAGAAATGATGGAAATGGGTAGAGTTTCTAAACCCGAGACGAAAACGTACGAATCAGTCTCTTTTCTGCAGCTGGTGTTCGAATTTATGGCATGGTCTAACTTCACCAAACCCTAATTCCGGGTTCAACCGGTTAAGCGTACCGACTTTTGGTGAGATCCGTTTTTTTTCAAACCTTGAAAACTATATTCCTGAATTGCCCCATAACATGTGGTTGGTTAATTAATATATGTCACGTGAATCCCTTTATTACTATACTGTTTGCACTCGGTTTTCTTTCAACAAGGTTCTTGTAGACTTAAACGAGTGGTCATGGTGAAAAGAATGAGAATATACGATAAACTAAATTAGAGTGAAAATATAGAAAGTGAATAAATATATAGAAAAGTGGAAAAGAAAAGGCTTTCTTCCATTACTTGTTTCAGCAGAAAGGAAAGTGGAATTAGAAAATCTTGGTAACAGTTGTTCAAAATTTCAAATAAACAAAAATAAATAAAAAAATCTTGGTAACCAAGTCTGAGTGTCTCCATAACATCAGAATTCTCTCATCTGATTTGGAGGTCTCTAGATTATAATGTCTCAGCTTCTCTTACGTCTCTCCAAACTATCTTCACGGAGCAATGCTCTTGTACGTAAGCTTCTCTCTCTCTCTTTCTTGTTAATGAGTCTTGTCTATAGACTATAGATAGTGAGATAATTAAGGATCCGAGGGTGGATATTGCGCTAGGCTTAGTTAGACAAAGACAAGATGAGTGTTTTTGTTTTGCTTTTAGCTTCTTCTGATGGTCGGATCTGTACTTTACTTGGCAGATACACAAGAGCGTCCGTTTGTTCTCAACCAGCCCGTATTTGACACTTGGCATCTGTGTGGAAGATAAGTCGGGAGAGGGCGGCGGCTACACCGGAGATATCCTCTTGTTCGATTCGGCCAATGAAGAATTAGTCACAGTACGGGACAAAAAAATCCCCGACGAGCTCATGTACTCTAAACTGATGGGAGCTTCACAGGGATGGCAATTTTTCTCAGACCGTTGCAATCATAATTCTGTGTGTATCAGCGATCAATTTAATCCCCTGGCTTCCAAATCAAACACCAAAATAATTCCTCTGCCTCCGCTTACTACCATGATCAATGGCCAAACCAAAGTTGTCTGGAACGTTGCAGTGTCGTCCCCTTCCCCTCATCAGGACAATAAAGAAGAAGACTGTGTGGTGGCTATCAAGTTCTTAGGTAGGCAACTGAGTTTGTGCAGGCCTGGTCATGACCTTGAGTGGACTAACAAACTAACCCCTTTTGTCTGCTCGGAAAACTCAAATCTCATGTATTCAAAGAGAGATCAAAGGTTCTATCTGCCTGCTCCCGGAGGGAACTACTTGTGCTCTTGGGATCTCCATTTCAATAACGACCCCAAGTTCAATGAGTTGGTGCTTCAAACCGTACCCGAGTTGCCACAGTCCGCGTGGGAGCTGTTGGATTCTCGTTTCAGGGAGGACTATTGGGTGGAGTCGCCTTCCGGCCAGAGCTTCCTAGTCAAATGGTAACGAAAAATACGAATGTAACATGTCGACAGAACATTTCGTCAATGCTAATTTGGACCCTATGTGCGTGTGCAGCTACTCTCATGTCCCTTCTCTACGATGCAAAGATCCGATATTGATGGTGTTTAGAGAAGATCAAGTCACAGAAGATGGAACAAGAAACATGTGTTACACGGAGGACATTGGAGATCTTTGCATTTTCCTTTCTAAGAGCGAACCTTTCTGCGTCGTGGCGAGCTCTTGCCCTGGTCTCCAGCCCAACTCCGTCTACTTGATGGGCAGTTGCTTTGCTGTTTATGATCTCACCGCCGGAACCACTCGTCACTTTGATCATCCCAAAGGTGCACCAGAAAGTGTTCCTTTCCTTCCTTACTGGCTTCCTCCATTTTCTGCCTAGTTCTATCGTCGGTGTCTTTCGTTCGTTGATGTCATGTGGTTAGATTTTAGTATCTCTCGACCGATTTTTATGTTCCCTTTCGACGTTCTTAATGCATGGCTTGTGGCGATTATTCTTCTACAAATGTTGGCCCACAATATCACATTTTACGTTAAGCACCTTAAATTCATTGTTAGAGACACACATATTGGTTAGGGGAACTATACCTTGTATAACACCGACGTAAGTAAACAAAGAGAACATATAACCAAAAAAAAAAAAAAGAGACATCGGTAGGTACTAATTTCAAATCATGGATCTGCGTAAACAGAAAAAGAAATGGACAACAACAATAACCACACCACTGACACCAGCTGTGTCACATTCAAGCCATCCAAGATTAATCAAAAACAATGTTTACACCATAGCAAATCCAAACCGGTGAAAAGAGACTAAAAGGGACCGAAGACAGTTATAGTAGTACTAGTATGACTAGATACTAGATAGAAAATGGAGGAAGCCAGTAAGGGGTGGTGACGCCATCGGGAGTTTTATAATGGTATGCCTCTCCTGTAGTGAGATCGTAAGAACCTAAGCCACGTCCCATAAAATAGATTGTGTTAGGGCTGAGGCCGGGGCTGGAGCTAGCCGGGATGCAGAAAGCCTCGTTGCTTGCAAGGAAAATGCACATATCGCCAATGTCCTCTGTGTAACACATTAAACATCCCTCGGTCGTCTCCTCCTCTCTAAACACCATGAACCTCTTTGTTTTGTAGTCCATTCCTTTTAACACAGACGAGTAGAAGCTATGCGCGTACCTGCAACAGCGATTATTCTCTCACCACCTCTTTTTTCTGTTTTATTATTAATTCACAACGGTATAATTAATTGATTTAAGACTGAACAGTGTACCATTTGACTAGGTAACGTTCACCACTAGAGGGTGACTCCACAAGGTATTCCGTCCTGGAACACGAACTCAAAAGCTCCCACTCGGACTGATCCAACTCTGGGTGGTCGCGACAGACCAACTCATGGAGCTCAGGGCTGTCTTCTTTTTGGGAGTTGATATGATAGGAGAACAAGTAGTTGCCTCCAGGAGCAGGTAAGTAGAATTTCTGGTCTCTTTTTGAATACATGAGATTTGAGTTTTCGCAGCAGTTGAAAGGGATTAAGATGTTAGTCCACTCAAGGTCACGACCGGGCCTGCACAGGCTCAGTTGCCTACCCAAGAACTTGATAGCCACCACACAGTCTTCTTCCTCATTGTCTTGATGAGGAGAAGAGGCCGACATTGCTACGTTACAGACTTGTTCTGTTTGTTCAGTGGGCAGAGCAGTAAGCCGAGGCAGAGGAATCACAGTGGCGTTTGATTTGGATGCCAAAGGATTGAAAATGTCGCTGATACGTACAGAGCAATCGCGCGAGTCACAGAAAAATGCCCATCCATGGGAAGCTCCCATCATTTCTGCGTTCATCAGCTCTTTGGGAAATGTCTTGTCCTGGACAGTGACTAACTCTTGTTTGGCCGGATCGAACAAGAGAACATCTCCAATGTTGCAACCACCAGGAACAACTTCCTTAACCCTAGTACCAAGTGTCAGATACGGGCTGGTTGAGAACAAATGGACGCTCTTGTGTATCTGCCAAGTAAAGTACAGATCCGACCATCAGAAGAAGCTAAAAGCAAAACAAAAACACTCATCTTGTCTTTGTCTAACTAAGCCTAGCCGCCCAATATCCACCATCGGATCCTTAATTATCTTCCCGCATATGTCATTATCTATAGTCTATAGACAAGACTCATTAACAAGAGAAAGAGAGAGAGAGAAGCTTACGTACAAGAACATTGCTCCGTGAAGGTAGTTTGGAGAGACGTAAGAGAAGCTGTGACATTATAATCAAGAGACCTCCAAATCAGATGAGAGAAGAGAATTCTGATGAATTGGAGACACTCAGACTTGGTTACCAAGGTTTTCTAATTCCACTTTCCTTTCGGCTGAAACAAATTAATGGAATCTTGCCAAGCCATTTGTACTCGTTACTTGCAGGAAGAAAGCCTTTTCTTTTCTCAGTTTTCTATATTTTATTCACTTTCTATATTTTCACTTTAATTTATTTTTTCGTATATTCTCATTCTTTTTTTCACCATGACCACTCGTTTATATTATAATAATAAAGGGATTCACATGACATATGTTAATTATTTTTTTATTTTTTTATATACCTTGTTAATTATTTATTAACCAACCACATTTAATGGGGAAATTTAGGAATATAGTTTTCAACGTTTAAAAAAAAAAACGGATCTCATCAGAATTAGGGTTTGGTGGAAGTTAGACCGTGCCATGAGTTCGAACACCGGCTGCAGAAGAGAGGCTGATCCCTATGTTTTCGTCTCAGATTTAGGTTCCGAATTTCTTGGTTACAAGAAAATAAATCGAATGTCATACTCAGAGCAAAGTCCGTGGGAGGCGACAGTCTCAACCAGAAATAAAAGAAACTTTAATTTGGGTTGGTAAATGAAATAAGAAAGTTTTTAATGGTGCATGTGTTCATAAGTCATAACCCTAACTAAAATGTCAATTTTCTATTCGAGTCTCCGGATTGGCTATAAACCTTTAAATCGCTCTTGGAAGTTCCATGTAAAAAAATTTATTAGTTTTCGAGATAGAAAAATGGGCTTTTACAGACGAAACCCAACAACATAAGAGGCACACACGGATATCTGACATCACACCTACTTTGCAAGCTTTAAACTAAGGCCCATGCATTATCAAATATATAATCTTTGCTACTCTCTTTTTTATCTTATAAAAGTATCGAAAACTCATTCTGAACAATATTAACAAGCTTAGAGTATATTATATAGGGATATCGATTTTATATAAATAAATTATATATATATATATATTGATTCCAAAGGTATGAATCAACTTTGGAGTTTTTGTTTGATTTTAAAAAACTAGCAACCGCAAATAATGATACTTTGATTGTATCATGTTTAAACTTAGAAGTTTCTTTAAAGAATTGTATGCATTTAGACATTGTAGTATTGATTTGTATATGAAATTAATACAAATGAAACTCTATTGAAATGCTTGCCTTTTTGAAAATAATGGAAGATTGTTATCAGAACACAGAAGTTATTTATCGCATATTGTTAATTATTCCGGTATCATTCGACACAGCTGAAAAACATTTTTCAAGGTTGAGCTAATCAAAATTTATTTGCGATCTATCTTATCACAAGAGATATTAAATGAGTTGGTTTTGTTGTCAATTGAGACAGTTATGGTTAGTTTAATAACTGATTTTTCATGAAAAAATGCAAAAAATTATATTTCAGTAATAAATTGTTTTTGTTAACATTTTTTAAACAGTTTATAGAGTTGAATTATCTTATGAAACTTTAACATATTTTTCTCTATATTATCATCATTTTATGATCTTTAACAAAAATGCACAATTTTTGAACTCGTTTAGGGTAGTCCAATACATTGCACCACCGTTTTTCTTTTCTCGATTGATCAACCAATTAACAAAACAAAAGTGAAGAGCCAACATAAAAGTCGTACTTAGAAGATACTATATAAACAAATTTTATAACATAACATGGATATTCAACATTAAGTACTACTACCATAACATAGATATTAAACATCACCGACAACCGAAGAGTCATAACAAGCAACGGACCAGAGAATTAACAGCCCGTATATAGGCTTTATTACAAAATACATATAGAATTAACAACCCCTGTTGGCCAACATCGTAAACTACTAAACACTTCACTTCTTGGAGTTGCTCTTGCCACTGCTACCTTCTTCTCCATCATCAACTGGAACTGGCATACTCACAGTATAATAAGTGGTAAATGATTGCCTACTTTGGGAGTCAGTAGTGGCAACGACGTACACCAGATTGGCGCTCTTCTTCACAAAAGGTGGGTCTCGGTTTTGTTGAGATTGAAGTATGAAGCTCCATTGCCGTTGTAGTTGCCGTTATGAACTTGGGTTGTTGGAATTCCAGCTCTCAAGGCACTTATGTTGCACACTTGCCTAACAATGGACTGGCCTTTCACAAACGTGTTATTGGTGATTGCTTCAATGGTTGCCCTTATGATCGCCGCTATGTGTGTGGGTGGTGCCATCGATACCAGCTGAAGGAGAAGTACTAGATGAAAATGAAAGATTAAACTGAGGGAGTAAAATGGAGATGGAGATCATACAAGTGAAGATGATGTATTATATAGGAGTAGATGAGAGAAGGAAGATGAAGATGAAGATGAAGGAGGAAGAGAAAATATCTAAGATGAGAATTCATTTTCAAATTTCTTGAAATGGTCTCTGTGTCCTTCTTTGTTTCATAAAAACTGCTTTTCCAAAATGGTTGTATTTTGCTTTAAAAACTTTCAGAAATGTGCGATGATGGAGCATAGAGAAGACGACTCTTGGGTAGGCTTAAGACTCTTGCCAAGGACAGAGGAGAAAGATAAAATAGTGATGTCTAAAAGTGGCTAGATATGAGTATCTTTTAGCCAACAGTTTGTTAATCGAGTTTAATTAAACATGCTAAAATAAAATAAGCACTACATTTGGTAAATTACAAAACATGTTTGATTGAGGAATCTTCTGAGACTTCCTCAAGCAAGCTTTTGTCCGATCAAAATTATAAAAATGTAAAAGAATTATTTCACACTCAAATAGTTATTACCAAAGTGTGAAGCGTGCATAACTTTATACCACAACAGAGCCTGCCAACATAAGATAAAAAAAAAATTAAAATTACAAGTAAACATTTATAATGCAAATAGTTAAGAAAATATTATAAGGCTACAAGCTATGTAAAAAAAAATGGCCATAAGATATTTCAATGTTATCACACTTTCTTATTAAGACTACTAGATGATAGCCCGCACCATGTGCGGGTATAATATTTTGTATATAATTGATTATTATATAGATTGTTATCATGGTATCATAGTAGTAAGTTTTTTATGGCTAATATATTATCTGTATATAATATAATAAACAATAGTAATATATCATCAAATATAATTTAAATTTATTAAAATAAAAATACTTATAATATTATAATTTTCATAAATTTAAAATAATTTTAATATTTTCACAATTTATCAAGTAACTAATACTTGAATTTCCATCAAACAAAAGTACATAAATATTTAATATTCAGTTTAATAACGTAATTCAAATAAAGCTTTATTAAATAAAAAAACTTTGAAATTTTGGCGTCTATTAAATATTTCATATGCGTAATTCAAAAAATTATGAGTAATTTTAATTATTTATAAGAAATATGCATGTCATCCTTTCATTTTGTAATCCATGTGGGACAAAACTTGTATTTATATAATTTCTAAAATTTAAATGTCACACAAGCCATTAAATCTCTTAATTATATGCCTTTAACTGTTTGAATTTATTGATACCATAAATAAAGAAAAATCTGAGAGAATATCTATATTTCCATATATTAAAAAAGTGTATTATTTTTTTATTGACGTGTCTGAATGTAAATATTTCATTGGTTAACTTATCCTAAAAATACTCTGAATGAGACACGTGGCTGAATTTTCTCTCTATGTCTTCTCTATTAATATATAGGGGATATGGATAATTAATTTTGCTTTTTTAAACAAACATTATACATAATTAATATTTTTAAGTCCTTTTGATGAAGAGATGTGGGTCACAATGTACGTTTACAAATATACAATGTTGGTTTCTCGGTAATCGGTTCTCAATAAGACCCGTCGTCTTCTCCAATGCTCCACCATTGTACATTTCTGAAACTTTTTAAAACAAAACACAACCTGCAGGTTTTACGAAACAGAGACCATTTCAGAAAATTTGAAAATGAACCCAATAGGCCCAATATATTATCCGTCGGAGGAATTTGTGTGTTTTCATATTTTTTTGGATAAGTAAACTTAAATAGAGAAACTTAAAAAAAGAAGTCGCCATTTTTTTTTTCTTAATGCCACATGTAAGAATACTAATGCACAGACGAAAAATAGGCTTAAAAAATCCCGTCGTTGAATCATTAGTGTCTTTTTAACCCTAAACAAAGGTAATAAATGTAAGCTTAAAAAAATCTCATAAAAGAAGAAGAAGATCCCTTACTGAGTTTCGAGAGTTACGGTCTCTGCTTTGGTTCTTGCTCTGTCTCTACCCTTCACCTTCAGCTCAGCTTGTTAAGAGCTCAAATCCGGTCGTTGAATTATTGTTCCTCGATCTGTAAGCTTAAAACCATGTCAGAAATGGCGTCTATGGATCCGGAAGGAATCGACGGAGTCCGTATGACGTGGAACGTGTGGCCTCGCAACAAGGTTGAAGCGAGCAAGTGTGTGATCCCTGTCGCCGCCTGTATCTCTCCGATCCGTTACCACCGTGAGATCCAAGCCGTTCCTTATGCTCCTCTACGTTGCCGCACTTGCTCCGCCGCTCTCAACCCTTTTGCTCGTGTTGATTTCAACGCCAAGATCTGGATCTGCCCTATCTGCTTCCAGCGCAACCACTTCCCTCCTCACTACCACGTCATCTCCGAGACCAACCTCCCCTGCGAGCTCTATCCGCAGTACACCACCGTCGAATACACTATGCCCGCTCCTTCTCAGCCCACTGGTGTCGGCAATTTCGATCAGCCTTCGCCCTCGGTCTTCGTTTTCGTTTTGGACACGTGCATGATCGAGGAGGAGTTTGACTACGCCAAATCTGCCCTCAAGCAAGCGATCGGCTTGCTCCCGGAGAATGCTCTGGTTGGGTTCGTCTCTTTTGGGACGCAGGCGCATGTCCACGAGTTAGGCTTCTCTGATCTCACCAAAGTCTATGTCTTTAGGGGAGATAAGGAGATCACCAAAGATCACATTTTGGAGCAGTTAGGGCTTGGCGCTTCTGGGAGGCGAACCCCGCTTGGTGGGTTTCCCATGGGGAGAGACAATTCCGGCAATTCTGGTGTTGATAGATTCTTGTTGCCAGCCTCCGAGTGTGAATTCACCCTTGATTCGGTCGGTTTTCGCTTTCGGTTGGAGTTTGATAAAGCTTATGCCTTTTCTTCTTCTTCTCATCGAAATTGTTGTTTGTTTTGGTGTGTAGCTGTTGGATGAGCTACAGACGGATCAGTGGCCTGTCCCGCCTGGACGTCGCCAGTCGCGCTGCACGGGAGTGGCTTTGAGTGTGGCCACGGGACTGCTTGGAGCTTGTTTCCCTGGAACTGGGGCTCGGATCGTTGCTTTAATTGGAGGACCATGCTCTGAGGGACCAGGCACGGTAACTCCATTTGTTTACCGCCCCTTCTTTCTACAGTTGCTTGAGGAATTGGGGATAAATTGTGGCTTACGTATTGAATTGTCCAATGTCGGGTCCTGAAATGCTAATGGTGACAATTGGCCATGATAGTTAGGTGAAGATGATATATATATGCTAGTTTGTATTGTATTGATTTGGTCGAGGATCAGATGCCACATGTAGCCTAAATAGGATCAAGCGATATGTTGCTTAAAAAAGTTCGAAATTGGCACCAATCGGTTGGGCTGCAATCTTTAACTAGGAGATTGTGTGTTCCGCCTCTGAGACAAAGTTCTTCCTTTAAGTTAGTCCTACCTTTGGCTTCTGCAGATTGTGTCAAAGGATCTATCAGAACCCTTGCGTTCACATAAAGACCTCGATAAAGATGCCGCTCCATTCTATAAGAAAGCGGAGAAATTTTATGATGGTCTCGCAAACCAATTGGTTAACCAAGGACATGTACTCGACCTTTTTGCATCCGCGCTTGATCAGGTATTTCTTTTCCCTGAATGTTTTGATCGTGTTAAGGAGAAAATATGCTTTGTAACATTTCCTCTCAATTGCAAGTCACAACGAACTTTGTAGCTTGAAGAAGAAAGATTGTTTGGATTTATTTCCTTTCTATTTTCTCTAACTTTACTTACGGACATGAAATTCTGTTCAACACTGCTTTCATCGGGATCATAATGATATTTTCTGTGCTGCAATATTAGGTTGGTGTTGCTGAAATGAAATCTGCGGTTGAAAGAACTGGAGGACTTGTTGTTTTATCAGAGAGTTTCGGCCATTCTGTATTCAAGGATTCCTTTAAGCGAGTATTTGAACATGGCGAACAGTCTCTCGGACTTTGTTTCAAGTGAGCTGCTGCTATAGCCTGATGTCCTACTTGCTCTTTCATTTGTCCATGCATGCTAATCCAAATCCTGTAGCTAGTGGCATTCTCACTCATTTTCAAACTACCATTTCAGTGGTTCACTTGAGATCCACTGTTCGAAGGACATAAAAATCCAAGGGATCATTGGACCTTGCGCGTCATTGCAAAAGGTTGAAGCTATTCATACTCGGAAGTTTATCTTTTTGTCTTTAAATTATGGTAGATAACTCAGCAGTTATGTTTTTTGGGGGAAATTGCAGAAAGGCCCTAGCGTTGCTGATACAGTTATTGGGGAGGGGAATACTACAGCATGGAAGATGTGTGGCCTCGACAAAAGTACTTGTCTGACAGTCTTCTTTGATCTTTCGTCGAGTGATCAATCAAGTAATCCTGGAGGTGTAAATTCCCAGCTATATATACAGTTTATGACAAGGTATCCTCTTCATGCAATTTCGGGTTTGAGCATGTTCACCGAAGCAATAGAAATTTAATCTTAAATGTATGATTGCAGCTACCAAAATCCAGAAGGTAAAACATTACTTCGAGTGACAACTGTTACCAGACAATGGGTAGATACTGCTCTTAGCACAGAGGTTAGTACTATTCCACACCCTTTTTTTTTTGTAACACCAGAGTACTATTCCACACTATTTTCTGGATATACTTGGATTCTGCCTATAGGTTTCTAAAATCACTATTCTGATGTGTTTCCAATAATGGTCGAATACATCCTGGTCCAATGCCTTTGCGTTTATCTTTCGTCTTTGATATTTTGGCCTCCTTGAAACACTCGTTAGTCTCTTTAGCTAGTTAAATGGTCATTGTGAGGATCACACTGGGAAAATGATCCATTCGATCAGTCTTCAGATAGCCAAGAATCATCCTTTTCTCTTGTTCTCATATCGTCCTAGGAGAATGGCTGAGTGGATGTGGACAGTTGGCACATCATTTCCTTTTTTATTGGCACCAGTGGGTTAGTTAAAAGCGGGACTTCATCAACGTGAAGTTTCTAAGTTGTAGTCAAGTTTGTTTATATTTCTAGAGTATGCATTGCACCCACATTTTCGTTATGTATACCTTCTCAGCCCTTATTAATGGTGAAATCTGCCTTGCGCCTTTGTCTTCCACATTCTGTTTTTGGCTATTCATCTCGTACATACTCTTATGATCTTTTCAATCTACGTATTTTCGTCTTTGTATACGATCATGGATGTTAATGAGGTGTGTAATATCTTCAGGAATTGGTGCAAGGTTTTGATCAAGAAACTGCTGCTGTGGTGGTGGCCAGATTAGCTTCCTTGAAAATGGAAACAGAGGTAATTATTATTAAACTCAGGCACTTTCAAACTTAGACTCTTGGATTTTCATTCTTTAGTTTTGAAATTCTCTTCACCATTGTTTTACTCAGTCTCTGTCTTTGGTTAATTTGTGTCACTTATGTTTTCTCAGGAGGGGTTTGATGCTACTCGATGGCTAGACAGGAACCTTATTCGTCTTTGTTCTAAGTTTGGTGACTACCGGAAGGATGATCCTGCTTCATTTACTCTAAACCCAAACTTTTCACTATTCCCTCAGTTTACATTTAATCTCCGACGTTCACAGTTTGTCCAGGTATGTGTGAAATAGGAGAAGCTGTAAATTTAGCTTCGTAATAACTCGTCCGCCAATCCGTAATCTTCTTCTTTTTGATATGGTGATGTTGGCAGGTGTTCAACAATAGTCCAGATGAAACTGCGTACAACCGCATGCTATTGAACCGAGAGAATATCTCAAACGCAGCTGTTATGATTCAGCCATCTCTAACAACTTATTCGTTTAATTCACTACCTCTGCCTGCATTATTGGATGTTGCTTCCATCGCTGCAGACCGTATCCTCTTGTTGGATTCTTACATTAGTGTTGTCGTTTTCCATGGAATGACCATAGCGCAGTGGCGCAACTTGGGATATCAAAATCAGCCGGAACACCAGGTAATGGTTGTGCTAGTTGCAATTGACCATGGATTTTCTTGAAGGGGCATTGGTTTCAACCTTACATGTTTCATTTGATCTCTTTATTTGTCAAGGCATTTGCACAACTTTTGGAAGCCCCTCAAGAAGATGCGCAGATGATTATCCGTGAACGTTTCCCTGTACCGAGATTAGTTGTATGTGATCAACATGGATCCCAGGTTGTTTTTTTTTTTCTAACTCTTTCATCTCTGAATTTGTAGTTAATTTTTTTTAACGTGTTTCTGTGATGTGCTTAGGTTGCTAGTGCTTGTTGACTTTGATTAATACGTTTGGTAATAATGGACAGGCAAGGTTTTTGTTAGCGAAGCTAAATCCGTCAGCAACATACAATAGCCCGAGCGAGATGAATGCAGGCTCTGATGTAATCTTCACGGATGATGTTAGTCTTCAAGTCTTCTTCCAACATCTTCAGAAATTGGCTGTTCAATCTTGAAAACACAGAGGTTTCTCTCTCACACACACTCTTTTCATTGTAGATTTGGTGTAGTATTTGGCATTTTGAGCTCTGACGCCGTAAAACTTAATTACAGATTGAGAGAAAGCCTGAGATCGAATCCACAAATACAAATAAAGATGCAGCCATCGCTCACCAGTGTCTGTGTCTTAAGTTTTCTTATACACACACATGACATGACTATGCTTTTTGTTTTCTTTTTACTGAGGTTTTCATTTATTCATAGTTTTTCAACAAATTTTGTAGTTCCATTTGGTCATAGTATTATTTATTATCGTTGCTTAATGTTCGTCATCAGTCCCTTATAATTTTTGATTAGTCGCAGGTTTGTAATCACGTTTTCTTAAAAGATCACTAATTTCGACATTGCTCTGTTATCTCTGTCAAGTAAAAAACTATACAAGAAAAAAATCCAGATATTATATGTGCATTATTTTCGGTTCTCGTAAAGAACTGATCAGATTGGAATCATTTCTCAATGTTCTCGCCTTTCGTATGATATCTCCATGGTGTGGTAGGCGACTTTTGTCCACTTGAACGAATATAATATAATATTAATGTTTCATGATGTTAGTAATAATATTGCTCCCTTTCTTCGGGTCATATTTCTATTAAACTGGATGATACAAACAAGATTCGTAGAAGTCACGAAGACAAAAGCAAAAACCATTAGACGCGCCATATACTATTTGAAGTGCCTTTTACAACTTAATACACATATCGAGGGACGTGATTAACAAAAGCAAAGCTCGATCTTCTTTATTTATTCTTCTCCATAGACTAAGACTCTTATCTTTTAACGAACTTAGACGAAGACTCTTGGAACGGACTCGACCGGCTTGATGTCAACCTCTCGTACCTCCAACTTCAGCCC
This sequence comes from Isatis tinctoria, assembly GCA_010577795.1. Classification (NCBI taxonomy): domain Eukaryota; kingdom Viridiplantae; phylum Streptophyta; class Magnoliopsida; order Brassicales; family Brassicaceae; genus Isatis; species Isatis tinctoria. The sequence continues at coordinate 1,996,474 of CM021244.1, read as the reverse complement.
TTTGCCTCCTCCATTCGCCAACGGATGGATCCCATGGTCTGGTCCCTTCATATAAGCCCTTGCCTCTCTCTCCTTCTCTATCGATACCGAAAACTTCTTCTCCGTCTCTGCATATTCATACACCAAACGTTCAAAGCCGATCAAGGTTTCATACACCAAACGTTTGTTGGTTCATATACGATATATGATTCCCTAACATTGCCGGTAAACAAAACACACACACTAGTGACTAGCTACTACTTTTACGTACCCTTGACCATCTCCGGGTAAAGTTGACCGTCGCGAGTCACAGCCATCATAATATTAGGCAAACCAATGGGGAGCTCATGCCCCAAATCGACTTGCCAAAAATGGTAAACTTTTCCGTAAGTCTTGGCGACCTTCTCGAGATCTTGGCGCTGAATTGGTTCGGGAACACCGGGCATGAACAAGAACCCTCCTTTAACCTCCCACTCGTGAGTGTGCCAAAGCTTCTTCTCATCATCTGGCAGTGTCATGAAAAGCTTCTCTGTCACTATGTACTCCAAACCGATCAGACGAGCATTGGCCTCAGGACCGTCGTAGATCAGACACTGGCGCATGTCCTCGTTGATGTGACCGCAGAAATGATGTGCCTCCACTTGTCGGGTCATGTCATATGCATAAAAATGAAACCTACATTAAGAAGGAAAAAAGACTCTCAAGGTTTTTTTTTTTAGGAAAAAAGACACTTAAGAGTTTCATCCATGCATATCCAAGTATGTGTTCATATAGGTTGAGTTCTTATGGGAAAAAAAAATCCAAAAATGGCCGACTTAAAACATTATTTATTATGTTCACATACAAACTTGCATATATCTAAAAAGGTTAAAAAAATTTGCATATATCGAAAAAGGTTAAAAAATTTGCATATGTCGGAATTCTTATAAACATGTATCAGAAAATTTTGTTATGATAGTTTAAGAAAATCATAGGAAAGGAAAAATAAATGAAAGATTATCGATGATAAAAGTTTTAATAAAAAATTGACTTAAATAGAGACCGTTCTGATGGTAAAATATAAGATTTTTGATATAAACAAAAAAGTGATGAAATACGATAGTTTATCGATCTAGGAATTGTACGCGCAGAGATGTTGGTGGATCTGGTTAATCGGAGCGAAGCTTTGTACAGCTGCAGCAGCTGTGTCAACCATGGAGGTTCCGGTCTTCGTTGGCTCTCCTGGAACCTCTGGTCCACCTTTCGTCGACAAATGGACTGCCTTCTCCATTGATTCTCTTTCTCTCTCTCTCCAAGTTCTGTTTGATAATAACTTAAAGTGGCAAGTGAAGAAGACAGACTCATGCGTCTGGTCTTGATAAAAAGAAACGGGCATCTGCATGGACTATGAGACGTGGCATGTCGTTGCTGTGGTCACCGAGTGTGCGTGGCTTATTTGGCTTCAATTAGGATATATACTAGAGTTAGTCAAAAATGTTTTGTCAAGATTGTTAAGATGTGTCGAGAGATTCAGAAACCTATTAAGATAGTGATACGTGTAGACTTTAATACGCTTATATATGTAATGTTGAAAAAATTGTATAAGGCTTGTGGTGAAAGAAAACCCCTTTATTACGACAATCAAGTTTGGAGTGTGGCTGTTTCCTGTTCCCTTATAATGCAAGTAACAAAAGCATTGACAAGGTGATTTCACAGAACAGGGGAACTCATTTCCAAGTCTCTAGCAATATGGGCTACAAGCAGACTCGTCTCTGTTTGACAGAACAAATCCGTTTGAGGCTACTAGACATAATGTACATCCGAAGTTGCCAATCCTCCAAATATGTATTTTAATAAACAGACTTAGGAATCGCGATAAATTGATTGAGCCATCCACTTGAGATGCAACTGAAGCTTGCCCGATTTGGATTCGTCTAGTGGGAACCAGTCTTTGTATTCTTCTTCCATTATAACCCTTGTCAACGTCAAAATGCATCTCCCGATGTAGTCCTACACGTAAAGTAAAGCCACAACTTATATTGCCAACACAATAACAACAAACTAAGCGAGAAAACGAACATCCATCTGATGCGATGCAGCGGAATAAAGATTGTTTGGTAAGAGTGTGTCGCGGTTCGGTTTTACCTTCCCAAAGGTGTCATGGTCCCAAACTTCAAGGACTAGCATATCGTGTAACCCGTCTTCAACTACAAAATCAAAAGTCTGGTTCCAAACCGGGTTTAAGCTGTCATTGACAACCTGGTGAAGCAAAGTTACAATTAGTTAGATACGTGGAGGATGAAACATCAATAACTTGTTTAGCTCTTTGATGCTTCAGTTGAGAAATCTTACCCGAGTTTTGCTCTTAGCACCTGATTTCTTCATGGAGAGGACGACATAGGGATCAGCTTTCCCCATCAGATCTTGTATCGGTATCTCTTCTGCAGATATCACTGTCACAGATAGCACTCCTCTTACGATGACATCTTTTCTTTTACGCGATGACGCATTTTCTTCGTCTGTCGTATCATTCTTGAGCACCCTTTCTAAGGAAGTCATCGATGAAGAGTCAAAGGGATTTACGATGCCGTTCCCCGAACCAAAAGGGATATATAGTAGCTCGAGGTGAACCTAAGTTACATAGAATCAATGATGACATGTATTCAATAGCCATCTACAGATAATCACAGGATTTATAGGTTATGACGGTCCAATCTGAGGAAATTTATAGCTGATCTAACCTCTCCACGGTTCTTGTTATCTCTCTGGATCTCTAAATCTTTGACCAGCTTCAACCAGACGTCTTTCACTTTACCAGGTTCAAGTTCACAAAGCCGGACTTGGGCACAACCAATAAACTCAGATGCCTGTACACCCTCGTCATCATATATTCTAACCACTAAATGTTGAGTTGACGCGTCTTCGACAACAAATTCAAAATGCTCGTTCCAGATGGGATTCAGGTCATTGTTCTGATGGGAATAAATATCAATCAAATAATTCTGGTAGGTTTAGCACCAAAAAAAATTCAAATGGACTACTTACAATTGTCTTGCTTCTTTTAGTCTTTTCTCGCAACGGGCGTATAAACATCTTAGCAAAGGGGTCTGATTTTCCTACTAGATCTTTGTTGGTCAAGTTCTTCGCTTGCACAAGCTTCACCTCCAACATTCCAACAGGCTTTAGCTCCAGAGCGCTGGAAAAAAAAAAACACAAAATAACGTAAATAGGAATCAAAAACTAGAAAGAGAAACACCATAATTTTGCATTGACATTTCGATAGTGCTATAACACAACAGTAAGAAGTTGGGAAAAAAAGGGTTGAGCTACACTCCACTGAAGTATTGGCATAAATCTCTCCATAGGAACAATAAACATCACGTCAATGGTTCAACTTCATGTTTTTTATCTGAGGTGTACCTATAATCACCAGGCAAAATTGGGATGACCTTCCGAACAGGCCATGTGATTGAATCTTCCACGGCATCCCGTATTGTTTCCTGTTACATATCAACCTGCTGGTAAGCGTCATGTGTCCCAGGGCATAAAGGATCATCTTAAAGATTACAGCATTGCATCATGTGGATCGCTTGGTAGGAAAATGAGATGGGAAAGGAAAAGAAAACTAGGAAAGTTGATTATGCAAAAAAAAAAAAAAAATAGCATACGAACAAGGGTTCATGTGTTATATGAGTAACTGTCCTGACACTACTTGAAAATGGGTTGATTTAGTAACAAATGAATGCTAATAAGCTATTATGATTAAAGGTGGAAAACCAGGCAAAGAAAACAGTAGGCCAAACCTCAATAGCATCAGAAAGTCCAGGAATTGCTGAAATGTCACCTCCAACAACCTTAAGGGTGAAGTCCAATTTTTTCTGCAACACAGAATTTAATGTTTTAAGCTAACCAACAGACACATTGCCAGTCAAGATTTTGTGGCAACACCGCTTTCTTATATCAAACCAATCAAGCACACACACGTGCATGCTCTGGTATGCACCCCAAGGATGCAACAACATTATACAAAAGTAAAAAAGACAATTGTGAACCCTCTTAGTCAATTACAGCTACAGCTTCAAAAGTTTCAGAGGGCACCAACCTTTTCTCTAAGAGAAACACTGACAGCTCCAAAGCAAGGAAACTCATCAACCAGTGGCCTAAATATCAGCCTGAAAACACCAGTGAATCCAATATTTTTCACCTAGAAAACAGATAATGAGATATGAGTTGTAGCCAGCTAATCATTGATCAAACTAAACCACATAAATAAAAAACTAGCATCTCCTTCACAGGTTCAGCAAGACAGAAAATCTAACAAGTAATATAAAGTCATTTACATCCGCATAAATTATTTCCCAGAATGAACTTCTAGAAAACCCCACAGTAGCTATACAAGGGTTATGTTGTCACTATAACTAAATCAGCAGTAGCTATTTCTGCCTTCGTTCTGTATTTGCATATCAATTAGATACCAAACTTATTCCCAGACTTAACCCTTTAGTGAAAGCTTAGACAAGCATCAAGTTTGTTTACTAGATCTAGAATTTGGGCTTGACCTATAGGTAGATGCAAAAAGGAATTTCGAGGAGAATAAGGTGTCAAGTCAGGTTTCAAGCATCAATCTCGCAATATATAAAAATAAGCAGTTGAAGGCAGGCATGAGGTACATGTCCTGTACCTGAACTGGAAGAGATACACCAACCAGGGTCTTGATGCCAAGTACTATATTTGGATTTCCATCCCAATTCATATCAAGTTCCATGGTCATCCCATTTTGATCGCCTTCGACAACAGAAACACCTAAAGAACAGCAAGGAGCACAAGCAGACTCGTAAATTGTAAAGCAACAGCATAGTAATATTTTGTGATTATGGCTCTTCTTTTTGCAAACTTAAAACACATATCCGCAGAAATGTAAAGAAGGATACCGCGGCCATTGACTATTAACTAATTTTCCAGTTGGAATTTAAGCCACTTCTCATTGTTTTAGTCACTTGCACATAAACTTTCCCTTTGACAAGAATTCACATACTATCACAGAAAAGAAGGTTACAAAGTGGAGACGAGTAGAAACAAGAACAATATTGACTAAGAATGCAAGCTCAAGATGGGATCAAGTAAACCGAAAAGTTCACAAGCAAAGGGATTTCACCGCCAATTCAACATGATTCAACTGCACGAGTTCTGGTACCTCGCAACAGAATGTTATATCTGAAAACAGCAATGAACAAAGCAAACCTGTAAATTGAGGCGCCACGGTACCGAGAGTAAGCTTAGAAAATGTTAAGGAGGCCACAATGGCAGGTCTATATTGCTCGAGAATAGGCTCGACGGATGCCTTTATAAGCTCCGAGGCTGCCTAGACTCCAAAGAAGGAGAAAAAAAATAACCCTCCTTTAGAAACAATATCTTGATGCACGACACAGATCACATATCTCTCACTCAATGATCTTGACAAAAAACGAATCGAGAAGAGGACGCTAACATACCTCATCAACGTAAGGCCAGATCTTTGTCAAGTGATGGTTGAGCCAAGTCAACTGAAGTAAATAAAAATGCCAAAGCAGCTGCGATCAGTATGCAGATATATAAAAACCAACGACATTCGGCGAATTATGACCAAATCCTACAGCTTCTTTTCCCACCAATTCGCAAAAGGAAAATGGTATGTAAGCAGATGCGTACGCCGGAGAAAAAGAAGAAGAGGAAATTGGTAACTTAACTTCTGACGCTCGGAGAAGACGACCCAGGAAGGATAAAACTCAGCAGGCAAAAGCTTCCTCGAGTCTTCCACCGTCATCCTGGCGAAAGCAGCCACTGTATTCGCCTGAGAAAGAGAGAGATCCCAGTAAGGAGCTGACCAAATCGGGAAAGTGAATCGTTCAAAAGGAGAAAGGTCAAAAAACGAAGAAGAAGAGAACAGTGGGGCCTCACGAGCTCAGCGCGAAGCTTGGATCGATAATTCTCGGCCTTGACAAAGCCGATGATGATAGTGATTCCGACGGCGAGTCCGATTACAAGGCCGACTATGAAACCCATTTTCTCACCGGAAATGTCCGTACTGTTTTAGTAGATTCAGTCTCGCGAGCTTAACCGAATGGGATAAGTAAATTACTTTTTTTTTTTCTAAGAAACCTCGCGAAGAAGGTAGGTTTTATTTTTCAATTAATTAATTTAGATTGGGATTAGTGAAAGACTAGTTAATTAGAGATTTACATATATTCGAAAGAGGGAAAAAAACAGTGGGACCCATGAAATAAGGTCGAGACTCCCCACCGACGGAGATGAAGACGTTGAGCATTCGCCAGCACCAATAAGCAGTCGCCACGCCATATAATTGGAAATACGGGAAAGGGTGAGCTTTGACTTTGACATAAAGAAAAAAAAATCAAATTTTTTTCAGACAGAAAAAAAAAAGCTGGTGTGGTCGAACTAAATTGCCGGAACGCGGGAGCTCGCCATATTTGGTTGTTGAAGAACTGAATGATACTTAGTTATGAGCTTTTCCTTGGAAGATGGACCGATGGTCTATTCAAAAAGTTTGTAGCTTCTCTGGTTGTGTGTATAGTTAGTTACCTGGATAAGTTTGGCTATGGTCCTATGGAGGTGATATAATATTTTTTTAATCCACTGATTAAACTCTGGAAAGAAAGAAAGAAAGAAAGAAAGAAAGAAGAAGATAATTGCCATGACAAAGATTCAGCTTGCATTCCCCATGATTCAGTACATATTCCACATTCAAAAAATGTCACAAGAGTTTCTGAACATATGCAACTAATTAAGATCTTGATATGTTGTGATAGTTTTTATTTCTTCGTTAGGGGACTATACTCTATACTATATAACTTTATATTTATTTACCATAATTGTTGTACTCGTGTAGATAGATGATAGCTTTGGGAGATGGTGACGGGTCATCGAAGATATATTACGGACTTACGGTCTTAACCCAGCTCAGGAAGAAGATAAGACAATGTGATGTATTTATTTGTCAAATCGAATACATTTATATATACCTTTCACACTTTAGCCTTTGTAGCTTGTATGTCAAATCCTCAGATGGTGTGATGTGTTTATTGATGTGATGAAGATAAAAAAAGGTAGGAGACTCTCTAAAAGTAATTACAACTTTTTAGTCACGAAAGGTCACTGAGTTTTTTGGCCCATACTCAATACTACTGCAGTTAGCATTACTCTCTAATCACCCAATATCTGTAGATACAGTTTTCTTTAAGTTATAACTTAAAACTAACTATGATGATACCTTTGTTTTAAGAAAACGACTGTCTCATAAATCAGTAATTATCATATTTTCTTTGATAATTGAAAATGCTAGTAAAGTAGTAGTTCTACTAAATATCACTACTCCAATTGAATTACCGTTTAAAAATTATGAGAATTGGTTTTTTAAACATGATCCAAAGTCTTTCGTTTAAATTTTATAATACTAACAAATCTCTTTCTGGTAAATTAAGAATTTATTCCGAAACAAATGCAAGTGGAAAATCACATCACAGGAAAAAGAAAATTAGAAGCAATAAGACATTTATTACAAGATTTTGTCTTCTATAATGAATCTCTTTCCTGCAGTATGACGAGTGGAAGTTCGATTCACTTTTTCAGTTTTTTTGACCACTGAGATAATCAGAATATATTAGTCTTTGGTTTTCAATTTTATATTTAACAAACAAAAGAAAAAATACTCGAAATGGCAACTGATGAATGAGGCTGCTTTATGATAATGTAAGGAAAAGGAACAAAAAAGGAAGGATAGTGTGGAAAATAGTACGCATATGGGTCAAAGTTTTGGCGGTACGAGTCCTGAAATAGCAGGCTATGGCTTTGTCATCACGCTTTCTTCATGCCCTTTTCTCTTTCCCCCCATCACCTCTCTCTGTCACTTGCTGAAACTAGCAAAAACCACGCAAAACAATTTGAAACCTACTTCACTCTTATTGGTTAGAGAAGCAGACAAATTCAAAGCAAAGTTCTAATTATTCGGAGTATCCTTGGAACCGAACCACAGATCTACAAGCCATCTAGTTCACGAGGATGCCCTGTTTCTGATTCAAGACTTCTGAAGATTTCGTCTTGCGTTTTCGAGTGAATACTCTCTCGCTCAAGAGTTCAGATTTCATCGTCTTTTCTACTAATTTAAGGTTTTGCATTTCTCTCTCTCTCTCTCTCTCTCGGTGTTTCTTTGCAGCTAGTTTATCTTTGCTTCTTCTCTTTTCTTTTGTTTCGCCAGATTCATAGTTTTTCTCTTTCTCTGTTTCTTCTTTTCCTCAGATCTCTTTATGCTCAGTTTTCCAATGGATACGACGATTGGTTCAAGAATCAAATCAAGGAACAGGGAGCGTCTTCAAGAGGTGAAGAAGCGGAAGGCCACGGAGGTTGAAGCCCCGGTCTCTTCTCGCCGGAAACGAACGCGGAGAAGACGAAAGGACCTTGACTCCGACATCGAAGATATCACGGAGACTTACAACAAGAGTCTTCCTGCTGCCCAAGTAACTGAAAACAACAATATCCCTGCCGTGGTATCTGACGACAACAACTCCTCTCTCGGTGTAAGAAGACGAAAGGACCTAGACTCTGACATTGAAGACATCACGGACACTTACAACAAGAGTCTTCCTACTGCCCAAGTGACTGACAACAACATTCTCCCCGCCGAGGTATCTGACAACAACTCCTCTCGCGGCGTAAGAGGAACCGAGTCTGAACAGAACACGGTTCTGGATGCAGACAAATCAGTTCCGGGCTCCTCTGGGTTGAGTATCAAGGAGAAGTTGTCTGATGCGGTTCTCGATTTGGTTGTGGGTAACGTAGCTCCGTCCTCTTTAGGGTCAAGTGTTAAGGAGAATTTGTGTGACGAGAATCTGGATTTGGATGTGGTCAAATCAGCTCCGAGCTCCTCTAGTTTAAGTATTAAGGAGAAGTTGTCCGAGGAGATTCTGGATTTGAATGTGGTCATATCAGGTTTAAAGTTGTCTGATGAGATTTTGAATTTGGATGTGGTCGAGTCAGTTCCGAGTTTCTCTGCGCTAAGTAATAAGGAGAATGAGATTCTAGAACCGGATGTGGTCAAATCAGTAGTGAACTCCCCAGGGTTAAGACATGGGTCAGAAGAGAACACATGTGTGAAGGACAAGTGTTCCTCTGAGATTAGAGGTTTGGAAGTCGAAGAATCAGTTCCTGCTGAGATAGAGATCATTTCAGATTCTGAGTCTGAAACCAAAGCGAAGAAGAAGCTTTCTTTTGAGGACGGTAGCAGTGAAAGCGAGGAAGAAGGAAACGAAGACAACAACCCCAAAGATGATATCATGGTGGACTCTTTGTCTTCATCATCATCATTTTCTTCACCATCATCATCATCTTCTTCACCATCATCATCTTCTTCATCTTCATCTTCTTCTTCGAGTGAAGATGATCTGATCAGTTCAAAAGAGGTAGTTAAAGATACAGATGATGATGATCTGAGAAAGGCCAGTTCACCAATCAGGAAAGTCTCTAAAGTGGGGAGGAAGCCTTTGGGAAGGTATAAAAGGACTGGTCCTTGCTCAACCAAGCCTAGACAACAATTCCAGAAGATTCGGAAATTAAATCACCGAGAAGAAGAAGATAGATTTCAAGCCAAGCCTATAAAAGAGTTCAAGAGGGTTCAGAAGTTCAACCGCCGAGAAGAAGAAAATAAATTTCAAACCAAGCCTAGAAAAGAGGACAAGACGTATCAGAAGTCTACCCGCCGAGAAGAAGAAGAAAAACGAGACGAAGAAGTTGAAACAGTAACAAAGCAGCATAGCACTCCAGTATTCATTTGTGCTCACTGTGGCAAAGAGAACACAGGAACCCCTGATTCACATGCTACTACAAGAACTGAAGATGATGATGTGAACAACTTCGCTTCTGCTAATGTATCAAATTATAATGATCCTGTTTCTATCAACTCTGGGAAAGCGCCTGAGATGCCATCCACATCCATTCCTGATATTGTGAACTCAGTGAAAGCAAAAGAGTTCCAAGCCAGCAACATCTTGGAGTCGAGGATGCCTGCAATTCCAGTCACAGTTGCGCAGGGATTAAATGCGCCTGCTTTGGTTAATGAACCAGTGGATAATGAGTCTGCTTCTTCTATCAGTTCTGCAGATGAATCTGGATATGATTCTGAGCCTTCACTAAAAGACAAAGAGGCCGTCAAGTCTAATAACAACACTGGGTGGAGAATGATGGATGGAAGCCGTAAAGAAGTCGATATTTTCAGGCTTCTTGTGAACTCTGTTTGGGAGAAAGATCGGCTAGGCGAAGAAGAGGAAGATGGAGAAGACAAACTGGTTTCTTCACCTGAAGACCAATCTCTAGAACAAGATGAAAGAAGATATGATGATGATGGATTTCTAATCATTAGGCCACCACCATTGATAGAGATGTTTGGTGTGGTGGAACCTCTACCACCACCTTTGAAATCTGAGTGGCAGATAGAGGAAGATAAGATGTGGGAAGAAATGTCGTTTTGTACTAAATCGAACGACATCAGCCTCCCGCTTCGTTCAGAGGCAATTTCTTGTTTTCTTTAAATTCAAGCTAATTTTTAAATTTCTTTTTGTTTTGAACACAGTAACTCTAACTTGAAACTTTTGCAGATGGAGAAAGAAATATCAGCTGATGAAAGTCCGGCAGCATCTTGTAAAAAAGGGAATCACGAACTGTGTCTAGATCTTGAGATCGGTTTAAAGTGTATGCACTGCGGCGCCGTGGTGACAGAGATCCGAGGCCTAGATGTATCTGAGTGGGTAAGGATTTCAATATCTTCTTAAAATGATTGAAAAGTTAAACTAAAGCGTTTGATGGTAACTCCAGTGTAATGTTTTTTCATGTAGGGAGAGAAGAGCACTAGTGGTAGAAGAAAGGTTGATAGATGTGGAGAGGAAGGAAACAGCAGCAGCTTCATTGAGAAACTTGCGTTTGAAGCTCCTGGCAAGAACAACTTAAAGGAGGGGTGTGTTTCTACTGAAGGGACTGTCTGGGATAAGATCCCAGGTGTCAAATCTCAGATGTATCCTCACCAGCAAGAGGGTTTTGAGTTTATCTGGAGGAACTTAGCCGGCACTATTGTGTTGAATGAGCTCCAGGACTTTGAGAACAGCGACGAAACCGGAGGATGCATCATGTCACACGCTCCCGGGACTGGGAAAACTCGTCTGACCATCATTTTCCTTCAGGCCTACCTTGAATGCTTCCCTGATTGCAAACCGGTGATCATTGCTCCTGCAAGCTTGCTTCTCACATGGGCAGAGGAGTTTAAGAAATGGAACATAAGCGTTCCCTTTCATAATCTAAGCAGCTTGGAGTTTACCGGAAAAGAGAACTCTCCAGCGTCCAGACTTTTGATGCAGAAGAACTCGAGCGCTAGAACCAATAATGAGATAAGGATGGTGAAGATCTACTCTTGGATAAAATCGAAGAGCATACTCGGGATCAGTTACAACCTCTATGAGAAGCTTGCAGGAGTTAAAGATGAGGACAAAAAGACAAGGACAGCGAGAGAAGCGAAACCAGACAAAGAGCTAGAGGATATCAGAGAGATACTTATGGGTTGGCCTGGGTTGCTGGTTCTTGATGAGGCACACACGCCTCGGAACCAGAGAAGCTGTATATGGAAAACACTGTCCAAAGTGGAAACACAGAAGCGCATCTTGCTTTCTGGAACGCCTTTCCAGAACAACTTCCAGGAGCTTTGTAATGTTTTGGGACTCGCAAGACCCAAGTATCTGGAGAGGCTCACATCCACACTGAAGAAGAGTGGCATGACTGTAGCTAAAAAAGGAAAAAGAGCTTTGGGGAACGAAATCAACAACCGTGGGATCGAAGAGCTCAAGGCCGTTATGCTACCATTTGTGCATGTTCATAAAGGAAGCATTCTTCAGAAGAGCCTCCCTGGTTTGAGGGAATGTGTTGTGGTGCTAAACCCACCTGAGCTACAGAAGAGAGTCCTCGAATCCATAGAGGTCACGCATAACCAGAAAACTAAAAATGTGTTTGAAACAGAACACAAGCTGTCTCTGGTCTCAGTTCATCCTTCTCTTGTCTCTCGCTGCAAACTGACTGGGAAAGAACGTTTGACCATTGACGAGGCCTTGCTTGCACAGCTGAAGAAGGTACGATTCGATCCAAACCAAAGCGTGAAAACAAGATTCCTCATGGAGTTCATCAAGTTATGCGAAGTTATCAAGGAGAAAGTGCTGGTCTTCAGCCAATACATCGACCCATTGAAACTGATAATGAAGCATCTGGTCAATCGGTTCAGATGGACCGAAGGTGAGGAAGTGCTGTACATGCACGGCAAACTCGAGCAAAAACAGAGACAAACCTTGATCAACGAGTTCAATGATCCCAAATCCAAGGCCAAAGTGTTGTTAGCTTCAACAAAAGCATGCTCTGAAGGGATCAATTTGGTAGGAGCATCAAGGGTGATTCTTTTGGATGTTGTGTGGAACCCGGCAGTTGAAAGACAAGCTATAAGCCGTGCTTATAGAATCGGGCAGAAGCGGATTGTTTACACGTATCACTTGGTTGCAAAGGGAACTCCTGAAGGTCCAAAGTACTGTAAGCAAGCACAAAAGGATAGAATCTCTGAGCTGGTTTTTGCATGTTCGTCGAGACAAGACAAGGGAAAAGAAAAGATTGCAGAAGCTGTGACAGAGGACAAAGTGTTGGACACTATGGTGCAGCATCCGAAGCTCGGTGATATGTTTGACAACCTCATTGTCCAACCAAAGGAAGCAGATTTAGTTGAAGGTTTCAGCATACTTATGCCATGAGTACATCACCAAACTCTTTCCCTTCATCTCTTTCTATGATTTTTCATCTTTTAAGACTTATATTTTGCTTTAGTGGAATGTTTATGGGTATTTTCATTCTCGGTAAAAAAAAACTTCGCTATTGTTTTCATATTTCATTGTCTGCAATGAACTGGCTTATATGGTGAAATGTTTTATGTTGCCAAGAGTTTCTTCGAAGCGATGGAATTAACCCATTGTTAATAGTTTTCACCTTTTCCTCTTGCTAAAACCATATACTAGTGATGTTTTGAACTTTGCCAAACATCATAATGAGAGTGCAGGTGAGAAAGGCGAGAGAAAGAGTGATATATCATATATGGGTGAGGAGTTTGAAGACAAAGGTAATGGCGAACATGAAGAGTTGATCAGCTAAACCAAAAAACTTTTACAATCAATTTGTCATTTAATGTTGTGTCTTTAGTGGGTAGATATTTTTTTGGTGCTGTTGTTTTCGATTATACTAGTAATGAGAAGGAGCTGAATGTGAAAGAGGATTGATCTTACTTACAAAATACATACTCAAAATCAATGTTAATGCCACATAATGGTTTTTGACATGTTTCTACAAACTGGAGTGCAGAAGCAGCTATCTATGGGTCGACTTTTAGTTTGCGCTGGAGATGGTGCGGTCCAGAGCTTGACAAATCTGTACATTCTATACATGTAGCAGTAGTTTCTCTCGCAGTTAAAGCTTTTGGAAAACATACACACTCTGCTTAGACTTTTTAATTTTTTTTCTGTCTACTCTCGTTTGATCATAAGTATTTGATCAGTGCACTTCTAAGACACGGGATCTCCATATGGATCGATATTCCTCTGGATATCGCAGCTAAAGGAGATGATCCCTTCAGCTTAAAACCTTCCCCTGAGGTCATTCTTCTTTCTTTCTTATGAAATGTATAAAGTTTCTGTTGGCGTTATTACAGAGAAACTGACTCTCATGATGGATGATGACCATAGTTGTTTGACTCATTAAAAGCGAGTTACAAAAAATCAAGAAAGGGTATACGATACAGCAGATGCAATTATTTCCCTGCAATTACGATACAGCATAACTCCCATAAACTTATGATCCTTGACAGTTTCATTTTACGATTGATGCTGCTTTTGTTCTTGGAAACAGGAATAGCTACAAAACTGGAATGTGAAGACTTGGAGACACTAACTTCTAAAGAGATTGCTGTGGAGGTTACAAGTCTTAAACTTTATAGTTGTTTTTTTTTTTTCATTTTGACTTATGGTTACGAATTTGAAAAGTTTCTGAAGCAATGTTCTCTCTAGGTCTTGAAAGAAATCGAGAAGTTGACCAGAGTGAAGAAAATGATGGAAGAAGCTTCCCAACCTTTCTAGGTCGATTTTACTCTCACTATTCATGCATCACGAAACCTGTGAATTTTTAAGGTTTTCTAAAAGCTCCATGTGATTATCTTGTATATATATCATGGACAATAATTACGCATCTTTTTAGTGTTTTGGTGTTAATTTTTAGGATACCATACTACTGAAGAAAAACTACATCAAACCAGCAAAGTTTCTGTCGTATTCGGCTCATCTTTTCTTTTTTGGGGCACCCTAGAATAGCAAAAAGCCCAATACAAGCAAGTATGTCGCCCACTTTTTCTTCGGGCTTGAAATGAGACAAAAGCCGCATGTGCTTATGTTCCAATCTCGAAGTCCAATAACATTCAATTCAAGTGAATCGGTTAAGAAGTTCGGTCAGAGGGTATTAAAATCGGAGCAAACCAATTAAGTGAATCGGACTGGTTAACCAAACCGGCATGTAGGAGAAAAAATGGTCTGTATTGAAAATTAACACTCTTGCGATTTATCAACAACTACGAAACTGAAAATTTACCTTATCATCATCCTCCATCAACATCGATGCTTGCAATAGTCTTATCACTTTTCAAAAAAGTTGCATATCTTGGCTTGATTTGAGCAAAACAGTTTTGTTTCATGAAAAGAAAATTTGTGCCAAAACAGCTTTTCTTGTTTCGGAAACCTAGTTTACCCTTATAATCATTTAGATCAAGGGATTGTAATTGTAAATACGAGGAAAATTTAGCAAGCGTTATCCAAAATGATTTATATGTTTATCTTTGAAAATTATAAGATTTATTCTTTTTTTTCTTTCTGAAAATGCTATGTGAGTGTGACCCGACTCTAAATACAAACGGGCATTACATAGCCAACAAGCAAACATAAAGAAAATGTGGGCCTCCCTAGTCCCCACAGTAAAAGCAAAAGAAAAACACAGATGCATATACTATTTAATTCTTTAAGTATATGTAATATTATTTTATACTATATATAGGTGAATCTTTGCTCTGACTGCCTCGTAAATCTTGAAATTTAAGAGATGGGATTTGTACTAAAAAGAGAAAGTAAAAGCAAAATCTTCCTTGTGTTTTTATTGTTAATGAAATGAGGCTTTGGTGATTAGATGTAATTACCATGTGAAACCATGCAATGTACTTTTGTCCCCTTCGTTTCGTTAACCCTTGAGTATGAATCAAAAGCCTCTTACTACATTTTTCAACGGATGTCGTTTCATGATTTTCATAAACCATGGATCATTCATATAGTGTCTTTGGCATAATGATTTGTACGTACCATCAAACTACAGATTAAAGTAAAGAGATATTATGGCAAAAACTAAAGTGATTATGACACAGGATACATATATATATACTTAATATGTAGAAGAAAATCACGCATATCGGTTATCTCTATGATATTTTATATATATAAAAAAAGAGTATATTTTATCAAAGAGTATATCGGTTATCGGTTAACCCGAAACTATTAGTGCTTTTATCACAGAGAACATTTAAACCATAAATTATACTAAATTGTATCATATACGATTGTATAGTCATGGTAAAGATCATTAACCAGTGAAATGATTCATTAATTCTTTCGCTTTGTTAGGATTGGTATATTTTAATCAAGTAAAACGAAACTAAAAAGGTTAAATAAAAGATTGTGATCAACAGTGTAAGAAAACCTTGTCCAAAATAGGGACTTTCCCTTTTATATTGGAGATAGCAGATATAGAGTAACATTTTAAATGCGTATCCATTTGACACCACTTGGTCATGTCCCTTGTTCTTTCTCCCATTATAACAAAAGATGGCACATAGAATATAAAAAGTTGAAATAAGTTTTCGTCAATAATCCGATCTACTGATTTTTTGTTTATTGATAACACGAAGATTTGCGATATATAGTTTGACGTTTGAATCCCGAATTTCTGGGTGTGGAAAATTTTCTTAACAATAAAAAATTTAAAACTCTTATAGATCGGCTTTATTATTATGTTTTGCATACTTGCATGCCCTCGATTGTTTCTTCTTTCGAAATATTTAGGCTAGCTCACAATGTTATGCCTTTTCACCCCTTCTTTGATCACCTAATTAAAAGTAAATTTTCAAATAGTAACCATATTTGACAGATGTATCTGATTTTGTTAAAAAGGGAATTAAAACGCATTGCCTAGTGTTCATCTAATGCGAAAGTATACGTCATCTACGAGTTCGTGGAGACAAATTAATGATAATATTCCTGCTGATTGAGATTCCAATAAAATCAAAGTCCACCCATATAATATATAGGTTACACAGCGATAATTAAAGAGAAGTTCTATCGTAAAACTCTTTTTTTTTTTTTAAATGTGTCTATATGCACATATAATCTCAGATGTGTGACAACACAATGTATATTGTTTCTTCCTCTATATACTAGTCGCTTCTTCACCAGTCTAGACGCAAATAATTGTGTTCGTCAATGTATATCACAGGTGTTGATAAGTAAAGAATCAATAAACACTAATTGAATAGCATGGACCATTTAGTGTTTTAAAACGTGTTTAAGAATACTCTAGCGATGTCCGAAATGGTTAAATTCTCGAATATAATCATCGAGTTATATGATTGATCATCTCTACGTCTGATCAATAATCTTTCACGTACAAGTTCGATATATGTTGCGTTTCCCATTGTCTGTAAACAAATATGGATGTATCTTGATAGGGCAAAAGCGATTAGCAAAACGAATAAATGGTGTATATGCTAATCATGATTAGCATTAATCATGAGTGTTGGATGTATGGTGGAGCTAATTTCCGTATTTTTATAGTATTGTGGATCATTTGATTTGATCAAAGTTTCTGTAGAGTTCGTTTTATAAATTAATTTAAAATTTACAATATCGATAATCTATCGACTAAGCAGGTATTTTAAATCATATGGGACATTGGTCTGCCCCAGCATGGAATTCTCCGCCGTCAGGCCATTATCAATTTCTTAATTATTTTCCGTACTTCGTTTAGTTAAGTTAGGTATATAATTTGATATACATGTAACAAGGTTGTGTGGGATTTCAAGTTTGGTTCATATCAAATCAACATAGTTAATATATAGCAAGGTGTGAATGTTCAAATTAAAACTGGAGTTTATAAATTAGCATAGACAATAGAGATGTGTCTATCGATTGATCTAGAGCTTAATAGCGAATCATGTATAGGGCAGGATCTATACATATATTGTTCTAATATAGATGGTAAAACGACGATTAACGTTTTCCAACGTAAAATTAAGACAACATTGAGTTCAATCAGACCGAAATACGTACCTTCCAATAGCAAGGCACCATAATCTTGTAAGAAGTTGAAATGTTTTTACCGATTGATTCAACGTTAATGGGCAGTACTTAACAACGTAAATTGATAGAGACTTCGGATATTCTGAGAGTTGTAGTATGTATATTTGTTTATACTTAAGTTTAATGTCTAGTGACTTAGTATTTTTATATAAAATTTTAAAATACTTTTATATACGGATTGCAAATTTTTTCTTTAGCTTTATATAGTCGTTAAACATTCAAGCAAGAAAAATGGGAGTCTCGAGAAAAATACAGAAAAAGGAGAACTCCTGATACCAGTGGCGAGTGGACTTGTGATACTGTATCTTGTGTCCAACATTTGTGCTACAAGGAAAGAATGACTGTAAAATAATATAACCGTCCAAATTTAGGAAATTCAGAAACAGAAGATTAAGATATATGATAAATTTTGGAAAAAAATAATAGTAAAATAGAAAAGGAAAGATAGTATGGCAACTATAACAACAGAAGAAGACATATATAGCTCTCTTTATCTCTTTCTCTTTTTCCCCTCTACCTCTCTCTTTTTAGTCTTTAATAGTACTATTTTTTTGCTTTTCTACTTTCTTGGCAGACCAAAATCTTGGAGAGAAAATGTGATACTTTACTTTAGAACAATGTGATATTTTACTACAAGTATAAACGTATAATTGTATAACTACTATATCTATGAACTCAATATTGTGTTGCAAAAAGAGTAATGTTTTTTAGATGAGTTTTAATAGCGTAATATATTCAAAGTTTTAATTAATGGCAGGACAAATTGTATTATCCGTTCACACAATTTGGATTTAGGTAATAGTGATTTTAAATAATTAAACAGAGTATCAGAGATATGTTTTACCATAACCCATTTCAACAAAGGTCGGCTTTATATGATTTACATAATTTTAATTTAATATGTTGCACCATTCATCCATCTTAATTTTATTTTGATGAAATGTTAGTTTTGAACACTCAGTTTCAGATACATAACCATCCGAATTTCAAAAAGAGAGAAAAAAAAAAAAGAATGGACAAAGAATCAGTTAACTTAAGTAATCTCGATGCAAGAATCAAACGTGTTTCCGCAAAAATGTTCTTGTAGCTCAATACGTTTTTAGTTTTTAAAAGAAAGAGTATATACTATGATTAGTACAACTGCCCAACTGCCAAAAATGTTCTTGCATGCACCTCTGTGGGAAACTGTAAAATTCTCCCAAGTTAGTATTACTCTTGGTTCATTCTGAAAATATTAATTGCACCAACAATAATGTCTCAATTAATTTGTAAAGTTTCAAATGTTAATATTTAAATTAATTTTTGATCTTCAAGCAATTACATTTTTTATCTGTTATTAGACACAACCTTTTTTTTTTACGGGCATGCATTTGACACGTCTTATTGGCTAAATGATTATATAAAAAAACGTCTCGGCTTTTTCTTTGATTGTATTGCTACAAGATGTGATGATAATTTTTTTTTACTAGAGTTGACAAAATCACTCGGCATGTTTATATCAATCATAGATTTCCGTAGAATCATGATTTACGTTCACTTATTCTATAATTCTACAAGATTAATGACAAATACATAAATGATTATGTCATTCCACAGTTTTTTACCTTTTGCAGTTAGATTAAAACTCCTTTAGTATTTTTAAAATAGTTTTAGTTGTCGCTTCTATACTTTATGAATAGAGACTTAAATACTTACTATATATTTTACGATGCCTTGAAGTCTTGAATCCCTAAATCTGACATTTAACTTCTCTATAAACAAAAATTATGAAGGTTAATTATCACTTTATTTTGAAGATAACTTCCAACAACAACAAAAAAATATTGTTGGGAAACAAGTTTGTAACTAATGCGATTTGAATTAGAAAGATGCTAATCAATGGTTCTCTCGCAGTCGTCTCATTAATTAGGTGATAATAAAATTTTGGAAAACAAAACAAAATATACACATTCCATAATATCTAGTAATTATTTAAAAATTCAGCAAAAAATGGAAAAGAAAGCAGAGCAAAGACTATAAACCAAGTCTCTCAGCACTTTAATTTTGTTCAAAATCCGCTGCTTTTACTTTGCCGTTTCAATAAGGACTAAACTCTCTCTCCCACACACAGAAGCAAAAAAAGAAGCTTAAAGACTCTCTCTCTCTAGAATTTCACTTTTACTTTCTCCCTCTAAAATCTGCCCTCATTGTCTCGCCTCTGTCTACTTCAAGAATTGATGTCTCTTCAAAACTTTCTCTTATTTTAAAGTATCTCTCTCCCTCTCTCTCTCTTGGCACACTTTCTTTTTCGCTAACGCCATTATAACCTTCTCTCAAGAACAAAAAGAAAAAGCCCACCATTTGTTCATTCCTTTGTCCCTCTGAGAGAAAAGAGAGAGTCTAAGAATCTAATCTCATTTCTTAGGGAGAAACCCAGATTCTGCATCCTAGCTTACTCTTGTTTGAAGTCTCTGTCTGGTCCGTAGGGAGAAAAATACCCCAATTCCAGTCAAAATCGAGTTTTTTTTGTCATCATCTCTCGCAGTGATTCAAACAGAACTCAAACCTTTTTTCTTACGATCTCTGTAGGTTAATTGGGGGAACATTTACTTCTTTTCTGTGTTTGTTTATGGATGGATTGAGTTTCTGCTAAAGGAGAAAAATCAAAAGAGAAACACACACACTAGTAAAGAAGCAAAAGGAGTAACAATGAGAGAAGAAAAATTCAAGACAAATAAGGTTTCTATTCTTTTTCTCTGTTTCTAAATCTGTGACTATACTTCTTCTTTTTTGCACATCTTGATGCAATCTCAAAATGAACAGTTTATAAAAATTCCTTTTTCTTTTGAACTTTCTGAAACGAAGCTGGCCTGGTCGAAGAAGATGGTCAGGAAATGGTTTAATATAAAAAGCAAAACAGAGGAGTTTCAAGCAGATGATCCTGCTGCTTCTGCTGGTAAAAATCTCTCTCTCCTTCTCTGTCTAACTAAATTTTGTTTACTTCTACTTGTTTTTTTCCTTGACAGTTCTGTTTCAGTTTTCTTTTTGTCTCTTCTGAGATAATCTTTGTTTCTGATATTTGATTAAAGGAGTCGAAGCAGAGCGCAGAAGTAGCTTCTCAGCAGAGAAAGCTCCCAGCACAATCAAGAAGACCAAAACTGGTAAAATCATACATATACTCCACATTTATGATATCATCGAAGCTATAAAAAAAGTTACTGATGATTTCTGGATTTTACAGAGAAGCTCAGTAAGAACTGGGAGCAGCAAGCTCGGCAAAGGAAGATGAATTATGAAAATCCTAGGATCATTGATGTCCAAAACTACAGGTATATTATATACACACGAACACATACACATGTCATAACTATGATCCATTGCTACTGAAATCTCGGTGTTGTTTACTATGAGCAGCATCTTTACTGCTACCTGGAACGTAGCTGGACGCTCTCCTCCTTCTGACCTAAACCTTGATGAGTGGCTTCATTCATCAGCTCCCGCAGATATATACGTGCTCGGGTATGTTTCAAAAGATGTTTTTTTACATGAGTTTCGTTTTAGTCTTTTCCTCAATCTTTGTTCTTTTTAATTTCAGATTCCAAGAGATTGTTCCTCTTAATGCTGGTAATGTCCTTGGATCTGAAGACAATGGACCTGCTCAGAAATGGCTCTCTCTTATCCGGAAAACGCTCAATAACCGACCAGGAACTAGCGGAACCAGCGGCTATCACACGCCTTCTCCTATCCCTGTGCCTATGGCTGAGCTTGATGCTGATTTCTCTGGATCCACAAGGCAAAAGAACTCTACTTTCTTCCACAGGCGCTCTTTTCAGACCCCAAGTAGTACGTGGAACGATCCTTCAATCCCTCAGCCATGTCTTGACCGTCGCTTCAGCGTCTGTGACCGTGTCTTCTTCAGCCACAGGCCAAGTGATTTCGACCCGAGTTTCCGTGGTAGCAGCAGTAGCAGTCACAGGCCTAGTGATTACTCTAGAAGGCCTAGTGATTACTCTAGGAGGCCTAGTGATTACTCCAGGAGGCCAAGTGATTACTCAAGACCGAGTGATTACTCTAGACCAAGTGATTACTACTCAAGACCGAGTGATTATTCACGGCCAAGTGACTTCTCTAGGTCTTCTGATGATGATAATGGTACTGGGGATTCTCCGAGCACTGTCTTGTACTCACCAGGTTCTGCAGCAAACGAGAACGGTTATAGGATCCCGTGGAATTCTTCGCAGTATTGTTTAGTTGCTAGCAAACAAATGGTGGGCGTCTTCTTAACCATTTGGGTGAAAAGTGAGCTAAGGGAACACGTCAAGAACATGAAAGTATCTTGTGTTGGCAGAGGACTAATGGGCTATCTCGGGAATAAGGTTAGACATTTTTTCTTCATTACATATTGCTCTGTTTTGTGTGTGAGGTAGTTTGCCACTTTTGTTTTACAAAGCCTTTGCCTCTTTGGTTCTTTTGTAGGGATCGATCTCAATAAGCCTGTTGCTCCATCAAACCAGCTTTTGCTTCGTTTGTACTCACTTGACTTCGGGACAAAAAGAAGGTGACGAGCTAAAGCGAAACTCTGATGTCATGGAGATACTTAAGAAAACGAGGTTTCCTCGCGTTAAGAGCTCAGAGGAAGAAAAATCCCCTGAAAATATCCTTCAGCATGAGTAAGATTGATGATCTTACTTCAAGAAACATTTTGTTGTTGTTTTTTAACCAGTCTCTTGATCCATTTTATCATATCTTTTTACCAGCCGGATAATATGGCTTGGCGATCTGAACTACCGGATAGCACTGTCTTACCGATCTGCTAAAGCGCTCGTTGAGATGCAGAACTGGAGAGCTTTGCTAGAAAACGACCAGGTACGTTTGTGAGATATACTTGGATCATAATGGTCCGAAGAAGGCGCATCTTATCCGTAAAAATGTGTACTTGCAGTTGAGGATTGAGCAGAAACGAGGCCATGTGTTCAAAGGATGGAACGAAGGAAAGATATATTTCCCACCAACATACAAGTACTCGAGGAACTCAGATAGATATTCTGGAGATGATCTGCATCCCAAGGAGAAACGTCGCACTCCTGCTTGGTAAGTTTCCCTTGTACAACAGCAAGAAAACAAGAAAACTTCTTTTATATGAATCTATTATGATCTGACGTTTGTTTTTATGTTTAAAAAAAAAACAGGTGCGATAGAATATTGTGGTACGGTGAAGGACTGCATCAGTTATCTTACGTAAGAGGAGAGTCAAGGTTCTCGGATCATAGACCGGTCTATGGCATTTTCTGTGCAGAGGTTGAGTCAGCTCATAATAGGTTAAAGCGAACCACGAGTTACTCCGCTTCACGGGTCCAAGCTGAAGAGCTCTTACCTTATTCCCGTGGATACACCGAGCTCAGCTTCTTCTAGAAGAGAAACACACAGATCTTCCTTTTTTTCCGCTCTTCACGGTAATTTTTCTTGTCTTTCATTTCCGTTTTCTTTTGCATCTAAGGTTATAGTTTAAAACTCTTTAGGTTTAAAACTCACCAAACCAGCAAACAGGGACATTAGTAGATTAAAAAAATGGCACTGTGTCAGGGACATGAGCTGTTTAAAACTAAAGAAGTCCACAAGATTATCTGTGGCCTTGATTGGCACATAGAGGAAGTCTATATAGAGAGTGGAGACCAATCTATATAATTCTCTGCATTTATGTGCAGAGGTGTGTGTAATCCCAACCAAGAAATGAGCCACTGCCTATCTCTCAGTTCATTTAAAGTTCAACCAATTGATTTTGATTTCCCCGGACCCAATTGATATTTTGCATCCGGATAAGGAGAACCCAAAAAACATTGAAAGCTTGATAAGGTTGTCGTCCTCAGCATGTTATGAAGTCTTTGTCTTTAATAAATTCAACAAAGATTTAAGCTTTCTTGAACCAGGATTTGTTTTGTGCGATATATTTCTAAAGTTTTTTAATGTTATTTTCACTCATGGTAGAATTGGATTGGCTTTTGTCAGGTGAACAAAAGTGTTTTTGGATCTTTAAGAGTGATGGGGACAATTCCATTGCCTCTTTGACTCAAAGGGAACAGGTTGGTCAAATTATTAATATTTTTGTTTTTGTTTTTGTTTTCTTACAATTTTTCATTTCCGGTTTGCCTTTTAACTCATCTTACCGTGTAATTTTTCGGTTTGCAGGTGTAGAAAGTGTTTTATTAAATTTTTGGCCTCGGTTGACCAATTTTCACATACGGGGGTTCTGTGGTCTGTCCGGTTCATAGTTTTTGCTAACTCTGGTGGATTTGAATTTTTACAGCTACGTTATAAGGTAATAATTTCAGTTGCTATTGATTGGATTATACAATTCTCAGTTATTGTGTAATCTAAACGCTTACACAACTTGTGTTTTGCTTTGTGCAGGCAATCAACTAACCCAGTCAGAAATTGCCAAGTAGACAGATGGAAGTTCTTTTGATTTTATTTAATTTTCATTCTTTTGGTTTAGCACAACTAGGGAAAAGATAGTTCTTTTTTTTTTTTTGTAATCGACTGTAGTGCGTCCCACGGTAATCATATTGTAATGTTTATTATTATATAAGGTGTACGTCAAGTGTAACGAAAATTATACAAAAGAAAAGGAATTTCTATTTTTTTAATTTAATGAAAATTGCCGAAAAGAAAAAGTGAACTGATGCCGTGTCGTAATGATCGTTGGACTGGAAAAAGTTTGGGTTCCTAGATAAACTAATTATCAATCTTGCATTTAAATACAAGTTCCCTAACAAACAATCGAAATCAAATTTACCATAGAGATTTCTATGTTTCATTTTCATTTCAAAAACTATAACCGAGTGAGTTGTGACAATAGGAAACAATAAAGGGTGCCTTAAACAAATCCGAAGTGAATCATAATTGAAAATTTAATTCTCTTGTCAAACCAATTAGTTTATTCTACGTAAAAGTATCGCAATTAAATTCAAACTAAATAGGAAGAGTTTTTTCTTTTAATATAAAAATAGGCATATGCTAACCTAATGGTGAGCTTTGTTACCGGAATTTAGATGAAATGTTGTTTTCACCAAGTTCTAAGATTTTGTTTTCCAACGAATTCAAAGATTCTAAAATTTCGTTAGGAACTTTTTCAAAAACCGAGATTTCGAAATGTGTATACTAGTATAACTTTTGTAAAATGAATATTATATTTATGTGAGAGACAGAGACTGGACCAGTTAATGTAGAAGGGAATGATTAAAAACTAAAAAAGAGAGAGCCTGAAAGTGAAGAGAGTGTTTTGTGTAAATCATGCTTTGTCTTTTTCCTGTTTCCTCATGCTTTGTCTTCTTTCAGCTTTTGTTGATCACATTCACAACAACGCTTGTCAATATTTTAGTATTAAACGAAGATTCTTGTAAATTTTGGAGCCTTATGATTAATTACACAGACAATGATCAGTTGTGTTTTTTCCAAGAGAATTACTGTAAAGAAAAAAAACATTCACAATGGAAGGGAAAGAACATGTTGTTCAGAAGGCTAACTAGTTATAATAATCTCGTTTAAGCAACATATTTCTCCTAGTAATGTTTTTTTTCATACAACTTAACTAAAAAAATACGAAAAGAAAGTCCACTATTTATATTTAAAAAAGCTGATGCGTTTCACCAATCTAGATTTAATTTTTCTTTGTTCTGCTTAGATACAGATTTAGATATAAAGATCTTTTTTATAAAAACCTAAATAATGAGAATGATATCTTATGCACCATTACCTCTTAAACAATACGTTGAGCCATAAAAAAAATATATTCAGATAAATCAGTAAATTGTGGAATAATTTCCTTGCATATACGGTCACTTATGAGTCACCAGGAAAAATATAATGCTTTATAAACTAATTTATGTTCTCATTTGATGTTCAGATACATGGATTTTTCTTTTTTCTTGTTATAACTAGAGTAAAACTAGCTAAAGTTATGCCAATATTACATTGAATATTCAGGTGATATATCGATTATAACCAGAAATATTGAAAAGGAGCAGCCTTTATTCAAGAAAAATATTGATCAACCATCTACATATATATATAATGGTTTGTGATGTATACGAGTCAATATAAGGTAAAATTATGAATTTATCTTTATAAGGATAGATAGTGTTTCTCTTATAAAAGAAGGTCAAAGCTTATTGTAAAAATAAAAAATACAATATAATAAAATTGCATAAGATTAAAGAACATGGATTTGATTGATATAGGCTTTTGAGAGTGGAAACTGGAAAGGATAGGCTAGCAGACTAACCAAAACAGCATGCCTCTTATCTTCATTTTTACCAATTCCACAGTTTTTTTGTTGCATTATTTTATATCTTTTTGATTTACTGTGTGTTTAGGAATTTTTTGTTTTTAAAAAAAAATCATTTACAAGAACAAAAGCCATCGGGTCTGAAAAGACACTCAGGGTAGGCAACATAGTGTCACTTCACTCAGAAAAGAAACAAAAATGAAATCTACAATGCTATAGATTCCTGTTGTTACCCATCTAGGTTAGCAATTTGTACTAATATCTTTCAATTTTGTCTAGGGCTTAGAACGAAATTTCATTTGGTAAACACATAATTCTTGATTGGCACATATGTCGTGCACAATATCACCATTGAATCGCCACGCGGTGATTGAATCGACTCTGATTGACTATCAGTGTTAAAGACATACTTCCTCTGTACCAAATTGTTTGTTGTTTTAGTTAAAAGCACGCAGATTAAGAAACTATCATTACCATTATTCTAACCAATCACAAAAGATACTTTATAATATAAATAATCATAAAATAATAAATAAATATTAACTTTGCAAAGAAACTTGTAAAAAAACAAATAAAATAGAACAAGAAAAAACATCTAAAACAACATACAAATTGGAACATAGGGAGTATATAACATCGTTGGGTCTTCAAAATATAATAATATATATAGAATATAAACCTGTATTTGTAGCAAGATCATGTGAACTTTTTACATATCGATTGATCAAATACAAATATTAATTTCACCATCATTCCATGAATAAACCTTCCTTATGACGCTGTATTTTCAATTATACCTAAAGGCTAAAGCCAATCATCTAAATCTGTAGATTTGATTTGTAATTATAGGTTACAATAATGATTTCTAGTATTTCGACGCGGAATAACTTGGATGATCACATATATTTGATATGCATGTAACTAATTATTACGTCTCCAAATATCAAGTCTTAGAACATAAGCAATGATCAGTGTAGAAATAATTAACAAGATAAAATGAGAAATTTACTTAAACTACCACCAACAAAGTTGGTTCCACGTAAAACTTGTGTTCTTACTTCTTCATGTAAACTAGCTACATAAAAGTTCCAAGCTGAATGAACCGTTAAATATAAATAGACAGTAATATATCATAAATAAAACATTTATTTTAGCAAATCTATTAAGATCAAATGATTTTTTGAATGTAAGATCCATTTTTAAAGTTTATATGGGTTGAAGTAAGAAAAAAAAGTAAAAGTTTATGAGGAAAGAAAACATCTGACGGTTTTTATCAATTGGAAATCACCAAAATGTACATCTTTTTTATTTAATCTCGTGAAAAGTTTTAAGAAAAGAAATTCACGTTGATAAAATAAAATCTGTAAACCGATACATGATACACACAATATTACACATTTTTGTCTGTTGTTTGTTGTTTTTGGATAAAAGATCATATTTTTTTTTTGGTCAAGGGATAAAAGATCATTAAAACTCATAAATGATAAAAGGAGAATACAATCAAGGCACTTGTCACACGTTCATCCTAGTCATAAATATATGGGCTTAAAATTCGAAGCCCTTGAGATCTCGGCGCCTCGAAAGCCCATTTCAAAGGGCCCAACTTTCAGTCCACGTGTTTTTTTGTTTTTCCTAGGCGAAATTGATTCCAAGTTCCCAACTAAAGCAAATTCTGTGACTTTTCAGTCTTCACTCACTCTTTTCATGTTTTCCTTTGGAGCCTGCGTTGGTCTGGCTTCGATGTTTCTCCAGTTCTTGGCGTGATCGAAGCAACGAGTATCAGCCATTTTGTTACTGTTCTTAGTACGTATGATCTAAAGCTCATAGCTCTGTGGATTTCGTTTGATCTCACGCTCCATGTCGTTTCGGTGTTAGGGTTTTTGGGTTTTACCATGCGCTGAATTCTCGCTACTCAAAATCCGGTAGCATCATCCTATTCGAAATTCTGATTCCGTAAGCTTTGCGAACCTTTCAATGATTAGGTTAGGAGAAAATTAGAGTCGTGTTCTGATCCTGTGGTTTTGGCAATTACCACTGGCATCAAACTGTGTTTATGTGTATGTCTCTCGCATATGTTTTGATCATTACAGATGGCGTGTTGTCGAAATGTGTAATTTGTTTCTTTGAGAAATATATAATAAACCGTGCATCTGTTTCAGATTCTCATCAGCAATGAGCGTGAGTGGATACAAGTCGGATGACGAGTATTCTGTAATCGCGGACAAGGGAGAGATTGGATTTATAGATTATCAGAACGATGGCTGCTACAATCCACTAGATGAAGGTCCAGTTGTTATCTCTGCTCCTTTCCCGTTCAAGAACGACAAGCCTCAATCAGTAACTGTTGGAGAGACTTCGTATGACTCCTTCACCATCAAGAACACTATGGACGAGGCTGTGGATCTGTGGACAAAGATCTACGCTTCAAATCCCGAGAATTCATTTACCCTTTCCATCTTGAAACCGCCTTCGAAAGATTCCGACGTAAAGGAGAGACAGAGCTTTTACGAGACCTTTACTCTGGAAGACAGGATGCTTGAACCTGGCGACACTCTGACTGTCTGGGTCTCATGTAAGCCGAAGGACATTGGTTTGCATACGACTGTTATCAGTGTTGACTGGGGAAGCGACAACGTTGAGCGGGTTGTTTTCCTTTTAGCTGAGGATAAGATATCGAGGTCTCTGGCTACTAAGCGGCCTTACTCCAGGAATAAAAGGGCTCCAAAGAAAGATTTTGCTGTCGATAATTACGTGACGGGAGCACGCCCGTTAAAGGCGCCAGCACGCAAGTATAAAAATAGGCTTCCTCTGTATGAAATTCCAAAGGAGACTAGAGAGATGCTTGAGAGGAAGGAAGTCCCGGATGATTTGAACGATGGTCTAACAGTTAAAAACTATGCAACCTACTTCAAAACTTTACTTATTATGGAAGAACTACAGCTCGAGGTATTCTCATTGTTTCTAATTTTTGTTATTAGCGGGAACTTGTTAACCTCTTGTATTTTGCCATTAATCATGTAACTTTTTTCTGTGGTTTAGGAAGACATGCGAGCGTATGATATGGAGAATGTTTCGATGAGGAGAAGGGGTCTCTATTTGTCCCTCGAAGTTCCTGGCCTTGCTGAGAGAAGACCTTCCCTTGTCCATGGAGACTACATCTTTGTAAGACATGCCTATGATGATGGCACTGACCAAGCTTATCAGGTTTTGTTTTTGATTTACCTTTTCATTGTTTCATATCACTTTCAGCCTCATGACTCCAAATATGATTCACCATTTATCTTCTGGAGGAGTAAAAAATTGAAAACATTTTTCTCACAGGGATTTATACACCGCGTAGAGGCGGATGAAGTGCACTTGAAGTTTGCCTCTGAGTTCCACCTTCGCCACGCAACTAGGAGTGTCTATAATGTGAGGTTCACATACAACCGAATCAACACCAGAAGGTTGTATCAGGCTGTTGATGCGACAGAAAAATTAAATCCAAACTTCCTTTTTCCATCCTTGAAATCCGGGAAAAGGATGATAAAGACAAAACCCATCGTGCCCATTTCACCAGCTCTTAATGCAGAGCAGATTTGTTCCATTGAAATGATTCTTGGCTGCAAAGGAGCACCACCATATGTGATCCATGGACCTCCTGGGACTGGGAAAACCATGACATTGGTGGAGGCGATAGTTCAACTCTATACAACTCAGAGAAATGCTCGGATTCTTGTCTGTGCTCCTTCCAATAGTGCAGCTGATCACATTTTAGAGAAGCTCCTTTGTCTGGAGGGAGTTCGAATCAAGGACAACGAAATTTTCAGGCTGAATGCAGCTACTCGTGCCTATGAAGAAATCAAACCTGAGATTATCCGCTTTTGCTTCTTTGATGAGTTGATTTTCAAGTGCCCTCCTCTCGAAGCTTTGACTTGTTACAAACTCGTTGTGTCAACATATATGAGTGCATCCCTTCTTAACGCAGAAGGTGTGAATCGTGGTCACTTCACTCATATATTCTTAGATGAGGCTGGTCAAGCTTCAGAGCCAGAAAACATGATTGCTATTTCAAATCTCTGCTTGCCAGAAACTGTGGTAGTGCTTGCTGGAGATCCAAGGCAGTTGGGTCCGGTAATATACTCAAGAGACGCGGAGTCACTCGGCTTGGGGAAATCCTACTTAGAAAGACT
Organism: Isatis tinctoria; assembly: GCA_010577795.1. NCBI lineage: Eukaryota > Viridiplantae > Streptophyta > Magnoliopsida > Brassicales > Brassicaceae > Isatis > Isatis tinctoria. Next base: position 1,966,577 of record CM021244.1, on the reverse strand, counting down.
CTTTGAGTGCGATTATTACTGCGAAGGCGATGAGAATTATGTGACAAAGCTAGTCAAGAACTACAGATGCCACCCAGAGATTCTTGATCTCCCATCAGAGCTGTTCTATGATGGAGAGCTGGTAGCTTCCAAAGAAGACACAGACTTTCTTGCCTCATTAAACTTCCTTCCAAACAAAGAATTCCCAATGGTTTTCTATGGGATCCAAGGATGCGATGAGAGGGAAGGTAACAATCCGTCATGGTTCAACCGTATAGAGATCAGTAAAGTTATAGAGACAATCAAGAGATTGACAGCAAATGACTGTGTGCAAGAAGAGGATATCGGAGTTATAACTCCTTACAGGCAGCAAGTAACGAAGATCAAGGAGGTTCTCGATAGGTTAGAGATGACTGAAGTCAAAGTCGGTAGCGTGGAGCAATTTCAAGGGCAAGAGAAACAAGTAATCATTATCTCAACTGTAAGATCTACAATAAAACACAACGAGTTTGATAGAGCCTATTGTCTGGGATTCTTGAGTAATCCAAGGAGGTTTAATGTCGCAATCACCCGTGCAATCTCTCTGCTAGTGATCATCGGAAACCCACATATCATATGCAAGGTACTACTTGCTTGCTTCTTCCGGACAAGAAAATAGTGCGGTGTCATAATTCCAAACCTCTGAACTAATGTTGAACTGTTTTATGAAACAGGACATGAATTGGAACAAGCTTTTGTGGCGATGTGTGGATAACAATGCTTACCAAGGATGCGGTTTACCAGAGCGGGAAGAGTTTGAGGAGGAACCATTCAATCAAGAAGGAAGCAGCAATGCTCCTCAATACTCTGTAGAAGAAGCGTGGAACAAGAGTGGCGAGGTCAACAATGACGGCACAAAGGAGAAAAATGAATGGTCTGATGGATGGAACAACAATGGTGGTGGGACGAAGGAAAAAGATGAATGGTCTGATGGGTGGAACAACAATGGTGAGGGGAATAAGAACAAAGACGAATCGTCTGATGGGTGGAACAACAATGGTGGCACAAAGGAAAAAGGAGAATGGTCTGATAGTTGGAACAACAATAATGATGGGACTAAGAATATAGACGAATGGTCTGATGGTTGGAACAACAATGATGGCACAAAGGAAAAAGGAGAATGGTCTGATAGTTGGAACAACAATAATGATGGGACTAAGAATATAGACGAATGGTCTGATGGTTGGAACAACAATGATGGCACCAAGGAAAAAGGAGAGGGGTCTGATGGTTGGAACAACAATAGTAGCACCAAGGAGAAAGAAGAATGTACTGATGGTTGGGAAAATGGCGGCGGTGGTAAAGAGATAATGAATGGTGGTGAATTCGAAACCAGAGGTGATTTTGTAGCCAAGCAGGAAGATGAATGGTCTGATGGTTGGAAGTAAATTGATAAAAGTATATCGTTAAGGAAATAATGTTGGCGAATGAATAAATGCTACTTTGGATTTGTTCGTATGTTCTCAGTCTAATCGTCTGGAACCTCTGTTTTTATTTTAGCTTTTTGCGGAGGCTCATTTTATATGCATTTAATTTGGTGCAGATAAATTTGTGGAAACTGCTTTATTAATAAGAGAGAGATTAACATCAAATACACATAACTTAAGACATTATTTAACCAGAAATCAGATAAATGTGCAAGTGATGAAAACCTCTTAAGCGATACTATATAATTGGGTTTAAATCAGAAGAAATTGATAATCTCAAAGGCGAAAAAAGCCAATAGAAGAAGCGGAAGCTTGTGAGAGTAGTGCGCAGAGGAAGGCGACGAGGCTGAAGGAGTTGAGGCCGTAGGGTTTCCCCCGTTGCCCGTTACGGGAAAATCCTGGTCTGCGTAATGACAGTAAACTCGAATGTGTTAGTAATAAATAATGAGAAAATTCTTAGAATAAAACGCTTTTTATGTTTTTAAGTAAAAATATGTGATTTAGCTTTACCATCAGGAGTTATCGAACTTGTGGCAAAAACAAATATATGAGAAAACATATGATGCCTCTTGTTGCAAAGTACCGCGTGTGATCCTATGGGCCGTTTCTAAGGCCCAGAGTGCAGAATTTGATTATATGTTGATTTTGTTTTTTTCCTCGCTCCGTGCCTTTTGTTTTCTCTCGCCCGCCCACCCAAAGTTAGTATAAAAGCATCTGCAACGAGAGAGGGAAAAAAAAAAAAAGGCATCTGTTCTTCTGAAATCTCTAGAAGTTGTAAAGCGGCAGCCTAGGGTTATACTATCCATGGCCGAGTCCTCGATGAAGAGAGCCGCCCCCAGAGCAACCATGGGCGTTAGACGTAGCGATCACTTCGTCGAGAGATGCGCCGCTAGAGTAATCTTCTTCTCCTTATGGCTTTCTTATCCTCTGTCTCTTCACAAATTATACGTATCTACGTTCTGATTACATCTGTTGTACTTTATTTAGGGATTGAATGCGTTCGATGATAATATCTTGGAGGCGCTGTCGGGACTGCCCGGGTAAATCCATGTTTTGATTTGTGTATGTAATCTATGTGCTAAAATTGATGCTGATGAATATTATATACCTTGTGCAAATTAGGGCTAGGATCTCCGTTGAGGGATACGACGTTTCGCTTCCTGAGCATGATATCAAGAAAGCTTTGTTTAATCACTTCGATTCACATGGCGAGCTCTATGATGTTACGATTCCCAGAGACCCTGAAACCGGTCTTGTCGACAGGTTTGTGGATTATTTGTGACAAAACAAATTGTGAATTTTTACCATCTCAAGCTTAGAAAAACCATTGGTCTTTGTTTTCTTCTTATACCAGACGAGCTTTCCTATATGTTTACGGACACGGCGCAGAAAAGAGGGTGTTGGCCCTTAATGGAAGTCGCATGGGAGGATGCACTCTCCTTGTTCAGGTTGCACCCCCCGAAGATGACTTGGTGATTGCTCGTTATCTAGCTTGTCTTACTGCTGAAGTGGAGGCTGACGAAAGATGGTAAATATATTGATGCCTTTTTTTTTTTCCTGGTATATTTGGGTTGTAACATGTTTGTTAACCTGCAATTTAACTTTTGCAGTTGGTTTGGCATTAAAGTTGAGGGATTTGACACTTCGCTTCCTGCGGATCTTATCAAGAGCACTTTGATTGATCATTTCTCTTCATGTGGAGCCATCACACATTTTTTTCTTCCCACACTCTGTGAGTGTGACGTGGATGACGAGGAGTGTGACGGGGAGTGTGACGGGGCTACCCCCATCGGGTATGTGGCTTTTTTCTTCCATGGCTTTTTCTTTCTCCCAAGCTAACTAACTATTCTTTTTTTTTTCAGGGAGGCTCATATATATTTTTCTGGACAAGCCGCAGAAGATAGGGCGCTTACACTTGACAAGAGTGTCATGGAAGGACGGAAGTTGGTTGTTACGCAGTTACCTACAGCGCTAAATGTCCGTCACCTTCACCCTTACTTTGGCTTGCCAGGTAATGAACTTTGCTTACCTTGATTCTTGATTTCAAAGTTCGCATGACTTGGTTGTTTCTTGGTTTCAAAGTTCTCATGACTTCCTTGTTTATTTGTGTGTAGCTCATACACTTGAGATGGCTGACGAGATCAACAGGAAGGTCATGGATTTGAAGAGGATCAGGAGGATGGTGTAGAAAGCGCAAATATTACTCTCTCGAGTGTTTGGTTTGGTGTTATTTTTTATTTTTGGCCAACTTGTTTTATTACTGATTAGTTTATATCTGAGTTTACAATAGCTTGAAGAAACAAAGGACAAGAATGAAAAATGTTCCAATTAGAGTTAGCTATTAGAGCTTGGTTTGGTGTTATTTAAATCGTGTGAGACAATGCTTTTTTTTTTTTTTTTAATTATTTGTACTTTGGGTTGTCAAAGTGTGTGTGAGGGCGATAAACATATTTTCAATATTTAAAATTATCTTAGTATTATATTTAGTATTATCTCCACATTGCAAAATTTAATAACATAAGCAAGCCAGGATTCGTTCGTATGTTCTCTCAATCTCTCTCTCTCTCTCTCTCCCTATCTTTGGAACCTCTGTTTTTATTTTAGCTTTTAGCGGAGGCTCATTTTATATGCATGCAATCACATTTAATTTGGTGCAGATAAATTTGTGGAAACTGCTTTATTAATACGTGAACATCAAATACACATAATTTAAGACATTGTTTAACCAGAAATCAGATAAATGTGCAAGTGAAGAAAACCTCTTAAGCGATACTATGTAATTGGGTTTAAATCAGAAGAAATTGATAATCTCAAAGGCGAAAAAAGCCAATAGAAGAAGCGGAAGCTTGTGAGAGTAGTGCGCAGAGGAAGGCGACGAGGCTGAAGGAGTTGAGGCCGTAGGGTTTCCCCCGTTGCCCGTTACGGGAAAATCCTGGTCTGCGTAATGACAATAAACTCGAATGTATTAGTAATAAATTCCGAGAAAAATGCTTAGAATAAAACACTTTTTATGTTTTCAAGGAAAAATATGTGATTTAGCTTTACCATCAGGAGTCATCGAACTTGTCGGAGAAGTAGCCGGACCGAAAGAAACAGGGCCTGCGATTATTAAACGTATATCAATGAATAGATGAGACTATGTTAATAGAGAAAGGTCACTAAAACGTATTTGAACCGGTCCGGGTCTTTCGGGAATAGACTAGAAAAATATTGGTTACAAATTTATGAGAAAAATGTTTAGGAGAGTTGGAGTTTTGTTACTTTACCTTGAGGAGTTTGCGTTACTGTAGGAGAAGTGGTTGGACCGAGAGACGGCCCTGTGAGTTATTCACAATGAGCAATTTGGTTAAACGTATATCAAAAAGTAATTTGTAAAGAGATTCGAATAAACTCAATAAAATTATTATCTGAAACATTTACCTGGAGCAGGAAGAGGTGCTGCAGAAGCTGGAAAATTTTACAAGTATTTACGTTAGAAAATCTATAGGATATGTCGATATGTAAATATAGAACACCAAAAACATACTCATATTAATGGACTCATATATATTTTTTTCTGAAAAAAACAACAGATACCTTTGCATTTAACGGGGACACCAGGCATGCCACATGCACGAGGAAGAGAGATGGCAAGAGTTCGGTTAATTGGGAGATTGATTGGCACACTTGCCGTTACAATCAGACACAAACAGTCCATACCGGTTCCGGTTAACGATTTAAGGGCCCCACAACAATCCGAAGTCGGAGAAGTACCACCTCCCGTTAGAAAATTCATGCACCCCGTTACGCTCGAGAGCATGGTTGGTGAACATGGAGTATTGATCTGAGCAAGAATCAGTATTGGAGAGTTCGAAAGCAGAGATAAGATTAGAGCTGAGATTAGGACAATTTTGGGATCCATTCTGCTGTGTGGGTTTAGGTTAGGCAAATTGAATATTTTTTTCTCTGTTTAAGAAAATAAATAAAATTCCGTTTTGTGGAAATCAAATGAAATGGTTTTATGATTTCGAGGTGTGAATGATATATAGCGGGTACGTAGACAAGGGAAATTGGTTTTAGTTTGTGGAAATTGGTTTTAGTTTTGACTTTTGAAGCTCAACTACCTTAACTAACTTTTACCAGTGGCTTGTTTTTTTTTAGTTTGCTTCCTTTTCTAAAAATTGAATTCTAGATTTGCATCTATTATTATAGTCAAAGCATTTATTTAAGGTTATATACTCAAATAACACTAGAAGGTTTCTTCAAGCCATAATTTCCACGATTTTGGTTATATACCTTTTTGGTTAGAAATATAACTATCATAGTGTTGTCATAATTATCTTTCTAACCAACATTTAATATTATGATCCAGTTGTAAGAAAATCGAAACCATTTGCCTGAAATCTAATGGTCATTCTACTCATTGTCGAGTTGAGGGGTTTGAGTTTGACCCAATTTCTCCGAGTTTGGGATTAAAGAAGGCCTTTATATTGGCAAAAATATACAACAACAAAATGTTAAAGCCAAAATAGTCAAACACTAGTATCAATTTTTTAGGAAGTACTTCAAATTTGTATCAGATCAATAGTGACGTGCCGATAAAGAAAAGGATTATACCGTATCGTGATTACATTAACGAGATGGCGTGTCACTTTTCTAATATATTGTTGAGTAATCTAAGGTTCCTACTTCTTTCCCAAATAAAGTAATTTCGAAACTTTGGTAATACTAACTTTGTTGAACTAATTAAACACAATACTTCTAATGGGATGTAGATGAAGAGACGTGATTTTGGGTTGGTCGGTGTTTCCAAAGAAACTTAAATTTTTTTCTCTCAAGTTGCTACAAATATTTCTATAACAACAAGCTAACAACAACAACAAAAGTTTCCACAAAGATTCTCAAAGTTTGGTTACTTACATACTACTTTGGACAAAACAAAAGGATAATGTACTTATTCGTTTTTATTTGGTAAACAAGTTTTTTTTTTTTTGAATGGCCGGGTTAGTGCCCCCGAGTTTTATTGAATAAAAAATAAGTTTACACACAGACTTGTCTAACCACCAACATCATCTGTCCATAAAGAAACAACAACATCTGGAATAAAATCAAACAAATGAAGTCCTAACGGTAAAGAAAAAGCATAGTTCTCTAATCCATCGGCAAGGCGATTAGCTTCTCTGTGCACATGCGTAATCTTGACTATCCAATCTCTTGATAAGAAGCCATAGCACAAACGTACTAGGAAAGACAGGGGATGAGCATCACCAATCCCTGCCCGAAGAAACCCACCACGATTTGGTAAACAAGTTTTGTATCAATTAAAAGGATAAACTAAATAATCTAAACGCCATTAATTCAACTGGTAAGATGCAGTATTAATTATAAAGTAATATTATATGTGTTTGTAAAGCCTTCATTTTGGAGTTGGGTTTGTTAGTTAACATTAATTGGGTTGGCTTTTGTCCGATGATTATTAATTGATTAGAAAGAACTTGTGAAGTGTTTTGGAATAAGTCGTAAGGAATCATTAAGAGCGTTTGACGTTTCGTTAAAACTTAAAACAATGTCGATGAACTAAGACATGATCGAGTATATATACGAACGCCAGAGTTCGATGGAGTTCAAGCACCGCCTTGCCTTCGTTTGAGTTATGTGTTACCACCTAGATCCACTGCTTGAGGCCAATTATCACTTATTAGCGCTTATATTTTGCATGTCTTTACGATCAACCAACTATGGTGGTACAATGGTTGAAGATTTTCAAGATTTTCATATGGGGTGGATATCAAACACTACAAGAAAACAAGCAAATTCCCACGGACGAATTCCTCAGAATTCCGTTGGAATTAGTGTATTCCGACGGCATATTGAGGAACTCTTCCGTCGGAAAAAAGTCGTCGGAATATTGAATTCCGTCGGAATTTCCTCGGAAATTTCCGACGGAATTCCGAGGAAAGCAAATTCCGAGGAAAAAGCGAGGAACACAATTCGTCGGATGGGTCCGTCGGAAGTTTCCGACGGACGCCGACGTCAGGCGTTTCCGTCGGGAGTTTACGACGGCAGGGGTCCGTCGCTAGTTTCCGACGGACGCTTTCCGTCGGAAATTTCCGACGGACGCCTTCCGTCGGAAATTTCCGACGGAATGTATCCGTCGGAAATTTCTGACGGAATGTATCCGTCGGATATTTCCGACGGAAGGCGTCCGTCGGAAATTTCTGACGGAATGTATCCGTCGGATATTTCCGACGGAAGGCGTCCGTCGGAAATATTTAAAAATTAATTTTTTAAAAAAATAAATTTTTTAAAAAAAAATTATTTCTTAAAAGAAAAGATATTAGAAAATTAAATTTGAAAATATAAAATGAAATATGAAATATATAAAATTGAAAGTCTTACAAATAAAAAAAAACATTCCGAAGTTTTTGAAAAAAAAAAAAAAACTACGGGTTTTGGGTGTTCGGGTCGTGCAAGGTCGGGAAATCGACGTTCGGGTGCAACCTCCTCATCATTTCCATCATCTGCTCGTTCAGCTTCATCTGTGCCTCGAAGCTCGCCTGTTGGGTCGCCATCTGAGTCTCCAACGCAGAAATGCGTTGGTCCTTGTCCTGCAGCTGACCCATAAGTGCTTCGGGATCAACAAAGGGCGGGGCTGCAGCAGAAGACGTAACTGACCGTGACGGACGAGCCAAACCCACCATTCTGCCCTTCTTCTTTGGAACCGACTGAAATAGAAAATAACCAAAATGTAAATAATAATTAAGATTGGAACCGATTGAAATAGAAAAATAAAAAATAGTAAATAATAATTGAGATGAAATGAAACTTACCTTTTGAACGATTTTGTTGATCTGATCCCGAGGCAATTGGGAACCCGTTGAATCTTCGTCTTCGATTGGAAGCTGAGACGCTGCTTCTTCCACCTGACTGTTGATGAGGTCGACGACACCCTTCACGACAACGTCATCGATCTCGCCGGTATGCTTGTTCGTATACGCCTTTTTCAGTAGCGCGAAATCATCAACCGGCTCACCATCATTTGCTTCCACCTTGATATCAATATAAATATTAGTAATTAGAAGAAAAATTGAGAATTTTAAATTTCAAAAATTATAAAATTATTAAATAGAATAAAAAGCGATTGAAGTTACCATGCGATCTCTCAGAGTGGCTTGGGACTGAGCACCCAAGTTGTGCTTGTAGATGCCCTTTCCTTTACGATCGCTCTTGCGGTTGGTGGAATTGGTGGAAGGAGTCGATTTCGTCTCGTCTTTACTCCAATGCTCAATCAACTGTGCCCAGACGTCGAGGTTCATTAACTTTGGGACCTTTTTTTAAAAAAAAATGTTAGATTAATTAAAATATAATGTAATAAATTTTAAAAAGGTTTTAAAAATAAAAAAGCAAACCTTGTTCTTTCGCCACTTCTTCTTCCACTCGTAAATTTGATAACCATAGTTGGTCATAACTTTGTGGACGAAGTGATAATAGACAAACGCCGTATAATCGGGATTCCAGTTGAATTCTTGCTGAAAAAAGAAACAATTAGTAGAATATTTATATTGAAAAAAATTTAATTGAAAAAATTGAAAAACGATTTTAAAAATTGAAAAACGTTTTAAAAAATTGAGAAACTATTTAAAAAAAATAAAAAACGAACTTAAAAATTAAAAAACGTTTTTAAAAGTACAAATAATTGCAAAAAAAACTAAAAATAGAACCTAAAATCCGCAATTCAATCCTAAACTATCCATCTAACAACCTAAAATCCTAAACTATCCATCTAACAACCTAAAATCCGAAACTATCCACCTAAAATATGAAGTTCAAATCGACCCTTACATGATTTGAGAGAGGAAGACGGCGAGAGAGGAGGCGAGAGAGGACGGCGAGAGAGGAGGCGAGAGAGGACGGCGAGAGAGGAGGCGAGAGAGGACGGCGAGAGAGGAGGCGAGAGAGGAGGCGAGAGAGGACGGCGAGAGAGGAGGCGAGAGAGGAGGCGAGAGAGGAGCCGAGAGAGCACGGCGAGAGAGGAGGACGAGATGAGAGAGAGGAGGAGATGAGGTTGAGAGAGAGGAGGAGATGAGGTATGCGGCGGAGAAGAAGAAGAAGAAATAGAGTTAGGTTTATATTTATGATTCCGACGGACAGGGTTCGTCGGAATTCCGTCGGAATCATTAAATGTAAACCTAACCCGCGGATGTCGAAATAATTCAAGCGCTTTGGTTTTCCCGGTACGTACATTTCCGACGGCTCTATGTTTCCTCGGAATTTCCTGGGAAAATTCCGAGGAAATTCCGAGGAAATATGTTTTTTTATGTATTTCCTCGGAATTTCCTAGGAATTTTCCCACGAAACTCCTAGGAAACATGGTTTGGGGTTTCAAATTCCGATTTTTTTTTTCAGAACTTCATTTTTAATACAATTTCAATTCATACCATTGAGGATACTTTGTATAGATGATCATAAACCATGAAATAACAAAATTAAAAAATAATAGTAAGTATTTCCTTTAACGTTTGTTAAAGTGTAGAAGTGTTTATCTTATGTTGTGTGATTTTTGTTCGAGCAATCGTAAAAGTGTTTGTTATTGTGTAAAACACTAAGGTTTGACTTCATAATCTAGTTAGGACACTCAATGAAGGTTAGATATGTGTTATTCGATACGCAAAACGTGGTTCTCGGTTATAAAACCCCATTTCCTAGGAATTTCCTGGGAAAATTCCTAGGAAATTCCGAGGAAATTCCAAAAAACATCCAGTTCCTAGGAATTTCCTGGGAAAATTCCTAGGAAATTCCGAGGAAATATGTTTTTTTATGTATTTCCTCGGAAATTCCTAGGAATTTTCCCAGGAAATTCCTAGGAAACATGGTTTGGGGTTTCAAATTCCGATTTTTTTTTTCAGAATTTCATTTTTAATACAATTTCAATTCATACCATTGAGGATACTTTGTATAGATGATCATAAACCATGAAATAACAAAATTTAAAAAATAATAGTAAGTATTTCCTTTAACGTTTGTTAAAGTGTAGAAGTGTTTATCTTATGTTGTGTGATTTTTGTTCGAGCAATCGTAAAAGTGTTTGTTATTGTGTAAAACACTAAGGTTTGACTTCATAATCTAGTTAGGACACTCAATGAAGGTTAGATATGTGTTATTCGATACGCAAAACGTGGTTCTCGGTTATAAAACCCCATTTCCTAGGAATTTCCTGGGAAAATTCCTAGGAAATTCCGAGGAAATTCCAAAAAACATCCAGTTCCTAGGAATTTCCTGGGAAAATTCCTAGGAAATTCCGAGGAAATATGTTTTTTTATGTATTTCCTCGGAATTTCCTAGGAATTTTCCCAGGAAATTCCTAGGAAACATGGTTTGGGGTTTCAAATTCCGATTTTTTTTTTCAGAATTTCATTTTTAATACAATTTCAATTCATACCATTGAGGATACTTTGTATAGATGATCATAAACCATGAAATAACAAAATTTAAAAAATAATAGTAAGTATTTCCTTTAACGTTTGTTAAAGTGTAGAAGTGTTTATCTTATGTTGTGTGATTTTTGTTCGAGCAATCGTAAAAGTGTTTGTTATTGTGTAAAACACTAAGGTTTGACTTCATAATCTAGTTAGGACACTCAATGAAGGTTAGATATGTGTTATTCGATACGCAAAACGTGGTTCTCGGTTATAAAACCCCATTTCCTAGGAATTTCCTGGGAAAATTCCTAGGAAATTCCGAGGAAATTCCAAAAAACATCCAGTTCCTAGGAATTTCCTGGGAAAATTCCTAGGAAATCCGAGGAAATATGTTTTTTTATGTATTTCCTCGGAATTTCCTAGGAATTTTCCCAGGAAATTCCTAGGAAACATGGTTTGGGGTTTCAAATTCCGATTTTTTTTTTCAGAATTTCATTTTTAATACAATTTCAATTCATACCATTGAGGATACTTTGTATAGATGATCATAACCATGAAATAACAAAATTTAAAAAATAATAGTAAGTATTTCCTTTAACGTTTGTTAAAGTGTAGAAGTGTTTATCTTATGTTGTGTGATTTTTGTTCGAGCAATCGTAAAAGTGTTTGTTATTGTGTAAAACACTAAGGTTTGACTTCATAATCTAGTTAGGACACTCAATGAAGGTTAGATATGTGTTATTCGATACGCAAAACGTGGTTCTCGGTTATAAAACCCCATTTCCTAGGAATTTCCTGGGAAAATTCCTAGGAAATTCCGAGGAAATTCCAAAAAACATCCAGTTCCTAGGAATTTCCTGGGAAAATTCCTAGGAAATTCCGAGGAAATATGTTTTTTTATGTATTTCCTCGGAATTTCCTAGGAATTATTGAATTCGCCCCACGGCTGCCCCACCGGGTCTCTAACGGGTACAAACTTTCCTCGGTATCTTAGAAATATCTGTCGGTTTTTTCCCACGGACCCTGTTTCCTCGGAATTTCCTAGGAAAATTCCGACGGAAAATTCCTTCCTCGGAAATTCCTAGGAATTCCGAGGAACTCACGTTTCTCGGAGTTTCCTCGGTTTTTCGTCAGAAAATTCGAGGAACTCATTTTCCCTCGGAAAATCCGTCAGAATATCAATGTTTTCTTGTAGTGAAAGTTCGAGTACTTTACTGTAATTTTACCTCTCACAATCAGAAGGGGTTAAGGTCAATATTCTTAAGCAACCACAAAGAAGAAGAAGATGTTCCATCAAAATATTCATGATTTATTCTTTCTTAATTCATGTGGCTTTTCCTCCATAACCTTAAGTATTTTATCACATAAAATTGACCAATGCTTCTCAAAACGAGAAACACGGAGATCATCATCACGCCTCATTATTATGATCAAAACTAAAAAATTTTGAGTTCTAAGAATAAAAAGGTCTTAGATGAAGAGAATGAATTCAGAGAAAGAAGGAATGAGCAAACCTTAAATAAGAGAAATTGGTAATTTTATTTTCTTTATATATTCATATTAATTTATCCTATAAAAATAAATAATCAAAACAGATAAATTCATAAATTTTTCTTGCAAGATTCTATGAGATATTCTATAATTATCATCTTTAAAAATTATATATATATATCCCATTTTGATATATACAAAAATTAAATAAATTTAAAATATCTTCTTCAACTAAGATTTTATTTTTCTTTTGGGTTTACTATTTCGAACTTTTGCATTTACTAATTTTATTAGAAGAATTTTTCCGATTTTGCTTCAACACTTTAATAACAATTCAAAAGATTCGAGAGTGATAGTTAAAATGAAGCAAAACTGTCGAAATTAAAGGACCGTTGGGGTTGTTTGAGTTTTAAATTTCAAATGGAAGGAAACAATAAATAAATGAAGACAAAATGTGAGGAAAGAAAAGAAAAGTTAAAAATGACCCAACGAAAATCAGATAAACAAAGAAAAGCCACCCAATGAAAGGAAAGAATTCAGTTTCGTCGTCGTCGGAGAAATCAATGGCATCATCGAGCACGACGACGACAAGCACTGTCTCTACGGAAGATTCAGAGAGAAGAGACAGTAACTGTTACTTCCCAGATTGTCGTAAAGACGCGAATTGCAGCTGCGAGATTTGTCTCGACAGTCTCAACGCCACGCTCGATCTCATGCCTCTGAGCGTACAGAAGAGCTCCCTCACGAAGCTCTCCTACGCATCCAATTTCAAAACCACCGTCGAATCCACCCCGACTTCGTTCGACCCGGCAGTGGTCACCACGCCCGCTTCGGTTTGTCGCCCGATCTCGAGGGTGGTCTCTCCGCCGAAGAAGAAATTGGTAAAGAAGAAATCGAAAGTATCCGAGGAGGAAGAACCGAGGAAGAGGAAGACCAAGGACGAGAGGAGGCCACTGGTTTGCGCTTTTCTGAAAGTGGTTTTGTTGATTGGTTTGGTTCTGTGTTTGGAATTAGGGTTTGGTTGGATGGTTAAAGGGGTTTTAAAACCCGAATTCACAGAGGAGATTGTGAGGAGCGCTGGTGAGAGATCTCAAGCTGCTCGTGATCTGGGTGCGAAGCTGAGAATCTCGGAAGACGAATTAAAGGGTTTCGTTAAAAATGGAAAGTTTTCGAGCTGCAGAGGTTCCAATTCCAAATGGAAAATCAATCAGGTTAGTTTATTAGCTTTTTGCATTTACACTCCAATTTCCACGCAAAGTTTCCATTTTTAGATCATTGTTTTTTTTCTAGGATGGTTCAATGTTGAACTCAAAGTGTGTTCTGTACAAATCCGCTATCGAAGAGGTGAGTATATGGGGATGGCCTTTGCAGACAGCTGGATTGTTCTGTACCGGGTTCTCCTCAAGTTCGATCACCGTGTTATCAGGCCGAGTAACCGAGGTAACCAAATCTAAATCATTTGACTATCAGATTCAAATCTCAATGCTTTGTTTGTGTTAGTATCTGTTTGTGTAAATCTATGGCTTGACATAAGGAAATGTATTGCAAAAAGATTGGCTTATCCAGATAACTTGAGCTTGATTGTTTTTGATGTTCTCCTTGAAGTGGTCAGAAGGGAAATTCGGTTACTCGGTACGTGAGGCCAACACTTCGTGGGGGAAAAACAAATGGAGCACATCGGTTCTGCAACTAGATCCCAACACATGGATTCTTGAGTACAGGCTGAGCTCGGTGATGGAGAGTTCCAGTTTGTTGTCACTAACGATTGATCTCCTGAGACACATGATGTTACAAGCAGCAAAGAATGTAAATCGGGAGCTTTTCTGGATGTTTTCAGCCTCAGGGAGTCTGTATAGTGAAGCGGTATCAGAGGCTAGCACAATGACACCAACTTAGAGAAAATTTATGAGGAGAAAAAAAATGTATTCATTTTTTGGTTCTTCATTTCAAGCCTTATCATCTTGTAGGGGTATATAGTCATGAACAAGAACAACAAGTGGTTGTGACTGTTGCTGTGTAATTGTAGAAGAGTAGGTATTCGTATGTCAGTTTCTTTTTTTGTTTACTGTGCTTGTGAGAAAACTGTCAACGCTGTTATTTTGGTTAATGGTTAAAAGCTATACAACGCACCTTCTATGAAAAATACAATCCAGTTTACAGTTTGGTTCTGGTTCTTATATAAAAATTTATTCGATTTGGTTTTGGTCAATTACACTAAACCGGTTTTTTTTTTTTGGTTTTTGAATAATGAAACCAATTGGTTTGTAATATAACTTACAGTTTGAACATCTTGGTTTGATTCGATATTATATTTTTCATTTTCAGTTCTGTTTTATTTTTGTAAATTTGCAAAGAATGTCAAGTAAATGTGGGAAATTTCAGGTATAATCTGAAACAATATGCTAAACCGAACTTGACCTGATCCGTACCGGTTCTTTCACGTGAGCGTGCTCGTCTACTTTAAGGGATCCCCTACTTTAAAGTATGTGTCTGTGAGAGAGAGAGACTTAAATAAGTTTGTTTTGATCAGGAAGAGGTAATCGCTTCTCGATTCGTTTCTGGGAATTGAATCTTTAGGACCGACGATGGCTTTGTCCGCTTTGAATCAGCTCTATCGTGTCCTCGCGGATAAACCCGAGCAGGTAATGTATATTTTCCCCGAAAAGTTAGCTCTTTTTTCATAACGATACAGGTTTCAACAATTGTTTCGTTGTTCGACTAGGTTTCCTCTGGTTTCGCGGATGAACTGTTTGAGAATTGATAGATGCTAGTTTCGGTTCGATTTGTTCTTTTATAGAGGAAAACGCATTAAGATTGAGAAAGTGTGTTATTCTCTTGAGTTGAATTGTTGAAATTTGGGTAAGAAAGTGAAGTCTTTCCTTGTTTGTAGGAGAAGATCACGCCCAAAGAGATGAGTGTCATTGCGGGTTGCCATCTCAAAGTGTTGTACACTGCTGGGTTTGCGTCTGGTGTAGCAGGAGGTATAGGTTGGCAAGGTTCGTAGTCCTTTCCTCTATTGACTATTTGATTCATTGCCTCACAAAGTTTCTTACTTTACCGGAGTTGGAGCTCTAAAGTCAGCTCAAATGAAACTGGCACAGCACTGCAAAACCAAATGAGAAAAGAAACTTACTTTTGCTTTTCTTGTGTAACATTTATCTGTTAAGAGTTAGCTTTCGATTCCTCTTCTGATATGATGCTTCTCTGCTGCTCTCTTTCAGTTGCGAGAAGGCTGAAAAAGCTGAGGCTTTCTCTTACATTCTGTAAGTATTTTGGACTTTGATTACATGTTTTATTATCAACTTTATCTTCGATGGTTTCATCCTCTATTCAACAACACCACACCAGTACCGGCTATGGCGGCTTTTACTGTTGCTTGGGATTGGTCAAGTTCTACTTTTGCAGTTTCGTGCCTCGATGATATTCTTAGGCAAGATGCAACACGGATGCAGAAAGAGCTTGTGAATGTGTAAGCGTCCTCTCATGCTTCTCTCAGACATTTATGGTGTTCTTGATTTGTTTCTCTATAACTCTAACCAGATTCTGACCTTTCATGGATGCTTGCATAATGTAATATCTCTTTCTTAGCTTGATTATTCTTCTATTTTTGATTTGGCGGATGAATTTCCAAACTACAGCTTAGTCAAGTCCAACAGAGGTGAAGCTTGGAGATGGCAACTTATGTCCAAGCATTTCTACCCTGAAGCTGTTTACAACGATGATGGAGAGAAACCTCAAATGCGCTGGCGTAAAAGAAGAACTTTCACCGAAATTCCCGCTTCTTATGATGATGTAAATGAAGCCAAACCTCAGAGAACCCACAATGGCTTACCAAACCCTCATAATCGAAGCATTTCCCGTGGATCTGATGCGTCAAAGACTAAACCAGTGCTCCAAAATAGCTCTGTGAGTACTATCTATCTAATCTTAGTTGGTAATTATAAAGCCTCGGCAAAAGCTTAGCATCAGTTTGGAGAAGAACCTATGTTCCAATATTATAATTGAAATCTTGGTTTCAGGGAAATTCGGATGGCGAAATAGTGGAAGAAGATGATTTTGAGGGGGTATTTGGTGGTTTAGAGCCAACAGAGAGCATTCCTGCGCCGGTTAAATCGAAAGTTTCAGGCAAAACGCAAACTCGCAAACAGAAAAGAGCTCAACGAAGACAAAGACGAAAAAACCGTGAAGCTTCCATTGATACTCCTCGGTACGAACTTGCATAAACGAGACAAAGCAAGAATGCTTGAACTACTTGATGATTATCACGATGAATGTCTGAGTTTCTGTAAGCTCCATTAACTTATACATATGGCTCCAGGTTTCATTTTCAAATTGTCACTTTGAATCCCATTTCATGTAAGAAAAGTGTTATTGTTGAGGCTTTTAAGATCTTCATAATACCTTGTATGAACTGTAAGCAAGATATAGTGGTAAGGCAAAACTGGGGTACACGAAGAAGAAATTAAAGGAACAGAGCATAAATATGTCATAACAAATGTACAATTGTAACTAACTGGTGCTGTGCTTATTGGATCTTCACTCCTCGATTCTTAGATGAAAATAGTCTTCAAGAATTCCTCTAGGTGTCCTGCCAAATCCCTTAGCTACTTCTTCCATTTCCTTAAGCTTTGCGACTTCTTTTCTAATCTGGTCCAGTCTCTTCAACACGTTCGTCATCAAGCTATCTGCATCTGTACCTGATACACGCCGTGATAGCTCCGACTTCTCCTTGTCAAGTTGCCTATACAGATCACAGAGACATTCTTTCTGAGCATGAAGTTTGACTTCTGCAATTTGATACTCGGTTTCCTGAGCCTCTCTCAGCGCTTTTAGAACCTCACGGATTTCTTCCTCGAGTTTGTGCATCTCAGCCTCATGATTGAATGGCATGGGCCCAATCGGTGTCACGTCTTGTAGACTTTGCGATGCATCATTGTCTTTACCTTCTCCACTGTCAGAGAACTCTACAATCAAGACGAAGATAGCATGTTTATAATGAACAAAAAGAAATCATCTTCAACACATAATCACAAAGCAAAAGATCGTGATGAGGGATATTTACCTGACCAAATAGTTGGTGTACCATCATTCCAAAGATCCTCCAAGCTCGTGCCGCATTTAAGCTGCTAAAGATTAGGCTTTTTAGTTTCAGGAAAATCCACTTAACTACATTTTACACAGTATATATATTGTACCTTGATGACCGTTGATTCGATACAATTCAGCAGTTCCTTAGCATTGACTCTTTTTGAGCCTCGCAGGATACAAATACCGAGATTCAGGATCTTCTCCACGTCGCCTTGATATTCTACAGTCTGACATATTTCTAGGAACCTGTTAACATGCGGGACTAGGTCCTGTTTGGCGTCGCATCGCCTGCAGTAGTATTCAGCATCCAACCCGATGCTGCCTCCAATGGTTCCAGCCATGTAAGCTCGAAGAGCACAGTTCATATGAGCAACATGTCCACATATATGACCCTCGGAAACCACAGCTTCACATTTGAGATAGCTATAACCTTCATGCTCTACGCTTATAGATTTGCAGCAAAGGATGCAACAGCAATCAGAACAGAAATTAGGTTCACTACAGCATATGTCACAAGGCATTGAAGGTAACGGTTCGGTTTCACTGGGTGGCATCAGGCTCCGGCATTTGTCATTCCCAGCCTTACACACCACAATATCAGATGCGTTATCCTGCATTGGATCTTCATCTGAGCTATACACTGGAAATCGACACTGCTTCGGACCTATGCCTATCAAACAGGAAAACACCACAATGCCAAGGAAATAGCTATTTGTTCAGAATGTTGAACAGTAATCCATATAGTTACAGAAACAAGCAATAAGAGATAACCGGAGTTCTGGGTGTCTAAAAACCTAGACTTCTGTAAGGATAATTCGAATATCAAACATAGATTTACGTTTCTTAAAGATAAAATGAAAGGTGTAGAGTTGAATGAACCTGACCATCTGTGCTGGGAATAGCCCAGCTGAAAGAAGCAAAGAAATTGCGAACATCTGCTTGAGGGAAGGCTTGACGAATGTAGCGTTCAAGCGAGCGCCTGCTCCTAAACGCGTTGCCTTTCCGCATCGTTTCAGCGGATAAACCCGGAAGATGCTTAGGTGGGTACAAGTACCTATCCAGAAAGGTGCCTTTGCCGTTTATCCTCGGTCCTACCTTCCAACGCCAAGTATCTCCGGGTTTAGGCCAGTTTTCAGGAGCGTACGGTAAACCTACACCAGATTCCATTGGCCTTACTGGCCTCAGCAGAAGGCGAGGCGATACGTCTCTGTTACTGTGATCAGGAGTATCAGTGTCCATGGAGCCCATGATATTAGACCTGCCATCAAAATCCCAAATATATCATTGGAAACTTAAAGTACATGCAACACTCGAAGAAGAGCGAGTCACACTCACACATATACACTGTTTTGAGTTATTCAATAAGGCATTAGAATGCCACAATGAGTTATTCAGTAATACATAAACAACAACAAAAGATAAAGGATCATCAAGAGAAGATCCAAATCACATGAACAAATTCAGTTTTTTTTTTTTAAAGTTGATAAATTGAAAGCAGAAACATCACATCAGGCAGATCAAATCCATTTTGCGGACGAGGAAGTAAGAGATAACATACAATCTCCAGAGACTTGGACAAGCGATCAATTTCTGAAGATGTTGACGTTGCTTACTTCTTTCTTCTCCCCCATGAAACCGCCGTCCGTCACACTCGAAGGAACGCCATTTGGATGAACGACCGCAAAAGAAACAGCTGCAGAAATGTTGAAACCTCGGAGGAAGCCAATGGAATTAATAAGATTTATAGGGTTCGAGCTTAATAAGAGGAACGAACAATCAAAAAGTTTGGATCAATTATATTCCACTCCTATCGTTTGGTCGCTCTTCGACCTGTCTTCAATGGAGGGTTTGTTTCCCTGACAGGAAAATGAATTAAAGGGTAATTAATCCCGGTCTGATTTGTTTCCCTTCCGAATTACCCGAGTCTTTCCGGTACGGTCAACCCAATGATTCATCCCGGTCCGTTATGTGTAATCTAACCCGATGATTATTCAATTTAAAAAACAATTGGACTCTAACCAGCTAGCTTGCTTCACAGGGATAGATACGTGGGTCCATCACGAGATTGGTACATTGCAATCAGGCACTATTTGAAGGGTTTGAAAATGATCTTGAATGGGGATTGTATGTCTCATGACAAGATCTACAGTGGAGCTTTATGGTGAGTCTGATGTTCACACTCGACAACTCTCACAACTTCAAGAATCATGTGATTTGAGAAATCTTTGATATGTCTCCCATTAATGGAGCTTTTTGTCGATAAGTTTTTTACATGTCCCTACAATAACAGGAGCACTGAGTGACAAAAGATTGAAAGAGAGATAGATACCCCAAGGAAAACAACCACTCATTCGCATTTTTATGAGATTCCTCTTGTGATAAATCCAATATAACTATATTATGAATTCAAAATAATACAAAAATAGAAATTGATCCCAAAGTACCTTCCAAGGAAAATGACAACTTGTAGGGCTAAAAGTTGTTGTACACTCTAGCTGGCCTCTTGATACCATTTAGGAAAATCGACCAAAAAAAGCCTGAACTTTCAAAAACTGACCAAAACAAATACAAACATTTTTCTGGCCAAATAAATCACAAACTTTTCATTGACTTTTAAAATTAATCACAAACATTCGTTAACTGACCAAATTAGACACACCGTTAATAAGCAAAACGACGTCGTTTTGAGACGTAACGAAATGACGTTGTTTTACATGTTTTTCAAAATAAAACATGTAATCACCTGGTTTCGAACTCGTGACCTTTGGATTTTTTGCAAAGGGGTTTTGCCACTAGCCTATAGACACATTCAAGTACATCTCTAATTTACTTACTTATATTGAGTATTGACTAAATATCTAAAAAATCTCTTAAAACATCAAAAAATTCTGAAAATTTAAATTTTCAGAATTTAAAGATTTTATATTCATAATACTTTTTAAAAAAATTCTGAAAAATCTCTGAAAAAAATTAAATTAAATTATATATAAAATATTATAAAAATACGGTAAAATACAAAACTTTAAAACTTTTGAATTTATATGTTTTGAATTGTTTTTTAATTGAATTTTTTGATTTTTTATTTTATGTGTAATTTTAATTTTACTTTTTCAGAATTTAAAGATTTTATATTCATAATACTTTTAAAAAAATTCTGAAAAATCTCTGAAAAAATTAAAATTAAATTTTTTTGATGTTTTTTTTCTTCCAATTTATGAAGTTAGAGATGTACTTGAATGTTTTTTTTTTCTTCCAATTTATGAAATTAATTTTACTAGCCTATAGACACATTCAAGTGCATCTCTAATTTAGAGCACAAGCCTTTACATTTTCCCATACAAATATCGAACTAGTAGTGTATTTAGATCAATGTTTGTATAAATATTTGGTATGTCGTGGGTGTTTGACATGTCACTCGTCAGTCCCCACATTTGGCGGGGTTCTCATAGATAGAGATTGATCAAATCTAAGTATCATTGTTATTAAAGAAAGTTGGTGTGCATAGATTTTCTCAAGCAAATACTTATCAACGATGCAGGATTTTATTAAGGTAGCAATATGGATTCATCTTGTCTAAGAGCATCTGAAAATTAATCGGACATTGTATCCTTAGGTGAATTTGTTGCTAATGAAAACAAGATTCAACGGTTCAAAAGGTAAGAGGAAAAAGTAGGAAAGAACAAAGATTAGTTGAGATGAGAAATGAGAGGTGAAACGTTTGATTACCTTAAACAAGTTCAGAATTGTGCATTTTTAAAAAAGATCATAATAACAATATAGAAAAAATATGATAATCAATTTGGGATGACTAATTTACTATAGCCATACTGGTCAACATCCCTACATAGAAGCTGCAGGCCGTAAGCAGCTCAACATCGACACGTCACTAATATCAAATGAAGTACATCGTTTAGTGAAAATTGCATACAAGATAACGCAGATCGAAGGTAACGTCTCTTGATTGATTTTGTTTTTATTTTCTTGGCTTGGCTTTCTTGTTGATGCACCTTTACTTTTGGAGTGACGATCACAAGCTAGCTTTGTTAATGGAGGTCGGATCGGCTTATCACAAATGGGATTCGTTAACTATGAAGGTTCTAGCTAGAATCAAGGGCTGACAAGGTGAAATTGATATTGCACTTGATGCTCATATAACCAAGTCAGCCACTTACCACGACACATTCGCAAGCTTATGCAAATATATCAACAACGGACAATTTTATTAGTGAAAAGTGGAGTATGAAACCGATATGCCAACAGGTGGTTTCTTCCAGTATTTTAATGAACCTTTTCCTGCTCTACTGATTGAGATGCACGAATTTGTGAGAGAAAATTGCAAACAAGAGAAATGGTTCGAAAAGTTCCTCAACACACGATATACATAATTCTTCAGTATTATCACTTTGGGTTTTTGTGAGAGAAAATTGCAAACAAGAGGAAGGATTACAAAAGCCTTCTACAGACGATAGACATATTTCTTCAGTATTATCACTTTGGGTTTTTGGCTTCGGGTTTTGTTTGTTATTAAGATATTGAGAGGATTCCTAACTTTGTTTTGTCGATTGGTTTTCTTGTTTGTTAATCAAACTGTTTGTGTGCATCAAGTTTGCGAATAGGAATTGAGATATCGATTCACTTAAACTGAGCTTCTTGTTAAAGAGATAAAAATAAAGTCAACCAAACCTTGATTCGTTACTTCAATTATGTTAGATGTCTTGTCTATTCTTATCCTATATGTTGAAGCATGAGCATTAGTTTGACAAAAAAAAAAGAAGCATGAGCATTTAATTTGCAAGGACAAAATAGATAGCATTTCTCAAATGATTAGTGTCGGTGCAACGTTTTGGACTGCTCTAAACGAGTTCAAAAATTGTGTATTTTAAATAAAAAAATCACATAATGATAACAATATAAAAAAATATGTTAATGTTTCATAAGATAATCCAACTCTATAAACTGTTTATAACAAAGAAAGAAAAAGTATATTCCTCTTTGTTTGTAACCAAAAAAAATACCCCATTGTATATATATTTCCTTTTTATTAAATGGGCAACAAAGTCACAAACAAAAGATCATATAGCTTTGTGGTTTTTTAGTTTTACATGTAGGCTTCCCCAAGTCTTGAACACCATTGAGATTAACCATAAGACTAACCATATAGACAAAAGTACACAGAAATATAATTGAGATTTCTAATTATGTATTAGATTGTTAATTGTAAAGCTACATGCAGCTTATAGTTGTATTTTATTAAATATTATATAACCCTTTGTCAACAACAATATAATATGAATTTATCATTTAAGATGTTGGTTTTTAAATCAGGCTTAAATATTTTTTTACTCTTTAAAATTAAAATCCGATTTGAAAAATAACACTATATTGAAAAGGATTTAAATCCTAAGCGCAAAAAAAAAAAAAAAATCAGTCATTTGCATTGCCACTAAGTTACCAAACACTTGGATGATACGCCTGCAAGAAAATTAATACGCTAAAATTTAGCACTAAATGTATTGTTAACCTTCGCCTATAATATATGTAGCAATAATTAATCCATATAATTTTTATTATAAATTATTTAAATTGGTAACTCAAAGAAAACTTTTAACAAACAAAAAAATTGGAATTTGTAATTAGAGTTAAACGTAATATTTTTGTTGTCAGAATTATAGATAATTTACTAAATTTGAGTGTATCGAATTTCATAAAATTCTGTAAACTTAGATTTCATCCCAAAGTAACAAGGCATAGTAAAGAGTAAAAGATTATTTGGTAACATTTACAGCAAAGCACGATGCATGGAGTATATAATATACATAAATGAATACATGGTGGTACATAATATAAAAACATGTACATGATACATACTATCAAACAAATTAAGCCAACTAGCTAAGTCACTTGCTCAATACATTTTATCAGTCTCTCTGTAAAAAAAAAACACAATGCCAAGAATCATGTGGAAAAGCTTCCATCTTTGCTTTCCATCAAATCTCATAAAGCCCTCCTCATCTCCCTCCTACGCCGCCGCCTCCGAAGATCCCAACCGGCCATCCATTCTTCTCATCAACAACTTCGACCTCCTTTACGACGATTTCTCCGCCACCGGCCACCGCATATCCAAGCGTCTCATCGACGTCGTCGCACCTTCTTCCACCACGACATTCACTGCCTCCACCTCTACCGCCGCTAATTCTTCGTCCTCCTCCGCCTCATTCGATGAGTCCGATAATTACGGTTTTGCCCCCCACGACTCTCCCCCTCCGGACTTAACCGCCGTTCTTGCCTCCCGTCGCTTCTTCTTCTCATCCCCTGGCCGCTCCAACTCAATCACCGACTCGCCGGATCTCCGCCCCCGGTTTAATAACGAAACTGCCACTGCCACGACTACTACTGGTACCAGGCTTCTCACCGGAGGAACCGCCGTGAAACAATACGTGCAATCACCTGATCCATACAACGACTTCCGGCGGTCAATGCAGGAGATGCTTGACTCCGTTACAGAGGCAGGAGATGTTCGCCGTTACGAGTTCTTGCACGAGCTGTTACTCAGTTACCTCTCCTTGAATGCAGCAGACACACATAAGTTCATTATCAGAGCTTTCGCCGACGTTCTCGTCTCTCTGCTATCGGACGGTCACCGGACAAACTGACGTGGCAAATCCTCATGTTATGTAAAAATTTCTCATGCCATGTTTTTGGGATTAGCGCTTTAGGACAAAAAAAGAAATATATCTAATGTAATTATTGTGTAATGATACGAGAAAACCGAGAGAGGCGTGGGGTTTTGTCTCGATCGCATGCAGTTAGATTGCTTTTATTTTGTTTTGTTTTTACCTTCTTAAATAAAAAGATGAATCGGCCGATGCACACATCGTAAAATTTGACTGAGATTTTTTTTTCTTTTTTTTAAAGAAGTTTCTTTTTAAAAATTGATATGTCTTCATCAATTCGAAGCTGCAGATCTTCCTTTAACACAGTCTGAAAATATATGAAACGACGGAACCTCAATTTCAACAGTGATGGAATTTTTTATTCGAACATTTACCACTTATCTTGCCGAATGGTAATTAAAATACATGAACAAAAAAATACCAATTAATTTTTTAAAAAAAATTGTGATTGGTAGAAGCGGAACTGCATGTGGTAACATTTAAACAGTTCAACATCTACAATTTTGCGGAGTACAGCGTCAATCACCTAATAGGGCTAATATAATATGACTGTTTCAAAAGTTTTGTCTTTCGAAGAGACTACCAAAAAAACGTCCGGTTTAGTGCCATGACAAACAAAGAAAGCCATGTCGACTGACAATTGGTACTATTTCTTCTTCTTTTTTCATAACGTATCAAATTACAGAATCTAAATTTGTAGATTGACTTTCTTCTGCTTTTCTTGCTGTTCTCACCTTACATTCACGTCGAAACAAATTCTATAGGATCTATAAACGATAAGTTTTACATCCAATTATTTTCATTTTATTTAGGATTTTTTAGGCCGGATAAAACGTCACCAATTTTATCATTTCGCTGGTTTAATTTGTTATCATGGCGAAATACATTTTTCGTAGCTAGACGACGGATCACATATATTAGCATTATAACCACGATTTCGACAAATGAGATTATATACGCTGTAGCATGTAATTAACTGGAAATTGGTTGTACATAAAGCTCTCTGTGTTTAAGAATTTAGTCACAGAAAATATGGTTATCAACAAAAATCGGAGTTGAGATGCGGTTTGTCGGAGAAAAAAACAACTTGATTAGATATATGTAGCAAAATTCACTGTAAACATTTTGTTCAGAAAAATCTTAACTACTCCCAGTTTATTGTTCAAATTTTTAAATATCCAAAAAATCAAAACTCATGAAGCACATCAAAACATTGCTTGATAATTAAGTGAAGGGTGTAACAGATAAAATATTAGGAACTGCTTTTCAATTTCAACTGATATTGAGATGTGTTGTTAGTGATTCTTCCCATGAGATTTTACACATAACACAAGGTGAGACAAAAACAAAAGAGGAGAATCCTAAGAGACGGATGTTGGCTGAAGTCTTATAGCTAGGTCCATCCATATTCAACCAATATTAATTATGATTCAAATGACCAGCCAAATTATTAAATGTAAATAAGTCTATTTAAAAAAACATAAAATTATACTATGTTTTTATTTCTTCAAGACTTAAAAAAGCACTAACGTTATATTTTAAGCAAGCATACGATTTTGGGGCGCAGGAACTAAGCAAATTCTTATCTCATGCTAACTACTTTGTAAGGTGGTCTGAATTAGTGGCTGCTTTTCTGCCTCTTGTCTCCGATTTATATGTGTGTCTATGCGCACATGAGTTTGGGAGAGATAAAGTCCAGACTCCACAGATACGTTTTACTTTTACATATGCCTATATGTTTGTTAGGTAATTGAAATACAAATTATTCATCAGACTAAATTAAATAATACATATGGTTGGTCGAAACATGTGATATATAGCTTATGCTTTGTTCAAAAAAAAAAAAAAAAAAATAGCATATGCTATGAAGGCGAAAGTTAAGATTTTTTTCCTTCAACCAGGTTTATATGTGGCAGTTGTTCCACAATATAAATAACTAGGTAGTAACCCGCGCCATGCGCGGAGTAAAATGTTTATATAAATATTAATTAAATATAATTTATAGTCATTTATATAGATATATAATGTGATTTCAACATTTTCAAAATCTTTTAAAATTGTATATTAATAAATGCAAAACAATTAAATCATATATAGGATAACATTGCTAAAAAATCAGTTAGTTTTCTATCATTATTGATCGAGTAGAAAATTATGGCATATTACTTATATCTGAATTTATTTCTAAATTGATATGAATAGGCATAAATTCAACTACTATATGTTTATTTAATTAAATGTGTGGTTACTTATTTTAATCTATATTATTAATTAAGTTTAGAAACAGAATAATTTTTCATTACTATAATTTTATTACTGATTGGTATCAATACAAATCAAATATTTGATGTTGATTTATTTTAGGAAATTTGAATTATGTTTAAATACACTGAAATTTATTATAGTTGTAGTTATATACTATAATAAATATATCTGATAATCATGGTAAGTTGATATAAATTAGTGATTTTTATTTATATATTAAAATTGCTTGTAAGTTGTTTTTAAGAAAAATAATATATACTTTTTATTATATTATAATCTTTACGAAAAATAATATGTAATTTTTATTATATTATAAGATTATAATATAATATTAATCAAAAAAGTATTTATAAGTTTTATATTAAATAAAGATTAAAGATTATAATATATATAATATAAGATTATGTAAATAAATTATTATGAAGTGATATAGTTAATATTGTAATTCATAATATAAGTTAAAACGAATAACTATACTGAAATATAATATATTTTTTCAATTAAAAGTTATTTAATAAACATGATATATATATTAATATAAAATTATTTGATTATATTGGTCAAATACATAATTAAAGTTATATATTTTATGAATGAATAAATAACATATATTTTAATTAGAGTCTATGAGATATATCATAATTTTGATTATGTAATAGTGATAATTAATATAAGTGATCAAATCATATAATAGCATTGTATGTAATTAATATAAGTAAGGATGGCACTCTTGTAATAAACACATGAAGTAAAGGATAGTATTTTAAAAAAGATGGGGATTTGGTACACTCTTCAATTATTTTTGGCAGTTGTTCCACTATCGCAACTGTGTCGTCTAATCAACTTCAATATCTAGCCAATTTGGTTACCCTTATATTTAAACTTAGTCAAAACAACAAATTTTGATCATCCAATTCATCAAGTAAAATCATCTTGAAAATTTGATGATCCAACAAATTGGATAATTTTTTTATTATATTCAAGCTATTAACCACGTTCTCCCTTATTATTTTTATCAGTGAGTGGACCGATTTGACATTGGAAATGCCACTGAAGATATTTGATATAATTGCATTAGACTAACACAAGCTGGAATAGCTCAGTTGGTTAGAGCGTGTGGCTGTTAACCACAAGGTCGGAGGTTCGACCCCTCCTTCTAGCGTATTATCCTTTTGGACCTCATCTTGAAGTTAGAGGGCAAATTGGTCAATTAGCCAAACAACACGAACCATCCATTTTCATCTCTCTCCTCCTTGAGACAGCCCCTGCCTCCGGTAGATCCTTCGCCGTCAAGGTGACGCACATCTTCTGCGATAAAGGATAACGAGCTTTTCGTTGCCGTCATACTGTAAGAAGAAGATTCATGGGCTTCCTTGTCGCCGCCATTAGTGTTTCTCCGACAATGATGCATCAACAAGTGAAATCGAAGCATGGATGTAAAAGTATCATCTTTTATCTTCTTCTTTTTTTTTCTTTTTTTTTTGATAAGAGAAGGAGTGATTTCAAGTTTCCTAAGATTACGAGGTGTGTGGCTCTGTGTTTTTAACTGTTTGAAATCTGCAATTGAGCAGACGAAAAGCTTCAAGAGAGATCTTCTCATGTCTATGTACAATGCCAATCATCTTTGTCTGGTCGTCGTGGTTTCTTGCATTGTGTTGGTGCTTCGTTCATGGCCACACTTGAGTTCTCTGGATTACAAGCTCAAGCAGAGGAGAAGGATGATGGAGAAGGAGTTGTTGGTGCCTTCAAGTCTCTGTTCGATCCTAATGAGAGAACGAAATCTGGCAAAGAGCTGCCAAAAGCTTACTTGAAATCTGCAAGAGAGGTTGTGAAAACGATGAGGGAGTCACTGAAAGAAAACCCGAAAGACAATGCCAAGTTTAGAAGAAGTGCTGATTCTGCCAAGGAATCGATTCGTGACTATTTGAGCAATTGGAGAGGACAAAAGAGTGTAGCTGGAGAAGTAACAATGCTTCCTTTTCTTTTCTTTTCTTTTCTCATCATTATTGACAGTTGATGAATGAGTGGAAAAACCGTTGATGTGTTTCAGGAATCTTACGCGGAGCTGGAGAAAGTAATCCGAGCTTTGGCGACATTTTACTCCAAGGCAGGCCCTTCTGCACCTCTTCCTGATGAGGTTAAGACTCAGATTTTGGATGATCTAAATAAAGCTGAAGAGTTTTTGTGACACATCGGATCCTGCACCTACAAGTTTTGCTGTGACATGCTGTATGTATTTGTGTTAATGTATTGGAGAACTTGTGAAAGAAACAGAAAATCTGTGAGATAAAAGAGCTCTTGTATGCAAAACTAAAAAATGGCCCAAAATTACTAATGGAACTGTATAATACAACAACCTTGTATATCCCTGAATCGGGGTCAATAATAATAAATACAGAGTAAAGACGACAGCATCTGGACTATTTCAGGCTGAAGATGAGAAAAAACCCAGGCTTTAAAGTTACATCATCGTCCCACTGTATGTAACACATGCTTTTCCTTATTCTTTGGTATCATATATCAGCTCTCAAAGGGGGGGAGGCTGCAATACGGCGTAAAGGATATATCTTCATCACAAGTATCTTTATAAGATATGTGGAACTGAATCTCTCATTACCTACATCTCGACCTTTGAAGAATGCAAGCTTCACCCTGATCATGAGCATCAATTCTCAACAAATCCAAAGAGATGATGTATTATATTTCCTCCAGGAGACCACGTCTTTCACTGGAATAAAATACCTCAGATTCATCTTTAGAGTCTTTCCCCCTCACAAAAGTAAACCATCTGCTTTCGATACAGCCAGCTTAGCACCAGCACCGAGTATGCCATTGTCTTTACATGAAGGAATGGCCTCTTCTCCGTTCGATGAGTTTTGTTCGCTCTTGCCTTCTTGGGAGATAGAGCTCATATCTGATGACCCTCCTAAACCAGAAATAGATGAAGAGAGATTGTTTTCCATCTGAAAATCAGTGGATGCTTGTACGATTTCCAGAGATAGTAAATTAGCAACAGCTTCAACATTCACATCTTCGCATGACGATCCTGTATCGCCACGTTGCTTAGAGCAAGACTTTAATGTGAACTGACAAGAAGAAGAGCTAATCCCACATTCTTCACCAGCTATATATCTCCTCGATTCATCATCCTCCCGCTTGGAAATCGTGTCCAGGGCCGTTTCAACTGAAATAGGAGTGGTTTTCTCACCAGAAACAAGAGTATTCTTGTCGCAGCCTGCATCATCAGCAACATATCCATTGGAGTGTAAACAAATTTCAGCAGAAGACGCGAATTCTGATTTCTTTTCCGTCTCTATCTCTGAATCCACGGCATCCTTATGTACGACAACACAATCACCTACAGCTGCGAATTTGGATTTCTTTTCTTCATGGACCAGAGGTTTCTGTAACATGTCTATTCCAGGAAATACCAACGTGTTGAGGGACCTCATCTCTTTCCTAGCTGAATCATCAAGAGGACTGAATCCAAAGTTACCGGTCCACGCATGCAAGAAGTCTGGAATGGCAGGGATAACCAATTTCTCAACCTTGAGAGAACGCATAGCCTTCATAAGAAAAGACAAACCAAAAGTTCAAATTTTGAAAGCACCTTTCAGCATATGATGCCCAGATAATGAATATATAGCCCAACCAGCTTACCGACTCAATTGCATCAAAAAGCCGACGACACATTCCTTGACGCCTATATATATGCCTGGTTCCAATAAATGGCATCTCCGCCAATTGCATTCCATGGAACCTAACAAGGCAACAAAAACGTTAAACTTCTAGAAGGTCCTCCGAACTCAACATCGACGGAACAACTAGTACTTAGAATGTATGCGCATATGCACTCATTTACGTCCTCAAGTCTAAGCAACTGAAAAAAAAAAACTATAGCTGATAAATAGCATTTCTTAATAACCGCAGGTTAAATGGCCTGCTCGTTCTATCAGAAACTGATTTGAGCAGACAAGAAGACAGACAAATAGAAAACGAGAAGACTCACAGTTGTAGCAAAAGAGGGTGACAAATGAAATAGTACAATTAATTTCCAATGAATTCCAGACAACGCTAGATAAGATTGATGAGATAATACTCGGGGGGGAAGATGCTGTGATGCCATTGCCTGTTATTAAAAAGTGTTGACTGAGATGCTAGACAATACCTGAGAGATGCCGCGGATATGATTTCATCTCCTCTCTCCAGGATAGCAGTGTAGAAGCCTGTATAATTAATCCGGTTGAAATTGGATCTGCATAGAGAAGGCAGTCAACATATGGAATCAAGCATAGATAGCAAAGAGCAACCAAATTTGTAGGCGTTTATAGTTCTGTGCACGTGAATCTTAGAAAAAAAGTTGCAGACATACGTAACAACCCGGGTTTCTTCGTACTCAAAGATCAAAACATTATCAACATCTACGTGTTCAATTTGATAAGACAAACGCTAGCCTTTGCTTCACTATATCTATAATGTCTTTTTGGAAAGTTTACATATATTACAGCTGACATGTTAATCTCTAGCCTTTGCCTTCTCGCATGTGGACTATATACCATATCAAGAGGAGTTGATGACATCATACTTTTCAGCATAAGTAATAGAAGACGGATTAAACACAAAAACTTACCCACAATTATAAAGGACATTGCGAATAAGATTTATCCCACTCCTCCTGTCAATTATGGGCAAAAAACATTCATCCATAATCGCCAGCCCGACAGCTAGCTTTGAATTATTTTCAATCCTTTGTGCCGACAATTGAGAGTTTAACTTGGAATCCGTATCCACCCTATGTATAAGAGACCATGAGTAGCCGCCTTCAATTTCGTTTTTGACACCAAGATACTTCTTTAACTTTTCGAAGAGCTGTAGAAAACAATGAAAGTAAATTTAACATACAAGGAGGAAAGGAGCCAAGAAAGACCAACGACACGCTGACATAGAAAATTACTGAACAAATAGATAAAAAGCTCAAGCAAACCAGCATTTACCATCGTCTGAATACAGAACTTGTAATCACTCCCAGGAAATTAATGATATAAATAGAAACACCAAGAGAATTAGCTTTTAGTGATGCTATTACATACTATATGAGATTCTGAATGATGCACAAACTATACAACCTAACAAGGAATGGGGTCTTTGTTGACCCAAGAAACAACAAGAAATGAGGATTCAAGACAACAATCACATAATACTTTTATCACACATGAAGCTAATACATTGAGACTTTGTGCTTTCACATATATGTATGTCCATAATCGTCCTTTATCAATAAGACGAAAACAGACTTTAAAAATTAAGACAGCAAAATTGCTAAGGAAGGTAAAGACGTCAAAATACCTCTAAGCACTTAGGCCCACAAAACGAAGAAGCTGAAGATTGAACCTTACGAGCTTCCAGCTCACTCATGCATGATTGGTGATCTACAAAAGCGGTTATAAAAATTAAGTGAGGACGCCATTGTTACCAATGGAAGTTCATAAAAAGGATGATCAAGCTCAACGGAGGAAACATCTCACATTTTCTCTCACACATGTTGCAGGAAAGTAACGATAAAGGATTTTCGTCTTCGCCATTAGAATCCACCACAGCATCACAAAATTTGCATGTGCAATTTGGACAGTGCCAGTCACCCAGAGGAAGCACCTACAATTAAAGCATGATACAAGTACGTGAATACACACAAGAAACCAAAAAGCACAGAAAGTTGAACTCCAAAACCAGAAAATGGAAAGAAATATTGAGAAGGTTTAAACAGGTAAAAGGTCGCAGTGATTCATACCTCCATACCTAGGCAGGCTTGATGGTATGTTGATGGACAACCATCACAGCAAATCAAATCTCCACCATCGCCACAGATACCACAAGCATCATCATTTGGATCATCGCCGTCGGTGTCCACGTGATGGAAACCAAGATTCTTAGCATCTTTTTGCATATTCCACGCTTTGATTTGGCAATGAAGAAGAGAACTACCAGATTCCAGATAAATATTTTGGAAAGGCTGACATGACTTGCTCCCAGCATGGATCTCAAACCTTGAAATTGTGAGGATTTTACTGCAGCAAACACAATGAATCCCCGCTCTCGTTATCCATCCCTCCAGCATCACCTTTGTGCATTGATGGTTCATGTATTGCACCTTTTCTCTTAGTTGGACAACTCCACATTCAATCAACCAAGAGAGCAATGTCCTTTTTCCAGAGTATGGATTGAACCCATCGATCGCTGGATTCTTTTTATCCTCAGAACTCCGCACCTTCAAAGTACATCTTCCAATTTTTTTGCTTTTTAGATAATGTGAATCTGATCCAGAGGATGGCCTTGCATCATTATAGTATGACAATCTTTTACTTTTCGAGTGTAAATCATCCCGATCGGGTTCGATTCTTCCTCTCTTTTTTGATTTCCCAGTCAACTTTACGAACGAACCCATCCTCTCTTCACAGGTATCACTGTCCACTCCTACTTCATCATCTCCATAGCTTTCCCTTTCACTCTCGCTACCACTGTAATCCTTTCCCCGTTTCTTCGAAATCTCAGTCCGTGTCTTCTTCACCTTCCTTGCTAAATTGTTCACAATATCCTCTGATACTGAAGCAACTGCAGCAACATCCTTCCTGGATCTAGCATCAATGTCTTCGTCCTTTAACTGCTTCCGAAGTGCATCATATGCTTTAATTATTGACCAATATGCTGTTCCTGAGGGGTTTACATATACAGCATCCAGGTAAGTTTGATTCCTCCTAGGTCTATAGTCTATCGTCCATCCTGCATCAGTAAGCATTCCCTTAATTTTCTCACGTAATCTTTGCTTCTCTGTTCCACCACTACGCCTTCCCCTTCTTTCTTCCATCGCTGCAGGTTTCAAAGATTCAGAAAAGGCCGATGTGGATTTAGTATCGTTTTCCTTCTTGGATTTTTGGCAAACTGGTTTCCTTCTTTTCGATTTCCTCGACACGTCGCTCTCTTCTGACTCTGAATAATTGTCCACGTTATTTAATTTCCTAAAGGTTGGTTTTGCTACAACATTCTCACGCTTTTGTGCCTTCCTAGAGGAGGGAGGCGGTCTCTCAGATACTTCTGATTCCTGGCGATTGATTGGAGCAGGAACAGTGCTCGTTTTATTGTTCACCTTCACCTTCAGAACACCGTTTCTCCCCTGCACCCTTATTGGCTCATCGGAATCAGATTCACTACTCAACTTCTCCTGTGAACTCATACTAGTTGCGCCATTTAAGTATGGTTTTTTTCTCCTAATAAACAGACCGTCCCTGCCTGATCCAGAACCTCCAACGCTGCTATCAAACCTCCTGGGTGCAAAAGAGATTCTTCCGCTGACACCAACAGTACCATTATCAAAACGTTTCCTCATCAAATTTGCGCTATCAAACCCATCGTACTCGTCAAACTCAAATACATCCAACTTCTTCGTCTTCATCAAACTACCTCCTGACGACCCGTTGTTTCTCCTCACAAACCCATTTCGATCATGCTCAGCCCTATCCTTCTCCCGAGGCAACTTCTCTTTCGAGGCACCTCTCGCTCCAAGGGTTTTGCGGTCAACGCTCCTGGGTGGGGGTTTCATAAACTCGTCACTTGATTCGGAATCGCTAACAATCACTTTGGATCTCTTCTTTTGAAAATTACGCCCAGTTCCAGTAGAAGACACGGCCCTGCAAAGCCCATCGCTTTTTTCCTTTGGAGTAAAGCAACCCGAAGAGCTCCGAGGAGTCCTCGCTACTATCCGTGAGCGCTCACCCGAGCCACATCCCCGTTCCATAAACGATCACAAAGTAGGGACCTTTATCTCTAATCTCGCTTGTAAATCCGATAACAAATCAATGCAAAGTACCTGAATCGATAAGACCGATACTCGATAAACATCAAATAGCACCCTAAAGCACCGGATCCGGGGGTGAGAAAAGACAAAAGAGTTTCGATCCTATCGGACAACAGGAGAATTGAAAGTATCAGAGATATATCCTTCGGAATCGAGCGTAAGGAGCTTATGAGCTTCGAGATTCCACTGTTGCCGGTTTCCTCGGTGGCCGACAATGTAACTCCGCCGCAAGCCGAGAGGAAGGAGGGGGCGCAACGGAGCGGTACAAAAGATGGGAAACGAAAACGAAACTTTTATTTTCATTTATAGTAACCCATCTTTATTCAAAATGCACCCTATAGTTTCCGATTTGATCAATTAGCCCCCTCTTGTATAGCGAGGCAAAACATCCGTCGAAAAGTTAATAATGTTCATGGGCCGACGAAATATACAATCAAAGCCCTAAAATATTTATTTCTGTGCGGTAAGAAAATAGGCTGTGGGCTCAATGTGTCTCATCATGTACTCATTTCGCTATATAACGAAATAACGAACGATTTCGGTATTACTTGTGGCATGT
Organism: Isatis tinctoria; assembly: GCA_010577795.1. Lineage (NCBI taxonomy): Eukaryota > Viridiplantae > Streptophyta > Magnoliopsida > Brassicales > Brassicaceae > Isatis > Isatis tinctoria. The sequence continues at coordinate 1,931,808 of CM021244.1, read as the reverse complement.
CGTTTTTGAAAAAGATATCACTTTTCCTATATTCTATGAATGCGAAATTGCGAATGTAACGTACCCCATGGCAAAACCTCATGCAGCAAATATCTTCGACTTCATCTCCACCACCTTCTTCCCGATTAAGTTGAAGTACATCATGAACATCATGACGGTGGAGTAGAAATTGTCAAGATGTTATATTGACCATCGGTGTAGAGCTAGTCAATCCTCCTCTGTAAGCCATGATTCTAGAAATTTCTGCAAAAATACCTCTCTGTCTCTCTCCTTTTTATATAACTGTTAGGGGGAACATGCTCACAATTTTGAATTTTGGTATACTTGCAATTATGTCCCCCTAACTCTTTTTCTGATATTTTTTAGTGTTAATACTTGAAAATAAGTAAGATACGCATTAACATTAAAATGTCATTTAAATCCTAAACTTTTAAAAAGGTTTAAATCATTAGCCATGACGGCAAAAATCAATTTTTTTCTAGTCCGTCCGGTTTCTGGACAAGAACTATCATGGCACAAACCTGAAGATCATCGTGTCTTCCCATAACATTTGTGGTCTGCGCAAGTCTGGGATCGGATTCTCTTTTGGAAAAGGAGAAACCAGAACAGTATGTTCCTACTCCAACCAACAAAATACCACATCAAATCTTACAAACTACCATCGGAGATTCTGGAAGAGGAAGAACGACATACACCACAGATAAACAAAAGCAGAGAGCAAGCTCAATTCGTCGAAGATCCTGACATGCTTCAACCTCGAACGAAGCAAACCATCCAGGAACGTTGGTACTGGAGACGGCCGTCGGTACGTTAATGTTTTTAGTGGAGACCTTATTGTGCATGCTCATTACGCAGAACAATCATCAAAAATTAATTATACAATTGATAAGTTGCGGTTTTTTTAAATGAAAGAATGATAACGTATCAAATTAATATAATCATGATTGGCTTATCTTCATAATAAAATTTTGCAAAAAATGTACAATTGGATGATGAAAACATTGCCGGATTTGTGTTGACCACTTTTCCGAGCGGAATGGAAGAACTGAAGAAGGGTGGGTGGGACTAGTTTTTAGTCATCTGTGTATTTTACAACAATATTTTTTTTTTATAAGGTAAAATGTATTGTTGGATCAATCAAAGATATATGAAACTGCGAAATGATGAAAAAAAATTCGAATGGTTATCGAAGGCCACTAACTCAGTGAAATTATCATTGTTTCTTGTCATTGGCCAGTTTCAAATTTTGAAATTAGATAGTATAACGCAAAAAAAAAAATGAAATCAAGTTTTTAGGAGGTTTGGTAACATATGAAAGAAATGTGTAGTGAGAATAAGGAGAAGTAGGAGACTTGAGGGGTCATGTGAGTTGTTGTTGACATATTGCGTCAGTGCAACAAAATTATAGTATTTCCAAAAGTCTCCAAGTCAATTATTACTGTAATAATAATGTCACCACTGTTTCTTATCTATACTATATTGTCAATTTCTTCTCAGAAAATCAGAATTCAGAAATATGTGTCGGACTTCATTACGATAACATAATCTCTAGAGACATTGTTTTTATAAGGTTTCCAACGTTAGATTTTGAAATATGTTTCCCTGCTTAATACTGTGTTCTTTTGGGAGGTAAATTGTCTAACTTTTTTTTTTTCTTCTAGTTCTTTGTTTTATGCACACTAGATGATTAATTTGTTTAGCTTTTTGTTATGTTAGGCGTTACATTTATCCTAGTGTGCAAATAATCATAATACAGATATATTAGTCAAGAAGATCATCGTTGATCCATATTTGAATAAATTATTGGACTAAATTTGATAAGTTAATTGGTTAATCAAAATGGATTGACTGTGTAACAGATAGAATTGAAAACTTTAATCTTTAAAGAAGAAACTACTTTAGATTTTCTATTTATAGTAGGTATTTGTTTGATTAGTCAAAACATTTAACTAATCAAATAATTAATATTTTCCCCCAGAATATATTGAATAATATTAGATGAATCATCAAGTGGCTTTTGTTCTGTTTGTTGAGTAATCTTCAAGTCGAGTGAAATAAAACCAAATCATCTGAAGATATACTGTTTGTTTACTAGTGAAATCAGGATCTAAACAAATATAGAGCTCGCTATCAAAAGGTTTTGTCAAGTGTCAACTATGCATGCAAGTTCATTCGAATTAAAGGTTGCTAACTTGTAATGGTCATTTAAAGCTATAATCAAACTTAATGAATACTTAACTACAATGAGTGTGTTATAAATGAACAAACAAACACAATCATAGTGACTTTTCATGCGACTAATAATCAAAAAGTTTGAACTAAACTCAAAGTCGTCTCCTTGTATATAATTAATAAATTAATTTGACTAAATTTAATAAAAAGTTCTTCCCGTCCCATTTATATTTAGTAATTAGTTCTTCCAAAATTAACAGTATCACTCATGATAAAATTAAATAAGTACTTTGTTTAGTTTAAATGCATGCTTTTATCGTCATTAAACAGACAGTGATATCACATTCAACTATTTGTTCACGGGGTCTTCTTCTTTTCCTCCCGCTTTCATCATCTCTGCATATACGGTAGTATATAATATACCTCTGTTTTCTTATTATTTTTTCAAATTGAAGTCGTATAGTTTTTTATCAAAAGTAAGACTCTATTATATTTGTATTTTTTTGTTAAAGGATGTATATTTTCTGAAAGCACGGGGAATTTTTGTTTGTTAATTGAAAGAAATAACATTTTGCGGATGTGGCCAATTTGGCATTTGGCAATTCGAATGTGACCAGATTTTGGTGAAATGGATGATCTTAAATTATAGTACTCGTTATCATGAAGATATATCTTTAGTACTTTTTTTTGGGGGGTCAAAAATTGCAACCAAAAGTTATACTTTTGAGTAGTTGAAAATAAGAATTATAAATATATCATTTTCATTTTATTACACATTTTTTTCAAATTTGGTTAGAGAGTCTGAAATGGTATGGATAGAGACGATCAAATCAATCAAAGATATTGGATGTGCATTTTCATGGCCGATAATAGCCCTGGGCATTCGGGTCCTCGGGTCGGGTTCGGGTCGGGTTCAATCGGGTTCGGGTCTTTCGGGTAGATGAATTTAGGACCCGTTCGGGTATTATAGAATTTCGGTTCGGGTTCGGGTCGGTTCCTTTCGGGTCCGGGTCTAAAAATTTAGAACATTCAAAAGAAAAAATTACAAGAAAATAAGAAAACCCTTAATTTTATTAGTGTATTTTGGTTTCGGGTCTCGGGTACCCGATCGGTTCTCGGGTTCGGGTCGGGTTCGGTTCGGTTCTATTCGGGTTCGGGTCCTTCGGGTAGAGGAGTTGAAGACCCGTTCGGGTATTTTGTCGGTTCCGGGTTCGGTTCGGTTCCTCTTTTTTCGGGTCGGTTTCGGGTCGGGTCCTCGGGTCCGGGTAAAATACCCAGGGCTAGCCGATAATATGAAAGAAAAAAAAAAAAATAATGATAGTGAAAAACACAAGGCCACTACATTCTACTTGAAGGTACACCTTTATTGATACGAATATTTGATTTGTTGCTGTTGGCTGTCAAAGACAGAGCCTTTTGAGATGTCGTTTCCACTTCCTACTGATGAATCTTTGTATTCTTATCTAATAGTGTCACCAAACTTTAAACTTATAATTTGGACCATTGTGAGTTATACAGTATTTCAATTATTAACTCTATATGTACTACAGATTGTCCATGCCGTGCTATCACAAATATTTCACATAATAGCTCATTTGTCTAAATATCTAATCATCTGTCATTCCCATTGTATAAGAAACCACCGGATTTCAAACTTCGATTTGGTGGATACATAATAAATGGACATAATCGGATCATAATATATATACATCATCAAAGCAAAGTTACAACGAGATCAAATAAACCTGAACTGTTTACAAGAGCTATAAAAGTTGGAAAGTATTTTAAGCTAGTACAACAGAATTCACGAAAACAAGTTATGATTACGTACCAAGTTTAATTAGATTGAGATTTTTTGTTTTATGCGCTTAGTATAACTTTAGAAAATTGCGTCTCATTAGCTAAACGTGATTATAACATGTACAAAATAGAGATCGGTAATACTTCATTACATGTCACACTATATATAGAATCAGCGTGGATGCAAGTAATTTTTTCTTGCTACATATATGGACGTCATACACATGAGTTAGTCTCCGTATCTTTGGAAATGGTAACTAATTGACCGCTAAACTAACACTATTTATGTGTTATATAGCGGTAGCTCAAGTGGTGTCTAGCAACCCAAAAAAAATTATTGATCAGTTTCGTTAAACAGGTAGTAACTTAGTAGTAATATAATTAACGCTCTCGATCTAGTAAAATGGAATGGGTTAAACAGTTCGGGTTTTTGTCACCAAAGGAGGAAGCACGATTGCAAACTACCCGGATCATTCCGTGGCAGCATAAATTATACCAGTATTATATTAATTCCTGTAAAAACGTATATAAATTATCTCTAATGATGCTTAATTTCACAGAGTCCGCACTATGGTACTGATGGGCTTTTTTTCCAGTTATGTATTAAGAAATAGCATTCGAGCAGCAATTTCTTTTTACCTCATTCAGTTTGAATCCCAAGCCAATACATGTTCCAATTGTATCCTATTGAAACGTTCACCTCAGGCTTTAAAGCAGTACTCTTCTATAAGGAAATAATTATTATTCTATCTCTTTCGACATAAATTAAATTAAAACCGTTTTCGTTTCAAATGAACATTGTTGTACTTGTACATTATGTCTTGAATGGACAAATTTTGTTAAAATTGCAATTTTATATAGAAACAATTCTTCAATTTAGTTTCACCTAAAAATACATCATATCAATAAAAGAAAAGATAAATACACAACCCAATTGCTTATTGGAGCTATGCACATATTACTTCAAAGGTTGTAGTATTAATTAACTTTAATTGGTCCGATGTTTGCTTTTTGGTTTTTTTTTTTTGTTTTGTTGTCGTTGTTTGTAAATGATAAAGTGATGGCATTTAATTTCTCTCAAGACTACTTAATAAAAGTCAAGTGTAATGTTAAATATGCGTATTTACTACGCCGGGGACAAAAGGGCTGTGAATTAAATCCGATTCATAGCACGAGAGACACCTGCCCAGTCAACATATTTATTGACCATTTCATGTTTCCTCTTTTAAACTCTGTCACATACATGTACACACATGTACTGTATATCATCTGAGTAAAAGATTTAAGGGAAAAAATGTTTGTAGATTTCTTCCCGTTTTTTTTTTATATAGTTTTTACCATCCTTCATCTATACCATGTTATTTTGATGAAAAACGATACTTTCATAAGAAATAATCTTTCTGTTAAAAGAAAATAAAAATAACGTGTATCTTAAACAAAGCATCATGTTGGTGTGAGATACAATGTTATTATTTCACACCCAACGTAATAAACAATTGTTATGTTTGGATGTCCACGAGAAACAGATTGGACTAGTTCGGATTTGACATAATATATATTTTTGTTTCAAAATCCAACAAGAATACATTTGTTCTAGACTTGTAGAGAGATGAAAAGAAGAATATGTTTGTTGTAGTAGACGTCAACACAAAAAATATGTTTGTTGTACTAACAAGATTTCATACATTTCAAATGAAAAAAAAGAGAGATTGATGTGATCAGTATTATTGCTTTTAGAAACTATTGAAGGTTCAACGAGTTTTAAGTAAAGTCGAATCCTTGTAATAATGCCTGTTCCAACGGGAAAACCCGCAGCTGTTAAAAGCTCTTGACGCCGCTTGACCTCTTTTTTTTTAATCTTCTTTCTTTTCTTCAATATTTTCTTCCTCGCTTCTATTTCTAATACATTATATTTAAACTTCTGTTCCAGCACCAAAAAAAACTAACCTTTGTTCCTTCTCCCATTACGAGAATATAAGTTTTTTTTTTTTTTTCAGATGATATATATAGTTTCAACGCTTCCTGTCATGTGAATTTAGATACGTGCTTTTAAAAAGTAAATCAATAGATTAAAGGTCTCAGTAATATTATTTTAAGTCTTTCGATTACTTTTTCTGCTGTTAACAAAACAAAACAAAAATTGCTAGTTTAATCATTATAATTTATAGCAATAAAATATCCAAGATATGCTAGGACAAATATGCTAGAGTAATGTTAACGGCGTCAGCTGCCGTTAATCCCATTTACCAAATATATACTACAATGGAATCTCTTTCTCTCTCTCACCATTCAATCACTTGCATTTTTTTCAAAATCTCTTTTTCCCACTCTCTCTCTCTCTCTATAGCTTGAAGAACAAGATTAGTATATTTGTTACAACGGGCTGATTTATCAATATCTTTCTCAAATAAAGAAGAAGAAAGGAGATATCTCTGAGGTTGATATCTCGACGAAATGGGGAAGAAAGAGCAGAAGGATCATTCAACAGTAGAAAGCGACGACAAAGTCGAAGCTGTTCTTCACCTCCTCCGTAAACATTCTCCTCTCACTCTTAAACAGGTTTGTTTACTAATTAATTATGTCACTGATTTTTCCACATTAATTTCTTTTTGTAAGTGTTGATTTTTGTTATTGTCGGCTTAATAAATATTGCAGGAGAAGTTCTGTAACAGAGCGTGTGTCAGTAGATTCTTGAGAACAAAAGGAGACAATGTGAAGAAAGCAGCTAAACAGTTACGGTCATGCCTTTCATGGAGATCTTCTCTTGGCATCGGTATATTCTCTCTTTCTTAACTTATTCATATATATGTTTGAGATATATATCAATATATGTATCTAATATATGGATGCACGTATACTTAAAGCCTATATATATAATATATTCACATTTTCACGATCTTGTATGTTAATCTCGTAACTTCTATATATATTCATACACGTACATATACCTATTCGTGCACGAACACGCGTAAGTTGCATCTTCAGAGGTCCAAAGCTTTATTTGATAAACGGTCTAAAATTTTGAAATAATCAAACGAGAGGATAAAAACATAAAGCTGTAAGCATGGTGTAGTGTATCTGTGTATGTATAGATGATAGATTGGTTAGTTGTTGTCGTTTTGATATTTGTATTTCTTTTATGTAATTTAGAAAACAGACGTTTCGTTGCTTTTCTCGGGTTTTGATGTGTCCCATGTTTGAACATCGAGCGTTAAAGTGAATCTCCACTCATTATGACACCCACTTAAATTTAACTTCTTCTATTTAATTTTTCAAGATTCTGTTTTACCTTTTTCTTTTTAAATTTATTATATTATCTTATAACAATTACAGAGAACTTGATCGCCGACGAGTTCACGGCGGAGCTGGCTGAAGGTCTTGCCTATGTCGCTGGTCTTGACGACGAGTGTAGACCGGTTTTGGTAACTCGGTGTTTCACTTATTTTTCCTTTTGATGATTTGGCTTATACTATAACCAAAAACCTAATTTAATACTTGGTTTTCTCCTAGGTTTTCCGCATTAAACAAGATTACCAGAAGCTACATACGCAGAAACAGTAAGTACAGACTACGTACCCATACAAATTAAAATATCAAATATCAAATATAAATTCTCGAAATTAACCTGTATTGCTTTTTTTTTCTTAATTAGGTTGACTCGTTTGGTGGTATTTACGTTGGAGGTGGCAATCTCGACCATGTCTAGGAACGTCGAAGAATTTGTCATCCTCTTCGATGCTAGTAAGTTCTCTCTATCTTTTGTTTATAGAACGTTTATTTATTTGGTTGTCAAAAAAAGAAGTATTTTTATAGTGTTATTTTATTAATAGCAAATTAATAGTTTATAAATAAAGGGGAAAAGTGAAAACAAATTCAAAATATAGGTAAAGTATTTTGATTTTGTCTTCTTATCCCCAGTGGAAATATTGTCACGGCAAGTGAATAAAAGATAAGTCTATTTTTAACCAAAAATAAGTTTGGTAAAAATTTGGGGACCGGAACATGTCGGAACTCCGGCAGGAAAGTGGGAGAGATAACGATCTGAAAATGTCCGTAGTGTCCCTGTTTAGTCACGGTCACACACCAATCACAATCTCAATTATTGAGGGTGTTATTGGCATTTTACTTATGTCAAGCTTCTACAGCAGTTGCAGTACTTCTCGACTCTGATAGTACTCTTTAGCTTTTCATTAAATGTTCCTCTTTTGATCTTCTGCAACTCCCTAGTACACCTTTCCTTTTATTATTTTGGGTTTTTTGTTTAACATTCAATAGTGAAAAAAACACAAGTCGTCTACATTTGTGTTCACATGCATTTATTTCAAACTAAAAATGTTGTCAACTTGAAGAAGTAGGTTTTTCTTTTGTCTTTGTTAAATGGTTGGCTAATATTTCTTCAACATTTTGAAATGGCAGGCTTCTTCAAATCAGCATCAGCCTTCATGAACATACTTGTGACTACACTCAAAATAGTTGCAGAGTATTATCCTTGTCGTCTTTTCAAAACTTTTGTCATCGACCCTCCTTCTCTTTTCTCGTACCTTTGGAAGGTAATTAATCTTGACATATCCATTATTCAACTAGATATAGCGGTAATTTATCTATTACATTTCGAAACTCACGAATTTTTTTTCTCTTTTTTTTTGAAATGATAAGATAATTTGAATTTGCTTAGGCATGAGTCAAAGTGTTAGTTCACCTATATATCCAAAGTAACGTAGACACTGAGAAGTGAGAAGCGAAGTTACTTTTTATGTTGACGTCAGAGACACTGATCCTCTACGCTCACGTGTAGGGTGTTCGTACATTCGTGGATCTGTCAACGGCCACGATGATTGTATCGATGCTAGATTTCCAAGACTCGTTTGACTACGACGACTTCTCTTCTTCTTACCCATCACGAGTCTCCTCCCTCCGCTTCGACACGTCATCAATAAAATCGACGGACAAGATCGGCTCTTGCGCATCCTCTAGGTTCGCCTTCACCGTATCCCGCGACGGTCTCGACACGGTCAAACCGTGGTGCCTCACGCTGACCGACACGTCATCGTCCAAACTCGGGAACACAGGCGCGTACATCTCACCGCTAAACGCGCGTTCTTTCTCCTTCGCGTCACCCGCGGCGAGGAGCGAGCCCCTTGGTGGGCCCAGGAGAAGCTTTTTCGCTTCCACGCCGATGCCAGCTAGGACGACCGACCGTCACTCTATCGGAACACTCCGTGACCCGCGGATACCTCGCCCGTCTTTCTTCCAGTCTCCGGCTGTGTTTTTCCGGCGAGAGTCACACGTCAGCAAAACTGAGAAACCGCGGGATACGTTCGTTCCTTTCCTCAAGTTTTATCGTAGACCGTACGATGAGATGACTTACAGGTCAAAGATGCGGCCCCCACTCGGTGGTCTCGTCTCTATTGTTTCTACCCAGATTAGACGCCGCCACGTGTCTTTATCTCAACGGTTCTAACTTATGAAAGATGCAATCCGCCCCACCTCTTAAAGAAGTAGTAGTATATAACTTTTTGTTGCCATTTTGTTATAAAAGTTTTCCATTATTGTTGTTTCTATCATGCATGTTTCGTCCGTCAAGTGTATTTTTAATAATTTTTATCAATTATTTATTTATTCAGCAATTTCCTATTGGTTTGATTTCAGTTATGTATATTGTTCCAATAGTTTGAACTTTGAATGCGTTGTATCAAGTTTATGATTTGAATTTTAATACTTTAGTAGCTTTTTAGTAGATGATGATTATAATTAATAATGACCATGGGCACATTTCGGGATAAGCATGCAACCCAAAAAAAAAAAAGTCTTCGCTTTGGGCAAATCTTAGTTTGAAAAAAGCAAGGAAAAAAAGAAAGAAAAGACAACGTGGTCGTGACGGAGAATGGCTCGTTGGGAAAATTCAAATGAGAACATGCGATGTTGCTGTTGTTTCTTTATTTGTTAGAGGAGATTCAAGTACGTACATGTGACCCCATTATTTCCTAATCATAAGAAAAAACTAAAAAACAAACCGTTGACAAAACATTTATAGCATTAGAGAGATTGGGAAAACAAATAATCTTTTAGTAGTAAAAACTGAAAAGAAGTGTAAACAGTTAAAAAGTTTGTTCGTTTATTCTAAGCTAAAAGACAAAGAGACATTCGAAGTTATTTAAATCCCTTCACTCACCCATTTATAGTTATTTACTCAGAATTAATTAGTTCCGATGTAGACGGACTAATACGAAAGCTTTGAGCTACGTAATTTGTAGATATACGTACACTTAAATTGGGATATGTACACTTAACCCTTATAAATTTTGAAATTTGTTTCTTTGTGAAAACAATTCAAGTTCAACAAAAAATAAAATACATACGTAAACAAAGCCACAAGGGTTATGGGCTTGGCTGTTCTTTACTCGGCTAGTTTCAGTATTTTGTTAGGAATATGTGTCAACTGAGTAAATGTATGATGTTATAATTGATTGAAAAGGTCAAGGTGGACTTTCTTCTGTTTTCTAGTGGTTGTGTGTATATGCATGTAGATGTAGTAGTGGCATTATAATATAAGGTTTGTTGTTCTAAGTAAAATTATACTATTAGTCTTAGTAAGAAATACTTTTATATATGCATAGAGAAATGAGTAATATGTCTTGGAGCAATTGTCGCCACTGCATCAAGGTTTATACAAAATCACATTTCTGAAGCGAGATGACGTAACCTGGTTTAGGCATCTTCTATTTGGAAGTATACATGTAAATTTATATATTATCAAACCATACATTTTTTCTTTTCAGAAAGTTAGATAAAATTGGTCTTTCTCGCATAATTTTCGGGGTCATTTTCTTTTTGTTTAACTGTTGATATTTGTGTCTTCTTCGCATGGGGAAAATAATTTAAAGACAGACGAACAGATTTTTTTGGTTACTCTCTCGACTTTTATTCTTTGTCGGTTTCTGCAGTAATGAGTTCCCATTTGTCCCTTTCGTTTGTTACTTTTTGTAGTAAATTCCTAAAATTGATTTCTTCTTTTAAACGAAACTATATTTTGAAGTAAATTTCTTAGCCACTACAATACATGATTTAGCTTGCGGACAAACAATTTTTTATTGTCCATTATATATCATTGGTCAAATATTGTTTACTTTTCAATAGCTTTGTTTACAAGATAGAAGTTAGAACTATAGAAGCGAGAGTAATCCGTACCCGAAAAGCGATGCTCGTTTTTGAATCTTGAATCAACTAGAAACTTGGAATCCAAGTAATTTGGGGAAACATCAAATGGCGACTTTCAAACCCCAAATTCCAAGATATCGATTTTATTTTAGGACAACCAACAGATCTTTAAATCGAAGAGACTGCGAACAGGATTAATTTTTATGTTGAAGAGGATTGATTTTTATGTTGAAATTTTTTTTTCTATGTATTGTGTAGAAATAATCGTAATCCGTTACCTTCGAGGAGTGACTACCGATTAAGAAAAACATGTAAATCCATCATGAAACAAACCACAGTTAGAACTTTCTGTAAACTATCAATTCTTTTTTCTATGTTTTCTTCTCTCTGGACACTTTTTTTTTTTGTTCTCAGATGAAGAGCAAACACAATCTTATATGGTTTCTATGTAAAAACAAAAAAAAAAGTTAGAAATGATCAATAAATTTCTGGACTAATTAGATTTTTTTGAGACTGGCGACGACTTTATGGTCAAGGCATCTAATTCTTGTTCTTGTTGCTTCTTGAGGTATCTCTGCGCAGTTGAAGTCACAATCTGGCCGAAGAAATTCAAAAGCATCAGCCACACGACTCCGTTCCACACCGATGCAAAAGACAGATCCCATTTCTTGACCTGAACCAACATAACAATCATCCAAAAACCTCAAAATGCAGAACAATGCAAAATGGTAATTTGCCTAAGCAAAGAGAAACGAGATTTTGTTACATTGATATCAGAAGTTACTGGAGGTGAAGCAACCAAGTACTTCTCTTTCATTAAGCGGAGTTTCGCTGTGAGCTCAGGCAATGCAGAAGCAAAACCGGGCACAAAGCTCATAATATGTATCAGCTTGTTCTCTACCCAGTCAAGAAGCTGATTATTACAGACACATATAATGAAGACCGTCTGCAGAAGAAAATACATTGAAACCGCAAGAGTTTGAAATCAACCATGACTGATGTGAGTTCGAGAGTGCCACAAAACAGAAGTATTATGGAAACTCACAAACCTGTATATGCGTTTTGATGATTGCCTTTCCAATCAACGTTGCAAGGAAAAACTCCCAAAAGGGTTTCTCGAATTGTCCACACATGATTCCAGCAAGGTCGAATAATGGGTTAGGAACCTGATTGTAATGCATATTGCAATAAGCGAATCTTAAGTCTTATGGAATTTGAAAAGAGACCCTCTGCTAGAAGCATTGAATTGTTCAGAAGACGCATCTAACACATACCGAAGCAAGAATCAGAATTGTGAAGAAGTTGAGGTATTGAGAGTGTGACAATAACCAGCCTTTGACCTGATTTACGCGTCTGGCAATGAATCCACTATCGTCACCAGAACATGTTTCTAGTTCTTCCATTTTTCCGCCGGAAAGACTTGCTGTACAGAGCCAGAGTATTAGCAATCAATCTTACTGCTAAATTGTTTGTCTCTCATGTGTCAGGAATTTATTTCGAAACCTCTAGTCCCACTTAGATAAAGCACAAACATCAAGAAGCTTCTTAAACAAACATCAAGTACGTTTGAGTTATAGGTAAAAAGGTGGGCAAAGGGAAATTTCACCTGCTCTTGAGATAAAGTACGGAGGAAGTTCTCCCAACGCTGTTCCTAAACCCCAAAGGATGGCTTCTATCTGAACCTGAGGCAATATGCTGCTAAGCGGAACTCCTGAAGAAAAAACTAGGGAGCCAAACTCGTGGCAAGGTTTCTCAAGCCAGGAAGGACTTCTCTTCAACTGAATTGTGTCGTATATAGCACTTTTTAAATCAACCCGTCCGCACGTCATTGCTTTTATGGTAAACAAAGCAATATGAGGACCCAAATAAAGAACAAATGTATGCAAACCAGATCCTGGAATCATCAATAGAAGAGAAAAGAAAAGTATGTTAGTATTCATCAAAACATTACGGCATGTGACTGAAAACAGCATTCTACCAGTGTTTCTCTCTTGAAGAAGAACTTACGCAAACTATGAGGAAAGATAAACAGGAAATAAGAAACTGAAACAGGATGTCCTCGACCTCGAGGGTGTAAAACATATTCTTACCAAGACCAATTGACGACGCAACACCTAAAAACATCCACCATAGTCCAAATCTGACGTACTCAGACAGTTCTTCAAGGTGCTGCGCGTGGAGGATATTAGGAGATGTTACCATTATCTTCATCCAAATAATGTAATTCAACAATAGAAGCTGGTAAACTAAGGAACCAGGTACTCATCACTCATGACTTTTGTTGTTTTTGGTAATTCCGAATTTCAAAAGCAGTAGATGTGCCTCAGTTGTAGGATCCCATAACAAAAACACCCTTATCATGAAGGAGATAAACATGGGGTTAACTAACCCCAACGCAATCTGTTTCCTTTTCTAATCACTCCCTTGTCACTTACGTTTAACTAAAGCTACACACAGCAACAGTCTCAATCTATTTACCTTGACATGTGGGCCATCTACGGTCACAAGCAGAGCTGAAATTGCCACCAGAATGCTACTAAAGAGGAAAAGCCAGCCACCATTGGCAAGAAGGTACGAGGCAGATCTTCTAACATATAGAGAAACGGCAACGACAAAGAATGTAAAGGTTTTGAAAGGCTGCGAGGTCAATGTCAGTTTCTCTAGATCCTGTTGGTGCTTTTCACGCAAACCTGCGAAACCACTACATCGTTTAAACAAACACTCGAACTCACGAATCAATCAAACACCGATGATTTCTGTCTAATCATATCAATCGGGTAATCATCTAGGAGCGCGCGCGCACACACAAATACACATATAAACAATGTATGCATCGGTGAATCATATCGATCGGAATCAAAGACAGTTGAAAAGCAATTACAATCCTAAAAGTTTCAAACTTTAGGAAGGAAAACAAAGAAAATCAGAGAAGGGCACCTGAGATGGCAGGATTTTTAGAAGAAGCACGTTTTCCTGAACTCATCTTTCTTTCGCATGCTACGAATCAATTAACCGACGATGCAATTTTGTCGAGTTCCACTGAAACTGGTCGTCTGTGTCCGATGAAGATCGGATGACGATTTGCGAGGAGATAAACACTGGGTCTGAAGCTATATATCTATATATTTATGGATTTAGGAATTGGATCGATCAATCTCGATCTCGATGAGAAAAGTGCTTCTCCTATGTTTACGGTGTGCGACCGAAATCAGGTTCCAGTTTTGTCGGACGTGTCTTATTTTACCGGTTCTTCACTTTCCCACTGGAAACTGGAGACGGCAAAACCGGTAATAGGGACATCCTCGATTCGCCGGTTATCTTCTAAACCAAATGTTGAAATTTTGGTTTATTAGTGAGATACTAAGATTAATATGCAATATTTGATATTTCTTTTACTAGAACGGTATCTCCGTTTATTTCACAGGCCGATGGAATAGATAATTGTCTCTGTTAAAAATATAATCTGATTCGCAATTCTAAAACAGACCGAACCGGATAAGTTTTAATCTTCTTTCCTTTTTTTATCGGTCAAATTTTCTGTTTCTTTTTTTTTTTTATTCCTTCTTTAAACCCCTTTGGTACTGTCCACCTCCAATTCGATTTTGTCAAATCAGCATTCACAGATTTGGCTTCCACATCCCTCTCGAGGCTCTTTGTTGTATCATTCTAAGAGAGCTGAAATGGAGGTTGAGTTCAAAGCAATGCTCGATGATCTCGATGTTCTCGAGAAGTCTCTCTCCGATCCTGCTCCGATCCACAAGGTGTCTGGGTTTTGCTTCAGATCTCGTTTTTAAGTGGTTTATATCATCTATTCCAATACTGTTTGTTCTTTCCCGAGCTATGACTCGAATTGATCTCTTTTTTCTTCATCTGTGTGGCGTGGATACGTTTCATGGATTATGATCTCCGGTCTTAAATTCGAAAGAAGTGAATTTTCACATGCATTGGTGTTTGAAGAGTTATCATTGTATTGATCTGCCTCTGGATTCTCCTAAACTGCATTCGTCTTTATGGGAATTTCGATTTCCTTGTAAAATGTTCAAGCTTTTGCTTGTTGCATTGCTTGTTTTTTGGATGTACTTTCCTCAAAGTTTTAACATGAAAATATTATTTTCGGCTCTGCAGCTGCGATCACATGTTGATAATCTAGCGGCTCTGTCTAAGTGTAACCCTCACCGGCGTTCCAAAGTCAAGGTCTTCATCTGTATAATTTGACAAATTCTTCTAATTTAAGTTGATTATCTGATAATCAGTGCAAAACCTTCTCATCTCAAGGGGACCTTTATTACAGGAATTAAGTTCCGAAGTGGTAGATAGTAATCCTTACAGTAGGCTTATGGCACTCCAGCGGATGGGTATTGTGGAGAACTATGAGAGAATAAGAGACTTTTCAGTCGCCATAGTTGTGTGTATCCCTTTCTCTCTCTTTGCTTCCAAGTTTTCTACGCCATAGATAGCTATAGTTATTTGAAAAACTTTACATGACATTGACAGGGAATTGGTGGTGTTGGAAGTGTTGCTGCTGAAATGCTGACCAGATGTGGTATAGGACGACTTTTGTTGTATGACTATGACACAGTGGAACTAGCTAACATGAACAGACTGTTTTTCCGCCCTGATCAGGTACCTAATTCTCACTGCATATTAGCATCTCTTTTCATTCAGAATTTTATTATCTGCCTTTCAACTGTGCCTTCTCTGGTACTGTAGGTTGGTATGACAAAGACTGATGCTGCTGTCCAGACCCTCGCAGAAATAAACCCTGACGTAGTACTTGAGGTTGGTTTTCTACTTGATTTCTTATTTATTGGAGGTTAAGCACATTTAGTACTTAGATCTTAGTTACTAGAAGATAAACAGTCTATAGATTGTGGTTTCCTATTCTATAGAAGATAAATGATGTTTGTCTCTTATGGCTCTTTCTGGATATTTTTTCTTAAATGCTGAGAATTACTAGTTTCACACCTACGGAATTCTGTTTTTATTTTCCTAGAGTTTCACAATGAACATAACAACAGTGCAAGGCTTTGAAACCTTCACGTCGAGCTTGAAGAATAAATCATTTTGTCCTAGCAAGGAGGGTAGTGGTGTGGATCTTGTTTTGAGTTGTGTCGATAATTATGAAGCAAGGATGGCTGTCAACCAGGTAGTTTCTCGAGAAAGGGCCTTCTTTTTGTAACAAATTCCACATAGTTCTTACTTCGACATCAAGCTTTTTGATCTTACATTGTACATGATTCAATCACTCACAACATTTGGTTATACATTGTACATGATCTGCTTCTGATTTGAGTATATCCTTTGATGTGTAGGCATGCAATGAGTTAAGTCAGACGTGGATGGAGTCAGGTAAATAGTATGAAAAGCTTTTAACTAGTATTTATCACTGGAAACAACCTATGAACTTGCGTGTCTCTGTCGCTCTTGTGCACAAATATATTTTGTCATATTTTGTGGCAGTCTTTCTGTTTGCAATTCACCAATACTGATGGATCAGTCATCCTTCTATGAGTTGTGGCAACTTATACAAAATAAATAAAAACACTGAACTTAAGCTTCTGACTTTAGGCTAACAGAGAATATGATATTTTGTGCAGGTGTTTCCGAAGATGCTGTGTCAGGTCACATACAGCTTCTGGTTCCTGGAGAAACTGCTTGTTTTGCTTGTGCACCTCCTCTGGTATCTTCTTTTCTCTTCTTTTATCCCTCATACAACTCTTAACCTACCCTACTCTGTCTTAATCCGTGAGAGAAAGTTACATGTGGAACATTTGTAGATTGAAGGATTTTGATTTGCATCCAAGGTGTTGTTGATACAACACTTGCTTCTCTAAATAATCTCTTTATTTTTGTGGTAGGTCGTGGCATCTGGAATTGATGAACGGACACTTAAGCGGGAAGGGGTCTGTGCTGCATCTCTTCCTACTACTATGGTAATGTTCGACCACCTTATAACATGCTTTTGTTTTTTTAAGCCTTGTCTATGTTCTAAAAGTTGCTTGATGTCAATTCAGGGTGTTGTTGCGGGGCTTTTGGTTCAAAACTCCCTCAAGTTCTTACTGAATTTTGGCGAAGTTTCTCCATACCTGGTACAAAATTTTGACTTTCTTCAGCTCTCCTCACATTTCTCTTCTTCTCATGCATAACACAGAACACTTTATGGTTCATTATAGAAACATTATCATATGAATCACCTAACGTCGACTTGTTTTTATGCTTCTGCTACCTGACCCACAGGGCTACAATTCACTGAAGGATTTTTTCCCAACCATGCAAATGAGACCTAATCCACAATGCTCGAATGTAGCCTGTCTTGAACGACAGGTAACTTGAGTAAAAATCGACTACAAAAGTCTCTCAGCTCGTTTTCGTTTTGCACCTTTGTTATCATGTTTTGAATAAATAAAAATGAAATCTCCCAATGCAGAAAGAATACATGCTTGCGAAACCAGCAAGGGACGCTGCTGCTAAAGCTAAGATGGAAGCCGAGGCATCAAAAGCTATAGATGAGGGTCCACTCCATGATGATAATGAGTGGAACATAAGGTAACAGCTCAGTGAAATAGTTAAAAGTCATATTTTTCTCTTTTTCAACCATATTTGAAACAAGAAACCTGATGTGTAACTCATGTCTTTTATAAGTGTGGTCGACGATGAAAATGAGAAGGATACCTCAAAAGCTTCCTCAAGTTCAGGTATTGTCAACTTGGGACTGTCTGTACCATTTATGTGAAAATGTATAAATATTTTAAGTCTTCTTCTTCTGACAATTCTCCAAATCGATTCTGTGGTGTATAGATGCATTGCCGGAAGGGCTTACTCGGGAGCTTCCAGTTGCAGATGAGTATGAGAAAGCAATAGCTATAGGGTCTGGAGAGGCAGAGGAGGAGGACGACCTTGAAGATCTGAAGAAACAGCTCGAAGCTCTTAATGCTGCTTGAGTGTTTCTGGTCTGGAGAATAGCTGTTTAGAAAATGTTACTACTTAACTTACTTGGAAGAGGCGGCAAATGCAACTGTGTAAGCCAAAAAAGAGTGCTTGGGGTTTTTGATAAATTGGATTTCATGGGCATGTAAACTATTTACTTTTTGGATGATAATTTCTCCCTTTTATCTATTGGTTTACCAAACAGGGACGTCTCTAACTTTATAGAAACCCTATTCAAAAATAAAAATTAGTCTTTTTTGAAACTAAGAATTCTTCAGTTTGCCGTATTTTTGGTTATAAGCTTGTGATTTTAGCTAATTACTAAAAAAAAAAATATTAGTGGACCCTTTAAAACTTTACACCCTGTTCGATAACTCCACCTGCACGTGCAACAAGACGCCCGGGCGCCCTGCTACCAAAGTCAAAGAGATTTTGCAGGTGTTGCATCATCGTTCTCTATTATCTATAGTTGTCCGAACTTGAATTTTGTATTAATCACATGATAATTTCTGCGGTAATTGCAACGATTGAGAAAACAAACAAAAAAATCGTCAAAATTTAACAAAATTTTGATTAATGTGATGATTATCCAAAGCTTGCTTTAGATGACGTGTGGGTCGCGATTTATTACTATAGCGTTTTTGGGTGGAGAACCAAATTATATCTCTTACATCAAAAGAACCATATGTTTTCTTTTCTTTACATCACTAAAATGCTTTTACATCCGTTTATATATATATATAAGAAAACCGAGTTGTAAGACGACTGATAAGCCTTAGAAAAACCAACGTGTGAATCGGGATTTGACAATTGCGTTTTTGGGTGGTGAACCAAATTATTTCCTTAACATGAATATTGTATCTCTTTCTAGTTACCGTTTTGGCTCGGCTCGAAACCGTTTGTTTGAATTCGTAATTGTCTTGTTCAATGTTGTTAACATACTCGAAGACTTGGACCAAATACAAATCTTTGGTATAAAACCAAGGTTCAAGATTTCGCTACGCGCTATACGTACGGTAATGAGTTACCAATTAATCGGAAATTATTCGGGGATTATCCGGGGAGTAATTTTAAAACATTTTATTATAATTTTGTATATAAATTTGTTTTGGTAAACAATATTTGATAGAACAACATGATTTAATGATTAGAAAACTATTAAAAAATCATGAGATAAGTGTTCGAGTGTTTTTTATTTCATTTTTCTACCACTCTAACTACTTTATCTTCATCTTTTAAATATTTTTAGTTAAATTTTCTTTTTCTTTTGTTATTTAGAATAAAATATAACAAATTTGTCAAATTATTATTGATTTAAGTGATCTAGATTGACTTAGTTGTCATATTTATACGTCGTTTCTTTCAATTATATTGACAAAATGGTTCAGGAGGTACAGAGAGAAGAAGACGATCTAAGGGAAAGTGTTTTTCTGTCTTTTACGTTTTGGAGGCTGATGTCCTTATATACAACACCTAAACATTAAACCTAAATACATTCATGTTATGTTGGGCCTGATATATGTATAGCCCAATATGATCAATCCCAACACCCCTCCTCAAGGTGGAGCGTGCAGATCATACGCTCCTAACTTGTCAAGAAAACGGATAAACTCTTTGCGACCCAGGGATTTCGTGAGGATGTCTGCGAGTTGTTCTGTGGTATGAACATAAGCTGTCTTTATAGTTCCATTGATGATCTCATCTCGGACGAAATGAATGTCGACTTCGATGTGCTTGGTGCGCTCATGTTGAACTGGGTTTGCGGCCAAGTTTATCGCAGACTTGCTATCAGACTTAACTGTCATCGGTTGGGAGTGTTCGAAACCAAGATCACGCAAGACGCGCTTGAGCCAGAGAAGTTCTTGTGTGAGAAATGCTAGAGCCCGATACTCAGCCTCAGCTGAAGAACGACTAACTGTCGGTTGTTTGCGTGTTTTCCAGGTGATCGGAGAGGAACCCAACTGAATGAAATACCCGGTTGTTGAGCGTCGCGTAAGTGGGCAACCAGCCCAGTCCGAATCACACCATCCTGTGATGTGCATTGCAGAGTCAGCGCGCAGAAGAATTCCCTGTCCAGGATTGGACTTTAGATAACGAACTGTTTTTAAAGCAGCCTTCCAATGATCCAGCCGAGGAGCTTTCATAAACTGAGCTAAAATATGAACTGAATAGGAGAGATCAGGCCTTGTGACAGCCAGATAAATAAGTCGACCCACAATACGTCTATAAGATTCCGGTTCATTGATAAACGGAGATTCTGACCTTGCTAAGGTGTGATTCTGTTCCAGTGGTAGAAGGCTGGGTTTCGCTCCTAGTAACCCCGCATCTGATATGACATCAAGAGCATATTTCCTCTGGGAGAGATAAATGCCGGTTCTGTTTCTTGCTACTTCAATCCCAAGAAAATATTTCAGTGTGCCCAAATCTTTCATGTGGAAACAGGTAGACAAATTGTTTGAAAGTTGATATCACATCGGAGAACTACCACTGATAACCAGGTCATCAACATAGACCAAGACCTGCAAGACGTGGCCATGTTTTCGGTAAGTAAACAAGGAGTAATCAGACCTCGATTGGATGAAGCCATATGTCTTTAAAGCAGCAGAGAGCTTAGCAAACCAGCACCTGGGTGCTTGCTTTAAACCGTAAAGCGACTTGTGAAGACGACAAACAAGTTTGGGATCATCAGATTCAAAACCCCTTGGAAGTGTCATATATACCTCATCCTCTAAATCACCATGTAGGAAGGCGTTGTGCACATCCATTTGGTGAAGCTCATAATTGCGAATCGCTGCGGTGCCGAGAAAGAGACGAACAGTTCCCATTTTCGCTACAGGTGCAAACGTTTCTCCATAATCTATGCCTTCTCTTTGGTGGTTGCCGAGGACGACCAAACGTGCTTTGTATCTTTCTAGAGTCCCGTCAGACTTGTATTTGAGTTTGTAAACCCATTTGTTTCCCAAAGCCCTTTTTCCCGGCGGTAGATGAACAAGACTCCAGGTGTTGTTTGTTTGCAGTGCTGATATCTCGGACTTCATGGCTTTACGCCAAGTCTCGCTGTGATAGGCCTGTGTGTAATGTTGAGGTTCTGGAATCGCAGAAACAGCAGCCAAGTATGCTGTATGTCGTTCAGTGAAACGAGAGCAGGAGACATAGTTTGTGAGAGGATAACGAGTTTTAAGAGAGTAGAGATCGGTGAGGATGTCGTGACAGTGTTAGTCACAAATTCTTTCAGTTTGGACGGTGGCTTCTTCTGTCGATGACCCCGACCCAATTGTTCAGTAGGTTCTGGAGCCGGAACAGAGCTACCTTGTTCTGAGGAAGAAGCAACAGGAGTAGCAGAAGATGAACTTGTCGGAGATGACACAACTGTGTTGTCTGAAGCGGAAGACTGAACAGGTGACATATCAGAAGTAGTAGATACTTGAACCGTAGGAGATATCTGAACCGTAACAGACGGTTCTTCTTCGTGTAGTTTATCCTCGGACATATAATCAAGAACCGGTGTGAAAGTAGGAGCAGGTGATTCTGCCGGTGGAGTGAAGAACGGAAACTCGGTCTCGACGAACACAACATCACGAGAGACAAAGAAAACATTGCTCTCAAGGTCATACAAACGCCATCCTTTCTGAGCATGAGGATAGCCAACAAATACGCAGCGACGAGATCGTGGAGCAAACTTGTCTCCCCATGATGTTGATTATGAGCATAACAAAGAGAGCCAAATACACGAAGCTGGGTATACATAGGAGGTTTCTGATATATGCGTTCGTGAGGAGTTAGACCTGAGAGAATCTTGCTTGGAGTACGATTTATCAGAAATGCGGCAGTGAGCACACATTCGCCCCAGAATTCAAGTGGTAAATTCGATTGAAAACGTAAGGCACGGGCCACATTCAGAATGTGCTGATGCTTCCGTTCCACACGCCCGTTCTGTTGTGGTGTTCCCACACAAGACGTTTCATGGCGAATCCCTTGTTGAAGAAAGAAATCACGAAGGCAGACAAATTCTGTACCATTGTCGCTTCGTATTGTCTTTACCGTGGTGGTGAACTGTCGCTGAACGAGTGCTAAGAAGTTTTTCAAATGTGTTTGTGTCTCCTTTTTGTCGACCATTAGGTAGACCCAAACTCCTCGTGAATAGTCATCAACAAGGGTTAAGAAGTACCGAGCTCCGGTATGAGCTGGTGTTCGATAAGGCCCCCAAACATCACAGTGTATCAGCTCAAAACAGCAGTAGCTTTATTATCACTGATCGGAAATGTGTCTCTTGTTTGCTTTGCGTGAAGACAAATGTCACAAGTCTTATTAAGCAAATCGTTACAACGAGATGAATGTAAAACCGGAAGCAACTTTAAAATTGGGTTGAAGCATGGCCCATCTCTTATGCCATAGCTCCATGGTGTCATCCGCTTTAGCTGCAAGAGCATCCACACTCGCCATGCTTCTAAAACGAAATCTCCAAATTCTCTCTTACCAACTCCAATCACCATCCTCGTCGTACGGTCCTGGAGCACAAGAAAACGATCAGCAACTTGTGCAACACAATGAGACTCATCCATCATCTGACCAACGGATATCAAATCAGTCTTCAGTTCCTCCACATAGAGTACTGAATTCATAACTAAACCGGATCCTAGATCAATTGTTCCTGCCTCACTAGCAATTCTTTCTCTGCCATCTGCTAGGATGACCAAAACCGGTGGAACAACATGGATATTGTGCAAAGCATCTTTCTTGCCGGTCATATGATGTGTTGCCCCAGTATCCAAAATCCAAGAGATATGAGGTAAAGAGTTCGTACCCGTTAGAGTCTCAGAGTGAGATGGAGCAGTAGGAGTGCGAGCATTCACGATCGCAGTAACGCCTTCCATTGCTCATCAGTGAGACCAACAACAGCGTCTCTGTCACGATCTGTGATGACATGATTGACATGATTAACATGACCAGAGGAGGAAGATGCATTGGCAGCATTTGCTCGAGATGGTCCAGTGTAGTTTCCACGACTAGAACTTCCATTATTTGTATTTCCTCGGCCACGACCACGAGCCGTACTGGGCTTGGATTTGGGGCGATCTCCCACCATTCTGGATACCCATTGACAGCAAAACAGCTATCAGAATCATGACCATAGCGCTTACAGTGTCGGCATTGAATCGATTTGTCCACATCTCTGTTTTTGCTGCGAGAATCATCGTAGCGTGAGCGAGTCTGGATTGCAAAAGCAGTGATTTCAGCTTGCTTGTCACGAGCACTAGTATTGTTGTGCAGGTCTTCTTCTTGGCGAACAAGGTTGTAAACTTCTTCAAGAGTTGGAAGAGGGGAACGCAAGATAAGATTGGAGCGAACAGAGCCAAATTTTGTGTCGTCCAATCCATAGAGAAACTGTTGTACCTTGTCGTCCTCTCGATCTTTTTCTTGAAGCGTCGCGAGATCGCAGGTACAGTGTCCGCATTTACACACGCGCAAGGGAAGATGGTGCCATAGTGTCCCATATCTTTGATAACTTTCCATAGTACAAATCAATCGAGAGATTGCCTTGCTTACAGTTAGCGAGATCTGCCTTGATCTGCTGGTTCTTCGGTCCACTGCTGATAGCATATCGTTTCTTGATATGCTCCCACAGATCGCGTGCGATTGGACGATGCGAGAGGTTGGTTCGAATCGCCGGTTCGACGCTCATCTTGATCCAGGATACCAGAAGTGCATTGACTGGTGTCCAATCCTCAAAGTCTTGAGATTCAGGGGCAGTTTCGAGATCGTGCCATCGAGAAACCCAAACTTCTTTCGGGATTCAAGAGCTGTCTTAAAACTGCACGACCATTCATCATAGTTCTGGCCGTTCAAGAACGGATGCGAGATGGTTGCACCCGGATTGTCTGAAGGAGAGAGATCATATGGAGATATCGTCCTCCTTTTCTCAACGCGGGTGAGAGTAGATTCGGTTGAAACAGAGTGAGCCATGTCGATCTTGAATCAAATCCGAAAATATAAAGGAAATGTGTTTTAGAGGTTTGGCTCTGATACCATTACAAAATGGTTCAGGAGGTACAGAGAGAAGAAGACGATCTAAGGGAAAGTGTTTTTCTGTCTTTTACGTTTTGGAGGCTGATGTCCTTATATACAACACCTAAACATTAAACCTAAATACATTCATGTTATGTTGGGCCTGATATATGTATAGCCCAATATGATCAATCCCAACATATATGGTTTAAACGGAGAAGACACGAGTCACCGTATAATATAGCCTTATAACTCAATTCGCCACGCTCTACCACTGTCTAGCGTATTCTCGGACATATACTCGGCTAGGCGGACGAGTTTTCGAACAAGGGTTAAAACTAGTCTATTCAATGTGAGCTAGAAGAAAAGAAGTTTCGTGACGTTTTCTCAAAATTCAACAAAAGACGGTCCCAACCCAAGTGAGAATACACTCACGTGTCGACATAATCTCCCGTACCACGCTTTTCATTTGAACTTATCCACATTACTTTACAGAAACAATTTATATTTTTATATCATCATTTGATTGACTCACTAGTAATTGCTGATTTTTTTTTTGTCAACATCAAAGACCAAAACAAACTACTACTCACTAAATCAAGCCATCGTGGAGCAACTGAGTCAATGTAGACCAGCTCCGAAGGATGACTCCGCGCACTTCTCGCCAACTTGTCTGCTTTTCCATTTTTCGTCCTTGGAATAAGCTTGATCTGAAAATCTTGTAGCCGCTCTTCCAAATCTGAAGAATTCCAAATGAGTTGAGAATGCTGGCACTCCACAGGAGAGGACACTATCTTAACCAGGTCGAGCATCAGTCGCAAAAACAAGCGGTGTATATTGAGATGATCATACATTCCATTGCCCAAATCAAAGCTTCAAATTCTGCATGTAATGGTGAGAGACTGCAACGTATATTACGCATGCCCAGCATTTGGTCTTGATGACCATTTTTGTTACAATACCATCCTTGTCCAGAATAAATATCTGTATTTTTCCAGGCGCCATCCACATAACAAACCCATGCATCAGTCAACTCCGACTCTCTCAGCCTATCGACGTTCGTCAATAAATCTGGGCTCGTCTTACTGTCCCATCTTCCCTACCTGCGCTCCTTGCCAGAGACGTCCTTCTGTTGTGCCATCTCCAAAATGTCCTTTGGACTGCGATCTTTATTGCTAAAAACAAAATCATCCTACTCTTCCAAAGGTACCAAAGAATCCAAGGAAAATAGGAATCCGTGACATCTTTGGAAGTCTCCGAAATAGATAATCCATATAGCAAAAAATCGATTGCCCCGGGAACACGATCTGATTAGTCGGTACTACAGAAAGGGCCCATGTCTGTACCGCTGGGGGGCATTCGAACAGAACATGATTAATTGATTCCTCCCCTGCGCACACCTCATGCATTGCGTGCGCATAAAATCCCCTTGAACGTAAATTCTTATTAACTGAAATACATCCCGAAAGCACTTGCCATAAGAAATGTTTGAGTTTGGGAGGGCATTTCACCCGCCAAGCTTGGGACAGAAGAGGCTGGATATTTGGCCGTAATAAACCGCAGGGATCCTGTGTCCGAAATAATCTCTCAATCGAATAACCAGATTTTACCGTATATCTTCCCGTTTTGGTGAAGTGCCACCCTGTTGAATCAGGTTTCTGAATCCGGCTTATCGGAATTTGCCTGATAATATTTGCATCCTCAGGGGAAATCACAGCATCAATTAGCGGCAGATTCCACGAACGCGTTGATGAATCAATCAAATCTTTGACCATCATATTAGGATAAGTTCTAAAATTACAGGTTGCTGGTCTCGGGCGAGGGGCAGGTAACCAGGGATCATGCCATACTGAGATAGATGATCCAGATTCTACCCTTTTGATTAGTCCTTTGCTAACCAGAGATCTAGCAGATACAATACTCCTCCATCCATAAGATGGGGAGTATGATCTAATAGGATCCATAGGATCCGAATGACGATAATAACGACCCTTAAAAACTTTGGCGAATAAAGAATCCGAGTTATCAATGAGTCTCCATAACTGCTTTGCCAACAAGGCTGTGTTGAAGTCCTTGATTACTCGAAATCCAAGTCCTCCGTCACATTTATCCCGACACAACTTTTCCCAAGCCATCCAATGCATACCAGCTTGAGTATTTCCAGTGCTCCACCAGAACCGCGAAATCACCCCTGTCAATTTCTTTGTTACCCCCTTCGGTAGCCTGAAGCATGACATTACATGTGTTGGCAAGGCTGTAGCCACCGACTTGATTAATACTTCTTTTCCTCCTTTAGACAATAATTTTGCTGTCCATCCATTCACCCTATTATGAAGTCTATCCTGAAGGAAGCCAAATATCTGTGTTTTCGCGCCACCTAAACTCTCTGGAATTCCTAAATAGGACCCCATACCACCAATTGTAAAGATACCAAGGATTTGTTGCAACTCCGTTTTAACCAATGGGTCCACCTTATGTCCAAATTGTAATGAGGATTTATCGAAATTTATCTGTTGACCTGAAATTTGCTCATATTCCTTCAATATCTGCAAAAAAAAGTGACATTCTTCCTTCGTCGCTCGACAGAAGAAGAGACTATCATCTGCAAAAAGCAAGTGTGATATCGGTGGACTTGCTCTAGCAACTTTCAAACCTGTAATCAGCTTGTCGCATTCTGCCTTTCTAATATTTGCAATTAAAGCTTCCGTACACAAAATGAAGAGATATGGAGATAAGGGGTCTCCTTGACGTAAGCCACGATGGGGAACAATGTGTCCCCGAGGCTGGCCATTAAGGAGCACCTTATATTGAACAGATGTAATGCAATACATAATCCTAGAGACCCAAACCGAGGAGAAACCCATGCGAAGAAGGAGCTTTTCTATGAAAGACCATTCCACCCTATCATAAGCCTTACTCATATCTGTTTTTATCGCCATAAATTTATCCTTACAAGAGGGATTTGTCCGTAATCCATGAAACATCTCTTGTGCAATTAAAATATTATCCGAGATTAAACGCCCTGCCACAAATGCCGATTGTGTCTCAGACAGAAGTCCCGGGAGTAACCACTTGAGTCGTTGACAGAGCACCTTCGAGATAATTTTGTAACCCACATTACAAAGGCTAATTGGTCGCAACTCGGACATACGACTTGGTCGGCTCGTCTTCGGAATTAGACAGATGTTTGTCTGATTTAGTCGTGAATCAAATAATCCAGTCCGTAAAAAATTATTAACCAACTCCACAACATCCTGTTTTATAAGGGGCCAAGTATGTTGAAAAAATAAAGCTGTCATCCCGTCCGGACCTGGTGCTTTTTCCGGGTACATCATAAAAAGAGCTTGACGGACCTCCTCTTCTGTAGCTAGTTTAGTTTAGTTTAGTAATTGCTGATTATATACTAATTTAAAAATAATTAATAACTTGGAATATATTGTGACATCGATGTTTTATCCTCCACGCGTTCTTCAAAAACCGACCTTCTTCTCTATATATGCATAACATACACACGCATTTGTAAAGATATTCAAAGATTGAAATCATCATTGATCCACACCAATAACAAAAAAAAAAAAAACAAATCTATACACGCATACAGATAAATTTCTGCCTCTTAGATCGAACTTCTTTACAACAACCGTTCCAAGATGAGTCAGTACGATCACAACCAATCTGCAGGTAAAATAAAATCCTCTGTTTATTCTTTTCTTGTAGGTATTACGATTTTGGTTATTTCAAGAAGAAGATTTGTAAAGCCTAGAGATATTATATGTTTTACTGATGGTATATTATGTAACTTAGGAGCTAACCCTCCACCACCGATGTCAACCGGTCCAGCGCCGCCACCGCCGATTGGTTACCCGACGAACGACCCTAGTTATGGTTCGGCGGCTCCTGTTAAAGTAGAGACCAACTCTAAGGGTGACGGATTCTTTAAAGGATGGTAAGTTATTGTCATGAAACTATGCTTCTACCTAACTATATTTAATGGGCCAATGGGCTAAGCTAAATATATATACTTTTTTTTTTTTGTTCCTTCCAAGTTTTTTATTTATGATGATACAGTATTTGATTAACCTTTTTATATTGGAATTTTTGTGTTTGTAGTCTTGCGGCCATGTGTTGCTGTTGTGCCCTGGACATCTGCTTCTAAGGAGCTGCTGCAATAACTTGGGGATGGTTTTATGTACGACCAAGTTGTGTGAATGTGATGTGAATTATTCTCTTCGGCCTTGTTGTAAAAATATATTCTGTTATTGGTTTATTAATTTATGGTAAGACTTTGGGTTTTTATAATTCGATCATATTGTTGGTATGGTCTTTACCTTTGAATCTCTGGTATTTTAAATCCACTTTCGAACCTTACAAAATATATAATTTGAGAACGACGTCATTTTGGAATATTTGATCCGAGATAGACTCGTGAGTATATATCATCTCAATGGCGAAACTATCGAATTGACAAGACGGAAATCAAAATTGTTAACCATAAAGAAAACAAAAGGAAAAAACGAGAACCCTAGTTCGTTTTACAAGTACCAAACCCTACTTCAGCCTGCTTTACAAGGACCAGTGAGACGCCGTCAGCCCCGATTTTATAGACGGCTTTTTGTATTTTGTGAATTGGTTTTAACCGACTACTCCGTTGCTCTACCGTCTTCTTCTTCTTCTTCGTTTGCTCCGAACCGGCATGGTTTAGCTCTACCGGTTCCGGTGGTAGCGTAACTTGGGCCGTCAACGTTAAAACTCCTTTGTAGTCGTCGTCGAGCATGCTCGTTTTCGCGGAAACGTACAACATAATGTCAATAAGCAGAAACTGAGCCTCGAATTCTACTATTCCAGCGTCGACGAGTAATTCGTAGAGCTCCACTTTCTCTGGACAATCTTCGTCTTCCCATATGAAGTTGTCGACAGTGGTTAAGAAGAAGGCCTCTTGTACCGGAGAAGATCCGTGTCGGTTAATCTTGACATTAGCATCGATAGTGAATTCTTCCGCTTCTGGTTGATGTTCGAGTTGATGTTCGAGTTTCAGTTCATAGGGAGGAGGAGTGTTGTTATTATTCTCCATATATGGTTTACTTTTCGAGAGAGAAGCAAAAAAAGTTAGAGATTGAGATTAATGTGATCGGTTTGTTTGTGTATTCTGAGATTGAGAGATGCCTATATATATATATAGCCGAAACATAAACATTATTCCTTGTTTGGATTGTACTAGTGATTAGACTTTTTTCCTTTTTTGACATATGTTCGTAGATTGTTTAATCTAAGAATTTTCCATTTTAGTAACGATGAACCATCTTAACAATTGATTAGATTCTTGTGTTTTATAATGCAACATTAATCTGGCCTCGCTTGGCAAACAATAAAGAAAAAGGAAATTCAATACTTTTTGCCAAGAATGATACTCAGACACAGAAACAATCAAACAAGGCTTCTTAAGTTCTTGTCCTTACTATAATCCCCAACCACAGAGAAATCCTTTCATATGTGAAACAATCCCACCATTAAGAATTTCAATACTTTTTGCCAAGAATGATACCTATAATGACAGACACGAGAGCCACTCCGATCACGATCTTCAATGTCATGAGATGAGATGTTTCAGCTTTTTGAGTTGTAACGTTTCCTGAAGATGACGAATGTGAAGGAGAAGCATCTGACTCCTTGCTCTTACGTTGCTTTGGAGTTGAAAAAGATAAATCAATGTCTCGAGATTTAACTTCTACTTCTCCTTTTCCCATACTCTCGGTTTCCTGCAGGTTTGCTTTCTACATAAACAGAGTATTGTATACTAAAGAAACAGTTACGTTGCTGGAAACGCGGTTTTGTATATATGACTGACCTTAGATTTAGCATCTGCAAGATGCACTTTCTGCTCAAGATCTTTCAACAGTGATTCCAGATGAGCGATCATACTTTTCTTAGCTTCAAGCTCTTCTTGTGATTTCTTTAAAGTAGCTTCCAACTCCGAATGCTTCTGAGAAACCGCTTCTTTCTGTCTCCGCCACAAAGAAATTAAAAAAGACTCAGAATTCAAAATAACGAAGGGCTTGAAAGAAATCCGAAACAGTTTTCTCAAGTTAGAAGGACCAGGAAAAAACAGAGAAATAAAGATTTTGTAACCTCTTCAGAAATGACCGAGTGAGATGCTAGAAGCTCTTTATGAAGTTGAGTTGCTTTCTCGTCCACCAAATCTCGGTTACTCGCCTTAAGTTCATGTTCATGCAATTTTGAGGTCAACTCTGCAACTGTTTCGACCTGGCGAAAAGAAACCAAGGAACATCATCGACTAGTGAATAAGTATTCCCATATTACTGAGTTATTGTTACCTCTTCTTTCAACTGAGCTTCAGCTTTTTTCAATTGTTTTTTTACTTCTTCAGAGTTGGACTCCAACACCGATTTTTCAGCAGCACTGAGCTGCTTGATTTCGGATACCATAGCATCGAATTTAGACTTCTCTACTTCGAGTTGTTCTTGAAGCATTACGAGCTCGTTTTTTGTGCTCTGATATATCTCATTGACTTGGTTATTCTCTTCTGCAAGGGAAGTCATCTAAAACAGAAAAGAGTGTCAATTTCTCATGAGATAGTTTATTATTTATACTTCAGTTCTTAGATTCTGAGAATGTCTGTTCACCTGTGATCGTAGTCTTTCTCTTTCAGAAGTAAGCTGCTTTGTTAATTCTTCTATTGCTGTCTTCGAAGCTTGAAGCTCTTTTGCTGTTTGGTCTTTCTCAGCCTCTAAGGCAGAGAACATTGCCTGGAAATCTCTGGTCTCTGACCCCTGATTGGCTAGTTCCTGGTTCAGCTTTAGATTCACCTCAGCCAAAGATCCATTTTCTTTCTCAAGCTCTTTGATTGTAGCTTCGAAAGTCTTGAGCTTGGATAGAGCCTCTTCAAGCTCCATTTTTCTAGTATCAGCAACCCCAGATGCTTCAAGAACCTGCCTTTTATGTTCCTCGATTAGGTTTTCATGGGATTTCAACTTTGTCATAAAGTCTCTAGCTTCTATGTCTCTCTGTTTTAACATTACGGTTGCTTCTTCACTCTGTCTAGTCGCGGTTTCCTTCTCAGCATCCAGAAATCCTTCGAGTTCTTGAATCCTGATCTTGAGCTGGTTGTTTGTATCTGCTATAAGCTCATTCTCCAAGGACGACTGGTCGAGTTCTTCTTTCAATGAAAACGAATGAGCAGATGCTTCGGCCAACTTCTCTTCATATAATCTTATCCTCTCCTCGAGGTCTTTAGATTTCTCAGTCAATGACTTGGCCTCTGTATCTCTGCTACTGAATTCCTCCATTAACTTTTGCATTCTAAGCTCTGAGTGTTTATACAAAGATTCAAGCTCTATGCTTCTTGTGGTAGCTTCATCTATTTCTCTTGCTTGCTTCTCAAGTCTCTCTTCAGACGATTTCAGCTTCTCCATTGCCTCGCTTTCCCTTAATCCAGCAGCTTTCATATCATTTGCAATAATCTCTAACTTCCCTCGTGTCAAATCCAGTTCACTACTGAGAACTCTCAACAGATTCTCGGACTCAGTTATTTTCACACTATATCCATTCACTGTATCCTCTAACGCTTTCTTCTCGCCCATCACAGCTTTAAGATTTTCTGACAGTTCCCTCTCTTTCTCCATTGCTACGCTTAAAGCAGCTTCAAGACTAGAGTTTCTCACTTGGATTGCTTCGAGGTCTTTCAATTTTTCCTCTGCTTTCTCTAATTCTGACTGTGATGTTTGAAACAAACCTTCTAGCTTAACGTTGCGCTGAATACTCGCATTTCCAAGATCTTCATGCTCTGCACCTTTCTGCAAAGCAGTTCTCAGATCTTCTTCAAGTTCCGATATTCTCGCCGATGATTGGTTCAGAGAGGATTCCAGTTTCGTTACCTTTTCTTGGTACTCTTGCATCTGTCTAGCCGAATCTTTTTCCTCCTCTTCAGCCACTATCAAAGCAGATTTTAGTTGAGATACTTCCTCAGATAATCCCTCCAGAGATTTCATTTTCTGTTCAAGATCAGAGTTATTGGACAAAGCTTGAGACAGAAGAGCATCTGTTTTGGAGAATTTTTCATCTGAAGTCTTAAGTTTCTCTTCAAGTTCATCGCAGATCTCTTTTCTTTTAGCTGCAATACGAGTTATCTCTGCTACAGATGTTTCGAGAATTTCTTTCTCTTTCAACATTCTGGTCAACTTCTCATTCGCAGCTCTGATTTTTCCTTCTTGGTCTTTGGATAAGGCATCGAGCAATTCCTTCTCTTTGAGTTCTTCCCTTAGCTTTAGATTAATGCTTTCCTGTTCAGACACTTTACTCTTAAGATCTTTAAGAGCCAATAACTCTGGTTCGAACAGAGATTCAGAAGCTGTCTTCTTCTCTAGTTCTCTTTGTGAACTGCTTGAGCTTCTTTCGAGTGGAACTTGCTTCTCAGCTTTCTCATCATCCTCAGTGTTACTTCCTTCTTTCTCAACTTTTACAAATCCACCATCAAATGTAGTATCCTCCTCTTCTTGCTCCATAGCTTTACCTTCCTTTCTCATTTCTCCATTCACATCCTGTAATAAACGTCACAACACTTAAATCTCCTACGAGAAGTAATAAATAAAAATTGATAGATTTGATCCTACTTAAAGCCATGTTTAGAACCAAAATCTTCCTTTGCCATATCTTCAATCCTACTTAACGTCAATAATATAATAAACAATTTTCCAAGAATTATAGCTACGAGTGAACTTGTATATGAATTTTAGAGACTTTTAATAGAATTGAACAATTGAGAAAACATATCATTACCTTAGCAGAAACATCGACCGTCTTTAGATCCTCAGGTGCACCTTTCACTACAGGGACCTCGGAACTCAGTTTTGTTTCTTCTTCCATCAAACAATTCCTATGACCTTTTGTTCTGCAACCGATGAAAATTAAGGCTTTGAAATGGTATTAATGAATCTATTTTGTATACATGAACGTGATGTCACACGTCAGTGTCTCGTAATCACCATGTTTTCAGAGTTTTGTTTCTTGCATCAACAAGATATGTGATGAAGTTCAGTTGAACATTCCAACGGCAACAGTTTCATTTTTTTTTTCTTTCAAAAAGTAAAAGAAAGTCCTAACTTGTAAGAAAGAGAAACCAAAAGTCTTCCAAATTATATAAAAATAACAATGATGATAAGATCATCTCTTTGTGACCGTCAAGAGGCCATACATCAATTCAATGGTAGATTTATTATTGCCAGCAACATTCTTTAAAATATTGTAAAAGAAAATTAAATAAACTGACAAGGCTTGAGAGATCTCCAAATAAGGGTCAACGTCCGTATATCACACGAGTTTAACCTAGATTAATACCTTATGAATATGATCATACAAATTACAATGTGACCAAATTCCAAACAGATTAATTAACTTAAGTTTTATTTTGTCTTGGTTAGTTTTGAGTACTTATGATCACCATTAAGCATAAACATATTCAAGTATGTGATCATTGTTCTGTGTCGTTTGACACAGTGTTCAAGATTCAATGTACCTTTTTGTAAAAAGGAAACATAAAAAAGGTACATAGATAACTAGAGATCGATCAAGTCCAGAGAAAGAAAAAGAAAAAAAAATCAAAGAGCAATTGGCCAGATCAATGAACCGAAAAAAAAAAAGAGAAGAGAGAATGGTGGATACGATATGCTAACCTGAAAGTTGAAAGTGCTGAATCTGTTTTCTTCTTTCTCTGTTTTTACTTTTTGGACTTTCTCTCAAATGGGGAAATGAAGAGGAAGACGAAGAGAGGTCTTCGTTTTATAAAGTGCACATCAGCAATTTTGGTCTCTCTTTGTATTTTGAAAAGGCAACTCCGGCCGATGAGTCTATCTTAAATTTCCATTATACCCCTTCTTTTGGGTTTCCCCGGTCCGAGCTCTAATTCAATGGTCCTAAAATTATTTGCTTCATTAAGTATTATTCTAAACCATTTTTTTTTTTGCTTTGCTTTTCGTATTTTTAGCTTGTAAATGAAAACCATCATGGGATTTTTTTTTCTTTTCAAAACCGTTCCAAGTATAATATCCAAAACAATTTTTATATGGAGAGATTGTGATGCACTTTTAAAGTTATTATTAGTTGCATCATAAATTATATTTTATGTATTTAAATTTTTTGGAAAGAGGTTAAATGAATCATTTGGCAAGAACAGATGAGCCAAGGCCGATGGAAAGACCCATAGGACCAATGAGCCCAACATGGAGAACCAAATAAAGGGAATGTAACAAAGTTTATATAATCTACTATATGAAAGTGCTAAGTACTCTCCACGAAATGACACATCTCAGGTAAGCGTGACACGTGATTTTCAATTAAAAAAAATATTGTAAATCAACACTTCTCTTCTTCTTCCATCGGAAGAGTTACAAATTCATCAGATCTTTACAACTTCCCCTCTTCAATTCGATGAGTTCTTTTTTATTACAATACCAACAGTTTCTTATTATATAGTAGTTTCATCTGATTAACTCTGATTAGATATTGTACTTTCAATTGCAATTTCAATTTCCGTGTTCTTCCAAAGTTAAATTGTAAACCATTACAGACGTACATTGCTGCATCGCCTCCTAAATGTATATAAAAGACTTAAAAGTCTGTATCCTTAATTGATGATACTATTATTTTTTAACTGGTTCTGGGTTTGTTTATAAATGCATTTGTAATTAAAAATGCTGAACTTATACAAGCTGCACACATAATTTAAAAGTGTAAAGTCTGTACAACATTTGTAACTGTTGGACTTATACAAGCTGCACACATAAATTATGTAATTAGAATTAATGCGTGAACAAGAAATGATTGTTAAAAAAAACTAATAGATGTGAGCGCTCAGACCTTGCTAAGTCAACTAGATGAAGCTTTGCACACAATATATCTTCAGCTGTTGTGATTAATAGAGATATATTAGTATTGTAGCATTATATCCTCTAAATAGTGTTTCTACTAGCGGAGCAACACAACCAATCGTATTTAAAAGTATGAGACCATATGTGAACCTACAAAAAATAAAATAAAGAGTTTTTCTTTTTAATTTTAGTTTAGATGAAACGTATTCTGGGGTCTCTATTTTTTTCACTTGTGCTAGAATAGCCCAACTCTTATGGACTATAATCCATGAAAATCGGCCTATTCTGAGACTGGGATTTGCTACAGCCAATCAGAAGGCTCAAAATTTAGAAAATAGTTTAGATGCTCCTGTCTAACAAAGAGTTTTTTTTTTTTTTTTTTGATCAACATCTAACAAAGAGTTTAACATACGAAAGAAGTAATAAGAACTTGACTTCAATGGCGGATCCTTGGGAGCAAATTGAGCCCTATCCTAAACCTACTCAGAGTATCATGATTCCAAAGTGTACAATTTATGTACTTATATTTTTGTAAACTTTTTTTCTTATTTATGTTATTGTTTTCTTTAAATATTTTGAGGTTTATCATAGTTTATAGTTTATATATTCACACTTTATTTATTTAGTATTTATGTTGAATCTAGTAAACAAATAAAAACTCTAGTGTTGTATCTGTCAAACAAGGACAATAAAATTTAAAGATGTGGTACTAAGGATAGAGTAAACGTAGAAAAAGTATTTTTAAGCAAATAGTATAACTTAGAATCTTAGATAGCCTTATCCTAGTTATCATAAGGTTTAAGACAATGCATATTCAAATAATCAATCATTAGATTTTAAATGTGTACCCAACTTCCAAGTAATGAGGTTTGTTGAATGTGCATATCTAGGATTGAAGGTTTTATGTAATTCTTTTTATATAGTGGGCTAGTATAACAACGACACAGAGCTGAATAGAAGTAATCCATCATAAATGAATTCACAAACAGATAAATAATCTTTCATTGTTTGTTAGTTATATAATCTATATGTGCATATTGTATATAGTAGAATGATCACTTCACATTTGATAGAAGTAGGTATATGATAAGGTCCCAGATTTAGAGCTCAATCAATACTAAGAACATAAGAAGACACTTTTGTTTGGGCAATTGATATCGCCTCTTTTTGGCTTTTCTGATTTATATAGAAGAAAGTACAAAGGTTGGAATCCACGATTCCTTACAACACGGGAAATGGAAAAGTGACATAGTTGGTTCCTAATAAACAGGAAGACCAATTCTTATTTGAAACAGAAACAGAACGTGAGACATAAGTCTCTTATTTGCAGAAACATAATTGCAGAAAATGTAACAGAGATTAAGTATCGTACTTCTTGTTGGGCTTTCGAAGTCTGGATGACATTCTTCTAACTGGCCCATCACTTCTGTGCGTATCAATACTCCCGTCCTCAAAAGGAACCTTGTCCTCAAGGTTCAAATCAGGAAAACTTGTCTGCACCTGTTCAAGGACTTCCCAAGTAGCCTCTTCCAGTGGTAACCCACGCCACTTAATCAACGTCTCACGAACCTGCTCTTGTCCGTGAACCACGAGCCGGTGTTGTAATGCTGCTTCGGGTTGTAAGCGTAAAGAACCATTGGAACGAAGAGGTGGAAGCACTCCTGCAGTTGGTGTATCGGTTCCAACTCTCTGTTTGAGCAGAGAAACATGGAAGACAGGGTGTATTTTTGAACCTTCCGGCAACTTCAAACGATACGCCACTGGTCCAAGTTTAGCCTCAATCTCAAACGGTCCAAAGTAGCGAGTGGAAAGCTTACGAGATAGCCGACGAAACACTGAATTCTGACGATACGGTTGCAGTCGTAAGTAAACCCACTCACCCACAGAGAAACTGACATTACGACGCTTGGAATCAGCTGACTGTTTCATTTTGTTGATCGCTGTAGCAAGATGAGCTTTCAAATCGTGAAGAACCTCATCTCGTGACAACAATTGTTCATCAAGTTCATCCACAATAGCAGAACCAACTTCATATGCTGGAAAAGGGGGAGGAGGGCGACCATAAAGAGCTTCAAAGGGAGACATACCAGTAGAGGCGTGAAACGTAGTGTTGTACCAGTATTCAGCCCAAGGCAAGAGAGCGCTCCATTGACGAGGTCGGTGATGTGTGAAGCAACGTAAAAACTGTTCGATACAACGATTCACAACCTCTGTTTGACCGTCCGTTTGCGGGTGGTAAGCGGAGGAGAGACGGAGTGTCGTACCGGAGAGACGCCAAAATTCCCGCCAAAAAGCACTTACAAAAATTGGGTCTCTATCGCTAAGGATTGAACGTGGTATCCCATGCAGCTTAATGATGAAGTCAACGAACTTAGAAGCCACCGACCGAGCCGTATACGGGTGTGCGAGAGGAACCAGGTGAGCTGATTTACTTAGCCTGTCTACGACCACCATGATGGAAGTGTGTCCATCCGAACGAGGCAAACCGTCAACGAAATCCATCGAGACGTCTTCCCACACATGTGAAGGAATGGGCAATGGTTGGAGAAGACCCGCAGGTGTAAGCGTGTCAGATTTAGCTCGTTGACAGACGTCACATGCAGCTACAAATTCTCGGACTGAGCGATGCATCTTGGGCCAATAAAACTGTTGTGCTAGGCGCTTGAGAGTACGTAAGACACCTGAGTGCCCTCCAAGCAACGTGCCATGGTATTCATGCAAAAGTAATTTGATGACGTCAGAAGAAGGAGGGATTACCACGCGATTGTTGTAGCATAAGAGCCCGTTTTTCCAAGCGTAAGGTTGACCCGGAGAGTGTGTTGCTTTCTCACCAATCTTCAGCAGATAAGGGTCTGTTGTTGTTGTTGCACGAAGATCATCCCAGAAGCTATTGGATTGAACAAAGACCGCATTCAACGTAGGGCTGCATGGACGCCGAGAAAGAGCATCCGCCGCTGCATTTGCGGTGCCAGGGCGATATACAATCTCGTAATCATAACCAACCAGCTTACTCATCCACTTTTGTTGTTCAGGGGTGAGAATTCTCTGTTCAAGCATGTAGCGTAAACTGCGTTGATCCGTCTGAATGGTGAAACGTCTCCCCAAGAGGTAAGGTCTCCACAAGCGGATTGCAACAACAATGGCAAGCATTTCCCGGCATAGGTAGACCAGTTCCGCTTTGTAACCCCCAAGGAACGTGACATGAAAGCAATCGGTTTACCATGTTGGGATAGAATGGCACCAATGCCGTCTCCAGACGCATCGGTTTGAATGACAAAAGGCACAGCAAAATCTGGTAGGGCGAGTGTAGGAGTAGATGTCATGGCTTTTTTCAAGTTGTTGAAAGCGTTTTCAGCAGTTGCATCCCACCCGAACTTGCCCTTCTTCAAGAGGTTGGTCAATGGCCTAGCAATGAGACCGTAATCTCGCACAAACTTGCGATAGTAACCGGTGATACCCAGAAACCCACGCAGCTCCGTGACGGTAGTTGGAGGAGGCCAATCGAGCATTGCTTGAATTTTAGACTGATCGACTTTAACCCCTTCACCAGAAATGATGTGACCAAGGTACTCAAGCTCCTCCTTACCGAACTCGCACTTCTTGAGTTTGACAAATAATTGTTGATCACGGAGGATCTGAAGAACGAGACGGACATGCTCCAAGTGTTCGGTTTGATTCTGGCTGTAGATCAATATATCATCAAAAAAGACCAAGACGAACTTACGGAGATGTGGACGGAAAATAGCGTTCATGAGAGACTGAAATGTTGATGGTGCGTTGCACAATCCAAACGGCATCACGAGATACTCGTAGTGACCGTTGTGTGTCCGAAAAGCTGTTTTAGGAATGTCCGGAGGATGAACTCGCACTTGATGGTAACCCGCTGTAAGATCCAATTTAGTGAAAATTGTTGCCCCATGAAGCTCGTCGAGCATATCGTCAACAGTGGGAATCGGAAAACGGTCCTTGACCGTCGCGGCATTCAACGCCCTATAATCTGTACAAAACCTCCAGGAGCCATCTTTCTTTTTCACGAGCAGCACCGGGGAAGAGAACGGACTGGAGCTTGGCCGCACTAAACCGGTGTCCAACATCGCCTGTACTTGTCGTTCGATCTCGTCTTTTTGGAAGTAAGCATATCGATAGGGGCGGACGTTGATGGGATCTGAACCCTCTTTGAGGACGATGTGATGCTCAATATCTCGTTCCGGCGGTAATTGCGTTGGTGGCTGAAAGATCTCGTCAAAATCACGAAGGAGAAGACGAAGTTCCTCTGCAATTGGCGAAACGGTGACGTTGCCCAGCTTTTCCTCATTAACGCACAAAGCAAAGCAATTCTGGCCCATACGTATTTCACGACAAAACTCTCCAGGTTGGGCTTGTTGAATTCCCCTTGTCTGTAGCCCACTAAGATGTCTTTCCTCACCAGCCCATATAAATGACATAGTTTGGGCCTTCCAATCACACACTGTAGGCCCAAGCTGTTCAAGCCACTGAATACCCAACACAATATCTAGACCTGTCAACGGCAGTGCGTAAAGATCGATGATGAAAGAGACCCCGTTCAGATCTACGGCGACTTGTTGGTAGGATCCCCGACACTGGAGCGGAAAACCATCGGCTACCCGGACCTTAAACGCTTTGATTGGTGTAATCTTCAGATTAAGACGGTTTGCAGCTTTCTCAGAGATGAAATTATGTGTTGAGCCGCTGTCAATCAACGCCGTCAGAAATTGTTGATTGATGTGAGCCTGGATTCGAATGGTTTTTGACGAACCCCAACCCGTCAAAGCTTGTAAAGTTATTTCCGGTTCTGGCAATTCCTGAACAGCTTCTTCGAATTCATCTTCATCGTCACCACCTTCCATCAGTAATAGCTGTGGCTTGCGGCAACGGTGACCCGGAGTGTATCGCTCATCACAACTAAAACACAACCCAAGACTCCGCTTTTTCTTCATTTCATCCCAACTTAATTTTTTTGGAGCTCCGAGTGATGATCCTGTTGGAGTTGTGGTTTTTGTTTCTGTAGTGACCGCTGGTGTCGAGACCCGTGAGGTAGAGAACGTATTGAACTTTCTGTTTCTCTGGAGTTGATCATCCCTCATCCTAGCGTACTCAATTGTAGCTTTAAGCGTTGTTGGTTTAAACATCCGAATTGAATCTGAGATTGAATCTTTTAGTCCGCCGATATACGTACCAATGAGCGCTTTCTGAGTCCATCCACTGACTTTGTTCTGAAGTCTCTCGAATTCACGGTGATAGTCCCGCAACGATCCCGTTTGTTTGATTTTGGACAAAGCCTCGTCAAAGTCTTCAGCGCCTGTTGGACCAAAACGAGCCCACAATTCCTCTTCGAACACCGTCCATGTGATTGGCAATGTTTCGTCTTGTAACGCTTTTGACGTCGCTTGCCACCACTCGTTTGCTTCATCTTCTAGATGGAAAGAAGCAAAGCTAACCCTCTGTTCCACCGGCGTCTCCTGATACGAGAAATATTGTTTTGCCTTGCTGATCCATGATGTAGGGTCTCCGCCTGAGAAACGTGGAAACTTCAGTTTAACGAACCGGTTGTGTTGATGGCCGTTATGGTTGTTATCGGTCCGGTGAAACGTGTTTGAAGATTCCTCATTTCTCCGATGACTCCCTGATGTGTGGGAATCACCCTCTCGTAAGTTGGTCACTGCCTCCATGAGCTTTCCAAAGGACTCCTCCATGAACTTGTATTTCTCGTCCATTGCGTGACGTATCTTTGTCAGCTCGTCTTGCATCATGCCATGGCTGGTTTCCAACTCCTCGAGCCGGTCTCGTGCGCTACCCATTGGCTTCTCCGGTGAGGTAGTAGCCACGACCTGTTTTTCTTTTTGTTTACGTTTCGTAATGATGATGGTGGTGAATGATAGAGAAAAATGAAAATTGAAAAGAGCAATGCTCTGATACCAACTGATAAGGTCCCAGATTTAGAGCTCAATCAATACTAAGAACATAAGAAGACACTTTTGTTTGGGCAATTGATATCGCCTCTTTTTGGCTTTTCTGATTTATATAGAAGAAAGTACAAAGGTTGGAATCCACGATTCCTTACAACACGGGAAATGGAAAAGTGACATAGTTGGTTCCTAATAAACAGGAAGACCAATTCTTATTTGAAACAGAAACAGAACGTGAGACATAAGTCTCTTATTTGCAGAAACATAATTGCAGAAAATGTAACAGAGATTAAGTATCGTACTTCTTGTTGGGCTTTCGAAGTCTGGATGACATTCTTCTAACTGGCCCATCACTTCTGTGCGTATCAGTATATAACATCGACAATAAGATCTCCAAAATTCAATAGAATATAAAATGATGAGTATATATATATAATCTTTCTTGTACAAGGTATGAGACTCTTTGGTAGGTCGATTGAGATTGTTCAATATTTTACGAAAGCAAAGATTAGAAAAGGGTAATTTGCAAGTCATTCCAGCAAATCCTTACACTTCATGCAATTTTCCCTTTTGTCCGTATAAATAAATGTCTATTTTTGCATTCTCCTATTCATTAAGTTCCTTTTACACTTTCCCTCTCAAATCCGTAAAACAACCAACCAATTGTTTTTTTTTTAAATATCATTTATGCAAAAAAAAATGAAATCTAGATTCATTCTATCAACTTTATCTGTAGGCATTGCCATCATAGCCATTTTAGCATCCAAAACTCTCTTTAATACACATCATAGAGTCTTTATGCACAACCCTTTCGATATTTTACATGATATCAAAGCAATATCATATTCAGCTATAACTTCCGCTTGCGGCCACCACCACCATCATCATCATCACCGTCAAAAACCATCTGATACTAAAAAAAAAGTTTCAATATGCGAGGATTTCCCAAAAAATATACCCCCACCGGACACCGACACGACATCATTTTTCTGCGTGGATAAGAACGGCTGCTGCAATTTCACGACGGTCCAATCAGCCGTCGACGCAATCGGAAACTTTAGTCAGAGAAGGAATGTGATTTGGATGAACTCCGGCATGTACTAGTATGTTTTCGTAATAACCATCCATATTTGTACTTTTGCCAGCTCGGTGTTATAACAACCATATCTAAAGTAAATTAATCAAAGATACTTATTGTGGCGCAGTGAAAAAGTGGTGATTCCAAAGACTAAACCAAACATAACGCTGCAAGGACAAGGGTTCGAGACCACAGCCATAGCGTGGAACGATACGGCCTACTCGGCTAACGGCACTTTTTATTGTGCCTCGGTCCAAGTCTTTGGTTCACAGTTCGTCGCTAAAAACATTAGTTTCATGGTAAAATTAATTTTCTTATAATGAAATTAACATATTTAAATAAAATGGCTAGAATCAAATTGTATATTTATCCGAGAGTTCTTTCGGCTGAATTCGTCTGGATGTGTAAAATAATGAAACCGATTTTGGTTCATATCCTCTGGTTTTCGGATAGATTTTTTTGGATACGGTTCTGTTCGATTAAACCGGGATAGGTATCTTTAGCCTATTGGTAATAGGCTAATGAATAAAAGTTTTGGTGTTGTGATATATTTGGTGACAGAACGTGGCACCGATACCGAAGCCGGGAGATGTAGGTGCTCAGGCGGTGGCGATAAGAATCTCGGGAGATGAGTCGGCGTTTGTGGGATGTGGTTTCTTCGGAGCTCAGGACACTCTTCATGACGATAGAGGTCGTCATTACTTCAAAGATTGCTACATTCAAGGCTCCATTGATTTCATCTTCGGCAACGCTAAATCTCTCTACCAGGTACGTATCTATATATATATACTAATACCATGCATTGTAGAAGCGACACTTAGATAGTTAGATTATTCGTTATAGAATTTAATGGATTTCATCTATCGACGTTATTGTAAAAAAAAAAAAAAAAGCTATCAGCCAAAAATAATTACTACATACAAGTAGCCAAGTAGGGCGCATTTTGTTTTTCATTTTTTCTTGTCGTTTTTTTTTTTTTTTGGTGAGATCATTTTTCTTGTCGTTGACACTTGGATGATGTATATTTACGATATTCAAACGATTATTTTTCGGTTAAAGTTCAAGTTAAGATTTGGTTCGGTTTATATGATGTTTTTTTCTTCTTTTTTGCGAAACTAATATATGATAAGTTCTCCCCAAGTAGGACTGTCAAATAATATCAATGGCGAATCAAGTGAACCCAGGGTCAAAGGCAGTCAACGGGGCCGTGACTGCAAACGGGCGTAACTCAAAGGACGAGAACAGTGGCTTCTCGTTTGTCAACTGCTCAATAGGCGGCACAGGACACGTGTGGCTGGGTCGTGCCTGGAGGCCCTACTCACGTGTCATCTTCGTTTCCACTTCCATGACCGACGTTATCGCACCCGAAGGCTGGAACAACTTCAATGATCCCTCCAGGGATACGTAAGCACAAATACTAAATTACCAATATATATGTTTTTTTTTTCTTAAGGAAGACTGATTCATAACAATAGTAAGAGACATGTTTGTTTTTGTGGTTAGGACAATATTTTAT
Organism: Isatis tinctoria; assembly: GCA_010577795.1. Taxonomy (NCBI): domain Eukaryota; kingdom Viridiplantae; phylum Streptophyta; class Magnoliopsida; order Brassicales; family Brassicaceae; genus Isatis; species Isatis tinctoria. The sequence continues at coordinate 1,888,344 of CM021244.1, read as the reverse complement.
GGAGAGTATAATTGTTCGGGTCCAGGGGCCGATCTATCGAAGAGGGCACCGTATGTTCAGAAGCTTAACGAGACTCAAGTTGCTCAATTCATTGACACAACGACTTTTATTGATGGAGACCAGTGGCTACAGCTTTCCGATCTTTAAAGGAAATCAATCAATAAATAAATTCTCTTAAAGATATCTCTAAAGTATACACAATCTTTTGAATTTTTTTTTTTTTCCTTTCAATTATCAATTCTTTCGGAAACGCACGGTTTGTTCCTCCCTAGATTTTATAATTGACCGCGGGAAAAATGCAACTGTTAACACAGATTTAACTTCTTTGATAAAAAATTTCAATGGTTTACCGAACATTTGAAGACATATAATTAATCTATTAATAATATACTTCTTTAATATTTTTTCAATATTTACCGACCATTTGAAGACATAGAATCAGTCTCTAATTATATAGTTCATAAACAGTATAGTAACATAGACACTAGTGTAACGTGTTTATGGAAATTGGCAAACATATGCGGTATCGGACTAACCGGTTCGGTTCGATATTAAAATTCAAAAGCATTAACCGCAATTGGATCATCTTCACATGCGCATATTCCCCGGAAAATACAAGTGCTCAAGAGAATAAATAAAGAGGAACTTTGGCACCTTTGTAATTTCCCGTTTTCTCAGGCGGGCGAATTTCGCAATCTATCGGAGGATATGACTAACGTCGCCGGCGATTCTAACGGAGACGGCCGGTCAATTGCCTCACCCAACTCCGTCTCTCCAGCCGTCATTGAGAGCTCGCCTCCGTCTGATCCTCCCGTCCGTGTCTACGCAGATGGGATCTACGATCTGTTCCACTTCGGTCACGCTCGATCTCTCGAACAGGCTAAGAAATCGTTAGTACTTGTATCTCTCCGGTTTGAAGAGTTCCTCATTCTCCAGTCTCTAATTCGATTTGTTCTCTCTCTCTCTCTCTTTTATCAGTGTGTTTGTTTAGTGTGGTTGTTTATGGAGTCATGTTGGTAGTATCTGCTAAAATTTTCTTGGAATTAGAATACTTTTTTAATGACTGATTGTGATTATACTCCAGATGTGTAATTGCATACGACGGCATCGATTTTGATGACTCTTCCTTTCCGCGAAATTAAGTAAATGAGTCTTTTGTGTTTCGATTCTCATCTTCTTATGATCTGTGCACTGTTATGGTATTGGCCATGCAGGTTTCCAAACACTTACCTTCTTGTGGGATGCTGCAATGACGATACTACTCATAAATATAAAGGAAAGACTGTGATGAACGAACAAGAGCGCTATGAATCTCTTCGACATTGCAAGTAATTTTCTTTCTCCCGCTAGTGTTTGCTTCTGCCAGTGCTATGTGGTGGCGATGTTAACTAACTAATTTAGCGTGAATTACATTATTCATGCAGATGGGTGGATGAAGTTATCCCTGATGCACCGTGGGTGATCAACCAAGAGTTTCTTGACAAGCACCGGATTGCCTACGTCGCCCATGATGCTCTTCCGTAAGAACCTATATCGTTTGTGTCGTTCATCGTCTTGTAGAAAAATATTGACTTTAGTTTTTGAGATTGGTGGAAAGCTGTTGTTGTTAGTAGTGAAGCAGGTGAAGTTTTTTCAAACAACTTACCCGTACTTGAATATATGTTATCCACAGGTATGCTGATGCCAGTGGAGCTGGGAAAGATGTCTATGAATTCGTGAGTCTCGATTCCATGTTCATACTCCTTTTTCTGTTGCCCTTATGTGTGATAGCCCATCTCTGTTTCTATTCATTGCAGGTTAAAAAAGTCGGGAGGTTTAAGGAGACCAAGCGAACCGAAGGGATATCTACTTCGGATATAATAATGAGAATAGTGAAAGATTACAACCAGTATGTCATGCGTAACCTGGATAGGGGATATTCAAGGGAAGATCTTGGAGTTAGCTTTGTGAAGGCATGGCATCATTTCTCTACTTCTTCATTTTTTTTTTTTTTTTTTTGAAAATTCTCAGTAGGCAATTTTGGATATGTTGACCTGCAACAGGAAAAGAGACTTAGAGTTAATATGAGGTTGAAGAAACTTCAGGAGAAAGTCAAAGAACAACAAGAGAAAGTCGGGGAAAAGGTTTTTTTTTTTTTCTCACCTTTATCTCTTAGATTGATCGTCCTGAGTCCGTCGTTTTGAATGGTTATTTTAATTCTCGGGACAACATCAACGGATACATATGCATTACTGTCATATGCAATCTTTCGAAAATTGGAACCATTTAAGATGCATGAAGACTTGAAGAGTAAGCTGGGTTCAGGCGTTCTCTCTACCAATTGAAGTCTTTTTTCCCCTTGAACTTTTGCAAAATGGATGTAGAAAAAATTGAAAAGTTAAGCCTGGGAGAAATATAACTGCGGTCGTAAGTGCTTGAATTGTCTATCTGTGGAGTTGAGTAGCAGAGAGTTTGCGTGGGTGTTTAAGTCCACGCATGAAACCTGCATTATGTCTTGTGGTGGAGCTCTGGATAACTCGGATATCTTTTATCCGACATCAATGATTTGGTTAACGCTTCTTATTTCTCGTTTATGTTTAAATATAGTCCAGGTGCTGATAGGGTTTACTAAACCCGTTTTTTCTTTCATTCAGATCCAAACTGTGAAAATGCTCCGTAATGAGTGGGTGGAGAATACAGATCGTTGGGTAGCTGGATTCCTTGAAATGTTTGAAGAAGGCTGCCATAAAATGGTAAGTCAACTCTGAAGAAACTAACAACCCTAATCGAATCCACTTTTTAACTTTCGTTTTTTTTTTGTTTTTTTTTTCGTTTTCTCGGGATTTCCGGCTAATCTGTCATAAAATAACTTGTATTCATATTAGGGAACTGCCATCAGAGACCGAATCCAAGAGAAGTTAATGCGACAAGAGTCTAAAGAATTGCTCGAGAAGGGTCAGCATAAAGGCACGGAGGAACAGTTCTATGAAGAGTATTACGAGCATGACATTGTTGACAGCTACGAAGACGATGATGAGGAAGAAGAAGAGTACTATGACGAGATTGAAGAGCAAACTAATGCCGCAAAAGCGATAAAAAGTAATTAGAGGAACAAATCTTACCTTATTATTTTATAGGTTAGTGCCTAGTGGTTACTACTAGTACTCCTTCTGTTTATGCCTCTAGCAGTAAAATGCTTCTCGAATGACTTAGAGAGAAGAATTTAAAAAACTTGTGTGCCATCTTTTATACACATATTCCTTTTGCTGCCCCTTTAATCCTTTTTTGTTGTTTTTCTTTTATAATTTATTTTACACCCAAGCAGTAATTTAATGTGTGTTTTTTTTGTCCTAACTCGTAAGGTTTCTGATCTCTGATGTTTCTTATGGCTCGTGTGTACTGCTAGTTTGTGCCTATATGGTCATATCCGTAATATTTGGTTGTTAATAATGCCCTATTTAGTTCTTTTCTTTTGTAGTCACGCAAATGAAAGCTGATATGAAGTATTACTTCTGCAAAGAAAAATTTCTCTCGTCTCTCTACGTATGTAACCGACCAATCCATACCGATTTCCATGAGCATAATTTCTCACTTATTGTAATTTGGAATCTTTCGCATAATTTTTAATCCCCGATTCTTGATATGCGTTTCTTGGTCGTATATATGGACTTGTGCGTTTGCTATCTGGTGGGAATTATTGTCGTTTAGAACTTAGAAGATTTAGTTGTTTTGAATAAAAGTCGTTGAAACTCAACTTCAATCTTTCAAAATAAATCCCGAATGAATTAATAATGCAGCACTTGAATGATTGACTATTGACTGTATCACCAAAGAAAAGTCAATATGATTCCTTGTGTGGCCCATACATTAATCATCCGAATGGTTAGGCATTCGCATACGCAAATTTTCTCGTCTAGCATAAATTCGAGTTCAGACTGATTAAGCAGTGTGGCATTAAGTCTCCTTAATACTCATTTTACCCAAGGTTCGTTTCAAAAACAAGTATAGTATTCGTTATTTAAGGTTCGTTTAACAAGACCACATACTAATCGTTATTTTTTTTGGGGTATTGTAAACTGTAACCCAGCTAGTCGTTTTAAAACGGATCAAATGCATGCAAGTATTTAAATTAGATACTTGTACAAGTCCAAGTATATATCAAAATATCTTCGAATTATGAGGGCATTTTTTACGTAACCAGTTTATCTTCACTGATGTCATAATCAATCATTTATATAAAACTTCGGTATAAATAAATTCATTAATTTTGTTACCATATTCCACAATTATTTCAATTGGCCGAAAATACAAAAAAAAAATATTTTTCACGTCAGAAACTGTGAAGAAGGTCCTTTTCAAATATGAGATTGTTGTCATTAAACCCTTCCAAAACAACGTACTAAAAGACTCCATGTCGATGGTAGAGGAAGTCTTCGGTGATGTGCAACCAATCAATGTACCAAAGAATCAAAGTCATTTTGAATTTTCTTCCAAGAATCGAACTCATCCGGTGTGGACTGTGGACCATTTGCAAGTACTACTCAAAACCTTGTAAATTAAAAAAGGTTTTATTCTATTCAGACTTCACTATTGCTTTATAAATGAACTATATTAGGATCCGCGTATCACGTGGGTGAAAATAAAATATTTGAAATCTAAAATTGATAACCTGTATAACATGATTTATATATTTAGATTTTGAGATTAAAATTTGATTATCGACAATTTGAAATCTATAATGTTTAGATTAAATATATAAAATGAAATATTTGAAATCTATTTTTTTCTTTATCGATAAAAACTGATTATAATTTTTAAAAAAATTAATTACAGAAAATGAAACGTGTCAAAATTTGATCGACTCACTCGATTATTTTTATAATCATCTAAATTATGAAAAAACTAAGTTTTTTATATAGACATCATAAATATTTGCAAACTCTTTTAAAAAGCAATAATATTTTTCTTAATCTATCATTTTTATCGATTATGTTTCTTTTTTTGGTTGAAAGATTAAAATCTTTTTTTTTTATTAAAATATTAATAAGTCTATTTTTTTTAGTTATCTTTAAAATAAACCCAAAAAAAATATTTTGTATAGTTATCTTTAATTACTTTTCTCTATTTAATTACCTTTTGCTTTTCATGTGTGACTATGTGAATAAGTGTTTTGGTTAATTTCTTTTTTTCCGTTTTTAGCAAAACTATCCATTTTACTGAGTATATTCTCTTTAAATTTATACCACCTTCATATTTTTGTTTTTTGCTTATTTTTTCCTTTTCAATTGGTTTTTGTTTAAGTTCCTTTTTACTTGTTAATTCTTTTTTGATTCAGACATGATTTTTGTGATCATCTTCATATTTTTCTTTTTTGCTTATTTTTTCCTTTTCAATTGTTTTTTGCTTGCTTTCTTTTTTCCTTTTTATTTTTTTTTTAATTCTTTTTTTAATTGGTCTAAAAATATTTTCCCCTGTTTGACACATGTCAAAATCTTTAAAAAGTTATTGCCACATGTCACCATCATGTTAATTACTAACTTTCAAAACCATATTTTATATAATAAGATGATTAAAGCAAGAAATCATCTTGGTGTATCGTTGACCAATCTTTTTTTTTATTAAAATATTAATAAGTCTATTTTTTTTAGTTATCTTTAAAATAAACCCAAAAAAAATATTTTGTATAGTTATCTTTAATTACTTTTCTCTATTTAATTACCTTTTGCTTTTCATGTGTGACTATGTGAATAAGTGTTTTGGTTAATTTCTTTTTTTCCGTTTTTAGCAAAACTATCCATTTTACTGAGTATATTCTCTTTAATTTATACCACCTTCATATTTTTGTTTTTTGCTTATTTTTTCCTTTTCAATTGTTTTTGTTTAAGTTCCTTTTTACTTGTTAATTCTTTTTTGATTCAGACATGATTTTTGTGATCATCTTCATATTTTTCTTTTTTGCTTATTTTTTCCTTTTCAATTGTTTTTTGCTTGCTTTCTTTTTTCCTTTTTATTTTTTTTTTAATTCTTTTTTTAATTGGTCTAAAAATATTTTCCCCTGTTTGACACATGTCAAAATCTTTAAAAAGTTATTGCCACATGTCACCATCATGTTAATTACTAACTTTCAAAACCATATTTTATATAATAAGATGATTAAAGCAAGAAATCATCTTGGTGTATCGTTGACCAATCTTTTTTTTTAATAAAATTTTCGAGTCAAAATAATTAATTTGTTTGAAAATGAAATACATTAATATGGGAAAGTAGTGAGTGGATATTATCGTTTTTATTGGTAGGAAATGTCCCTCAAATCAAATCAGTACTTTTTCTTTCCTTGTAAAAGGTTTTTAGCATATTAGATGAGATCCACATGAAAAATATCTACACATCATAATTAAATGCAATAATTTATTTTTTTGAATAGTAAATCTACTGCTAGAAAACTATATAGAGTGTATGATTGGTTGAACTGTAGCTGTATATTATTTGCTGTAGAATTTGGTCTGTAGATATATTTGTTGTAGCTGTATATTCTGTAGCTGTAGATAATAAATGATAAAAATAAAAAAATAAAAAAGATATTCCTACAGCCATATATTTTTCTCTACAGCCTTTAAAATATGGCTTTAGTAAATAAGGCTTCTACAGACATTTTTTTGTTGTAGGGGCTGTAGCTTTAAAAAAAGAGATAAAACACGATTGGTAATTTGTTGGGCTGTAGCTAAAAATTAAAACTAAAGATGGCTCCTACAGCCCAACCAATCATCTCCAGAATTTATGATTTAGGAGTTTCGGGGAAAACCAAATCCGTGAAATCAATACTACAATAAATGTTTGGCAGGTGCTACGCTCGTTACGGTAGAGATAGGTACCTAGTAGTAAAATCACACAATTAACCCGTTCATTGTCAAATGCATCTACATACAAACTCGCCTAGGTAACCTGTTTATTTGTTTAATCTTCGAAACATTTGTAAGCTTTGTTTTTGTTTTTTGAAACTAGATTTGTAAGCTTTGTTCTCTCTTTGCAGTTTTTACAAATGATGATTTCATCATCCACGATGAGCAAATCTAACAGGCAGTATTTTAAAAATATTCGAACGGTTGCGGATTGCAAAGCATATAGTACAAGTTTACTTTAATCACAAGATAGAAATATATAATCATAAAAATATATAAATTTAGTTTTAATTTATAAAACATAGCCAACAATTACATATACTATATTAAATATTTTGGTAACTTATCTTCATCAATCTATAATAATTCACAAATTATAGAAATCGAGTTCTCAATAAAGAAACATTAAATCTTTGGTCAACCACTTGATCAGTAGATCTCTATCAAAGAATATATTTGTAAAATATATCAATCATCTAATTACTGGATAGTTTTATGCAAATATTTATTTTTATCAGTATTTTAATATTTGAAAAAGTTGTAACAAAAACAAAAACATTCTGACTTATAAAATGAACAATTTGATATCTCTTAGGTGTAATTATATATTAGCATGTAAAATATATATACGAAACTAATTTTTATATATAAATAGTTAGTCCGCAATTCATTTTATTGTAATAAAAATAATAAAAAGGTGACATAGTGTCATCAAATAAATTGATCATATACTAGACAAACTTTGGTTCATGGTTTCACTTCAATATACTAAAATCCGGCTATCTTATTTTTTTTTGCAATATCTTTGTTTAAGTTTTATTTTTAGATGCGTACACTCAAAAGTAACGAGATAGAGAGATATAGATGAGATGTTAAAGTCCGAAAATGGGAAAACAAACGGGAGAGAAATTGGGAAGATAGAGTAATAATATACACATTATGAGAGGTTTAAGTCGTTTGACTTTCGCATGCGCTTAAGCAGACAGAGTAGGCAGCTTGTGTTTGAGTTAGTTCCGTACATTTTATGTCGACATTCTCTCGACATAATTTAGAGGTTAAAAGAGTAAAGCTCTTTATTTTAGTATTAAAATAATTCACGAGGAAAACAGTTTTATAGTTACACGTAGCATGTCTCGACTCTACGTAGTCTTTCTCGCTTTTTGACACCATAAAAGACGTATATATATTGATGAAAAACAAATAAAAAAGACGTCTTTTTTCGTTGTCACTTACAAAGCCCGTAATGATTCCATTTTTATTTAATTCTACTCCTTACTGCAGTAGCTCTCAAGTCTCAGCATTTTGCTGTTTTGTACAATGTCCGAAATGTTTGATCTTTTTTAGTATTGTTCGGCCTGATGGCATTAATTTTCATAGTCTTTCTAAGAAAAAAAATAGAAATTGTAATTTTTTGTTGTTGTTTATCTGCCCAGCTTTAAAGAAATGTACGAACTTTCGGGCTTGAAATTTCTTATATAACATAAAACAAACCGAAAAATAAGAATAATTTGTACCATGAACGCGTTCCCCTTTTGTCTTCTCAATTATAAAATAATTTTTTTCCAAAAAAAAAGAAATTATAAAAGAATTTTGTTGTTTAGATTCTTATTTCATTATTTAACACAGACCACATGGGCCATTGCTCAATGATCATGATGAATCAATGATTGCCCATAATCGGTGTTCTTTTATGTTTAAACTGGAGTCAGTCAAAAAATAATTAGTAATATTTTTGTTTAAATTTAGAATTGTTAAAAACTGTTAATTATAACGATGATACTAGCGACAATTTTTTGTTTAAATAGTATTATTATTTTAACTTTTTTTTGCTTTTCTTCAAATTATGGAGTTAGTCTTATTTGAGTTTCAATAGAAAAATGCCAAAATACTAACACGTATAATTGTATATATTAAGACAAAAAGGTCTATATATAAAGATATATTGTATATTTAACAAATTTGAAATAAATAAGTCTTCAATCAGAATATCACTTGTTAGTATATATATACACACACACACACATTTGGAGATATGATAAGCTAATAAAGACTATGATGATCTCTTCAGCGCAACTCTTTTCTCTTTATTGAGCCATTTCTTTTCCCGTCTATCAAGGGACACAGAATTCAACACCTTTGGAAAACCCTAATTGATACGATGAAAATCACACAAAACGTAAAGCTCTTACTCTTCTCTTTCTTCATCTCTCTCCTCCTCATCGCCGTATCCGCTGGCGAGTCTAAATGCGAGTGTTCTCACGAAGAAGACGAAGATAACAAAGCCGGAGCTAAGAAATACAAGATCGCTGCCATACCTTCCGTTCTTGCTGCCGGAGTTATCGGCGTTCTCTTTCCGTTGTTAGGAAATTTATTCCCGTCGCTGAGACCTGAGACGAATTTCTTCTTCGTGACGAAAGCCTTCGCCGCCGGCGTAATCTTGGCCACGGGGTTCATGCACGTGCTGCCGGAAGGTTACGAGAAGCTGACGTCACCTTGTCTGAAAGGAGAGGCTTGGGAGTTCCCGTTCACTGGGTTCATTGCGATGGTCGCAGCGATTTTAACTCTCTCCGTTGACTCTTTTGCCACGTCATATTTCCATAGGTTGCATTCTAAGACGTCTAAGAGGATCGGTGACGGTGAAGAACAAATAGGTAGCGGTGGCGGTGGTGGTGGAGGCGAGCTCGGGTTGCACGTGCATGCTCATGGTCACGCGCACGGAAATGTCGGCGTCGAATCTGGTGATTCCGAGGTTCAGCTTCACCGGACCCGAGTTGTAGCCCAGGTAAATTAACTCGCTTTGATTTTTGATTTTTTTCGTTTTTAATTTTCCTAAAACTAAAGATTGATGGAAGAAAGTTCGAGTTGAGTTTTTTTTAAGAAAAATTAATTGACTATTCTTCGTTTAACTTTACTGCTTCTATATCATAATAGCTGATGTTTAAGGTTTTTTAACACACATATTAAAGGGTTATTTAATTTTTGTTTTTTCCTACACAATTTAACTAATAGTACAAAATGACTTGTAAAATACAAATGATTAAAATAAATAAATATTCAATTAATTTTGTATTCAAATTGAAAAATCATCTAATTTTGATACAAGTTTTAAAACACTACTTAGTAGTTAATATATACGATATAAAGAAAGTAATATACATGAAGATGAAAATATTATAAATATATAATATATATAATATATACTATAGTATGAATGTTAAATTTTAATGCATATTTTTTTCGTCCTGACATTAAGAGATACTTCGGAGGATCTGACCGCATATCATAAGGCCGTCCCCCAAAAGATAAAGCGAAGAAAAATCAACTCTGACTCTGACCAACCTACACATTAATAATACAGTAATTGTCTAATTGATTCCAGAAAACAACTTTTTAATTAATACGAGTTGTACCCTTTAAAATAGATATTAAATAAAAGTGAAGTCAACTAAATGTCGGGAAAGCCTGAAATTTGATCAGGATAACAAGAAGCAACCTTTTCGTGTGTATGAAACTTAGCATAACTATCGCAAAAGAATGAGATACAATAGAAAATGATAGGTCCATATGAAGCCACATGCGTTTGCTTCTCTTTTCCAACTCTTTACGTAATTCTCTCATGGAGTTTCCATAGATTCTTACCTTTTTTGTTTATGTCTCATGTAGCTTCGTTTGTTTTTATGTAAAAGTGAAGCTAGTTAATTCTTTTTATTAAAAATAATAATAATAGGTGTTGGAGGTGGGAATAATAGTACACTCAGTGGTAATAGGAATATCACTGGGAGCATCACAAAGTCCGGACGCTGCCAAAGCTCTCTTTGCCGCTTTGATGTTTCATCAATGCTTCGAAGGTCTTGGCCTTGGTGGTTGCATCGCTCAGGTACCTATTATATTCTTCCTTCGTTTTATTCATAAATTAAAACATTAAGATCAATATACCGTAAAGTATATAATGTTCATTGGTATTTTTTTTTTTGTAATTGGCAGTATCCATATATATTATCGTTGAATTTTAGGTAATATGTTTCTCTTATTGTGTGTTGTCCGTATTTGCGGCTTTCTTTGACTCTTCTCCACTTGCAGAACTTTCAAACAGTGACTGCTTTTTTTTTCAACTCTTTGTTACACTCATTGGACCATTTCACTTAACAAATTCATATTTATATGATTTTTTTTTCATACTTTTGACATATGATCGAATACATCAACTACCTAACATGCCATCAGAATCATTTGGTTGGCTAAGTTACAAATATTCTCCATATATATGTATCTCTAATAATTCGAACTCGCGTGTATATATGTATATCTCAGGGAAATTTTAACTGTACGTCGATAGCAATAATGTCGATATTTTTCTCTGTAACGACGCCAATCGGAATAGCAGTTGGAATGGGAATAGCAAACTCTTATGACGAGTCGAGCCAGACGGCTCTGATAGTGCAAGGAGTGCTCAACGCTGCATCCGCAGGGATCCTCATCTATATGTCTCTCGTGGATTTTCTCGCAGCAGATTTTATGCACCCCAAGATGCAATCTAACACTGACCTTCGAATTATGGCCCATATCTCTCTTCTTGTCGGTGCTGGAATTATGTCACTCTTAGCTAAATGGGCATAAAATTAGCAAAAAGAAAACCATTACACGTATATAGTTCATACTTTATAGTTTTGTTAAACACGAGATGTTTCAGCTCTAGTCTATTAATTAGAAAGAGGTAATAATTTAAGTGTATTAATAAAATGTATGATAACCTTTTTGTTTTGATATGCGCTGAAAAAAATCATAGAAAAATTTACCTGAAAAAACGAAAAGTATATATGTGTAACCTGAATAACATTAAGGATTAGCATGAATAATTTATTGAAACAAATATACTTACGGTCTAAATGTTTGTGTTTAGTATAATCAGTATAATATAATTAATTACAGCATAATTAAATGAGATAGATTTAGAAAACGAAAATTTCTAATTTATGCCACCAATTTTTTTTCAAAATAGTAGAAGATTATTTTCCTCTAAAATCTGTTTATGGTTGCAGTTATTTTTTCAGAGGTTACAATTCTTCAAACCGAATAATAAGTGATGGTTAAGTGGTTAATTTTTTTTTTTTTCAAAATGGGTAGCTGATTACTTGATTGGTTAGATCAAAAACTAAAATAAAATGTGTGGAAAAAAATCTAAAATAAAATTAAATATAATGAAAACGTTGACTGTTTTCAGAAAGAATTTTAAACAAACAAATATCCTACGTTTTTAGGAGAGGAAATTGACCAATAGAAAGAGAATAGCATAATAATATCTTGGTAGATAAATTCAGAAAATAAATCATTATTTTTATCGCAATGGATAAGTCGGAAAAGAACACAATATACTTTGTTGCAAAAAAGAAAAAAGAATAAAAAAACGAATAGTTACCCTTTTTCAGAAAAAAATAAAATAAACCAGAATAGTACGTTTTACAATTGACTGAGGAACACATTTGGATAAGTTTAGATAAAAACCGAGCTTGGCCCAAAGCTGAAACGTCTGATCGGTTACGGTTGTTTTTTTTTTTTTTTCCTTTTCAAAGAAGAAATTTAAATTGTATGGAAAAGAAACGATATTAAACAATCTTTCACATTAAATCACTCCAGAAAAAAAAACTTAAAACTCACATTTCCAAATTTACAATATACACAAATATATATATACAAATGATGATGTGCGTATGTAAATTACTTTACCCGTCGTGAAATCAAAATTATGAAAACGTTTTGCTCTCTAATACGTCAGTGTTATGGTTCATCTCCAGGAGATGGAGAGGAATCATCTTCCGCCGCGATTAGTCCGCACGCGCGTAGTAAGATGACGATCTCTCGAACTCGAAGTGTGTATCGCCACGCGTCGCTTTGTCCGAGGAGGAAGAGGATCCATGGAACGCGGCGGTGGCGACCGTCTCTCTTTGCTATTTCGGAAGATGCATCATCCACCGTCTTCGCCGGAGAGAGTGATCGTCGAAGGCATAATGTCTCGCTTCGTAAATCTGTTGCCCGAGAAACGTCGCCGTTCTCTCGCAGCGAGACGACACTGAAGAGAGCCCGGTAATAATAAAACTCATGATTTTTCCTATTTCACAAATGATTTATTACTTTATTGGTTTTGTCTTAGATCACAATGACATTTTTTTGTGTTTATGGGTTTAGACTTTTAGAGTATTACAAAATCGTCAAATATATGTAATTTATATTTGGTTATAATTAGGGGAAACACTATATTCTGTTTGCATGCAGGAGAAACACAATGAAATACCGTAGAGCATCGCCCGGATTTGCTCCTTCACCATTCATGTGTTGTGTGATGTATTGAAGTGTGTGTTTTTCTCTTTACCCTTGTCAATGTTGTCATTGTTCAAAGACCCTACATATTTTGTTTTTGATAAAAAGGCATTATTACAAAGCCCAGAGGCTTATTGTCTAAATAACCCATAATTCAACAACAAACAAGGTAGGAATCAAACTTGATCACACAGTCATGCCCACGACTAGCCCAGGCCCAGTTTGCTTAACATAAACGTTACCCCTCCCCCTCTTTACTCTTATCTAAACTCTATTGTTAGTGGTAAATTGGTAATTGGCAAAGATGTCAGATTCTTTTTATTCTCCGACTAATTATGGTTTTCGAAGAACTTAAGGTGTTAATTGGTTCACCCGTTATCTTCATTTGCGGGTGGTAGCGGGTTGTAGCGTTTAGTAACAATCACCGTAACCACTTTCTACCGCTCCGAATTGCTGTGTACCGTTCAAAATCAAAGATGTTTCCGCAAGCGTTTGCGGGCGGTGGCGAATGGTTCCAGTTTTTTTTTTTAAATATAAAATAAATTATCTTAAAAATTAATAAAAAAAATAAGAAAAGTTATAAAAATTGGAAAAAATTAAGAATTTTTTTTTATTTTCTCGTATCAATAATTTTTATATTAAATTTTTATTCTTAATATATATATCATTTATCAACTAGAATTTATATATGTAACTATATATATTTTATAAGAAAATTCAAACCTTTTAAAACTTTATATTTTATTTTTCATTTGATAATATATAATATATAAATATTAGTTAAATATATAATTATGTTTTTATACAGAAAATTGTTTTAAACTCTTAAAAATATTTATTTAACTATTTATTATATGATTTAGTTTTTGGTCTTTAAATATTAATTTTACATATTTTTATATATAATTTATAGTTTTTATATAAATGATGTATTTTATGTATTTTAATATCAAACTGCTATTACACCGGCTGTCAACTAGTCAAAAATGTCCCGCAAACACAACAGTTTTCAACCGCTATACCAATCGTACAAAACGCTCATTAACACTAATAACCGCAATCGCCCGCTTTCGCAAACTTCCGTAACTGTAGTCGCAACTGCTGCGGCTGAACCAGTCGATAACTTGAAAGAATTAGATTCTTGGAGAAAGACTCTAACCCTTCCCAAGAATCCTAACTTTTTTTTCTTCTAAATCAACGTCGTGTATTTCGCCATAAAATATGAAGAATTCATATGGGACTAAAGTTAGCACGATGGTTTTACAAAATAATCAAATCATATGTCATGGTTTTCAAACCAACGCTGTTAAAATATACAAATCAGTAAATCATGTTTATATATATCGTACCATGTGCAATTTTTTTGGTAACACACCTATCATTTTTAATTATAAATTAACTTTAATGATCACACTGAATTCATAACATCTTTGTACTGACACACATATGCTTGTGTTGAATTATATATATATATATATATATATTTGAAACAGGCCAGTTAAACACTAAACGGACCGTAAATTAATTTTAAAGGATGAATTTTGGATTGCTTTTGTACAATCCTATCCTTCATAACTATTGTTTAGTAGATATTGTTGATTTTTAGTTACTTTGCCTTATCATATCTGTTTATGTATAATTCATTTTATTTATAAAGATACTGGACAACTATCACCGTCTGATTAGTATTTGATACGTATAGACATTTAAAGGAATCTCATAACTTATTACCCATGTGTCGTTGAAAAAAAAAATTGCAACAAGATATATTAAAATTGGTACGTTGGTGTAGAGTATCGTGTTGCCATAAATAGAGCATGAATTTTGTACTTTTCATTAGTAATGGAAATATATACATTTTTATTTAACTACTAATACATAGATAGGAACGAACAAAATTACTCACTCAGCCATCTTCCACGTTAGCTAGGATGTAATCCAAACTCTAGCCTTATATATTAATCCATTTGTCCTCATAAGATTACCATACTTACACAATATTCTCAATTTCAACAAAGATTCCGATCTCTAGTCTTCTTGATTCACCCTTTTCTTGTGTGTTGTCAAAGTGAAGATTCAAGATAAAATTAACTTGCATATAACAGAAAATGGAAGAGGGGAAAAAACAGGGGAAGAGGGGATGCTTTAGTGTTATAATAGTTGTTGGTCTATTTTTTGATCGTGGGATTAGATATCTTCGCTGGTTTCGTCAGATTGCAAGCCGAAGCCGCCCAACAAAATGTACATATATACATATATATATTGTACATCATAGTAAACAAATGATGATAATGATGATGATTATGTTTGCTTTTATGTTATGTCCATGATGCAGGTGAAACACAAGAGGGTGTGGCTGATCGAGCGTAAAGCTCCAAGCAAAACAGCTTTCGTGTTAGGGACAATAGCATTAGGATGTTTGGTAGCAGCTCATGTTATTGCCAATATGATAGGATGCAGTATCTCCAATATAGTCAAAGTATTCGCCGTACCTAAGATCACTGGATACGTCAACGTGGCCTACCTTTGTCTCACTTGGTAATTAAGAATTAAATACTCTTAAAAGTCAAAATAAATGTCATGATCATTACATAATCTAGATTTTGATAGCATGCCCAACACAGTAACATTTTTTATGTAAAATATATACACAGTCTTAGTTGAATATGTCGTGCATGATATTGACACGTAGTGGTGTCTATGGTTCGGATGATGGTGGACAGGTGGAGAACAGGATCGTAGGAATTGCAGGAGCAGGGATTCTTACGATGGGGATATGGACGAACCGAGAGTCAAGATCAAAATGTGGATTCACAAACAAACATGTGTTCTCTCTTTAGGAGGCAAGCAAAGTGTGTTTCCTTCATGCCATTGTCTCTGTCGTTTTGTACATATCGACTGTCGTCGCTAAAAAAACGTGTTGTTGTTTGTAAAATGTTCCGTATAATGGCTTGATTTTATATTCATTAATTAACCCCTTTATTTATCCAATCTTACTTCTCACGTAATTGATACAGGATTTGTTTTAATGAAACTTTCAGATGATAACTTTTCAAAATGAAACTATTTGCGATACGTGATATACGTCAGTAACTTTATCGATCGGCTTTCATATAACATGGATAAAGATGAGATCGAAAGAAGAATCATAATTGGGAAAATTAGTCCTGGTTAGATTATATTTGGACTCGAAAAGTTAAGATCCTCGTAACAAATCTTATTCTAAACTTGAAAAAATTGAAATTTTCGGTGATAGATTCGTTTTTTACGTCACCTGTCTCCATAATATTCGTCCAAAACCCTCACAAGCAAACTGAATACCCCGATCTACATGCCTTGATTGTACACATCATCCACATTTACCACGCGCTAATCACCCTTAGTCGGATCCTGAAAACGTTAACTATAAATTAATAAACACAAGCTGGAAAGCAAAACCCCGTTATGTGTGATATGTGAATAGCATAATCTGAAAAATCTCACGTCAGCTTAGTTAAAGTTGTTCGTATCTCTTTTTTTTTTTGTAAAATTTTTTAAAAATGGGATCACCAATGTGCGATTATTGCAATATGGAAAGAGCAGTTTTTTATTGTGAAACTCATTTGGCTAGGGTTTGTCTTCAATGTGACCGGACGTTGCACTATGTGTCTGTGGATAGTCCCGATCACTCGCGGTCTCTGTTGTGCAACAATTGCGTATCGCAGACGGCGGCTGTCCAGTGCCTTGACCAAGGATTGTGCCTATGCCAAACATGCGTTCCAAATGCCAATGTCGCATCGCGTTTTCTTATTTGTAACGTTTCTGATAATAATTCGGGTTATAGTTTTCCACCACATCTCGATCTTGATTCGTTTTCCTCGTCTTCGTCATCTTCTTTCGTTGATCTCAATTGGGGATTTCCCTTTGTTCCATTACCTCCCAATATTGGGGACTCATCATCATCATCCTCTGGAATTTTTCAAAATTTTGACAATCATACAAAGAATAGCAGTGATCAACAAGTGCAAATGATTCATCCCGATTATTTGGACATTCCTAAGGTATATTCTAATAGTTAGTTAAGGTGGGCGTGGGATTTTATAATTGTGGGATAGATTTGTGTTCTTATTTTCGGTTCGATGTGTCTTTGTGCATGTATCACTTTACGCAGGATAGTTCATGTTCGGGGTTCGATGTTTACGAAACTAAAGATATAGAGAACGTTTCGCTGAACAATTTTGACGACTACAAGACAGTATTAGACCTAAAAGAATATTTCTCCGCGGAAGAACTGATCCTAACTGATCAACTGATCGATGAAATAACGAAATACAATGCAGAGACCAAGACAGAGGTGTTAACAAACATCAATTTAATTATATATGTATATTGATGCTTTGGTTAATTATTTTTATTATTGACTCCATTGTTTTGGTAACAGATTATATCATCTTCATCATCGCGTATGTCATCGGTCATACATAAAGATTACAACATTGAAGCTTTGGCTAATGCAAGTTGTGAAGATTACAAGAAGAATCAAATGGTTTGCTCGAAGGCAAAGCAAGAGACCAATAATAATGTTGGAACATTCCCTAACGCTCTTATTCAGCTTGACTGTGGACCATCGCAGTTGATTTTGACCGATGTCGATGAGATGTTACCATGGGATGAGCAAAAACCTACATCTCGTGTATATAGTTCGCAAGCACGAGTAGAGGCGGTGAAGAGATATTTCGCGAAGAAGAAGAAACGCAAGTAGGTATTATTATCACATCTGATGAATATTGAATTTTACGTATGGATAATTAAATCCAAGAAAGATTATACGTATACGTACTTACGATCTCAAGATTATAATGCATGCAGGTTTGGGAAGCAAATTAGATATGAATCTCGAAAATCTACAGCTGATACGAAGAGACGACTGAAAGGAAGATTTACGAAAGCTGGTGCAGAATATGATTATGACCCACGAGGAAATAACACTGACAAGGGGACTAATGAAATCATGACCAAATAAAAAAAGATGGTTGCAACCATATGATCATCATCATCGGTCTGGACTTTGATTTTCTTGCCTAGGGTTTGTTATAGCACACGCTTGACGATTTCAAAATTCACAGAGCTGTCAAAACTCTATATTCGTCTTGGATTCGATTCAAGAGATTTATTATAAACAAAATTTCCTGGGGGAGCTTTTATAATTTTGAAGTAAATTCTTTTACAGAAAAAATAATGATGCATGGAGAAAATTTTGTTCCCACAATAATGATGCACATTTTGAATTTACTAGGTAGATGACTTTTTTTTCAGCCGGATGTTCCGTTCATTTATTAGGAATTTAGGATATATATTTTATGACGATATATACAAATTTTTTTTTTTTAAAGTACTGAAAGTACCCCCAATTTTTCTCTCTTTCTTGTATATTTTTTCACTAGTTTTTCGAATGAACATTTAAAGCGAATGATCTTTACACAGAAAAATGTTCTTTCAATATTTCGTTCCGTCCAAGGTTTGTTTAGTTGATTTTTGGTTGAACTTCTTGTTAAGAAAAAAAAGTAAAACAGAGAAAACAATTAGAAAAGAGGTGTTTAAGGCTTTTAGCTTTCCAAAGTTATAAATTTTGTTTTCCGCTCTCTATCTTGATACAAATTGTTCTCTCTGGACGCACATGATGCCACAAGAATCTAGACCACTAAAAACCGTTAGGCAGTGATTTGGTGACAAAGCTTTGGCGGAGGATCATCACACTGTTGCCGTTGTATTCTGCTTTTGCTGTCGTTGACGAAGCTCTGCTTTCTGAGGGCTTCGGTTCTTCTTTTGTGGGCTCAAGTTGTGATTGGTGGCCCATTTCATCAAGTCTTCTGTTTGTTCAAGCCCATGTCTTCATTTTCCTTTTGACCCGAGTCTTCTTTTAATGACAAGACGAAGACTCTTTTTTTTTTTTTTTTTGCTTTAGAGACTCTGCTTTGACAGTCAAGAGGGCGATTGGGGGAAAGATGTAGAGACAGTGTGAGGGATCTGTTTGTTCATGTGTAAACAAGTTTTACAAAAGAAGTTTTTATACCAATTTTTAAATGATATTTTCCCTAAATGACTTGGATGCTGTACAATTTGTAATGTCCGAATGACTGGCAAATTTCTTTTATGACTTAAGTTTTTTTTCTTATCTAAACACCAAATAAACAAACCACTTCTTTTTGCAGATTACGTATTCATGGCATTTTAACTTTTCCTACCAAGTTCTTTAATCATTTTTCACGAAACAAAGTTCAACTAATTCCTAAGGAAAATAACATATAAATATTCCATAAGGGTCGGATCTTGTGACATCGCACATGTTGAAGGCAGCAAACTTTACGTTACTGAACGTTGCGCTTGTTTCGTCCCTTCTCGATATTATAATGTGTAATCTTACACGCTAACAAGAAAAGTGGAAAACCATTAAAAAACAAAGCAAACAGGACGACTCAAAACCAAACCAAGTATTTATGGCACTAGTTCGATGTGTAATCTTAACATTTGACACAGATGAAATTAGGAACAAGATCTAGTTACGCGTATAATAAACATCTAATAATTCAATTTTGTCAACAGCAACATCTAATAATTTAATGTAATCATCAATCTAAACAGAAAACAAAAAATCTCTGTTTTTATGGAAAATTTATACAGTGGAGAAACAACTAACGTACGAGTCTAAAAAGACTCCCACACTCAAATTAAAATTTCTCTATTAAGGAAATAAAACAAATAATCTAATAAGCTCCTTCTTTGTCTACGCCTTGGCTTCCGTGCCAAATCAAAACTAGTTTTAAATAGTTAGGTCGCATTAATTCCTTACACTAAAAAAAATGCATTTTTACATTACTCCATTACTCTCCCTATGATCAACCTTCCTTTTCCGCCGTCGCTACAACCGCCTATAGCCACCGTGACCACCACCTCAATATAGCCACCGTGACCACCACTTCCATATAGCCACCGTGGTACCATTACACATTTTGAGATCTTTTCATCTATTTATTTGTATATAAAGGTATCAGACAAAAAATTATCCTTCTTCATATACACACACACACATATATACATATATCTCTTTCGACCACCCCTGAGGAAATGTGTCTCTTTCGACCCGTATCGAAAACTTACTCTTCCTCCTCTTCTTCTTCGACCATCTCGACCCGTATGGTGAATTGCATACTACTTTCAGTTTTGATTTCATTGGTCTACCTTCTTGTCTCCCTCTCGGTATCAAGGCTTCACTCTAAAGACACTATTAAGGCCTACTTATTATCTTCTCAAGATCAATCTCAGAGCCTAACAGAGATCGATCACATCGTCTTTGGGATCGGATCGAGCACGAACTCGTGGCCTGCACGTAGAGAATATGTTAAGCTTTGGTGGGATACTCAGAGAATGAGAGGGTGTGTCTTTGTTGACCGTCCCTTGTCGTCTTTGGAGAATCACACAGATTCTCATCTCCTTCCTCCGATTTGTGTTTCGGAAGATACTTCACGGTTCAGGTAACTAAGCAGACCATCGATATCATCACTATTCAAATAATAGTATATAACTTCTAAACTATTTATTGTATTCATAAGATTTTATCTTCCGTAATTTAAATTAATATTCTATTATCATATACTATAATAATATTATCATATACTATAATAATTCAAATCCACTATATATTAAAAGACTTGTTATTTTCGTTCAAAAAAAAAGTTATACAAATTTATTATTTAAACTAGATAAATACAAATCTCAACTTGGTTGGAGATTCAACTCAAATTTTCTAAACCCTACGAAATGTTATTGCGTCTGCACCTAACCTAAGCATACTCGAAATTGAATGAGAAATTCCCCAAAGTGGGACTTTCAAAACTACTAAATTATTATTTAAACCACTACAACAAGTCGGGTTAAAGAAGTTTTCTGCGCGCGACAGGTACCGTTTAAGAAATCAATCAAATTTTAGTAACTTTACGTGTAATATTAATTAATTAATATTCCTATTTTATTCCTGAAATTCGTCTTTTTAAATAGAGTATAAGTTATACTGTATAACTGAATCGAATCGGCCTATTGAATTACTGATCATGCCTGCCCTACAGATACACTTGGAGAGGCGGTGACAGAAACGCGATTCGAATCGCGAGGTGCGTTTTAGAAACCGTAAGGATGTTCAACACCTCCTCAGAGGAAGTCAGGTGGTACGTATTTGGAGACGACGACACAATATTCATCCCGGAAAACCTCGCAAGAACGCTCTCCAAATACGACCACACATCATGGTATTACATAGGAGCAAGCTCAGAGATATATCACCAGAACTCGATGTTCGGACACGACATGGCGTTTGGAGGTGGAGGGATCGCTTTAAGCAGCTCATTGGCTAACGTTTTAGCTAAAAATTTTGATTCCTGTATCGAACGTTATCCACATTTGTACGGGGGAGACTCTAGGATTCATGCTTGTGTGCTTGAGCTTGGAGTTGAATTGTCACGTGAGCCTGGCTTCCATCAGGTTTAATTTTTTTTAAAACTTTACTTAGTAAGTGATTTTTTTTCTTTCAAAAAACTGATTAAACGAATGCGTTTTGTTAATTACTTAAGCAGTTTGATGTGAATGGAAATGCATTGGGAATATTGACATCACATTCAACGAAACCGTTGGTGTCTCTACACCACATGGCCCACCTTGACCCAATTTTCCCTAACTCAACCACTTTCTCCGCCGTCCAACACCTCTTCTCCGCCGTAAAACTTGATCCTCTCCGTATATTTCAACTCGCCGTTTGCTACGACCGTTGGTACTCTTGGACCATCTCTGTCTCCTGGGGCTATACTGTTCAGGTTAATATCGTTTTTGTCATTTTAATTTTTTCCAGAAAAATGTTATCATTTATATAAATCTGGGTGGTAGTTGAACTTTTTTTTTGTTTTCTCACGGGAAATCTTTCGTTATATATCCCAAATATTGAGTTTACTCGATTGGGTTTGTCGATTCAGAAAAAAAGATAGATATCCGATTCAAATTAAATTTCGGTTTGATTTATCAATAGTTTCTTCAGTTTGAAAACTTTCGGTTTTTTTAAATGTCTAGTCCTAACTAGATACAAGATTTTGCATGATTGTAGTAACTTAATTAATGGTATTAATTGCCAAATTAATTTGTTGCAAATGTTAGATTGAGGGTAGGCATATGTTTCTAACTGATGTTCTGAGGACACAAGAAACATTCCGACCATGGAAACAATCCGGCGGGTTGACAAGTGTGTACACATTCAACACAAGAGCGATTCATCCTGATCCTTGCCAAAGACCTGTCACTTACTTCATGGAACATGTTTCTTCTTCTCCCGGTGATGGAACTATTAAAACTGTGTATAAGCAAGCTTACGAGAATTGCACGTATGATCCAATTTCATCGCCTCGCAAAATTCAAGAGATTAGGGTGATCTCAACAAGACTCGATCCCGATATCAGACAAGTAAGTCAACCTACCTTTTCTTATTTTTGTTTGGAGTTTTTTTCATAAAACAATTTGTGTTTAAATATTGACAATAGATAGGATAAGTAGTGAAATTTTGGTCATCTGTGAAAATCATTTGCTAGATTAGTAAGTATCTGTTGAAATGTCAATTACTAAAGTTTTCCCTGTAAATACTTGTCATTTTCACTCTAAAATTAGATACCAACAACATTAGGAAATCACATATTATTTACAAGATAAATGCTTGGAAAATGTTAACGAAAAAGATAAATAAAAAAAACATTAGGAGGTTTTGAATTTTAAGAGATATACTCATGATAATCTAAATAAGTTAGACCAATTAATTATTGACACGCAACTTTATTATTTGTTGAGAAAAATCTCCATATTATTAATTGAACTTGAGTGAAAGTAATAATGAATCTTCAATGTGTAAAAAAGTGAAATAGTTTCTAAAAAAGTATCATATGTAAAAAAGTTAAAAATGAGACCATAAAAATACCATTACGTAAAAGTCTTGCCTTTATCTATTTATTTTAAGTTTTACTTATCTTAATTAATTTTTGTTTTTTTGTTTTTTGGATGTGGTAGTTGAAGGCTCCGAGAAGACAATGTTGTGATATTTTACCTACTTCTTCGACCGGTGGGAAAGTAATGGAAATTGGAATTCGAGAGTGCAAAGAGGATGAGTTCATCTACATACATCCCTAGTAGCAAGTAGCAACGTAACTTATACACTATTATACCCTCCTTTTCTTTTCATTGCTATCCAAACTTAACCTATATTGTTGCAAAATAGTATTTAGTTATTTTTGTATACTAAATATGAAACTGTGTTAATCAGCTTGTTACCTTGAAACTTTTGAGTTTTGTCATTATCTTTGATATATTCACCGGACGTGTACAAGTCTTGTGAAACATATTTGATTTGAACGGAGAATCTACGAAAAAGATGTAAAGTGCGATGGTAATATAATCCTTGCCTGGCCATATGAAGAATTAGTGACCATACTTTGGCAAAAAAAAAAAAAAACAATTATCGAATGTTCATCTAATTAAAGGGTGGCTAAATTATTCTTTCTAGAGGTATACAATTTAAGAATGATATTTTACTTCTATCACAAGATAAGAATCCAACAATTTGATTTAGCTAACGTTTTTAAATATCAGTGGTAGAGTATGATAGACACTCGGAATAAAGGCAAGTCACACTCGCACTCTGTTCGTCTGTTAATTACTTGAAAGTTGCAAAAAACTGAACCATTTACATCGTTAAAATTTTCATCAAAATTTATGTTTTTTTTTCTCTATAAGTTACGTTCACATAATTCGGAAGCTCGGCTGGATAAACTCCTTATCCAACCGCTTCAGAGAGGGAAAAAAAAAAATGATCGAAGAGAAAATGCAAAAAAAATAAATTTAAACGTGACCGACCGACCGTATTGACGCGGGCCAAGTACAAGGCCCGGTTTAGTCGATGAAAGCATATCATCGGAAAGTACATGATTAATGTTAATTAAGTTTATAATTAAGGAAAAGAAGAAGGAAGAAAAAGCAATTAATAAGAATAAGCGTTAACCTTAGGAAGAGCAGAGATATTAGACGACTTTCCCACCATTATACGGCCTTTGCCTTGTTTGGATGAAATCAGTAATATAACCATTGCGTGATCTCAATCTATATTCTCGCCCTCCGGATTCCTAGAATTTACCATATCTGCCATCGCCTCCTCGATTCGATGTCGATGGAGCCCACGCAATCGCCGTCCGAGCCGGAGTCGGAGCTTCACTCTGGCGAGGACTTCGTTCACATCGAAGGCTCCAAGGCTTCCGGCGATATGTCCTTAAGCGACAGCATAGTGAATGTGGAGAAGGCGGACCTGCTCGACGAGGCGGTGGAGGAGCAAGAGTACAAAGACTCCGATTCCGTGGTTAGCGGCGGCGATGCGGCTGGTGGTGGTGTCGATGGAATCGGCGGTGGAGCGGAGGACGGCGAGTGTTCATCGGAGACGACGAAAGCGGAGCTCCCGGAGGAATTGGCGAAGAGCGTAGTGATCCTGACGTGCGAGTCCACAGGGAGAAACGGATCTTGCGATGTGTATCTGATCGGGACTGCTCATGTATCAAAGGTATTCTCTTTGGCTTCAGTATTTTTGGAATTGCTAAGTACTGTATGCTTAAGGGACTGCTGATTTGGAGAAAGCTGAATTGCATGTGAGTTTCATGAGATATCTATCAAACCAATCGCAGATATTTCCATTGCGGTGTATAAATGTTGGGACGGTTTTTTCTTGGTTGTGTCAGAAGAGTAGAGTTTCCGAAAATGGGGATACGGTTAACATTTAGAAAGCAAATCCCCAGGTTCTTGCAATTTTCTGAATTAAGAAATATATATGGTTTTGGAGATTTTTGGATGGGTTTATAACTTGATCTCAGCTTACTTAGCTCTTTGTTTTTGATTAGACTGTGATGGAATAGCATTCAAATTGACTGTGATGGAATAGAATTCAATCATTCATCATGGGATAAATCCTGTACTATCCCTGCAATTTTTTTATTTTCTACAGGAATCCTGTCGAGAAGTTCAAGCAATAATCAGCATCTTGAAACCAGAGGTTCGTCTCTTTACATGTTCACTGAGAATTGAAGTTGATATCTTTATGTCCATGTTTTGGTCTAACGACGTGGCTGATGGTTAATAGGCTGTCTTCGTGGAGTTGTGTTCAAGCCGATTGTCTATTCTCAAACCTCAGGCTCTGAAGGTTTGCTGCTCACAATTGTGCTTCTGCTTCTTCCTTTCTATTTGGTCTACTTCTTCGCATTTTGTGGCCATATATATCACTGTTTGAAATTTTGGAAAAGAATGTGCTTCGCTGTTTCTTTTGGTCGAAGATGATAGATTTTGTTGCTGTCGATGTCTATACTGACAAGTAAGAGAGAGATGCCAAAATTCCTTTATTAATCACAAAAACAGAGGATTTCATTTTTCGAAAGATGCATGAGCTCTGAGTTGTCTGCTGGAAAAGAGTTCGCCAATAGAATGCATTTCACTTGTTTTATATGCTATGCTTTGATGAGTGATATATCAGAGATCACTTTACTTATACACGACTCTACATCTTCTAAACCTTTTGCTTATTCTGAAATGGTACTATGTTTTGCTTCTCTAGATACCAACCATGTCGGACATGATAGAAAGTTGGAAGCAGAAACAGAACACGTTTGGAATACTTTATGGATGGTTTCTTGCAAAGGCAAGCTTCCTTGATCAAGATATATATATTTTTCTATGGAATCTTAACTTTCTGAACCAAAAAGTTACATCCTCTGTCCTTGTGCTAGATCGCCAGTCAGCTTGAGGTTTTTCCCGGTGCTGAGTTTCGTGTGGCATATGAAGAAGCCCTTAAATATGGCGGCAAGGTGATACTTGGTGATCGTCCAGTACAGGTAAATGTTCGTCTACAGCTTCAAAGCATTCTTTTAGTATTGTTATGCATCTTGTAACACGGGGAGTTGCATTCTCCAACATAGTTCCACTGTATTATTCATTTGATTTCAATATTTTTCCGAAACAGATCACGTTAAAAAGAACATGGGCAAAGATGCCTCTATGGCACAAGGTAAAGTTCATATACTCCTTCCTGTTTCAAGCTGTCTTCTTGCCCAGCGCTGAAGAACTCGACAGAATGGTAAGTCTTACTGTATGCACTTTTTTTTTTTGGTTCCTTTTCTAAACATGTGATTCATCAAATCTAGTATATCTTGATCCTGGATATCTCTATCTATGATAAATATGGAACGCTTCAGCTGAAAGAAATGGACAATGTGGATATGGTGACTTTGGTGATTCAAGAAATGAGCAAGGAATTTCCATCTCTCATGGATACACTTGTGCATGAGCGAGATCAGTGAGTGTTCCCTAATCCCTCTCTACGTAGTTATCGGATCCGTTAATCTTGGCTTGTCATGGATTCAGTATCTTAAAACTGAAATAGAAATGTTGCTATTAGCAAATATGGAGAAGATTGCTGATGATTGGTGGCAATATAAATTGAATTTTCAGGTACATGGCATCCTCGTTGCTGAGAGTTGCAAGTGAGCACAGTTCGGTTGTGGCAGTTATCGGCAGAGGGCATATTAATGGAATAAAAAAGAATTGGAAGCAACCTATAACGGTTTGTTGTTTGATAATCTCTGAACTAAGGAGCTTATTTCGCTTTTTGGATTGTGGTTTATTTAATAATATAATGGAATTTGCAGATGAAAGATCTAATGGAGATTCCGAGCGACGAGTCTGTATTTACAGTGAAGAGGATAATATCATCAGTGGCAATTGCAGTTGCAGGGACAGCTATAGTTTCGGGCATACTTTTTGCAAGAAGAAGGTGAAAAAGATTGTGATGGGGCAGAGTTGTTCTCTTCATTCTCCTGAGCCAATACAAAGGAATGATACAAAACTCAACAACTTTTCTTTTTCATTTTACTTTTGTATGTCGGTTTACGAAGCTTTTCCATAATAATATGATAAAGGTTTTTTTCTTGCGTCGTCAGTATTTTTATTTGAAACAGTCAAAAGTATTAAATGACAAAAATATGTCAATATAGTAAATTCTCAAGGCTTTCGGATCCTCTCGTTTGCTGATAACTCTACGGACGAAATGACAATGTACTCGAACCAACTAAAATGTCATGATTCGTACAAGACAAAAAACGAAAAGAAAACTGGAGTATTTTTTTTTTAATTTCTTTATTGACGAAGTCCACAACCAAATCCATACACAAATCCCAAACGGTCACATCGCCATCATCGTCCTTGTTATTTTTCACAAAAAGCCCCAAACTCCCACACTATAAAATTTTGCACCCCTTAACTATTTGCAACGGAACATTGCCTTCTAACCACTCCTGCTGACCCAGTCTTGACATTGATCCGACCCATTTTCTCCATCGACTTGGCAAACTCAGAAAAGAAGCTCTCCACCGAACCCTTCAAGATCTGGTTTATGTTTGAGAGCGTTGTGGGATTGGTGTTGAGAGCAGAGTCTGATTGAAACAGACCTCTACGCTTGAGAACGAGCTGGTAATAACTAAGATCAAACGTTTTACGGCTCCCTGGATCCATCTCCACGATGGTCGTGTTATCGTTTAGGCTAGGACATTTCCTGGACTTAAGATTGGATGCGTATTCGCTGTCTAAGGCCGGATCTTGGTCTCCACGACCCGTGAAATTGTAGAGACGGTTTGTGAAGGACGAGCAGTGAGATACACCGATAGTGTGAGCCCCTGTTGTTTTTATCAAACAAAAACAAAAAGAACACAAACGTTAACGTACGTCAAAAATGTTTTACCTGGGTTGTAACATTGTCTGTTGTAAAAACAAGACTTGTAACATTATATGATAATTTTCTAATGAAACCATAGTTTGTAACAGATTTTATTTTGCAAATTGTTGCGTTTATAATATACGTTCATTTTTAACATCGAGACATAATATTTGCTTTTGAAACATTCCAACCTATTTTTTTTAGAAATGTGTCATATATATGGGTTTAGGCATACCGGAGAGTAAGACAAGGTCCTTAAGATCAAGTCCTTGGTTTGCAAAGAGTGTCTGAAGATTGGTGAAGTTACTGGTCGGAGGAGGAATGTTGGCTAATGCCTCTGATGCGTTCGATATCCTCCCATCTCTTCTTCCGGTCGGTACACTCCAATTTGGTCCTCCCTACAGCATACCAAAATTTGCGATGAGAAATGCTAATATATGTAATTTAAAATAATGTTATGTGAGTGTCGTATATATATATATATAATGCTTACCGTAAAAACGACGGCGTCTCTGGATGCTAGAGCGATAATATCAGCGCAAGAGACGATTCCAGGACACTGGGCTTCAAGCACAGCTTTGATTGCATCGATGAAGCCAAACCCTCTAACCGTTAGATTAGGAGTTGCGTTCCTCTCCGCGTTTCCTGACGTCGAGTTTATAAGCACTGATCCATCACATCCCTACATTTACATGTTTATTTATATATATCCGCCATACATATTAATTCTGTATTCAAATATAATGTTTCATAATATAAGATGAAAAAAATGAGAGAGAAAAAAATAGTTTACCCGAACAAAACAATCGTGGAAATGCATCCTCAAGAGAGCAGCGGCAAGAGAAGGAGCATTAGAAATGCGGTTTGAAACAAAATCTTGAACAATCTTTTCGGCGTTAGGACAAGTATTGGCATAGAAGTTCATTTGCAACTGAGCTTGGATTGGTCCGACCAATCCCACAAGAAACAGAGAGAGTGAAAAAGCAATAGTTCTCAAGCACTTCATCTTTATATTTGTGGGTTTCTGAGACACAATGTTTTTTGTGGGGGAGGATTATGTGCACTATGTGGTGAACATGAGACACGTTAGAAGTGGTTTATATAGAACAGTTTGCATGATTGGTAATGTGTCTGGGTGCCTGGGTCCATCTAAGCTAACTAACATGTGGTCTTATGAGTTGTCTTTTATTTTATTTTTTGTTATTAAAAAAAATTGTTATTTTCTGACTCATAATCCATAAAATAAATATATATACAGATGGTTTTGCTCTTACTATCGAGTAGATTATTATGTTGCGACAAAAAGAAAAAGAATAGATCATGTTCGGCCTCAATGCATATAAGTTCCTCGTATTTTGTTCGACAAAACCAGAAAAAGTACTACTACTTTAATTTTTGGTGTGTTTTATATAATTTTTTGGGTTTGCGATTTTTCCTATACACTAGTTAGTATTTGTTATAATATGAAGATATTGGATAAATGTTTTTGGCATTCAATGATGTTTTTTCATCGTACACTTTGGTTTTGTTAGGTTAAATGTCAAGCCTTCTTTCTTATTTTCGATTCTTTTTTATTCGTGAACAAAATAAATATATATTCAGTGTCTAAATATAAAAACGCGATTTTCAATTCCTCTGACAACTAACTATATCTGTTTATAGTAATAAAGTAAGGATTAGAGATGATAAAAAGAAGGTGAGTGTTTGGTCGGTAAATGGAGCTATTTAGTAAATTGTAAGTAACATATAAAATCCAAACCAAACTTTGATTGTATTGAGCCTTACAATATCATAATCAACAAATTAAAAAGAAAAAGTTTAGATATTATTGACCGAATAAGGCCAATTTATTCGTAATGTTGAATATATATTTTTGTTGTTAGCAGTTAATTAATACACCAGTTGAACAATGGGCAATATATACCCTCCTATGAAAACAGTTGTTTCTATGATGTAATGAACAACTCGTTTCGTGATATCACTCATTTTTCTTTATGGCAAAGTTACAGTACTCGACCTAATCCCTATTAAAGTATTAATACAACGAAGAGAACCGCAACGAACAAACTACTAACGGGCAAGAGAGCATTCCACCACTATTATCGTTGTTTTATCATAATTCCTTTAGGTAATATACCGTAATAGTATATAAGATTAACTAAGGGATTTGGTAGCGATATTGATTTCGTATGCGAAGATATCTTATATTAATAGAACATAAAATTAGTATATGTATATCCAACTTCGCCACGTACATACTTATTTGGAGTTTTTGTTTTGTCCTAAACTGTTGTTGCTTATATCTTGAGAGCCTATCTTTCTTTGTAACATGCGAATCAATTTCGAAGCATTGTATTATATATAAGGAGAAGTGGAGAGCAGATTAGAACTCCACACAACTGCTCTATAGAATTAAATTATAAATAAACCGACGAGGGCCTTAAGAAAAATCAAAGCTTTAACTGCTCAAGGAGGGCTTTTTCATCTGATTACCACGCCAATTTATTTCTCAAAGTCGGTCAAAAGTTTTATCTATATCAAAAGTTCTGGTGCGATTTGTAAATATCGAAAGATATGGGGCACTTTCGTAACTAATAAAGATCTGGAGCATATTAATAAATATGGAAAGCTACAGGAATTTTTTTAAATACCAGAATATCTGAAAAATATTTGGAAAATACAGAAAGATATGTAGTAATATTGTAAATACCGGAGGTTGTGGGGTAGTTTGTAGATACTGAAAGCTATGTGGCAGTTTTTTACGTAGGTACCAAAAGATCTGAGACAGTTTTGTTAATACTGAAGATCTTTTGCAGATTTGTAAATAACAAAAAATGTGAGAGTTTTATAAATATTTCCATTCATCTCTTTTAACCGAAGGTATATTCTAATTGCAAAACAACTGAATTTAAATTGAAATTTGTGGTGGTTTAACTAAAAGGATCACTAATGAAACTATATCAGGAGGTCTGAGTTTCAATTCCAAAAGAATATATGGTTTATGCAGATGAAAAAAAGTAAGATTGTCGGAGATCTTCAGCGTGGTACAGGAGATCTTCATAAAGCAAGTTCAGATGGAACTGACAGGCGGGAATCTTCATAAGACGGTATTAATTGTCAGTTGTAAGAGTCGTTGCTTTTTTTTTAACACTGATTTATATATTACAAATTATGAGAACTATTACAGCGACGACTCTTACAACTGACAATTTTACCGTCATATGAAGATCTCCGTCTGCCGGTTCTAACTGAACTTGCCTTATGAAGATACATGCCTGACAGATTTTATTGCACCACGCTGAAGATCTACTGCAATCTTGTCTCCTCTTTTAATCTGCATAAATCTTCTATTCTCTGGGAATCGAAACACAGACCTCATGATGTAGAAGCATTAATGAACCTTTAGTCAAACCACTGGACCAAGTTTCTTATAATTTGCAATATATAAATTAGTATAAAAAAATTGAAATTTGTGGACGTGTTCGTTATTTTATCTTGTGGCTAACGTTATTGTCCTCCAGCCATAACCTGACGTCTATCGGAATAATCACGGAACGTGTGATCCACACACGCCTTAACAACATATTCAAGCTGTTTTCCCAATAAAAACTTACTGACGATTATATTTAACAAGTTGGCTTTTGTCACTCAAAACGTAAATTTATATGTTAGTTTACGGTTGACCAAGAAAAATAAAATAATGTTATTTTACAAGGTTGCGTTTGAAGTTTGAACCATGTCAACTAGTAGAAAACGTGCAAGACAGTCATGCATGTCCACTGTGAAGAACTTCATTTTAAATATATAGTGAAATATATAAATTCTACCTGATTAAAGTATAAGAGCTAAGGTGTTTTTCCAAGTAATATGTATGCACACTATCATAAAGTGTGGACTAATCCTTTTGCCTAGTGTTTTTACTCTTTATTATCCATTCATTTATTTGTTAATGGTATTTTCATTTTATCAAGTCTTGCTGCTGCGCTTCATTTTTTTCTTTACACCATTAACCTTTTTTTTTTAAATGTAGAGATACAAAATAATAGCTTTTCTTAGAAAATATAAGAAATAAAAAATGTTTTAATCTACATATTGTTAATCAAAAAAATTAATATATTGAAATAGAGGGAAATAGTATTTGCATACTTTGAGATTTAAAACAAACCGTTGATTTGGGAATACTATCTTTCTTAGGATGAAAAACAGAGCTTGCATTCTAAAAAGTCAATAGCCTATCCAGAGAGCCAGAGACGGCAGAAAATTCATGATCATTTCAAAAAACTTTGAGTTTATATATTCCTGAGAATTAATATTTAAGGATCAAACAGGAATCAGAACGATCGTGGAGGCCTGCAATGTTCTTCAAATATTATCAAGAAACAGAGGATTTCTAATTGTGTTTAAAGGAAACATATTAATATTGCAAATGGGTAGTATCTAATTCTGATGTTAACATTTGGCAACGGAATTTTTCAAAACGCCCTCCAATTATCTATAAAAATCCTGAGACTTTCTCATTTTTCTTTATCCCTAATACTCAACAAAGAAGAGAGACGGAAATGGCGCTCAAGAACTTACTCGCCCTTGTGGTTCTTCTTGGCGTTGTTGGAGTTTCCGTAGCAAAGCCATATGGGAACCCACACAGGAAGCCAAATGAGAACCCACATATGAACGGTGATCTTGACCTCGACTACTATCGCTTCAAGTGTCCAGAAGCGGAATCCATTGTCCGCCGTGTCACAATTCAATACGTCTCTCGCAGGCCAAGTCTTGCTGCTGCGCTTCTGAGGATGTATTTTCACGACTGTTTTGTCAGAGTAAGTTAATGCTGCTTGACTTTATGTTGTAGTAATAAGTGAGTCGTCATGGTTTATATATACTAGTGTTGGTCTACTTCAGTATGTGGGATCCTAACATAATCCTTTGGTGGATACTATATGAATAAGAAACTGCGCTAACCCTTATTTTGGTATTCATGTACATTAATTCAATCAGGGATGTGATGGTTCCATTCTTCTGAAATCACCAAAAAAAGATGCGGAAAGAGACGCTATCCCCAACTTGACAGTGAGAGGCTACGAAGTGGTCGATGCTGCCAAGTCAGCGCTTGAGAGGAAGTGTCCTGGTGTTGTGTCTTGCGCTGATGTTCTTGCCTTGGTCGCTAGAGACGCTGTTTTAGTGGTAACATTTTGCGTTCTACTCATATTTTCTCATTCCAATACCATTACCATTGTTGTACGTACTAATTTATTCTTGCCCATTGCATTGGGTTTCCTTTTTATTTTATTTTTAGATCAGAGGACCATGGTGGCCTGTTCCATTGGGGAGGAGAGACGGACGCATCTCAAGAATTTCTGAGGTTAATTTACCATCTCCTTTTGCCGACGTCAATGCACTGAAGCAGAACTTTTTCGCCAAGGGTCTTAACACTAAAGACCTAGTCGTCCTCTCCGGTATTTCTATACAAAACATCTTAAAGTTTGAATTAAACCTTTGAGGGGTTTTTTGGGGTATGAAGCTGACTATAATGATTTCTTGAACAGGGGCTCACACCATTGGTGTATCTTCTTGCGGTCTCATCAGCAGACGTATCCATAACTTCACAGGCAGAGGAGACTCTGACCCAGCGATGAACCCGAGCTACGTTAGGGCATTGAAGAAAAGATGCAAGCCAACTGATTTCAGGACTTCAGTGGAGATGGACCCAGGCAGTGTCAAGACGTTTGACTCTCACTACTTCAACATTGTGGCTCAGAAGAAGGGTTTGTTCACATCTGACTCAACACTTCTTGATGACTTGGAGACCAAGCTCTACGTTCAAACGCAGGTCGTTACCGGTGGGGCTTCCTTCGCCAGAGATTTCTCCGACTCAATGGTCAAACTTGGTTTCGTCGAAATTCTTACCGGGGGGCAGGGTGAGATCAGGAGGAAATGTGCTTTTGTTAACTAATTCGGATGGATTTCGGCTTTTCCGATGATTGAAGTTCTAAAACGCTTTCTGCTTATTATCTTCTTTTATTCCTTTTTCAACGGAAGTTCTTTGTGTTTGAATCAATGGTCAGAGATTCCGGCTTTCGGTTGATTGATATTATTTCTCCTTTTTCCACGGAGGTTCGTTGTCTTTGAATTTCGGAAATGTGTATTTATGTAAGTCATTAATTTTACAAATGTTATCTAACGTTCTCTGTTTGTGATGAAAATGTTTATTTCTCTTTGCATAAACACAGCCGAACCACGTATCTTACACAGTGTCAAACCACAGAAAGTTGGTTTTAATATACATCCGAAAAAGGACGTAACTCAAATGAAATTTTACATAGCCTTCACACGAGAAAGTTTTGGAACCAATAGGAAGTTATATGCATGGATTTTACCAATATGTGGGACTTTTTTTTTATCCCTCACTTCTTTGAAGGAAGCGTAGAAGTTGGGAAACTCATAAGAGAGATGGTTCAAGACATAATGATAGAAAAAAAATAATCCTTGGCTTACATAGGAACATGGCTTTGCTGATGACGCCGGTTTGGAAACACTCTCATGGAGGCCAAAAGCAATTTTTGGCATAAAATATTTGATATGATATTCCAATGAGAAGAAAGTAGAAACATTGTAATGTATTTTCTGTTAAAGAACACTCTATATGTATGTATTATAGGAAAGTTTATTTATTACATTCTATTGTTTCCTTGGGACGCAATCAAATCATGTTTGCAATAGCATGACTTTGACGGATCAAAACTTTCTAATGTTAAAAAACTATTAGCGTATATATTAAAAAAAAATTGATAAGCGATGTGTCGCCCAACCAGTGAAGACGAAATCATGCTTAGTTCGTCGTCGTCGAATATAATATTGACGTCTACATGACTAGATATGTATCGCCAAAATATAAAAACGAACATGATGTGGAACAAGCAAACAAAGCGAATTGTATATCGTTGTCGGCAGCAGGATGATTATGCATCTAATAAAGGAAGTGATTATTCAAAGAAACATGTGATTCCAAAACATCATACAAAGGACAATGAAATACTCTGTCTGAAAACAGACTTGGAGAAAGGGAAAAACATCCAAAATAAATAATAAATGAGAAACTGCTCAATCAATCATCCAAAGAGAGAGAGAGAGCGCTTATGTTATGTTGATGAAACTCAGTTTACGAAGGCGCATTTCCTCCTGATCTCGCCCTTGTTCCCGGTGAGAATTTCGACGAAACCGAGTTTAAACATTGAGTCGGAGAAATCTTTGTTGAATGAAGATCCAGCAGTAGCAACCTGTGTGTCAATGTAGCCTTTGGTCTCAGGGTCATCGAGAAGTGTTGAGTCAGATGTGAACAAACCCTTCTTCTGAGCCACAATGTTGAAGTAGTGAGAGTCAAACTTCTTGACACTGCCTGGGTCCATCTCCACTGAGCTCCTGAAATCAGTTGGCTTGCACCTTTTCTTCAATGTCCTAACGTAGCTAGGGTTCATCGACGGGTCAAAATCGCCTTTCCCGGTGAAGTTGTAGAGACGGCTGTTGATGAGACCGCAATTAGAGATTCCAATGGTGTGAGCCCCTGCGCAAGAAACCATTATGATTCAGCTTAACTGGTAACATCAACTTGTCAACTTAATTTCAGAAGATGCACATACCTGAGAGAACGACAAGGTCTTTCGTGTTAAGACCCTTGGCGAAGAAGTTCTGTTTCAGTGCAGTTATCCCGGCGAATGGGGATGGTAGATTAACCTCAGAGTTTCTTGAGATGCGTCCATCCCTCCGGCCCAATGGAACTGGCCACCACGGTCCGTTGATCTGTGAAACAAAGCATGACAAAGTAAGCTATATAGTACTCTGATTTAAATGTCTTTTTTTTTTTTTTTTTCGGAATGAGAAAGGTCGAGTGCATGCAGTGCGAAAATGTTACCACTAAGACAGCATCTCTGGCGACTAAGGCAAGAACATCAGCGCAAGAAACCACACCGGGACACTTCTTCTCTAGGGCTGACTTGGCAGCATCGACCACTTCATAGCCCCTAAGAGACAAGTTAGGGATAGCGTCTCTTTCTGCATCCTTGTTTGGAGATTTCAGAAGAATGGAACCATCACATCCCTATATGGATCATAACAAGTGTTAGCATTAATTTTTCTTCATATACACATAATTATAGACTTAAAAACGCAGAGAAGTGAAGTAAGCTTACTCTAACGAAACAATCATGAAAATACATCCTTAGAAGCGCGGCGGCAAGACTCGGCTGGCGAGAAACATATTGAACTGTGGCACGACGGACAATAGCTTCTGCATCCGGGCACCTGTGTTTGTAGTAGTTAAGATCAAGACCCTTCGGATTAGCAACTGAAACTCCAAGAACGCTCAGAAGAACCGCAAGGACAAGAAGGTTCTTAATCGCCATTGCTCTCTCTCCTTTCTTAGCTTGTTTGCTTTGTTGAGTATTACCCAAGAAAGGTCAGAAGGAGCTTGGAGATGAAGATGAAGGAGAGAGCCGCACGCCTTTTATAGATCATCCAGAGACATTGAAAACGTCCATGGAGAAGTGTCAAGTGGGATTTAGATAAAACCATTTGCAGTATTCCTCTGTTTCTTAAATTAGGTTTGAAAGACAGAGGAGGAGGACATTGCAGGGCCTCCACTATCTTTCTTATCTCGGTTTGTGGTTGAATAGATAATTTTCCGAGAAACAGAAAAACTCGAAATCATGCAACGACTAAGAAAGCTTCAAATCCTCTTTTGCTCTTCGAAAAGCTATTGACTTTGGACAACCTGTAAGTTAAGGGAGGTTTTTTTTATTAGTCCTTAGCTCTCAAAATTGGAAAAAACTACAATAAACTGTTATCGTATGTGGAATCCACGTTCTTACATTATTTAAGAAAATCATCCAAGTTGCTAAATTTAGTAGTTGGGAACTCATATGGCTTAATGTAATGTTCTTGTGGCACAAGTAACGACCTTAAAATTGGCCTATCGTTTATATACATAAAAAAAAAAAAAAAAAAACTCTCGGTCTCGGTGTATAGTTGTGACTTGTGACTTGTGATTGTGGATCGGTCCTTTCTGCAATATATGATGGGCCTAAAATTTACTTCGGTCTTACGGCCCATCTAGGAGGCCGAAAACCGAAATTAACAATGAATTTTAATTTATTTCAAAACAACCTTTTTCCGAGGGAAAAAATTAGCTAAATTCAAAAAAAAAAAAAAAAAAAATTCTACCAATTTGATTGACCAGAATGATGCTTTCAGCAAGAAAAAAAGAGAGAGAGAGATATCAACCAGAATGGTGATCTTACTAATAAAACGTGTATGTGTCCACATAGATCATAGATCATATTTCCATTAAACTCACCAAAAAAAAAAAACGTGTATGTGTCCACATATAGCATAACAAAAAATTAAACACCGTTTCACACGGTGAACAAACGTTCATGACTTCATGGCCTCAATTCAAAAGTCATATACTTAGAGGTTGTCATGATTCTTCCGTATATCTTTACGTTTCATTTTTTTTCTGCGATGACGTTATGTATTAGGTATATGTAGCAGTTCTTTGGAATTTAACTTTCAGAAAAGTAGCAGGAAAAGAAGAAACTCAAATGTTAGGCATTGAATTATTAGTTTTTGTTAGTAGGAGAGTACCACTGAAGGGGAGGTTAAGTGCAAGAGAGGCATGAGAGCAGTAAATGGCGTAAGCCATGCAGCCTCTGTGTTAACATTTAATGCCAGAAAACTATTCGCCACCCTATCATATACGTACAGCCACTCCATCTATATATGTACGTACATATTTTCATATTTTATTTTTTTAAGTTACCTACTCCTCGTTGGTAAAAGTTCTTCGTATTATTTTTGTTAATCTTGGTAAGTTTATATTTCTTAAAAAAAAAACAAAGTTCATATACACTCGTTGACAAGAAAAAAGGAGTATCAACTTGAGTGTAAAAGCTTAAGGAATAATGAAGTAAATATACGCAGTATCTTTATATATCTTTCGCGTGATAAAGAACGTAACTACGTGGGTGATTGGTTCGTCTTTAGCTGTAATTTTTTTGCTGTAGTATTTGTGCTGT
The DNA here is from genome assembly GCA_010577795.1 of Isatis tinctoria. Classification (NCBI taxonomy): domain Eukaryota; kingdom Viridiplantae; phylum Streptophyta; class Magnoliopsida; order Brassicales; family Brassicaceae; genus Isatis; species Isatis tinctoria. Next base: position 1,850,278 of record CM021244.1, on the reverse strand, counting down.
AAGTACATTGGCTGTAGCTGTAAATTTATTGTTGTAGCTTTTTTAGCAGAGATTTTTGCTGTAGCTATATTGGCTGTAACTGTAAGTTTTTGGCTGTAGATATTTTTAGATAAAACATGATTGGTTATAAAATATGTGTAACATGCATAAAATAATTATTTTTATATTAATTAAAATACTTTTGTATTAGTAAAAATAAAATGAAAATTATCTCTTATTAGAATTTAAAAATTAGAAAATTACTAAAAATTCAAAAAAAAAAAATTGAAAAAATTATGATAAAAACCTTAGCTAAATAATAATAAATTTTACTTACGACTATTCCACAAAGTCATAGCAATCTCATCTCGATTTTTTATATCAATTCTTTCGTATTTATTTTTCATATTTTCTTTATTTTTCATATTGGTTATGGTTTAGTTTTTATATAAATTCTTTCATATTTTATTTTTACTTTTTTCTTTTCTTCAACTGATAATTTCTATTTTCACATTTATTTTTTAATTTTTCCTTTTTTTAGCTAATAATTTCTATTTTTAATATTTATCTAATATTTAGTAATGATTTATTTTCTCTACAGATCCTATAGCCCAAAAAATAAGGATGTAGGATTTGTTGCCTAATACAATACATAAAGAGAGATTTTTTTATTGGCTGTATCTTTAGAAATTAAAGCTACATACTGATTGGTAAAAATTAAGAAATTTTTCTGTAGGAAAAAATAAAGCTACATCATGATTGGTCGGGTATTAATGTTTTAAAGCTAAAGAAGGCTGTAGCCTGTAGGAGCAAGATACAGCCCAACCAATCACCCACTACATATGAATACATGATTTTAATTTATAAATTTGTCACTTTATAATTGCACGCTATATATATATATATATATATATATATAATCTAAAAGTCATTTAATTTGTTAACTGAATAAGAAAAATTCGATTAAGTTGGATAATTTTCTTCTTCTTCTTTTTTTTTAAGTTGGATAATTTTCTCTATAGAGAATTTCATCTAAGAATATATCAATCTCAGAGTAATGTAAAATTTATTAAATTACTTACAAAGCGTAGATTATATTTTATGTTAGATGTGGGCTGTTATCTAATTTTATCATGCAAATGATGCATTAGCTTATAGCTATATATGCAAAAATTGATTTGGTTAGTTTAGTTAAGTGATATTTCTAAAGAATAATCAAATTTCAAAACTACTAAATATCAATTATATAATGAAAGAGTTGGTCCATATAAGCCGGTTAGCCGTCGTTTAAACTATACTATATGCATGCTATATTATAATTTATAAATAAAAAGAAAACTAGTACTAAGTATATATCAGTTTCCCAATATATAAGATTTAAAACAAAACAAAATTTGTAACATTTATCTCTCTCCGCTCTCCCTCGCTCTCTATTAGCGTGTAGGATAATTAAGTGTCCCTCTCGCACCATTTAATTTCGTTGCACCCTCTCACTACTCTCTGCCATTACTCTCCTCTCCCATATTTCCTCTCTCTCTCTCTCTCTCTCTCTCTCTTCCTCCAAGATTTGCACCTACCTTTCAAACTCTTGCCAAAAACCGCTTCACAAAATCATCTCCGGTTTTCCGACAAACAAATCTCAGACCAGTACGCCGATCCACTCCTCTCTCCCCCTCTAGGGTTTTGTCGCGTCTCCCGAGCAGTGTATGTCTCGAAAACTTCATCATTTCTGTGATTATATCTACTTTATCATTAATATTGAATATCAAAACTTTTTCATTTGTCTAATGTATTGGATCATTACACTTAATTTTACGCCTCTTCATAAGACTCTCCCTTTCATGAGGATCTTATAATCAAATATATCGTGTCTATGTTGATTTTTTCATTTATTTTCCGTCTTAATTTTCATTCTTTAACATTAATTGATAACTAATATCTTTTCTATTAAGATGAAATGCTCCCAACATTATTGTAGCATCTCTTATTTTGTTTTCTGACATTCTAATATCTGTTTATTTTTCAATTTTAGTTTATTGAGATGAACTTATTAAGCCAACAATAGAGAAAGAAGGTTAAAGGTTTGTATTCTCTTCGTATATTCTTCTTTCTACTATACGTTTGTTTTGATATATAAAAACGTGTTTATACTTTATATGCAGAAATATATTTATCAGTTAGAATGTGTGAAATAAAAATGTTCTATACTACGCTGATAATTAAAAAAATAGCTGGAGAAATTTAATACATCACCCAGGCCTTATGTCACGTTGGTTGTAAGCTGTATAATAACTTCTATGTTGGTCCGTTGCACCGTGCACAGACATAATAACATTTTTTTGATTTCAAGTTCTTAAAAGGTTGCAAAAAGATAGTAATTAACACATTTCGTGGAGAGTGTTCCTTATTTAAAAATCTGCTAATGATTACCTTTTGTTCTGTTCTCACTAAAATATTGTTTTTGTTTTTGTTTTTCATAACAGGATAGAGTTGGGATTTTTTTTGTGCACCTACTTCTTGCCCATTTTATTTGCTTTGAACAAATGAGTCCAAAATTTCTCTTTTCGTCTTTTCTTTCCTCTCTCCTAAATCAAATATTTTATTTGAAAATTGGGTTTAATTAGATGGTTTCCACCAAATCAAATTATTCGTTATATATACACTTCAAAATTAGTATTTGAGTCCTCAAATGATTTCCATCTACAATACACATAATTCTTGAATCAATTTCGTTTTCATTTGAGCCTGCTCGTTGGGTTTATTTTTAAGGCAAAAAAAAAATTGGGAGGTTTGAATAATTTGGAGTATGTGAAATTCATTGTTTTGGGTTGGTTATTTAATAACATATTAATATGTGATTGTGATGTTTTTTTTGTTTTTTTTTTAAAGGCTCTTCTTTCTTGCTTTCAATTAGTGGGTCCTTTGAATCCTACAAGCATCTCCAATTTCTTCGTTTTTCTATATGCCTATAACCTTTTGTAAGATCTTCAAGAAGAAAGAAAACTCCAAAAAAGAGTAAAGTTGTTGACGTGGAGCTAGTATTGCCATACTTTTTTCACAATCTTGGTGAAATTTCTCTTCTTCTTGACTTGACTCTCGTACTCAAGAAGAAACCCTAATTCTTTTTGAAATCTGACAAACTTTCTACTCCTTTGTATTAGGGGTTTGCTTTAAATTTCTAGACTAAAAAAAAGGATGTTCGAGCCAAATATGTTGCTTGCGGCTATGAACAACGAAGATAGCAATAACCACAACTACAACCATGAAGACAACAACAATAACAATGAAGGATTTCTTCGGGACGATGAATTCGACAGTGCGAATACTAAATCGGGAAGTGAGAACCAAGAAGGAGGATCAGGAAACGATCAAGATCCTCATCATCCTAACAAGAAGAAACGATATCATAGACACACCCAACTTCAGATCCAGGAGATGGAAGCGTATGCATATAATTCACTCACAATTTTCAATTTTACTTAAAAAATGAATCCTCTTTTTCCCATTTTAATTTTGGTTGTTAAAAAGATTCTTCAAAGAGTGTCCACACCCGGATGATAAGCAAAGGAAACAACTTAGCCGTGAATTGGGTTTGGAACCTCTTCAAGTCAAATTCTGGTTCCAGAACAAACGCACCCAAATGAAGGTATATATATACTCTTAATTATGAACACATATATACATCTGTGGATCTATATCAGAGAATATATATATATATATATATATATATATATATATATATATCGAAAGGCTTTTTTATACTTAGACGGTTAGACCTATGCATAATGCATTTGATCTCAGTCACGCTCATTTTAGAAGAAAATCAAGTAATATAGGCCTAACGAATGACAAGCTAATTTTTGGTGTTTGATTAAGAATTTACTACAACATTGATTCTGGTAGAACTTTGGCAGATTTTTAAATGTAGTTACAACATTGACTTAATGTTTTTACTTTTTCCCGACTATTTTTTTTTTACAATTGAAAAGTTGTTCTTTGGGCGATTTATATTTTTGGCCTATTCAGCCATATAAAAATTGTTTAGTTACAAACAACTTGCCCATTTAATAGCTAAGTTAGAACCATAATTTGTAGATTGAAACGTTTTGGACTCATGTGCTTACCTTATGCAAATACGGTGAAACACATAACGTGTACAAGCGTATTATGTGTGTGTATACATATACTTTCCTCTTTTAGTAAAAATTCTTTGTTGCTTCATATTACTCAAATTAGAAACTACAGTCTTCTAGTTTAGTTATATACTGATTAACAGCAACAAAACAAAAGGAAAAAAACAATTAATTGTATAAAAACGATGAAGACAACAGAAAAGAATTGAATTTTTTTGCGCAGAATCATCACGAACGGCACGAGAACTCGCATCTTCGGGCGGAAAACGAAAAACTTCGAGGAGACAACCTTAGATATCGAGAGGCTCTTGCAAATGCTTCATGTCCTAATTGTGGTGGTCCAACAGCTATCGGAGAAATGTCCTTCGACGAACACCAACTCCGTCTCGAAAATGCTAGATTACGAGAAGAGGTAATATATACGTGAATTTATTGATGATCAACTCCATATCTTACATTTTATTGACTTTAGTTGTTCATAAAGTAGTATATTAAGAATTGAAGCAGTTACTTTTCAAAAAAGTTAAATCACTGTATTTCTGTGTAAAAATAAATAAATTAAAACATATTTTAGCTTAAAGAAATGGAGAGAGTAATTCATAATAACAAGAAATAGATAACTAGTATAACGTACGTTAGTTATTCTTGTGAGCCAAAACCATATATATGAAACAAATTATCTTCTCTTGTTGTCATCTAGATTGATCGAATATCCGCGATCGCAGCCAAATACGTAGGCAAGCCAGTTTCAAGCTATCCTCTTATGTCTCCTCCTCCCCTTCCTCCACGTCCTCTAGAACTCGCCATGGGAAATTTTGGAGGAGATGTTTATGGAAACAACCCAACCGATCTCTTCAAGTCCATCACTGCACCTACAGAATCTGATAAACCGGTGATCATCGACTTAGCCGTGGCTGCAATGGAAGAGCTCATGAGGATGGCTCAAGTGGACGAGCCTTTGTGGAAAAGTTTGGTTTTAGACGAAGAAGAATATGCACGGACGTTTCCTAGAGGGATCGGACCTAAACCAGCTGGATTTAGGTCCGAAGCCTCACGAGAAAGTGCGGTTGTGATCATGAATCATGTTAACATTGTTGAGATTCTCATGGATGTGGTATTTAATAAACAGTTTCATTTTGCATATTATAAGAACTATCCTATATTTAAGAGTTTTAACATTTATATGGTATTGCAGAATCAATGGTCGATGGTGTTCGCCGGGATGGTTTCTAGAGCGATGACATTAGCGGTTTTATCGACTGGAGTTGCAGGAAACTATAACGGAGCTCTTCAAGTGGTAAGATTTGGGTCGTACTCTCTTGTAACCTGAAACTAACAACTTGGAACTGAAGCAACCGCACTGTTTTGTCAGATGAGTGCCGAGTTTCAAGTTCCGTCACCGCTAGTCCCGACCCGCGAAACCTATTTCGCACGTTACTGTAAACAACAAGCAGATGGTTCGTGGGCGGTTGTCGATATTTCCTTGGATAGTCTCCAGCCGAATCCTCCGGTTAGATGCAGGCGGCGAGCTTCGGGCTGTTTAATTCAAGAAATGCCAAATGGATACTCTAAGGTAACAAATAATAAAAACATTACGTTATTCTACGCAAAAAAAAAAAATGTAAATTCCAAAATGTCTCTTTTTAAGTATAGAGAATTAATGTAACAGGTGACATGGGTGGAACATGTGGAAGTTGATGACAGAGGAGTTCATAACTTATATAAACACATGGTTAGTACTGGTCATGCCTTTGGTGCTAAGCGCTGGGTAGCTATTCTTGACCGCCAATGCGAGCGGTTAGCTAGCGTCATGGCTACAAACATTTCTTCAGGAGAAGTTGGCGGTATAAACATACTGTTCGTTTCACAAGTACTTTTCTCAGAATCGATTTAGAAGCAGAATCATATTAATACATTGATGAATGTGCAGTGATAACTAACCAAGAAGGGAGGAGGAGTATGCTGAAATTGGCGGAGCGGATGGTTATAAGCTTTTGCGCAGGAGTAAGTGCTTCAACAGCTCACACGTGGACTACATTGTCTGGTACAGGAGCTGAAGATGTTAGAGTGATGACTAGAAAGAGTGTTGATGATCCAGGAAGGCCTCCGGGTATCGTCCTTAGTGCAGCCACTTCCTTTTGGATCCCTATTCCTCCAAAGAGAGTTTTCGACTTCCTCAGAGATGAGAATTCAAGAAATGAGGTAACCCTTTCTGTTACTACTAGTAACAACTTTGTTCTGAATTGGAGCAGAGTTTTTTTTAATGAGATTTTTGCAGTGGGATATTCTGTCAAATGGAGGAGTTGTGCAAGAAATGGCACATATTGCTAACGGGAGGGATACCGGAAACTGTGTTTCCCTCCTCCGGGTAAATGTGAGTAGATTTGTTTTTTTTTTTTTTAACTCTTGTTATAATTCATCTGATGAGAGCTTAAAACTTTTCAATCTTTCTTTTATGTCACAGAGTGCAAATTCTAGCCAGAGCAATATGCTGATCCTACAGGAGAGCTGCACTGATCCTACAGCTTCATTTGTGATCTATGCTCCAGTCGATATTGTAGCAATGAACATAGTGCTTAATGGAGGCGATCCGGACTATGTGGCGCTGCTTCCATCAGGTTTTGCTATTCTTCCTGATGGAAATGCCAATGGTGGAGGAGAAGGAGGGTCGCTCTTGACCGTTGCTTTCCAGATTCTGGTTGACTCGGTTCCCACGGCTAAGCTGTCTCTTGGCTCTGTTGCAACTGTTAACAATTTAATTGCTTGCACTGTTGAGAGGATCAAAGCTTCTATGTCTTGTGAGACGGCTTGAAAAAACCACCCATTAGGTAGTTTAAGTGAACAGATTGCAGATCTCTTGTCTCGTCGTGACGCCTTTTATGTGATCATAATATTTTGCTTTATTCCTGCAGGAAATAAGAAATGGAAAAAGAGAGAGAGTGAGACTTCGGTTTGAAGAGAGCTTTTTGGTGTCAAAGGTGAAAGATTGAAAAAAAAAAAGCGGAGGAGTCAAGAGCGAACCTCACAAGATATACCATTGAGTGATGTCGTGTTCTAGTGTGAAGTTTTGCTCTGCTTATTTGTTGAAACTAAGCAGTGGAAAACTTTTTACTTGAAAAGTGAAAATGCAAATGGTTTTAAGAGGTTCGGGAATTGACTTCCCCTGCGACATACTGGATTTAGAAAAGTTAAAAAGAAAAAAAAAAACTAGGTCAGAGATGCTTTCAAACTTGTTTTTGTGTGTCACAGTTATGTTTCTTCTCTCTGTCTTGTGGTTAGGAATTTGAAGTTTGTCTTTCTTTTGGGTTTAATTTGTTTATATACTTTAAAGTATACTTCTGCTGCTCTTTCGCTTTTCTTTGTAAACCTATGGAAGTTGGTTTATCAAAAAGCTCAATGCAAAGTAGTTTTTTGTTCAGTGTTTATATTTAGGTTACGGTTCCAGAATAAACGGCACCAAAGATATCAGAAATTCCAAGCATGAGTTTGATTCCGACCAGGGACAAGTACTTGGCCGTCAAGAAGCGGCAAGAAGACAGCCAAAAGTGCGAAGAAGAAAAACGGAGACAAGTTTATGAGCTTCCCTAAAGCCCCCATTGTTTCAATCCCTTTGGACTCGTTCACCGCGAGAACGAAAGAAGAATCAAGAAGCCGCCGACCAAGAGTCATTGACATTCACACCGGATTGTCTATTTTAGTTACTGGTTTTGACTGAACCGAAACGAAAAAACCGAAATCATTCCTTTCTTAAAAAACACATGAAACTGTAAAAGAATCCATCAATCAATTAAAAATCTCGTGAATGTTGTTGTTTTGCAGGTTGTGTAGAAAATAGTTAGTTAGAGTGCTTTCTTTTTGCATCTTTTTGCCGTTTTAGAAATAAAGCAGTTGAAGAGTTATTTCAAACTCGAACTCCAGAATTCTCTCTAGGACTTGTTTTTAAAAAGCAATGAATTTGATTTCAACCAAGGAAACATTTCACTGTTGCTGAGAGAACAAAAAAGTGTTCAGAGGAAACGTTTTTCGCATGGAAAATTCAAATACCTCTCCACCCAAAGCTATCCAAAGAGCATAAGAAGAAGAAGAAAAAAAAAGATAATTAGGAGCAACCATCCCAAATGAGAAATGAACTCTTCTAGGCCAGCTTTCTCCTGGGCATAATAGTGGATCTCTTGCCAGCAGATCCGGTGCTCTTGGTTGACCGAGCGACTAAACCACGAAGAAGAGCCAAAATCCCAATACCCATGAAGGGCACATACATGATTAGTAATCTCTCAGATGCCTTCCCCGAACCTATCATCTCTCCAAGGATTGCAGCCTACAGATGCACACAGAAAATATATATCAGTCGAAGATACAAATACGCGCACACACACACACAGAGTTGTCAATCGCACTGAGAACATTTGGAAAAGTTCAGAACTTTTAGCTAAATTCAGTAAACTAGTTTAGCGTGACTTAAAAATGGGAATCTAGTGAGCATTACACTAACTCCATACAAGAATTACATAGCATACAGATCTCACTAGTAGAACTCCTTGGTCAATGCATTGTAAAGTAAAAAAAAAATTCCAAATCAATGTATAGACTATGAATTGTATGTAAGAAATACCGTTCTGTAAAGGTCTGAAATTTACATGCTCAGCATGCAGATTAATACTAAATAACCATAAATCTCGCAAAACTCTGACCAATAATTCAGAATTCCAATGTAGAGGCAAAACTGAAAATCAATGTACCATGGAAGTGACGAGGGAAGCTCCGTACAGCAAGCAGGTGGTGCCGAACCAGGATTTTCCGGCCAGAATCGCGTAGACGTTAGCAATCGAGAGCGGCCATAAGAATACAAGCTCATGCCAGACGAGTCCAACGAGGAAATGCGGTTTCTCCATGAGCAAGTAATCTCCGAACTCGGCGATGTAACTGCTTTTCAGATCGGTGAGAAACGCCGGGAAGATTCCTTTAGGAAGCGCCGTTTGTCCGTCGATGAGCGGCGCAATAACCGCCATTAGAGCGAAGAATAAGAAGAGGATCGCATCGATCAGCTTCCCAAAAGCTCCCATCTTCTTCTTCCTTTCTCCGATTGGCTCCGAATCTGAGAGACTGATCAGAGTTCCAAAAAGAGTCGTTGACGGGGAAAACCTATAAAAAACTATCAAATCATTTAATTATTGGTTTACTCAACCCGAACTAACAAACCGGAGTGATTTACTCCGGTTCAGTCAAGTGGTAAGTTCAAGATTTAATTTTCAACTACGTTTGAGATTTTTCCATTGAGTAAGAGAAAAGGAAAAGGTAAACGATGAGCGAGACGAGACCAGTGCCGAGGAGGGAGAGTCCATGGGGTTTACCGGAAGGTCACCGTGAGCCTAAAGCTCACCGCTGCAACGATCGTGTAGAGGACGTCGTCCAGGTTCTCACCGTTTCCTTCTTTGTTTCCTTATCGGTATTTTAAAGTTCCGATTTTTTTCGTTTCTGATAAGCCTTTGGATCTCTCTTTACATTTCGTGTATTTCTCCTGCTTTTTGTTTTTGTTTTTGGGGTTGATGAGTAATAAGGCTTGTAGCATCAGAGACTCAGTGTAATCAATTTAGGGTTTTTCTGGGGTTCTCTTACCTAACATTGTTAAAATCGCTCAAGGAAATGTAGGATGATGATCAGTGAGATTTGAGAATGAAAGGTTAACTTCCTTCATCCATTGGCTTGTATGAACCCATATCTAGTTTTGTTTGTTGAAGCTTGTATCAGCTATTGAATTTGTTGTGTGATACACAATTTTGAACTGCAATTGAAGAGCTTACATTGCTTGACTTCGGCCATGATTTTTCCAATTTTCATACATAGCAATCTTTGGGACCTATTTATGTTATAGCATTAGTAAAATTCTGCAGGCGTTTTTCGAGGGAAACCCATTTAAGACGGTTCCAGGACCATTTAAACTATTCTACCGATGCATGCGCTCTAAGCCAGGGTATGTGCAATTTCTTTCTCTCGCCATCAATGTGTTGTTGATAATTTGCTGCAGAACCCTTTGGTTTTTTTGTTGCATTGACAGTTAGTGATTCTTGATTCTTAAACCCACCAGCTATTGTGTTCTGCTGTACACTGTCTTTCTGATTCATAAAATATATACCTTTAAGCCTTTTATTCTTTTCTTAATCGTCCTCGTGTACAGCCTGAACCATTCATTTTGTTTTTTTTCAGAGAGGAGCCAACAGAGCCATTCACATACCTCGACCTGGAACCTCCAAAAAGAGAAGCAAAACTTGAGTAAAGTGAAAATTCACTCCTTTTTTTTTCCTTCGAACTTTTCAACGGAGCATGTGTAAGCGCCAAGACTCTGATTTTTTAAGTTTCTTTTCAACATGTATCAGCGACATCTTCTTGTTTTGTCATAATGCCAATAAAATTGATACTTGGAGTTCCACTTCAGTCTCATCTTCTAATAATTCTGTTCACTTGCAAGCTTCTATCTGAGATATAAACTCTGACGTGGAAAACAGATGAGCGTTTCCATTACGTATCGGAATAAGATATACAATTTATCTCTGATTTTTGGTTCCTTGAACTTTGCTGTTACAAAATCTTATGATATTTTATCTATCCCCCTAAGTATAAGTTAATAAAAGTCATTTAAACAAATTGTTGAACTCTATCTGTTTAAGTAATTTCGCTATGTTGTGAATGTGAACTCCCAGCTCCACTTTGGCTAGTTTTGAGTTTCTTGCTACTCTTCTGTTTCAGTATCTCCTTGATTTCTGCTTCCCTCTTATCAACAACTTTTATCAATTCCTTGAAACTTGGTGCTCGTAAACCTCTCCCTGATCGAGATGGCTCGTTCACTTCGCTTGCTGTTTCCTCGTCCCCTGTATCTGGTAGTAACCTCTGGTACTGCCAGAACACCCTCCAGAAGAAGACAGTGAATGCTATGAAGCAAGTGATGCCACAGATAAGGAAGAGTCCCCAGAAACTCTTGAGTGAAAGCTGAGAGTTCTCGGTGTTTGAGATCTGCATCGAGCATTCATGCTTGTAGTTTAGCCATTTCCTGTGGATTTTCTCGAGCTCGCCTTCTTCAGACAGCTGCAAGATCGCCGTCGACATGTCTACAGCTAAAGGAGAGTCTCTCTGGAATGCCTGCAACGTCAGTTTCAGAGATTCTGGTGTAAGCAAAGTTATAGAATAGCAAACGACATATGTATATAAGTTTCTCAAAAACCGATTTTACGTACGAAACCCCAGCCTGTGCGTGTGAATTCTTGTCCTACTGTACGGAACTTGCAGTTGCTGTTTGTCAAAAGCACTTCGATGTAAGGAAGCTCGTCTACAATGGCTGCCACACCGCCAGCTTTTTTGGGACCAAGTTGGAGAGCAGAAAGGTAGTGTTCTTCGTCTCTTAGTGGAACAATCCTACGCGGAGATATGTTAAGCTCGTTTACCAGATAGTTCCGAGCAAATGTACCGTCTTGAACTCCAATTGGTTCGTTGCTCGTTATCAAGCTATCTATTCCTTCAATTCGAGATGTCAGCTGTTGAACGGTTAGGATCGAAGTCAGACTAGCGGTGTAGCTCGAGTTGATGATCAGAACCACGAATAACCATATGATTAACACCAGCCTCCCCAATGAGCTCACCTTGTTCTCCCCTGAAAGATCAAAAGGAAAAAAGTGAAGTAAGCTCCACTGTGAATCCACCAATCTTTTTTGAGTTTTCAGGGAACAAGAAGTGAGAGAAACTTGCTAGAGTATACTTACTATGAGAAAAGAACATCGTCGAGAAGCTAAACCTGCAACAATGGAGAAGAGAGGGAATGAGTTGGAAAAATAAAGTCTTTTTATTCTAAAATAAATATTTGTAGGCAATAGGATTTGTTAGACAGTGTGATTAAACTCTCACCTTAATTAGTGGTATTGAGAAGAGCAACAAAAACAAAACTGTATTTGCTTCTTTCGAATAAACTCTTGATCTTGTTGAAGGAGAGATCCAGATACTCCAGACTCTTAAGACATCCAATCTCTGCGGGAAGATATCTGCAAAAAGTGAGGATAGAAAGTTAAATCCAGTCCAATATAAAGTGAAGCACCGTGTAGAAATGAATACCCTGGACCCCAATCAAAATCCAACCAATTTCACATTATGAGTAAAAAAAAAAAAAAACCCCTCACAATATCAAATTGAACATCAAAAAGTAAGAAAGCAAAAGAACAATCTATAGGCATGTCAAATACACGGCAAGAAGTAGCAAACAAAACGTATCATGACGGTCAATAATTTTTCTAATTTACGTTGCCTGGAAATCCTACACGGATCCACAACTGAAACTTTCAAAAGCCACCATCTGTTTTTTGAGTTATGAATGCTAAGAAGCAAAGCAAGCTGAGAAGCCCAGGAGATAAGGCATTAAGAAGCTGGAACTGAAGCAGTAGAGCATAAAAGGCGAAGCTTTTACCTGATGGAGAAGTGACAAACAGAGAGCCTTGTCAAGGACTTGAGAAAAGAGATCTCGCTCAAGAGGGTCAGAGCAGAAGATCGTTTTGGGACTTTAGTGAGCTCGAGCTCCTTCAAACCCTTGAGCTTGCCCCAGAACAAAGAAGGATCGTTCTGACACGAGAGACTTCAATTTCTGCTGATCGCCAGATGATCTCCCCCTCTGATATTCCTGAAGCACCCTGTGTCTTGGATCAGCATCATCAGAATCGCAAGAACCATAGTCGGAATCCCTGTCTTGTTCTCCATCCGATTGGATCGAAGGCGAAGCAGATGAGGAAGTGTCCATATCAGCGTCAGCGTCTTCATGTCCTGAACTCGTACCATTGGGTTGAGCCTGAACAGACGAGCCAGATGTGCTTGGCCTAAAGTCCTGTGAGTTGCAAGCTCTCTTATCAGCTGGTAGCCCTCCATTCGTTTCTGGCCTCTGTTCTCCATTGCTTTGATCTTCCGATAAAATTATAGAACTCCAACCTATACAAACCAAAGGATCAAAGTTCAAGTCTTTAAATATCAAGATACATGCTTTCCCAGTTACAGACAAATCAAGGAGATAAGAGGTTTCAACAACTAAGAGTCAAATCACTATCCCAAAATCAGTGTAAAATAACAGCAACAAATTTAGGGCTTTCTCCTGCAATTCTAAATAACACCAATAATCCTCAAAATCTCCAGAAATCAACACAGGCATAGATGAACACTATCACAGAGAGAATCAAACCAAACACACAGCTAAGCTTCACTGGCGATAACAAAAACATAAAGAAACAGGAAAAAAAATATACAATAATACGCAGAAGAGAAGAACAACACAAATGGAAGAAACGAAGATCCTGATCGCACTGAAAAGCAAAACTAGTTAGTTTTTTTTAAAAAAAAATCTCAAAGTCTCCAGAAATCAACACAGGCATAGATGATCACTATCACAGAGAGAATCAACACAGGCATGGCTGATCACTATCACAGAGAGAATCAATTCCACTTGTTTTTGGATCCCGTGGCATTGACAATAGCCTTGATATATATATTCCTCGAGGTTATCCAAATTTACCTAGAATGAGAAGGTATGATGTTTGAACTTAGGTACATGAATTAAAATCAACTTTTATAATCCACTGTTATTCAATGATTGATTTTAAATTTTTTATTAAAATCTATTGTTATTAGTTATTATATTTTAAATATATGTATTAAAAGATTTAAAATTAGTGCTATTGGTTTTTGTATTTACAATCTCATCATTAATAGAGTTTAAAATCTATTGTTATTCAGTTAAAGATTTGGATATAAGAATTGAATTCTTGTGTTATTCATGTTTGAAAGATTCATACAGTTCATTTGATTTGAAAAGTTTGAATTGATTTGAATCTAATCTCATTGTAAATTATAGTAATCAAAATCAAACCATCTAATTTATCCTCATATTTTGAAATCCTTCACTATTAATAAACATTTTTCCTCTTCCAAAAAAAATGTCAAGGTTAATTTTTCTATAAAAAAAAACATCTTGTTGAAATACAAATGGTTGAAATACATATTTCTCTCAAGAAAAATTTACTTCCAAATTGATCGAACCCATATTTTATCCATCTAACATCTTTTTTCTTTGGAATTTCAAAGGAAACAAAAATGCCATTTTGTTGAAATATATATTTCTCTTAAAAAAATTCACTTCCAAATTAGTCAAACTCATATTTTATCCATATAACATCTTTTTTTTTTCTTCTTTGAAATTTCAAAGGAAGCACAAATTCCAATTTTTAAGTTATTGATTTCATTATTTTGATTACATGAATTGGCTGATTCATCATGTATATATTTGATTCTAACATTTTTAGGGTTTTTTTTTCATTTTCTCTTTTGTTTTGTTTGGATACCTACATAATTTTTTGTAGCTTTCTTTTTCTGTATTCATTTTCATTTATAAATTTGTTTTGAAAGAGTGTAATTCCATTCACAATCTGTTGTAGATATCAAATGATATTATATTTATTTTATAAATACTTTGATACAAATTTAAAAATCATATATCTGAAATTTTGAAATGAGAAAATTCTTAAAATCTGATATATTCTAAATTTTAGTGGAGTTGATTTCAAATTATACAATCAATAAGTTTCTTTAAAGAATGATATGCATTCAGACATTGTTGGTGATGATTTGTTTATGAAACTAAAGATTCTCCGAGAATCAATACCAATGAAACTGTATTGAAATGTTTTAATAAAAATGCACAATTTTTGAACTTGTTTAAGGCATTCCAAAACATTGCACCGGGACTGTTCAAAAGGAACCCACACACATCTAAGTTTCTCAATTTCACAAAGAATGTCGAAATGCTGAAGTGTAGAGAACGGCTGATTAAAACGAAGAAGAAGCAATAATATCGTGAAAACGGCTTCATTTTAATTAGTTTAGGTGAAAACGCGCCATGGGTTTTCTAATTTTTTTTAGAATAGGAATAGCCCAACTCTTGTGGACTATAGTCCATCATAATTGGTCTCACGCGCAACCCACCTTTTATGAGAGTGGATTTTCCTACAGCCAATCAGATGGCTCAGAAATTAGAAAATAGTTATGAGAGCATCCACATTGCAGAGTTTTTGAAAGGTTCTGACTTTAAAAAATAAAGAAAAAAAATAAAAAAAAATGATGTGGCGTTTCTCTAAGGTTGAACTCGCCTCTCAGAGAAGAGGCGATAGAACGGTTCTGTTCTCCACCTGTCTTATTGTCATTCGTTCAAAGATATTTCTTTTCCGAAAATCCTTTTTTTTTCTCCTCTCTCGCTTCGATTGTTCTTCACAGACCTATGTTGTTCTGACCCAAAAAGAAAAATCGAACATGCAATTCAGATCATAGAGAAGCTACACAAGGAGAGATGGAGTAGGATGTATAATCATATCTCCAACAAGGAGCAGCTCAGAATTTCGATCGATCAATTCAAATTTCAGCTTCTTCTTTCGTCTTCCATGGAGAAAACAGTCAGGCTTCGGCGGAGTGATTGATTTGCCATATTCTCTGATTCAATTTCAGTGATAGAATTGTGTTTTTCAGTGATAGATTCGGTTACGTTTGGAGAAAGTGATGATAAGGAATTGTCGCCCCAGTCTTAATTCGCATCCATTGCGATGGATGTAATATGGTGATTGACTATTTGTGTCTGATTCTTTAGTTTTAAAAATCTTATCTTTTTAGGTTTCTTGTGGATTTCAATGATAGCTTTTCTTTGATAAATGTCTGAACTTTTAGTGTTGTTTATGTTTAGAATTTCTTCGGCGGAGTGATTCGTTTACGTTTGAAGAAAGTGATGATAAGGAGTGATTCATAGACATGCACTACCATCTGACCTCTTCCCAAAATTTTCTTTTTTTTTCTTCTGTTTTCATGACCCTTGTTTCAGTTTACTGCAATCAATGATGAACTAAATCGTCCATATTTAATGATAATCCAGTGATTATTAATCAATAGATCACCATCTTTCGGCTGAGATTGCAGTTTACTCTTTCTATATTTTGATTTTGTTTTGGTGTTTGCTGGTATTAATAGCCTATGGTATCTGATGTCCAAAGTGAAACAAAAATGTAGTGGACGTTTCGTTTTTCAGAGGCAGAAAGTGAAATAACAGGCCTTTGCGACACTGATAGCTTGCTATTACATAAGCTATCTGTTACATTTTTTGCCTGTTTATATTCAATTCATCTCTGGCTTTTTGGTTGCACATTGTTCATTATTTTGGTAATATTTTTTTGTTTCTGTGTATTGTTCTTCTGCAGGGTCATGAGTTTTGTTGCTGCTAGCACGGTGCATCGAGTTTGTATTACAACCTGGTCAGAGACTAGTTCTGCTTGAATCTTCAATGATAACATTATCGGTAGATCTCTGGTTAAAAGCTGTGAATGCTTTGTTGTTCAATGTTTTGGTTGCAGTTTCTTGTTCTCTGCTGGCTGTTATACGAGATGAACAAGCTCTCAGGATACATGACGCTCTCCAAGCTGTAGCTCTCTCAGCTTTAGGACAAGAGAACGAAGCTCACGCTGCTCTGAAAGATGGATCAATGCTCGAAGTAGAAGCTACTACACAGTTCGTGTGCACCATCATCATCATAGTCAGTTTCGGGTTTGGCCTCGTAGTTCCCTTTCCTTCACCCTTTTCCAAATACTTGAAGCATTCATTTGGTCTTCTACCGCAAATTAGACTCGTTCTTGTTTTGTTTTCCTTATTGGCATGAACATTTCCCTCTTATACAGAAGAAAACAATTTCAAAAAACAGAAAAAAAACAAAAAAGATTAGAACCCTGAGGAAAACTCTCCATTGTACTGTCTCAAAAACAAGAATTTTTTTTTGAAATTCTTAACTTAAATAATCATATATTTATTCATAAAATATATTTTAGAACCTTTGCTTGGTCTCACCAATAATGATGCTCTGATGCTCCTCCTCTTCAATCGTTTAACCTCCGTAAAACAAACAAAAACAAGGGAGAAGAACCAAAAAAAAATAAAAAACATTTAATATTAATTTTATATCCCCCCTAATCAATAAACCACCGACATATAATAACCTTTTTTAATTATGTGCCTAAACTTTTTTCTTTTAGCTTCTTCTTCACACATTTTAATACTTTTCGAGCCATTTTTTTTAATACAGCAAAACAACAAAATATCAATTACCTCTTGTTTCTGCATGACTTTTTGAGACCTAATCCAAATAAAACAAACCAATGCTTAGAAAATTATCTGTTGTGATGAGGTAAGCTCTTTTCAAACTTTAAAGAAATTTTATTAATAAAATAATTATAGAATCAGACCATAGTTTTTATAATACCTAGAGGTTTTTTTTTTTAATTGAATTGTTAGTCTTTTATAATATTTTGTCGTACCAAACATAAACATAACATTGACTGCTTTGTAATACGTATCCGCAGCTATTTAAATATACATTATATCGTTAATATACCAAAAATATTTGAATCTAATCGATGGGTTTGTAAATTGCTTCCTATGTTTAGTTAGAGAATATGCTGAGTTATATCCTAAGCTAGAATTGGTCTTCACATGTACCGAAGTCCAAAAAAGAAAAGGATAGGTTCATTGGTTAAAAATTAAAATTGAAGGGAATTTTCATGCGACGGGTCCTACATGTCTTGAACCATATCTACATAGTTCTTGTTGTTGTTGCTTACCTTAAATTTAGTTGTTAAAAAACATTAATTGTACTGAGATAAGATAACGTCTAATACGGTAATGCAATATTCTTATCTAATAAAGTACTACTCAGAAAGAATTTACGGTATCGGCCGTCGGAAGATCATTCGTGATAATGATGTACGTGTGGAAGCTTCGGATTGGCTAGATATTGGTGACAATGGTTCACGTTTTTTTTTTTTTTCAGTGTTCATGTTCCCGTTCAAAGGAACCGATAAACAAAAAGATTAAGAGCAAGTAAAAAAGAAATATTCGACTGAATTAATTGAATGTGTGGAAGCCAAAATGCCATACACCGTCATCAACGCTAATTACGCGCGCGTCCAGAGTTTCAAACCAGTAATTTACGCACAACTAGCTATTATGATTAGTGAGTTCAGCTTTTCTTTTCTCAGAAGACCCATCTTTTAATCTTTTTCAAACAATAAAAAAACATACTGATCACGTCTTAGATAACTCTAGTCAACTCATTACCTTATCTTCTAACATATGAATTATGGTTTAAGGTTTCAGATATAAGAATCTCTCTATCTTGTAACCATTATATATAGCCAACACAAATAATTATAACCGGATGTTGAATATTAATTATTCTTACAAAACTCTCATTATCTCAACTTGCGAGCTTAATTATCATTTGTCCGTTTCGATGCTAAGTGATCATATAGTACTTGAAAGATTAAAGAGCGGTAGTCGATCGATGATAATTACAGTAACCATATCGGATAGCTTCGGGTATTAGGCATGTAAATTAAGGTAAATTAAAGCAAAAAGATGGCTTTAACGTAAAAGCTAACGGCCACATGATAAAACGACGAGTCTTTTTTAGTAATAGCGACATTACAACTAAATATGGTCAAATTATAGAAAATTGTTTACGTGTCGTCTATTTATTGTTTCATAGTTTGACTATCTTCATGTTCACTTATTGTGGCGTATCTCGTGAAATTGGCACGTTGTAAATCTTACTTTTTTTGCTTACTTGGATAACTTTTCTGCCGGCGGCCGGCCAATAGATTCTCGAATCTGTGCGAGCGAATTAAAATGAAAAACGTTAAAAACCTTTTTTTTTTTTTTTTGGCTTATCCGTAGTCACAGAAGCATAGTCTCTATAATTTTCTCGTCCAGTCAAAACCATGGATTCTCCAGCTTACGTATGATTCAATATTAACGAGTTTTAGACTCCTTCGGAATTTCATCTGACCTATCTGCCCATCACGTACCACCCAATGAAAGACAAATGGTGTTAATAGTTGGAAATATTTCGTCTGTAGAACCATCGTTTTGAACAATCAGAATTTCTGCTCCTCATCATGGGAGACATGCCACGAGAGTTTGAATTCGTCAGGTGTCTTTACTTTATGAAAAGGAAAACATTCTCTTATCACAGCCTCCATGCGCATCATCAGGATCGCTACTTTCTGCTGCACGTAAAGTATGGTTTAGCAGATGGAGTAGCTCCTATTCTGCGAAAACCCAAAGAGTACAATTGTACAAACAAACAAACAATAAAAGCTCACCTACTTCACAATCCTTGAGCTTTACTCCGTTCTTCAGCCATTCTCTTCTTGATCTCATGCGCTGTATTGAAAATCCCCATAGTTGGCTGGTTACACACAAAGCACTTCTTGTTCTTCGCGTGATGCTGCATCATCACATGCATGAAACAAAACTCTCAGTTTTCACAAATTAAAACACAGAATCATAATTCTGACTTACTTAATCCATCATCATACCTTCAAAGCACAATGCTCGCAGAAGTAATGCTTGCATTTGGTGACAACTGGATCGACGAAAGTCTCTCTGCATATGAAGCAAGCAAAGGGCAATGCATCTTCGTCCTCGTCGCTGTTGTTGTCAGCGTCATCATCATCTTCGTCTTCCACTCCCATAGCTTTTTTTTTTTTTTTTTTCCACTCCCATAGCTTTGTTTCTCTTCCTAACTTTCTCTGCTTCTTCCCACTCTTTCTCTATCTGCCATCCCGGTTTGTAATCCCCACGGTCATGCAAGAACTTACATGAAATCTCCATATCCACAGTATCCGGTTTCTTTGTAATCCTTGCAAATGTCTGGCTGGTAATCGAATCTAGCCGATACTCTGATGTGAGCAGAAGCTCTTAATGGCCCGTGTGAACCTCCAGCTTTCTCGCTCGAGATTGTTTGCTCTCTTCTAAACCTGGCTTTGTGATCTGTATATCCATGGATTCCGGTATACAGCTTCTCATCCGAAGCCTTGTTTTATTCCCTTTCAATGCTTCCTCTGCTCGCTTAAGAACTCTCTCACGGATAGCTCGTGCATCTTGGTTGAAGTTGGTCTAGGTTTCTAGAGTTGCCGTCGCTCTACTGTCGTTCTGAACCTGGATCTCCTTGGATGAAAACGAAGAACTAGACCGAGAGATAGATCGATCGTCGTCGAGGCATGTGATATCATTTTGGACATAAGTTACACAAACTCATGGTTTGTTAAATGCCATGATGACACGTGGAAAAGCTCGTGAGGCGGGACCCACTAGTCATCTATGGGAATACATTTGATTGCAGTGAGCTTGTGATTCAAAACGGAAAGCATATCACATGATGTATCAGTACAGTCGCAGAATCTCTGATGAACTGAAAAGACAACAAGTTTCATAAAATATAAATACACGTAAGGTCTCGCATATGGTGCCATGCATTTGTTTAACGTACGAGTTTCATTATATATACTTCTCAACTATATTTTTTATTTTAATAACATTGAAAATTAGCAGAATTGTGAAACGTAACAAAAGTATGCCAAAATAAAACATATCCCTAAATTGGTAACAAATTGATATACCAACCAGATCGAAAATCCAAAGAAAATAATGACATAAAATTACGCATAATTAGATATGCAAGTCCTAATTTCCCAACTTTAATATTATGCATGTCCAAGCAAACTCATATGCACTAGTAGTGAGCACTGCACAGAGAACATAACCCTAAACTGGTACTTAGGCAACGACCGATCAATGCTTCAAGACTCTGATTTTAAGTTTTCCTTCGAACTTTTCAACGGAGCATGTAAGCGCCAAGACTCTGATTTTAAGTTTCTTTTCAATATGTATCAGCGACATCTTCTTGTTTTGTCATAATGCCAATAAAATTGATACTTGGAGTACTTCCACTTCAATCTCATCTTCTAATAATTCTGTTCACTTGCAAGCTTTTATCGGAGATATAAACTCTGGTGAGGAAAACAGATGAGCTTTTCCATTACGTATCGGAATAAGATTTACAATCTATCTCTGATTTTTGGTTCCTTGAACTTTGCTGTTACAAAATCTTATGATATTTTTTATCTATCCCCCTAAGTATATGTTAATAAAAGTCATTTAAACAAATTGTTGAACGCTATCGGTTAAAGTAATTTCGCTATGTTGTGAATGTGAACTCCCAGCTCCACTTTGGCTAGTTTTGAGTTTCTTGCTACTCTTCTGTTTCAGTATCTCCTTGATCTCTGCTTCCCTCTTATCAACAACTTTTATCAATTCCTTGAAACTTGGTGCTCGTAAAGTACCTCTCCCTGATCGAGATGGCTCGTTAACTTCGCTTGCTGTTTCTTCATCCCCTGTATCTGGTAATAACCTCGGGTTCTGCCAGAACACCCTCCAGAAGAAGACAGTGAGTGCTATGAAGCAAGTGATGCCACAGATAAGGAAGAGTCCCCAGAAACTCTTGAGTGAAAGCTGAGAGTTCTCGGTGTTTGAGATCTGCATCGAGCATTCATGCTTGTAGTTAAGCCATTTCCTGTGGATTTTCTCGAGCTCGCCTTCTTCAGACAGCTGCAAGATCGCCGTCGACATGTCTACAGCTAAAGGGGAGTCTCTCTGGAATGCCTGCAACGTCAGTTTCAGAGATTCTGGTGTAAGCAAAGTTATAGAATAGCAAACGGCATATGTATATACGTCAGTTTCAGAGATTCTGGTGTAAGCAAAGTTATAGAATAGCAAACGACATATGTATATAAGTTTCTCAAAAACCGATTTTACGTACGAAACCCCAGCCTGTGCGTGTGAATTCTTGTCCTACTGTACGGAACTTGCAGTTGCTGTTTGTCAAAAGCACTTCGATGTAAGGAAGCTCGTCTACAATGGCTGCCACACCGCCAGCTTTTTTGGGACCAAGTTGGAGAGCAGAAAGGTAGTGTTCTTCGTCTCTTAGTGGAACAATCCTACGCGGAGATATGTTAAGCTCGTTTACCAGATAGTTCCGAGCAAATGTACCGTCTTGAACTCCAATTGGTTCGTTGCTCGTTATCAAGCTATCTATTCCTTCAATTCGAGATGTCAGCTGTTGAACGGTTAGGATCGAAGTGAGACTAGCGGTGTAGCTCGAGTTGATGATCAGAACCACGAATAACCATATGATTAACACCAGCCTCCCCAATGAGCTCACCGTGTTCTCCCCTGAAAGATCAAAAGGAAAAAAAGTGAAGTAAACTCCACTGTGAATCCACCTACCTTTTTGATTTTCCAGGGAACAAGAAGTGAGAGAAACTTGCTAGAGTATACTTACTATGAGAAAAGAACATCGTCGAGAAGCTAAACCTGCAACAATGGAGAAGAGAGGGAATGAGTTGGAAAAATAAAGTCTTTTTATTCTAAAATAAATATTTGTAGGCAATAGGATTTGTTAGACAGTGTGATTAAACTCTCACCTTAATTAGTGGTATTGAGAAGAGCAACAAAACAAAACTGTATTTGCTTCTTTCGAATAAACTCTTGATCTTGTTGAAGGAGAGATCCAGATACTCCAGACTCTTAAGACATCCAATCTCTGCGGAAGATATCTGCAAAAAGTGAGGATAGAAAGTTAAATCCAGTCCAATATAAAGTGAAGCACCGTGTAGAAATGAATACCTGGACCCCAATCAAAATCCAACCAATTTCACATTATGAGTAAAAAAAAAAAAAAACCCTCACAATATCAAATTGAACATCAAAAAGTAAGAAGGCAAAAGAACAATCTATAGGCATGTCAAATACACGGCAAGAAGTAGCAAACAAAACGTATCATGACGGTCAATAATTTTTCTAATTTACGTTGCCTGGAAATCCTACACGGATCCACAACTGAAACTTTCAAAAGCCACCATCTGTTTTTTGAGTTATGAATGCTAAGAAGCAAAGCAAGCTGAGAAGCCCAGGAGATAAGGCATTAAGAAGCTGGAACTGAAGCAGTAGAGCATAAAAGGCGAAGCTTTTACCTGATGGAGAAGTGACAAACAGAGAGCCTTGTCAAGGACCTGAGACAAGAGATCTCGCTCAGGAGGGTCAGAGCAGAAGATCGTTTTGGATTTTTATTTGATTTTTAAAAACTATCAGCCGCAAGCAAACGCAAGCAAAGGAGGATACTTTGAAAGTATCATGTTTGAAGCAAATATATGAGCTTTGTCTTGTATTTCAAAATACATCATCGATAAATTCATCAAAATCCAACAAAATACTTCATAATTCAATTATATCAAAATACATTAAAACACAAATTCAATAACACCTCTTAAGAGTTGGCTTTGTTGTCAATTTAGACAACTATGATTGAAAAACTTGATTATCTAAATTTAATAATTGATTATAGAGTAAAAAATGTAAAAAGAATTATATTTCAATAATAAATTGTTTTTTACCTTTTTTATAAACAATTTATGGAGATGGATTATCTTATGAAACTTTAACATATTTATTTTATATTGTTATCATTTTATGATCTTTAATAAAATGCACAATTTTTGAACTCGTTTAGGACAATCCAAAACGTTGCACCGGCACTGCTAGTACTCAATCGGAGATCAATGATTCCAGCAATACAGAATTAAAGATATGGAAGAAAAAAGGGAACAAAGACCAAACCTTGATGAGAATTGTATCGCCACGGAAAAGTTGGAGCTTTTCAATGGTGGCAGGATGAAGAGAGACGACAGAGTTGTCATCGTTAAATTTGTTTAAGAGCAAGTTAACTATTGTCTGTTTTTCTAGCCATTTGATTGGCTGCAGCGAATCTCACTCTCACATAACGCGAGTTGCGCGCGTGTGGACAATATTGATTTTTAGTTTTTTCGGCCTAAATTCTAAGTTCCGGAAATAAGGAGCGTCGATGGGCCGTACGCCGTTTTATATGATAATGGGCTTTATTAGATTTTTATATTTAAGCCCATTTCCAGATTTTTCTAATAATTGGAAGCATATACCTGGAAAACAAATCAAAGAGAAAACCAAACTTGTCGTCGATTCTCTTTTGCCCCTGAAACGTCTCGATTGCGATTCCTCGGCGTTTGCCTCCGATTTCCGATGTCAATCCCACCGTCTGATACGGGAAAAGAGACAGGTGTGGTTATTGGGCTTAAGATGTGGGCTACGAAGAAAAGTGATATTGGGCCTCGGCTATAGCCCATGACGAAGATGAATAAATGAAGAAAAGGAACACGTTTTTGAGATCGTCGAAGAAATTATCAAGTTTGTTCTGTTCATCGTTTTCCCCTTTTCTGGGTTTTGGCTCATTGTTCGACGAGAACTATGATTCTCGTAGGCTTGAGTTTGTAATCGTTGTTTCTTGTGAACATTGGTTACATTTTCTATCTTTATCAATATATCTTACGTTATTTCCGTATCAAAGGTATCAGAGCTCTGTCATTCCTCGGATCACATGGCAGAGATGCGTTCGCAAACGGAGAAGGAGGTTATAAACTCCAGTTTCGACGAACTGGAGAGGATAATCGAGAGGTTTTCGGCGCGGATGAAACAAAGCTTCACTGAGGTTTTTTATTCACGTACCGACGAACCGGCGAGGATGATCGGAAAGATTTAATTTCGGCGACACCGATTTCCGCGATTCAAGACGTTCCGGAGAGGATAGGAGCTTCATCGTTGCATCGCTCATCAGGTACAATCAAACCTAGTCGTCTCATTCCATTGCAGTACTCATGGGAAGAGGTAAACGAGAGAAGGGAAAAGGGATTGTGTATATTTTGTGAAGAAAATGAAACTCCTGATCATCATTTGAAGCACAAGGGATTAGGGCTTGTATTCATGGACGTTGATGATCAATTTTTTGATGAGGAAGTTGTTGAGCTATCTAGTGCTTTGTTGACGCCAAAGGGAGATGATACCTCCTCGGTGGAGAAGAAGCCTGAGATAGGATTTTCAACAGTTAATGAGCTGGGATCGAGTGCTATGCGAGATGTGGGAGTGGCAGACTTGATTTACGCAGATGCATCACGTACAGAAATTGAAGCAAAGCCTACAGTGTTTCATCAGCTTGAAGCATTCAACACCAAGGTATCACACTTTCTTGTTGATTATTTAAGTGCTGCATTGCGAATTGATGTTGGGATTATTTCAAAGGAGGAACAAGTATATGTTTTAGATGTCGAGTTGGTGAAGGAATTATCTCAGCAATCAATGGTTTCTACTGTTGAACTGGTTGCACACCAATTAGTCCATCGATTGTTTCCAAGGGTTTATGGTATGTGGAAAGAACGGAAGTATCAAAAGAGCTGGAAATTTAAGTACAAAAGAAGGCTGGCGGAGGTAAATGACAACTGTAGAGAATTGATGCATGAGATGTTTTCAAGAGGTGGAGGCATTGTGTTCCGTAAAGTCAGATTGAGTGTTGTTTCTTCACTGTTTGGTTGTGTCAAGAGTGATGGTACTGCAGAGTTACAGGTCTGCATCTCTGGAGGTGCTAACCATGCATGGGAACCAGGAGGATTAGTGTATCATAAAACGAAGAGAAGCTGGTTTATGGGAGTTGATAATGTTCCAATTCTAATGCCATGTGTTTTAGGAATTCAAGGGGGTTATGTGAAGGGAATGTCCTGAAATCAGACTTGTAGTTACTCTAATAGAGTCGTGATGTCGAGATAAGACAATCATATGATATTGGACGGTTATAATGTTTTGCTAGAAGCCGCTTATAACTTATGAGTTATGAACTCATTACCATTATCATATGATCCTATAGGGTCACACACCTAAGCAAACTGGATAATATAAATTGGGTTTTGATCATTAGAGTAATGATCATGATCAATGTATATAAGATATACGTCGATATCGGTTTTCTGTGAGGGTGTCGATCGACACCAATGGTGGGTGTCGATCGACACCATTCGGGATCAACCCGGTTTGATCTATTGGTCAACTAGGTTTCTTCAAGTCTCCTATAAATAGGATTTGGGGCTCGACCTTGTGACTAAGAGAAGTCCCTTGCAGCCACCGAAAAATCAGAAAACGAAGAGAAAACCCAAACGCGAATCGTTCGCGAAGGCACTAGCATCCCGTCGTCCAGTTTGTGTGCGTGTGGACTTCTGTAGAGGCGCAGCACTTGAGGCGCTTCCTGATCTCGATTACCTGATCTTCTTCCGCTGCAAATCTCCAGGTATGTTCGAGATCTAACCTAGATTCAATTGAACACAGATCCGTGGCCTAGGATTGTGTTAGGGCTATTTTAATTCGATTAAAACCTGAACAAATCCCTTCAGTGGTATCAGAGCGGTGTGTTTCTATTGAATCTGTTGAATTTTGTTAGATCCACCTGTTCAAAATCGTTTTTGACGAAGAACGCCGTTCTGGGTTCTTCGGTGTCGACCGACACTAATGTAGTGTCGATCGACACCAATCTGGTGGTGACGACCGACACTAATGTAGTGTCGATCGACAAAAATATGGCGGTGACGACCGACACTAATGTAGTGTCGATCGACACCATTCGGTGACGACCGACACTAAGGTAGTGTCGATCGACACCAGTTCAGAACTTGCGTTCCTAGCTTGTTTAACTTGAGAATTTTTACAAGTAAAGAACGAGTTAAAAATCTGAAATATATAAGTGATATAAACTAGATTGATGTTCCGTTCCTCAAACCTAATATTAAGCTTTTAATATCTTCCCAATCTTGTCAACTGTCAAGGCTCGAAGAAGACGTATGAGACGACTTTTTCAGGTATCTATGTTATAGAAGTAAATGTTACTACTTCAGGTTCTAAGTCTTGGGTATTAGATACCGGCTGTGGCGCTCATATTTGTACAAATATGCAGGGTCTAAGCAACAGTAGAACGCTGGAGAAGGGACAAGTGGACCTACGTGTTGGGAATGGAGCAAGAGTTGCTGCATTGGCCGTAGGAACTTATCATTTGTCTTTGCCGTCAGGCTTGGTTTTAGAATTGAATAATTGCTACTATGTACCTGCTATAAGCAGAAACATCATTTCTATTTCTGTTTTGGATTTAGAAGATTTTCATTTTTCGATTAAAAACAAGTGTTGTTCTTTTAATCGTAATGAAATGTTTTATGGTAGCGCTCCATTAGAGAATGGACTTTATATTCTTAACCAATCTTTGCTTGTCTATAACATAAATATCAAACGGTTAAGAACCAATGACTCGAACCCTATGTTTCTCTGGCATTGTCGTTTGGGCCACATCAATGAGAAAAGGATTCAAAAGCTTCATAAAGATGGACTTTTGGACTCATTTGATTTTGAATCATTTGAGAAGTGTGAATCCTGCTTATTGGGCAAAATGACAAAGGCTCCTTTCAACAAGTTTAATGAAAGGGCCGGTGACCTATTGGAACTAATACATACCGATGTATGTGGTCCAATGAGTGTTAGGCTAGAGGAAACTTTCAGTACTTCATCACGTTTACTGATGACTTCAGTAGATTTGGTTATGTCTATTTAATGAGACATAAATCGGAATCCTTAGAAAAGTTCAAGGAATTCCAAAATGAAGTACAGAACCAACTTGGCAAAAGTATCAAAGCTCTTCGATCAGATCGTGGAGGTGAGTACTTGAGCCAAGAGTTCAGTGATCATCTGAGTAACTGTGGAATTGTTTCACAACTCACTCCTCCCGGAACACCTCAGTGGAACGGTGTGTCTGAAAGGAGAAATCGGACTTTATTAGATATGGTTCGATCGATGATGAGTCAAGTAGATCTTCCATTATCCTTTTGGGGATACGCTCTAGAAACGTCTGTGTTTACGCTAAACAGAGTTCCATCAAAATCAGTCGAGAAGACACCATATGAGATGTGGACTGGAAAAGTTCCAAGTTTGTCTTTTCTTAAAATTTGGGGTTGTGAAGCTTATGTCAAGCGGTTGATATCTGATAAGCTTGCACCCAAATCTGATAAGTGCTACTTCGTTGGTTATTCTAAGGAAACCAAGGCTTACTACTTTTACAACCGTTCTGAGAACAAAGTGTTTGTTGCTAAGAACTGTGTTTTTCTTGAGAGAGAGTTTCTTTCCAAGAAGAACAGTGGGAGTAAAGTACAACTCGAAGAAGTTCGAGAATCACAGGAGCCTGCTCAACCTGTTGAGGAAGAGCAACGGCTGGATCTACAAAGAGTTGTAGAGTCCGAACCTATGATGCCAGAAGTTCGCAGATCCGAAAGGACTCGTCACGAGCCCGAGAGATATGGATTTCTCGTGACTAATTGTCATGATCTCTTGATCATTGACAGTGACGAACCTGCGACTTTCGAAGAAGCAATGATGGGCCCTGACTCCGAAAAGTGGTTTAAGGCCGCTGAATCCGAAATCGGTTCCATGTCACAAAACCAAGTATGGACTTTGGGTGATTTACCTGATGGTGTAAAAGCCATTGAGTGTAAATGGGTATTCAAGAAGAAGATCGATGTGGATGGAAACGTTCAGATTTACAAAGCTAGGTTGGTGGCAAAAGGTTTCAAACAAGTTCAAGGTGTTGACTATGATGAAACTTATTCCCCAGTCGCTATGCTTAAATCTATTCGGATTCTCTTAGCAACAGCCGCTCATTATGATTATGAGATTTGGCAAATGAATGTGAAAACAGCTTTCCTTAACGGGATTCTGGAGGAGGATGTGTACATGACACAACCTCCGGGTTTCATTGATCCTGATGCTGCTGGGAAAGTATGCAAGCTTCATAAATCCATTTATGGATTGAAGCAAGCATCTCGGAGTTGGAACCTACGTTTTGATGAAGCAGTTAAAAAGTTTAACTTCATCAGAAACGAAGAGGAACCTTGCGTTTACAAGAAGACTAGTGGGAGCGCAGTTGCATTTCTCGTACTGTATGTAGATGACATACTTCTCATAGGAGATGATATTCCGCTACTTCAGTCAGTAAAGGACTGGCTCGGAAGTTGTTTCTCGATGAAAGACATGGGTGAAGCCGCCTATATTCTTGGAATAAGGATCTATAGAGATAGATCAAAGAGGCTGATTGGACTGTGCCAGGACACTTATATCGATAAGGTTCTACACAGGTTCAACATGCATGATTCCAAGAAGGGCTTGCTTCCGATGTCTCATGGCATTACTCTCAGCAAGAAGCAGTGTCCTTCGACACCTGCTGAGCGAGAGCGCATGAGTAGGATTCCTTTTGCTTCTGCAATAGGATCTATTATGTATGTCATGCTTTGTACTCGTCCAGATGTTGCTTGTGCTTTAAGCATGACGAGTCGATATCAATCAGATCCCGGTGAGAGTCACTGGACTGCCGTCAAGACAATCCTGAAGTATTTGAGAAATACCAAGGATAAGTTCTTAGTGTACGGAGGAAGTGATGAGCTTGTAGTGAGTGGTTATACGGACGCCAGTTTTCAGACAGATAAAGACGACTTCGATCTCAGTCTGGTTACGTCTTCTGTCTGAATAGAGGTGCAGTTAGTTGGAAGAGTTCCAAGCAGAGCACCGTGGCGGACTCAACGACCGAAGCTGAATACATCGCTGCTTCTGAAGCGGCGAAGGAGGCTGTTTGGATTAGGAAGTTCATTACTGAGCTTGGTGTGATTCCTAGCATTTCTGAGCCTGTGGCATTGTTTTGTGACAACAATGGAGCCATAGCTCAGGCTAAGGAGCCCAGATCACATCAGAAATCCAAACACATTGAGAGGAGATATCATCTGATTTGTGATATCATTGAGAGAGGTGACGTCAAGATCAGCAGAGTTCCGACAGACGAGAACGTTGCTGACCCGTTGACTAAGCCACTCCCACGACCGAAGCATGAGAGTCATGCAGCTGCTATAGGCATTAGATTCCTTAAGCAGTAATCTTGTTTTAGTGGGAGTTATCATATTTATGTTTTGATGTTCATGTAAACATACATTTGGTTATGTTTTATTTAATGAAATTGTTTCAGTATTATTTAATGGTGTTATTAAATAATTGTCCAAAAGTAATTTATGGCATTCTTATAGATCATCAAATACGTGATTTGATCATGAGACTCTATAAGTGATAGATGACATAAATTATTTGTGTCCATAGTCGAGGTTATTAAAGTTGGACATTAATAACCGCGTGAGACTAGTATGTGAGGTGACTGATGACTAAGTTTCATGGAGTCATTAATAGGAGTATTAAAGTCAATCACATAGATATGTGTTAGAGAACACATGATCGGACATGACCCGCTAATGAGAACTCTACAAGATTGTTATATGTGTCATAAGAGTTTCTCATTACGACTATAGAGTATAGTCCTTTGACCTGAGTTCATCATGTTTTCTTACATATGAATTGGTATGCTTTGACTCTGTCAACGTCAGCCGTAACTGGTGGCTATAAAGGCATTGATTGGGCATATTATGAAGTATATAAGGATCAGGGATGGAACAAGATGGAATTTGTCCCTCCCATATAACGGGAGATAAATATCTCAGGGCCTATCGAAGATTTGATACTGGAAATGCGTGGCCGCGCTTAAACGGATTGAATGTCAATCGTTGTCTTTTATCAGTATAAATCGGAATTCGATAAACATGTTTGGTTGATTAAGGATGACACGAGTTCTTGCCTTATGCCAGATCGAGATATAGAGACAAAGGGATTATGGGATATTTGATTCCAGTACAAGTGGGAGATTGAAGGGAATGTCCTGAAATCAGACTTGTAGTTACTCTAGTAGAGTCGTGATGTCGAGATAAGACAATCATATGATATTGGACGGTTATAATGTTTTGCTAGAAGCCGCTTATAACTTATGAGTTATGAACTCATTACCATTATCATATGATCCTATAGGGTCACACACCTAAGCAAACTGGATAATATAAATTGGGTTTTGATCATTAGAGTAATGATCATGATCAATGTATATAAGATATACGTTGATATCGGTTTTCTGTGAGGGTGTCGATCGACACCAATGGTGGGTGTCGATCGACACCATTCGGGATCAACCCGGTTTGATCTATTGGTCAACTAGGTTTCTTCAAGTCTCCTATAAATAAGATTTGGGGCTCGACCTTGTGACTAAGAGAAGTCCCTTGCAGCCACAGAAAAATCAGAAAACGAAGAGAAAACCCAAACGCGAATCGTTCGCGAAGGCACTAGCATCCCGTCGTCCAGTTTGTGTGCGTGTGGACTTCTGTAGAGGCGCAGCACTTGAGGCGCTTCCTGATCTCGATTACCTGATCTTCTTCCGCTGCAAATCTCCAGGTATGTTCGAGATCTAACCTAGATTCAATTGAACACAGATCCGTGGCTTAGGATTGTGTTAGGGCTGTTTTAATTCGATTAAAACCTGAACAAATCCCTTCATTATGATCCTGATCTTAACACTTCTTTTGGAATAGCAATGTATACATTTGATCCAGGAGGAATACTGCTATGTACAGCAGGTGACGAGTTGGTGCTTGATCAGGCTCAGTGGGGTGGAACTGACAGTTGTGAAGGCTGTATTAATGTTCTGAATTTAGCTACAGATTTGGTTATTGAAGACAAACAAGCTTCGGTTGCTGTTCTCCAAGAAATTACCCATATGCATCCTTCTGCATGTTTGATATATCAACGGCTTCAGCCTCACTGCAGAGAGGAAGTAACGTCACCTAAAAGAGGAATGGTCTACATGATCACTTGAAGCTTACTTCGAATGAAACGCAAGAAAATGATGAGAAGAAGACAGAACATGCAGCAGTTGTAGCTGAGGAGACAGGTAATGTCGTGATTGGCGACCACAGAACAAAGACTCAGAGTTGTTCAGCTCTATTGCTTTCAAAGGCTTTTGAGATGTTTATGTTGATGCACCTTCCTTCCAATATGAGGTCTGCAATATTAAGGATAACATTGCTGAGTTCATCCGTTTGGAACGAACAAGGACGATCGAAGCAAAGCAAACCTCTCAAGAACTGGCACTTTAAGTTCAAACAGAAGTATGGGAAGTACGATTTCTATGCAAACCTTGAGGTCAAGGTTTTTTCGAAGGGGAAGGATTTGATACGGGAAAAGAGACAGGTGTGGTTATTGGGCTTAAGATGTGGGCTACGAAGAAAAAGTGATATTGGGCCTCGGCTATAGCCCATGACGAAGATGAATAAATGAAGAGAAGGAACACGTTTTTGAGATCATCGAAGAAATTATCAAGTTTCTTCTGTTCATCGTTTTTTCCTTTTCTGGGTTTTGGCTCATTGCTCGACGAGAACTATGATTCTCGTAGGCTTGAGTTTGTAATTGTTGTTTCTTGTGAACATTGGTTACATTTTCTATCTTTATCAATCTATCTTACGTTATTTCCGTATCAAATGTATCGTATTTTCCGGTTCGTCGGTACCTGAATCAAAAACCTCTGTGAAGCTTTGTTTCATCCGCGCCGAAAACCTCTCGATTATCCTCTCCAGTTCGTCGAAACTGGAGTTTATAACCTCCTTCTCCGTTTGCGAACGCATCTCTGCCATGTGATCCGAGGAATGACAGAGCTCTGATACCTTTGATAAACTAGCGGTGTAGCTCGAGTTGATGATCAGAACCACGAATAACCATATGATTAACACCAGCCTCCCCAATGAGCTCACCGTGTTCTCCCCTGAAAGATCAAAAGGAAAAAAAGTGAAGTAAACTCCACTGTGAATCCACCTACCTTTTTGATTTTCCAGGGAACAAGAAGTGAGAGAAACTTGCTAGAGTATACTTACTATGAGAAAAGAACATCGTCGAGAAGCTAAACCTGCAACAATGGAGAAGAGAGGGAATGAGTTGGAAAAATAAAGTCTTTTTATTCTAAAATAAATATTTGTAGGCAATAGGATTTGTTAGACAGTGTGATTAAACTCTCACCTTAATTAGTGGTATTGAGAAGAGCAACAAAAACAAAACTGTATTTGCTTCTTTCGAATAAACTCTTGATCTTGTTGAAGCTTGTATCAGCTATTGAATTTGTTGTGTGATACACAATTTTGAACTGCAATTGAAGAGCTTACATTGCTTGACTTCGGCCATGATTTTTCCAATTTTCATACATAGCAATCTTTGGGACCTATTTATGTTATAGCATTAGTAAAATTCTGCAGGCGTTTTTCGAGGGAAACCCATTTAAGACGGTTCCAGGACCATTTAAACTATTCTACCGATGCATGCGCTCTAAGCCAGGGTATGTGCAATTTCTTTCTCTCGCCATCAATGTGTTGTTGATAATTTGCTGCAGAACCCTTTGGTTTTTTTGTTGCATTGACAGTTAGTGATTCTTGATTCTTAAACCCACCAGCTATTGTGTTCTGCTGTACACTACCTGCTC
Organism: Isatis tinctoria; assembly: GCA_010577795.1. Classification (NCBI taxonomy): domain Eukaryota; kingdom Viridiplantae; phylum Streptophyta; class Magnoliopsida; order Brassicales; family Brassicaceae; genus Isatis; species Isatis tinctoria. Next base: position 1,816,948 of record CM021244.1, on the reverse strand, counting down.
AAACCCTGTTTCTCGTCTTTCTGATTCATAAAATATATACCTTTAAGCCTTTTATTCTTTTCTTAATCGTCCTCGTGTACAGCCTGAACCATTCATTTTGTTTTTTTTCAGAGAGGAGCCAACAGAGCCATTCACATACCTCGACCTGGAACCTCCAAAAAGAGAAGCAAAACTTGAGTAAAGTGAAAATTCACTCCTTTTTTTTTCCTTCGAACTTTTCAACGGAGCATGTGTAAGCGCCAAGACTCTGATTTTTTAAGTTTCTTTTCAACATGTATCAGCGACATCTTCTTGTTTTGTCATAATGCCAATAAAATTGATACTTGGAGTTCCACTTCAGTCTCATCTTCTAATAATTCTGTTCACTTGCAAGCTTCTATCTGAGATATAAACTCTGACGTGGAAAACAGATGAGCGTTTCCATTACGTATCGGAATAAGATATACAATTTATCTCTGATTTTGGTTCCTTGAACTTTGCTGTTACAAAATCTTATGATATTTTATCTATCCCCCTAAGTATAAGTTAATAAAAGTCATTTAAACAAATTGTTGAACTCTATCTGTTTAAGTAATTTCGCTATGTTGTGAATGTGAACTCCCAGCTCCACTTTGGCTAGTTTTGAGTTTCTTGCTACTCTTCTGTTTCAGTATCTCCTTGATTTCTGCTTCCCTCTTATCAACAACTTTTATCAATTCCTTGAAACTTGGTGCTCGTAAACCTCTCCCTGATCGAGATGGCTCGTTCACTTCGCTTGCTGTTTCCTCGTCCCCTGTATCTGGTAGTAACCTCTGGTACTGCCAGAACACCCTCCAGAAGAAGACAGTGAGTGCTATGAAGCAAGTGATGCCACAGATAAGGAAGAGTCCCCAGAAACTCTTGAGTGAAAGCTGAGAGTTCTCAGTGTTCGATATTTGCATCGAGCATTCATGCTTGTAGTTAAGCCATTTCCTGTGGATTTTCTCGAGCTCGCCTTCTTCAGACAGCTGCAAGATCGCCGTCGACATGTCTACAGCTAAAGGGGAGTCTCTCTGGAACGCCTGCAACGTCGGTTTCAGAGATTCTGGTGTAAGCAAAGTTATAGAATAGCAAACGACATATGTATATAAGTTTCTCAAAAACCGATTTTACGTACGAAACCCCAGCCTGTGCGTGTGAATTCTTGTCCTACTGTACGGAACTTGCAGTTGCTGTTTGTCAAAAGCACTTCGATGTAAGGAAGCTCGTCTACAATGGCTGCCACACCGCCAGCTTTTTTGGGACCAAGTTGGAGAGCAGAAAGGTAGTGTTCTTCGTCTCTTAGTGGAACAATCCTACGCGGAGATATGTTAAGCTCGTTTACCAGATAGTTCCGAGCAAATGTACCGTCTTGAACTCCAATTGGTTCGTTGCTCGTTATCAAGCTATCTATTCCTTCAATTCGAGATGTCAGCTGTTGAACGGTTAGGATCGAAGTCAGACTGGCGGTGTAGCTCGAGTTGATGATCAGAACCACGAATAACCATATGATTAACACCAGCCTCCCCAATGAGCTCACCGTGTTCTCCCCTGAAAGATCAAAAGGAAAAAAGTGAAGTAAGCTCCACTGTGAATCCACCAATCTTTTTTGAGTTTTCAAGGAACAAGAAGTGAGAGAAACTTGCTAGAGTATACTTACTATGAGAAAAGAACATCGTCGAGAAGCTAAACCTGCAACAATGGAGAAGAGAGGGAATGAGTTGGAAAAATAAAGTCTAAAGGTAAACTCGAGCTTGGTTTCAAGACTGGGAAACTAACCAGAAGATGGTGATGAGTTGACGCCTAGGAGGGCCACGAAATTCCTGGTTGAAGCGGTGTTCAAGAATCCAGACGATGGCTCCCACGAAGAGAAAGAAGGCTCCAGTGACAGCCCACATCTCTATAGTGAATGGTTTCAGGAATGACCAAGGACTAGACTTGGCCTCCTTAACCGGAGCCACCACCACAAGCCCTGATTCTATAAACGGCTGTGTGAAATCTACAAATCTTGTTCTGTTTGTAACAATCGTGATATCTCCTACAGCTACATCGAAGTTCTAAAGAGGAAAAATAAAAAAGACAAGGTTAGCATCTTTTGAAAAGTTGTGATTTTGACATCGAGTAATTTAGCTACTCACATTTGCAACAACTTCATTGATCAGATTGTCGTAAGAAGGATTTTTCTTCCCGTCTCCATATAGTACATAATTACGTGGAACAGGATACGGAAGCAACTCAATCGCGGCTTCAAAGACATCGATACAGTAGCCTCTAACGCCAGGCGGGTTCTTGTCCATAGAGACATAATCTTTATAGCTCACACGGTTAGGCACTGCGATTCTGAGCGGGTTTCCATTATTAGGAAACACCCATCCGCGAGGAGGCTTAGTTACTTCACCTGGCCATATGATTCCATATAGACGTTGGTTTGCTGTAGATGTGTTTGGAGGCTTAGAGTACAATGTCTCTGGAGGCACCACTGAGAGACCTGAATGATTTGACCAGTACCCGACTCTGCGTGGACCTGTACCTTCTATGTTTAGAACTTCGTAAGCCGGGTTAACCCGGTTTCTCTCTGAATCAAACTGGATTGGCCCCGTCACACCGGTATGATTCATCCCAAGAATGATCTCCAGAAACTTCTCCCCTTCGTCGAATATACTCAGTGCTGCTAACTGAATACTGCTACTGTTTGTTCTGTGCAGATTCGGGTCGTTGGAGAAAGTTATTTTATTGTTTTCTCTGAAGAAAACATCGAGGGCACGAGCAATCAACCAAACAGAATCATAAGCATACAATGCATAAGAGTTGAAGCCATCTTTGGGTCTAAGATTCTTCCATCTCGCCACAAACTGTCTCTTCACACTAGTCTCGGTTGTGTAGTGGCGAAAAGCAACCACTCCTTGCAAGAGATCCATCGTGTCCGAATCCACGGGCTCCATAGAATCCAGAGCTGTAGGAAGCCAGTCTGTCGCGATCCAAACATAACCGCTTCCCATCATGCCAAGAGACTTGGCCACCGAGAAAATGTTTAAACCAGAGTCAGGATTCACATGGACGACGTAAACCCGAGATGCCATCAGATTAACAGAAACCAACAAGTCTTTGATGGAGCTAGAATCTGCACCAGGGGGAATTGCAGCTTTGTAAGAGATCCTCGCGCGTTTCTTGGCTAATGCATCGCCTAGAACAGATATCCCGTTCCTACCACACTCATCATCAACGAATATCGCAATGACTTGTCTCCATCCGGAATAGGATATAAAATCTGTGATCGCATACATTTGGAAGTAATCGTTCTGCGTGGTGCGGAGGAAATAAGGGTATTGGAGAGAGGAAAGTGTTGGATCCGTTGCTCCAAATGACAAGAGAGGGACATGAAGCTCATTAGCCACATAGGAGATCATGTGAGCAATCCCTGAAGATTGTGGACCAATGGCTGCAACCACTTGGGTTTCCATCAGCTGCAAAGCTACACCATAAGATTAAACACAATCATCACTCACTTAAGCACTCCTTTCACAAACTAAAAAAGTTGTTTGTTCCCTTTTGCTAGAGTGCTAAATAAGAGAAAAGAAGCAGCATATATACCTCCCATGGTGCCAATAAATCCACTGCAGTTAGAGTCTTGAAAGACAATATTGAGCTTGATACCCTTAAGTACGGTTTGGTCGGCATTAACATCATCCATTGCGGCTTGAAACGCTGGTTTAGCCGCTCTTCCGATGAAAGAATCATAAGTGAACAGAGCTCCAACATTTACAGAACTTGGCCTCGGCGATAATGGCGGTGAAGAAGAAGAGGAAGAAGACGAGTTTCTTGATAGATCACTTTTACCAGCACATTCCTCCAGAACGACCCAAAAGACAGAAACGCATAAGAACACAATTCTTATTGCTTTCAACATGGAGACTCCTCTTATCATCGGGAAAAATCCCATCTTTTTAGAAATTTCCAGTGAAAGCACTGATTTTGTTTCCTGGGCTTATGTAACCATTTGGTTATTTGAAATGAAACCTGCGAAATAAACAATTCGTCAATTCCCAGCATGAATCAAGATTAATAGTTTAACACACGAATGAAAGACAAAAATGGTCCAGAAGATGTAACGGAAGAAGGCAAACAAACCAAGAAATCAGGACTTAGATTCTGTAGAGATTGGTGGATACGCACTTGTGTCTGTATACATACATGTATATTATATATGTGAGACCTTTGGATTCTGTAGAGACTGGTGCTTACATGTGATGTGAAACTAGAACCGAAAATAAAGGAGTGTAATAAGAGGACATCTTAAAGATGGTTTGCAAGAAAAACAAAAAAGGAAAAAGAAGCAAAAAGCGTAATTGATAATTCAATTAACAGGGAATCATATGATGATGGCAGTGATATGTCATTTAATTAAAAAAAATATTCTTCGCAAAAACCAAATAATTAAACATAAACCAAACTAAGAAAATCGGTGATATTCCAAGTTGAATAAAATAAAAAAGCAAGTATATGACTTGATTCTGCAGAACATGGCAGTGGCCAGTGAGTGGTTGGAGAATGAAAGATGTAAAAAGTACATCAGAATTATGACGATTTTTTTCTTTACTTTATTAAACTCAACTGAATTCGTATTTGGAAATATTAGATTTTATCAATATATTTGAAAGGAGATTTCTTCCAAATCTTGGCCCAAAACATGGGAGATAAATACTCGTATTCAAGTATACTTCTAACCAGCTAAAGTATTGTTAATTCGTGTTAATAAATATCTGTAAGACAAAAAAAAAAGAGAAATAATGCAGTTATAATAAAGAAGAAGCAACCTTGGAATAAAAACGAGCAGCAAACTTGAATCAGAAATCAATATAATATTCTGGAGTAAAAGAGTGATCTAGCACAGGAGCACAGAAAGAGAGAGACAAAGAAAAGAAGATGAAGAAGAAGAAGAAACAGAAGAACTGTTACTCAACCTCAAGCAAAGAATAATCAAAATATCCTCTCTTTTTCTTCTTCTTTTTTAATTATATGTATTTCATTTTTTTTTGCCAAAATATGTATTTCATATTTATGTATTTTTGTTTGGGAGTGCCATTTCTGGAGTGGTCAGTGGTAGACGTAGGCCAAGGCCCAAGGTGTGGGGGTATCCATGCTTTTCTTGTCTATTCATACTATTAGAGAATCAAGTTTTTTTTTTTTACTGAATTTTTCTTTTTTCCCCTTCTAAAATTGATCCGTTCTTAGCAGGGAAGTGTTAAAACCAATTTCTCATATACCCTTGATATCAAAGTATACAAGTACTTTGCAATTTTCATTGATTAACCACATGCCAAAAAAGTTTAGAAGTGTGAATGTGACAACCTAGTTGATCGAAGAAGGGAAACTTCTCCTCAATGTTTGTTAACTAATTTCACACTTCTACTATATTAAAACAGAGTCATTTAAAAAATAAATATATTGACAAGTGTTATATTACGAAATATGCCACTGAAATTTAATAAAAAAATAGAATTTCATTAAGGATAATTTAGACTAAACATATATGTAGTCTATAATAGTTTTAATACACTTGAACAGATCTGATTATGTAGAGATTAATTACCATAAATAAAAATATATTAATTAGATATGTATCTTAACAATTTAAAATAATGGGTCTCACTTATGTGATTAATTAAAAACGAAAATAGTAATAATATATATATTAGATATTCAATCAAATGATAAATATAATTAATTAATATAATAAATTAATTTTAAGACATAAAATCTAATTTTAGTAAATATACACACAAAGTAACATAAAATATATTTTAAATTTTAAAATTTATATATATATATATATAATTCCGGGTTTGTATAGTTTGTTTTATTAAAATATGTAATATATTTAAACAATTAGAAAACGGGTTAAAAAAACTAATTAACTCATTTTAATTATCAAACTATTAAAAATTATTAAGATGCGATAAGTTTCATAAACGGATTATCATATTTTAACTTTTCTAAATATATATAAAAAATTAAATTCAATTATAAAAGATAGAAAATAAAAGAACAAATACAAATTAATAGAATATACTATATAATTTTATCATATACTTAAAATAAAACTATCAGTACATCTCAAACTATAACTTTTAAATTTACAAATATACACTATTTAAAAAAATAACTACACATTAAAAAAAACTTATCTTAAGGACGGGATATAGTCTAGTATATTATTATTGAATATAAACATAACATTAAATTTTATATTCTTATAAAATAAGTTAAACTTTTTTTAGATATTAAATCAAAAGATATTATTTTGAAATCAGAATAATGTTTTTAAAAGTCCAATATATTAACAAATATAAATATTAAGCTAACTATTTTCATAAATATTAGTATGTAAATATTAAATTTCCTAATTTACAATTTACTTCCACTTATCTTCTAATTATATTGATGTAATTTTTCATTTTTTGCTATTGGTTTAAAACTATTTTCTTTCTATAAATGCTAAATATTTTCATAAATATTACTAATAATATTATAATATTAAATTTACTTCCACGTATGAGTGCATTAAATTGATGGAATTAAAAAAAATTCTTGCTGCTTATCTACTTCTTTCTGTTTAGAACTACTTTCTTTCTGTAAATTTCTAATCAATTAAAAAAACTCACAAAATAATTCACACTATAACTTTAAAGTATAGTGTTGCAAATTATTTGCAATGTTATTGTTTTTTTAATAATTTTTAAAATTATTATTATAATAAAATATATTAAAAATTCTTAAATTTATGTATTTAATTGGAAAAAATATTATTGATATTCCGTGCGCCGACGCGCGGATTCGGATCTATTAAAAGTTAAAAGGGAGAGTCGAGAGATATTTTCAGCCATACTTAATAGGTTTGGGACCCAGTAAGTTTTCATATGATAAAAAGGTGCATGAAACACATGGTGTCGACTATTCTTCGTCTTTACTAGATTGTTCATACGGGAATATTATAAAGAGCTGCATTTGTTATTGGTTGAGACCAGGGCCGGCCCTGGGCTAAAGCCCATAAAGCAAGGGCTTTAGGCGCCAAAAAATATAAGATATTTAGGGACAGAAATATTCAATAGTCTTCCTTAGTACTGTGGTTGAATAGCTTTTCCATTCAACTCCCATGTGAAGAGTTCGAGTTCTGGTGCTGTCTTTTTTTTATTCTCGTTTTCTTTTCCTTTTTTTTGTTCCCTTATTCCTTTTGTTTTCTTTTTATTCCCGTTTTTCTTCCTTTTTCTCTTTTTATTGGTTTCCTTATTCATTTTGTTTTCCTTCCACAATGATACCAAAAGATTTAATGGATTCAAATTAAATTACCTTTTTGACAATCTTAACTTTCTTTATTATATATTATATTAAATTATTTAAGTTAATAAAACCTAACAAAGTAACAATTTTTCCTACTTACGATGTTTTAATTTACCAAAAAAGAAGATGACGCTTCTTCCTCAATTCATCTCTGGAAATTGAAATTGCTGTATCTTCCATTGTTGATTCATCTTTGCTGGAATAGTTGTATCTCGCAATTTTCCATATAAGTTTTTTTTTCTTTATATTTTTCTTCTCTTTTCCTAAGCTTTTATTATGTGTTTCTCAAACTTAATGTTTTTTTTTTTTTGGATTTGTAGACAATGCTACCAGACATACTTAAAAGTGCAACAAATTCTTTTTTTTTAATGTATAGTTAAGGGCAGCATTTTTGTGATGCGCTTTAGGCGTCATATAACTACGGACCGGGATCAATGGCTCTATAGCCCTTCTCGCTAGAAAACGGAGCTCCTTTACCCCTCATTTTTTTGGTCTGTAATTGGGATTTTTTGTCAACAAAGAAGAGGTGGTTGATAACTGTTTTGCCCCTCAGAACCTAAAGAAATCACTAATTACCCAGCCCTTTCTCTCTTACCCAAAAATCCAATCCCAACCCGGATACCAATCCCAACCCTAAATCGACCAAAACCTAAAATCCCCAAATCCAGTCCTAAACAATTCGGAATCGAAAACCGAAATCAAAAACCGAGTTCTGAAATTTGAAAATACCAAAGCTCCCGAAAGTCCACAATCTCTCGAAAATCCACAACCTCCGGAAAACGAAGAAGCTCCCACAAATATACAACCTCCGGAAAACGAAGAAGTTCCCGAAAATCCAGAAGCTAAAGAACTAGAAGAGACCACCAGAGATAGCAGCCGAACCGTTTCGGACGCCCATTCTGATCATACAACGGTATGTGTAATCGAGTTTGTGCCAGTTTGTATAGTTGTTGTGTGTTTTAGAACTTACAAATTAGGTTTTGCTTGGGATTTTGGGTGAATTTGGGAGAAACACTAAGTAACACTGGGTAGAGCTAAGATAGATAAGTAATACTAGGTTGAACTGGGAACACTAACTTACAATTCTTCAACTTTATGTTGCAGTTCACGAAGCCGATGCTTCCGTCGGAGATGTAGGGTGTTCAACACCTGTTAGGGTGTTCAAGAACTTACGGGTATGCGGAGATGGTCTCTGGTACAGAGATTGTGCTGAGAGATTTGAATCGTTTTAATCATTTTAAAGATGGGAAATGTTCTTGTAATGACTATTGGTGACTTTGAGATTTTAGACATATGAGACTAACTAAAATGGCTTTGGATTCAATTTTGTTTGTTTTAAGAATATCAAAAATGGGTTTGTGGGTATCAATGTTGAGCTTGATTCAATTAGTTGGTGTTTATTTTAAATTTCAAATTTGGGTTTTGGAAGATCTAGTGATATTAGTGATACCGAGTATTATCAAGTATTACCCCGAAATTCAACAATCTCATGAAATTCTTTGAAAATCATCAAAACTATGCAATCTTTTGTAATTTCTCCAATATTCAACAACCCAAAGAAATTTCTCTAATAATGGTGACCGTCTAGAGAGATGAGTTGATGAAGCTCTCTTATGTGAAACAAAAGGAAGAAGAAGGAGAAGAAAACCCTAGATCCAATTTTGTGAGGGATGAGGGAAAAAGGAAAAGAGGGAGAGGGAAAAGAGAAAAGAGGAAGAGAGAAGATGTAGAAAATTGGAGGACCAAACATGTAAAACACATAAAATTTCTTTTTGGGCCGTCAATTACAGACGTTCACCGTCAATGCCACATGTGCACCGCCAATTTCCACACGTGCGCCGTTATTGCTTACGTGGCCGCTGCCAAAATTGCACATAGTAATACCTAGTTTTCTAGTAATACCATTTTTCAAATAGTTATACTTTTCGGTGTTTTCAAGTTTTCGTAGTATTACCGTACCATAAATATTAATTTTGTAGTTATACAGATGATTTTAGTCACTAAGTTTGCAATTTGGAGGTTTCTATGCATTAACATATTTTAGAACTCATTTTCCCTGCGTTTTGACTCCTAAAATGATTAGTGTTAACAAAGTGTTCATAGAAGTGTAAGGTGTTGTTTGGGTGATTGTGGTAATAATGAATCATAATCTCTAATTTTTTTTTGAGATAATTGCCTCTCAAGTGACCTTTTGTAAAAGTATTAACAAAAAAACACACCTCCATGTATAAGGTGACCTTTTCACCAAATCTTATCCAACTTGACTTTTTTGCCCTTATGCTTCCTTCTTCTAACGAGAAAGAGAGAGAGAGAGATTTTGTTGAGATTGGATTTTCGAAAAAAAGATTAAGAGAGATATTGTTCCACATTTGGGAAAAAAATCTGGGTTTGGATTTTCTTTTGTATTAGAGAGAGAGAGAGATTGGGGGAGAGAAAGAGAGAGAGAGGGGGTTTGAGAGAGAGAGAGAGAGATCGAGGGAGAGAAAGAGAGAAAGATAAAGAGAGAGAGAGAGAGCGAGGGTTTGAGAGAGAGAGAGAGAAAAAAAGAGAGAGAGAGAGAAAGAGAGAGAGCGGACAGAGAGACAGAGAGAGAAGAAGAAGCTTCCCAGGCTGGTCATGGACGAACACGAAGAAGAAGAAGCTTCAGATCCGTACATCAATAAATGTGCAACCACAAATACATGTCCCAAACATACCGAGGGTCATGGTCGAACAATGGTTATTAAATGAAAATCTTTATCCTTCTCACTTATCATACAGACTTATCGTGTTCGAACACGAAGAATACAACAAAACGCATTTAATCATACAGATTTATTGTGTTCGAACACGTAAATTTATAAATACATCAAACCTAACTGAGAGAGACATTCATTGATCGTCCATGATAACGTCTTATATTTAATGTTACAACCACACACATAGCTTACAATGTACATTCACACTTGAACTTCAGATGTTCAAATGTTCGACCACAAACATTCGAACAATATCCTTCTACAGTTAAACCCTACATCAATCCACGTCCACACTTACGAGGTATTTCGGTGTATACGTATCAAAAGCCAATGTTCATCCATTACTGTTTCGACACCCTCAATTCGTCGATGTTCCATCCCCACTTCTCCTGCCATGTACGTCCACGAAACTGCAATTCGTCTATTCTATCAAATTTCAAAATCGGAACTAATCTCAATTATGTGTTCGTCCACGATTAAATCATCTTCTTCCTTTTAATCTCTTCCCCAGATCTGAAATACAGATCTCTATCTGTAAAACAACACAGCCATCCACTATTTGAAGAGATTGAGAGGGAGAGAAACCTTTAGACAGAGAGAGAGGGAGAGAGAGAGGAGAGAGAGAGGGAGAGAGAGCGAGAGGGAGAGAGACAGAGGGAGAGAGAGAGACAGAAAAAGAGAGAGAGAGAGTAAGAGAGAGAGATAGAGCGAGAGAGAGAGAGAGTGAGAGTGAGAAATAAGGGCAGAATTGGTAATTCATCAACTTTAAGTCACCCAAGCACGCTGGGTCACCTATTTTGAAACATAAGTTTGCTAGATCCTCTTTATGGTAAGTCTCTCTTTTTTTTTCAACCAAGTTGATAATCATATTTGAACTTATTTAACTAAAATGGCTTTGGAAATGGGTTTGTTTTCACTTTCTCTAAAATTGTTTTATAACCATTTTGATTATAATTTTTCTATAATTTTTTTGATTAATTTCTTTTTGTTTCTCCTAGACTATTTTATAACCATTTCAGCTTTATAGAGAAATTAAAATTCAGATTTTTTAATTTCTCTTAAAATCAATGAGGACTATTTTTAATTTTTGATAATAAAACATCATTCAATTAAGAAAATAAACCAAATATCATCCCCATCTTATCTTCTCATCATCATTTTCATAGCATCCCTCATAATCAAAATACATAACGGTGAATCTACCATTATTCATAATCCCCTGAAGAAGAAAGACAAACGCCATTAGCATATGCCTCAAACGCCATTAGTTTTCCAACCATAGTAATACCAGTGTCACTCAGTAATACTGGTTCCCTTAGTAGTACCACTTCCATCCAGTAATACCCAGTTGTACGAACCCATAATCCTAATTTTCTTTCAAACTACGAAACTACTCTGATTTACTACATTCTGAATGATTCGAGACGCATTTAACCATCCTAACAACTCCTCTTTAACATGTTTTCCACTCATCCTACCAAAGAATCTACACTAAAAAACCCAGAAATTGAAAATAAAAAGAAATACTCACAAGAAATACAAGAAACACAAAAAACACAAACAAACATAAGAAATATTCACCTGCTGTCGGAATAAAGGAGAGGATACAGAAGCCTGCTGTCGGAATTTGGAGAGGAGAGAGAGGCCGCCTGCTGTCGGAATTGAGATAACAATGAAGGAAGAAGAGGATGTTGGAGTTTTGGAGACAAGAAGAGGATGAATGATGTGGGGCCCATTATGGTTGAGATTGGGTGAAGAAATAAATCGGTGAAATAAATTGGGATGGTTGTAGTCGGTTGGGATTTGGGTTTGGGTATAAAGGTTGGTTTCGGTTGAATTTTCTTAGGTTTTGGTTGGATTTTCGGTTTGATTTAAGTGGGGATAAAATGGTAAAGGTAAATGGATGAGGGGTAATAGATCATCATAGGGGTATTTGGATTATTTTTTAACCCATAAGGGTAAACTAGCATTTCACCCTACGGACCGGCACTGGTTGAGACTTTAGTATGTTATTATTAACATGTCATTGAACCCACAATTATCTTTTGGGGATCTTATTACATAACTTTTTCAATACATAGAGATGAAAAAAATGTATTTGACCAAAAGAAATCTGGACCAGTAAAATATACAGTTCAATTTTTCTTCTATTATTCGATTTTTTACTCGATATGTTGTTTGGGGTTTTTCTGAGTGTGAGGGGCCCCTTATCATCTTCTACTATTTCCTTGTGTTTAGTTGTTGAACAAGATAGGAAAGAACAGAGATTTGAAGGTAAACTCTTATTTTCGATAATCATACAATGAGATCTTTACAATGGTTTTATACAAGCAAAAGGAACTTTCTAGATAGATACAAAATCTTATCTACACAGCACAGCTGTATATGATGAATCATCACGTACGGACTCCAGCACACTGAATCGGTTGTGGCATTTTGCAGGAGGCTTTTCCGTGCTAGTGCTAACGGCATTGTCAAGAGGATTTGCAGAAGCTCCATCTTTTGTCTTCTTCTCCAATGACTGGTTGGGCTCAACATTTGAAGATTGGGCCACTTCTGTTACTTGGGCTGGAGCCTTGTTGTTCACACTCCCCCCAAACTTGGGGTAGAAGAATCTGAGACACCGAGTTTGCTTCTTAAGTCAAGGAAAGAGCGGCGAGGCAACGGTTTTGTGAAGATGTCAGCGACTTGAAGATGAGCTGAGATATGTTGAGTCTCGATAAGACCAAGAGCGACTTGTTCTCTGATGTAATGATAATCAGTATCAAAGTGCTTGGACCGATTATGCAGAGCTGGATTTGTGGAAAGATACACAGCAGATAGGTTATCACATTGGACCAGAGTTGGTTCATGTTGAGCAACACCCACATCTCGAAGCAAAGCAGATATCCAGGTTATTTCTCTCGCGGTGTAGGTCAATGCTCTGTATTCAGCTTCTGTGGAGGAATTGGAGACCGTTGGCTGACGTTTTGCAGACCAGGAGATCAGATTTGAGCCTAAGAGAACACAGAAGCCAGTAGTAGACCGTCGAGTTTCTTTACAGCCGGCCCAGTCACTGTCACAGTAAGCAGAGATTACCAACTTGGTTTGTTTGTTGATTGTCAAACCCATGTGTAACGTACCCTTGACATAACGTAGAATCCTCTTGAGAAGACCAAAGTCTGCAACAGTTGGGGCATGCATTCTTTGACAGATGAAGTTTACAGCATATTGAATGTCTGGTCTTGTTATGGTCAGATACTGAAGTTTCCCAGCAAGACTCCTGAAGTAAGTTGGTTCGGAAAACGGCTCAGAGTTCAGATTGTCAAGGTGTTGAGGAAGTGGAGTTGGCATAGGATTGCAAGTTGACATTCCAGCTTGGTGAAGTATATCCGAGGCATAGGCAGACTGATGAAGAAACAGTCCTGCAGCAGACGAATCAATCTCAATACCAAGAAAGTATTTAGGCTTGCCTAGATCTTTCATGGAGAACCGACTGTTGAGAGTGATGAGAAGTTTATCCACCAACTTTTGATCACTTCCAGTGAGCAGAATGTCATCGACGTATACCAATAGAATGAGAGTTCGTCCTTCATGACAGTAGACAAACAAGGAGGGATCAGACATACTGCATTTGAATCCAAAGTCCAGCAAAAAATGACTGAATGTGTCAAACCAGGCTCTAGGAGCTTGTTTTAAGCCATAGAGCGCCTTGGTGAGACGACAAACGTGATCCGGCTTGTTTGGATCAACAAATCCTGTTGGTTGGTACATAAAAACGGGTTCCTGAAGCTCTCCATGAAGAAACGCGTTCGAGACATCTAGTTGCTTCAGAGACCACTCCTTTGCTGTTGCAACGTCGAGAACAAGCCTGATGGTGGCTGTTCTGACAACTGGACTAAAGGTTTCCAGATAATCAATCCCTTCCTCCTGATCAAAACCCTTTGCCACCAAGCGTGTTTTGAGTTTTTCCACTGAACCATCTGGCTTTAGCTTTGTTCTGAACACCCATTTGGAATGAAGAATGTTCATGTCAGCCGTAGGAGGTACCAAGTCCCATGTGTGCAGCATGTGAATCCTGGTGACTTCTTCCATCACTGACTCATTCCATCCTGGATGTTTCATCGCAGACACAATACTTTTTGGTTCCTCAGTAGAATAACGAGAAGCGATTAGAGCATACCTGGGATTGGGTTTCTGAATGCCAGACTTTGCTCTAGTCGTCATTGGATGCGTATTAACCAGAACTTCTCCATCTAGTTGTTCTTCTTCTCCAATGACTTCCTGCTCAACATGATGAGGAACAGGAGCTGCAGCAGGTGGATGTTGTCCTTGGACGGAGCCTAACACTGCTGCCACAGCATCCGGAGAAGGACATGGAAGCAATTGTAGAGACGGTACGGCAGGAGGCTTTTCCGGAACAGACTCACTGTACTGCCATGCTTTGAGCAACGGAGTCTCATAGGAAGGAATGAAGGATTTGTATTTGGCCTTAAAAGGCATATCTGTTTCGTCAAAGATCACATTGCGTGAGATATAGACTCTGCCTGTAGGTGGATATAAACATCTGTATCCTTTGTATTGGCTGTTATAACCAATAAACACGCATTGAAGAGACTTAGGATCAAACTTGTGTTGTCCTAGTGGACGCAAGCAGGGATAGCATGCCGAACCAAACACACGCAGAGCTGAGTAATCGGGTTTCTTCTTCTGCAGAACCTCATAAGGGCTTATGTTTTGCAGAGCAGAGGAAGGTAACAGATTGGTTATATGAGCAGATGTGAAGAAGGCCTCAACCCAGTACTTCAGCGGTGTGTGACTATGGAAAAGCATAGAGAGACCAAGCTCCACCAGGTGCCTATGTTTGCGTTCGGCTATACCGTTTTGTTGTGGCGTATACGGGCAAGAGATACGGTGATGAATGCCTTGACTGACAAGATGATCATGAAACACCTTGTTGCAGAACTCTCCCCCTCCATCGCTTTGAAATGCTTTTATCTTGGTGCTTAGCTGATTTTCGACCAGTTTTTGAAAAGCAACAAAGACACTATAGAACTCAGACTTTGCACGCATAGGATAGAACCAAGAGTAACGAGAGTAGTCATCCACAAAAACCACGTAGTATTTAAAACCTTGAGGAGATACAACTGGTGAAGGTCCCCATAGATCACAGTGAATCCGATCTAGGGGATGCAAAGTACTAGAGTCTGAAGAAAAAAAAGGTAAACTAGAAGCTTTTCCATCTGGCAAGGCTCACAAATGGGACTTGTTCTGCTCTTATTGACTTGAATCTCCTTGCTAGCTTGTAGGTACTGGATAATCCGAGAGTTTGAGTGTCCTAGCCTGTGATGCCACACTGCTTCATCCACAGAGCGTTGTCGATTTGAGTAGAAAGCCACGAACTCTGGACTATTCAGCACATAAAGACCTTTATTGCGAGTTCCCTGAGACACCACCTTCTGAGTTTGTTTGTCAATCACACACACCTTATCAGAATCAAAGTAAACTCCACAGGGATAATCATCACACAGCTTGGAGACAGATAGCAGAGACTTTTGAATCGCAGGACAAACTAAAACCTCATTAAGCGGAATGGTACCTTTTTCCGACGAGATGGTGGTGGAGCCAACTTGTGTGATGGGGAGATACGAACCATTGCCAACCAGCACAGTATCATTGCCTTCATATGGAGTTGTTGTCTGGAGACCATCAGACGAGGGAGTTATGTGTGCAGAAGCAGCCGAGTCCGGGTACCACTCTTTGCCACTGTCCTCTGACACACGAAGGCTTGAAAACGCTTGTATCTCAGCCTGATAGTTGTTGTCAAATCTGTTGTAGCACTTAACGGCTGTATGGCCTATGCGACCACAGATTTGACACACAGGACGTGGACCAGTAGACTGCGATCCCGACTGATGCTGAGAAAAGCCCCTACCCCGTGAGGTGAAGCCTCCTCTGCCTCGATTCTGACCAGATCTGCCTCTTCCACGGTGTCCTGGGTTGTATTGAGGCACGTTTGCCTCAGATCTTTCAGTGTTGAAGGCAAGATGATGAGTAACAGAAGCTCCATCTTCGTAGGACTGGAGCTTGGTGTCAAAGCCTTGAACTTCGGAGACAACATCATTGAAGGTTGGAGGGTTGAGACGACTGAGAGAGCTCTGTATCACCGTAGCAATAGGATCGTACTCTCTGCCGAGACCATTGAGAAAGCTGAAGATTTTGAGATGTTCATCAACAGGTTTCCCTATGGAACTGAGTGAGTCGCAAAGCGATTTAAACTCTCGACAGTAGACAGAGAGAGATTTGTCCTTCTTTTGAAGAAGTTGCAAGCTCCGGCGAAGAGAGAACTCCCGAGCCACACTGTTTTTGTTGAAGTTCTCGGCGAGGGACATCCAGATGAGACGAGACGTGGAGAGGTTGTGAACATGACCAAGTACCTCTTCCGACAGTGTACCAAACAACCAAGACCGGACAAGTTGGTCTGTGCAGAACCAGGACTCATACACGGGATTCGGTTCTTCAGTGACGACATCACCATTGACGACTGGAGATGTTTGTGCTGGAGGGACGACAGCACCATTGACGAAGCCTAGAAGCTTTTGACTGGACAGGAGAGACTCGAACTGTGTCTTCCACAAGAGGTAATTGCTGTCTGTCAGTTTCAAAGTGACACAGCTAGAGACATGAACTTTGGATGGAAAGGGGTATGAGGTCGCCATTGAAATACCTGTGAAGGCTACAAGGGCTCTGATACCATGAACAAGATAGGAAAGAACAGAGATTTGAAGGTAAACTCTTATTTTCGATAATCATACAATGAGATCTTTACAATGGTTTTATACAAGCAAAAGGAACTTTCTAGATAGATACAAAATCTTATCTACACAGCACAGCTGTATATGATGAATCATCACGTACGGACTCCAGCACACTGAATCGGTTGTGGCATTTTGCAGGAGGCTTTTCCGTGCTAGTGCTAACGGCATTGTCAAGAGGATTTGCAGAAGCTCCATCTTTTGTCTTCTTCTCCAATGACTGGTGGGCTCAACATTTGAAGATTGGGCCACTTCTGTTACTTGGGCTGGAGCCTTGTTGTTCACAGTTGTCTGTTAAATTACAGCCATGTTTGCACACACACACACAGAAAAACAAAGATTACAGCCATGTCTTTATCGTATGTATGACGATAAAAAGATTAGACTGGAAACTCCATCTTGATCGGGGAAATTTGTACAGTTTTATAAGTTTTTTTTTTTCACCTTCTCTACTTGATTCCAGTTTTTGATCAAATCGACTTTTGTTATGTAAAAATTAGTAAAACGTAAAAACAAATTGTTGGGCTTAGCCGTTGAGGATGGGCCCACATTCGTGAAAATTTGATGATGGGCCTTGTAATAGATATATAATCGGGGTTGGGCCGTAAAAGCAAGAATCTCGCCAAGATATACATACATGTACAGAGGAACAAAACAGGACGACGCTGGATAAGTCGTTTTGGATAAACACTCTTCTCTCCATCCTCCTCCTCCTGGAGCAGAGCTCCTTCATCAGTTCTTAGCAATGGCTTCCTCAGTCGTGACTTCTTTTCAACCCAGGTAGCAAAAACCTCTACGCCGACTCTAATTACACTATGGTTTCGATTTCTTAATTCATCATCTCTTTGAATGGGGTTTATGGGCCACCGAGTATAAGAATCTCTCTGAATGGATTGATATTGTTTTGTTTATCTTTCGAAATCGATGCGAACCGGGTAGTCTGGAAAATTGAGCATGTTAGGCGGAACTCAGTTTTGAAAAAGAAAAAGCAGGACTCTAGACGTTTCTAGCCACGGATATTGAAAGTCAAGAAGAATGTATATCTGCCTTAATCTTACATTATCCTGGTTCCGATTCAGTTCCTGTGTGTTGGTCGTTTAGATATCTGGTAGAGCTTTACTTTCTAGAAACGTTTAATTTTTTGTTTTTGTCTGAAGATAAAGAAACTTGCGTGTTTGTTTAGGTCAGCATTTTTGGGAGATAGATATGTGTTCAAGGTCTCAACCACGCCATTTGCTCAAGTGGGCTTCTCGAGTAAGACGATTAAGTGCAAGGAATCAAGGATAGGAAAGCAACCCATCGCTGTACCATCCAATGTAACCATTGCGTTAGAAGGTCAAGACTTGAAAGTGAAAGGTCCATTAGGAGAGCTCGCTTTAACTTACCCACGCGAAATTGAGCTTACCAAAGAAGATCCCGGTGTCTTGAGGGTCAAAAAAACCGTCGAAACTAGAAGAGCCAACCAAATGCACGGCCTTTTCAGGTTACAAAGTTCTCACCTTTCTTTTATTTATCAATATAATTGCTTGGTTACATGTTGTTAAAGTCTTCAACTTTTGAGGTTAGAGGTTGTTTGTTGCTAACCCTTTGTAACTCTTTGTGCGTGTGTTAGGACGCTTACCGATAACATGGTTGTAGGAGTGTCAAAGGGATTTGAGAAAAAGCTTATACTAGTTGGTGTTGGTTACCGTGCCACGGTGGAAGGCAAAGAGCTGGTTCTGAATCTCGGGTTTTCTCACCCGGTTAAGATGCAGATACCAGACAGTCTCAAAGTGAAAGTGGAAGAGAACACGAGGATCACCGTGAGTGGATACGATAAGAGTGAAATTGGGCAGTTCGCTGCCACCGTGAGGAAGTGGAGGCCTCCGGAGCCATACAAGGGTAAAGGAGTCAAGTATTCAGATGAGATTGTTCGGAGGAAAGAAGGAAAAGCTGGAAAGAAGAAGTGATCTTCTTTTGTATTTACTTACATGTTGTCTCCTTTCAATGTTAATGTGTATTTGCTCAAAATTTGTTTAGAAAAATGTAAGATGTTTCTTTTGGGATTCTCGTGAATTTTTGAAGGAACCCATTGCTTTTTGATGCTCTGAGAAATGTCATTGAGTGTATTTGTTCCATTTTTACTGGATTTCCAAATGGTGTTCTCTTAAATGAATGGTTTCGTGTATGAAGTAACTAACTAGTGAGAAAAAATGTTAATAAACCTTTGAGAAAAGACGTTAATAAACCGAGAAATTTGTTTCCAAATTAGTTATGGTTTATGCCCAAATTTCATAAACCAAGATTTGAGATTCAGTTGAAGACTTGACCGGAGGCAGAATCCTTGGTCTCTCGCTGTTCTCTTGCTCTCTTTGGCTCTCTGCGTAGCTGCGAAGCGAACCAGTGAAGAGAGTAGCTCGAAGACGAGCCAACAATGTCAGAGCCTAAAACCAAGTACGATCGTCAACTCAGGTATCACCCCTTTTCTCCTCCAACTCGAACTACTCTCTGTACAATCCTATCGCTCTTCGTAAGCTTTTCTTCTCGGGAGAATTCAACTGATGAAGTAATCGCGGGTTTCGAACATCGGGTGGGTTTGAAATCGCAGGATCTGGGGGGAGCTAGGGCAAGCTGCTTTGGAAGATGCGAGCATCTGTTTGCTCAATTGTGGCCCTACTGGCTCCGAGGCGTTGAAGAATCTCGTTCTAGGTGGAGTTGGGAGCATCACCATCGTTGATGGATCCAAAGTTGAAATTGGAGACCTTGGAAACAATTTCATGGGTATTTTGCTTTTCTCCTGCACGCTCTACATAGCCTCTTGAGATTGCTTGTATCTCTTCTTGGGGATATATATATATGTATGCACGCTTACTTGGGTTATGGGGATTTTTTTTATATCATGTGAAGTGGATGAGACAAGTGTTGGTCAATCAAAAGCCAAGTCTGCTTGTGCCTTTCTTCAAGAGCTTAATGATGCTGTTAAAGCCAAGTTTATTGAGGAGAATCCAGACACGTTGATTATGACAAACCCATCTTTCTTCTCTCAGTTCACTCTGGTTATAGCCACTCAGGTACGATTGGATTTCCAGTTGTAAAGTTGGAACATTCTCTAGTGATAGTGTGTTACATTTTTCCGTAGTTGGGTGATATTTGCTTTCAGTCCTTCACCAGGCAAAGCCTTTTTTTCTTCCCTTTAGAACTTCTAGGCATGAATCATGATGCATACTGTTCGATGTTTTTAGATTCTCATATGTGCCTTTTCCGGTCTTTCACTGAACATTGCTTAACTAGTCCTCTTCTGTGTATTTTGGTTAATCTTTCTTCACCCCTTTTTCCGATGTTGGTTGCTTAGTTGGTGGAAAATTCGATGGTGAAACTTGATAGAATCTGTCGAGAAGCAAACGTCAAGTTGGTATTTGTTCGCTCTTATGGCCTTGCTGGGTTTGTTCGTGTCTCTGTTAAGGTAATACTTTCTTGACCCAATTTTTGCTAGGAAACTAATGGATTACTGTGAGTATTGCCAACGGTATGCCGTGGTTAGGAAATTAGCCAGTTGGAAATATGCTAAGCTGTTTTATCGTTATTTTCTTCTTGTTTATCAGGAGCACACCATAATTGACTCAAAGCCTGATTATTTTCTTGATGACCTTCGCTTGAATAATCCATGGCCTGAACTCAAGAGGTACACTGCTTTCGTATCCATGCTCTTTACGTTGCTCTGTCATCCTTTGACTCTCTTATGGATGAACAACACTGGGCGATATGTCACATTTTCTACTATTCATTGAACTGCAGTTTTGTGGAGACCATTGATCTAAATGTATCAGATCCCGTAGCACATAAGCACATACCTTACGTTGTCATTCTTGTGAAGATGGCTGATGAATGGACTAAATCCCATAGTGGTAATCTTCCTTCGACCAGAGAGGAGGAAAAAGAGTTTAAGGTGGAGTTCCTTTTTTGCTACTTTGCAAATTCATAAGCTGGCTTGCTTTCTTCTGTTTCCTTGGTCTAATCTATCTTATTCCTTGAAATCTTAGAATTTGGTTAAGTCCAAGATGATATCTATGGATGAGGATAACTACAAAGAAGCCATTGAAGCCGCTTTCAAAGTTTTTGCTCCTCGTGGAGTCAGTAAGTTGATATCTCGTGTGGTGTGGTGACTAACAGAAAACTTTGTCATGGGTCAAATAACAGTATTCTTGGTTTCTGTTCCAGGCTCAGAGATTCAACAAATTAGCAATGATACTTGTGCTGAACCGAGTTCAAATTCCTCAGATTTTTGGGTGATGGTAGCGGCTCTGAAGGTTTGAAACTAGAAAATTGCTTTGCGCAGTGTTTAGGGTTGATAGATATTTCAGAGTTCTACTTCAGTGAATTGTTTATTTTTTTTCTTTTTGCCTTGACTGCAACTCATTTTGATTTGTTCATAATACTCATACATCACCACCTGCAGGAGTTTGTCTCGAACGAAGGTGATGGAGAGGCACCCCTTGAAGGCTCTATACCAGATATGACATCTTCAACAGAGTAAGTGCAACTGCCTCAATTGCACTGAATTTCATCCGCAATCTATTTTTCAGATTGCTGATATAGCTGTATTGTTACTTTTTGCAGACACTACATCAATTTGCAGAAAATCTATCAAGCAAAAGCCGAGGCTGATTTTCTTGTCATGGAGGAACGAGTTAAAAATATTTTAAAGAAAACCGGCCGAGATCCGAGCAGCATCTCAAAACCAACAATCAAAAGCTTCTGTAAGAATGCAAGAAAACTTAAAGTGAGAATACTAAACTTCCTAACAAATTAATATGTAATCTGATGTCGATGTTGACTAACTGCAATATGTGCTTTGTAGGTATGCAGATATCGTATGGTAGAGGACGAATTCAGCAATCCTTCTGTAACCGAAATTCAGAAGTGTTTAGCAGACGAGGATTACAGGTGTGAATGTCTTCATTATGAACACAAAAGCATCAACTGATTTGAAAGATGACCTTTTTACAGAACGCTTGCTCTTTTATGATACGTGTTAAAAGATGCTGTGTTGGAATATTGCAAATTTATTTAGTTAAACTGAGCTAACTGAAACTTCTAGTTCATCTTAGGCTTATATAGCGGCAAGATAGATTCAGATTCTGGTTTTAGTCGGAACCTTTTCTAGGGTTGCATGTGGAAACCAGTTGTTAGCTCTTGTGCTAATATTGTTTACCGTCGCAGTGGAGCAATGGGATTTTATATTCTTCTTAGAGCTGTTGACAGATTTACTGCCAACTATAACAAGTTTCCTGGCCAGTTTGATGGGTAAGAAACTCATTATGGCAATAAGCTAAATCCTATTTGTGAACAAACTGCTCCTTGGTTGGCTGTTAATATGCAATATATTTTGGTAGAGGAATGGATGAGGACATATCTCGGTTAAAAACTACTGCCTTGAGTCTTCTTACCGACTTGGGCTGTAACGGCTCAGTACTGCCCGATGATCTTATCAATGAGATGTGTCGCTTTGGTGCCTCAGAGCTTCATGTGGTTGCTGCCTTTATTGGAGGAATCGCATCTCAAGAAGTCATCAAGGTTCGTGCTTCCTTCTTATTGCTTTGAACTTAATAGTGTAAATTGACTAGCTTTAAGATGATGATTGAAATTGTTGATGTGTGGGTGTGTGTTGCAGCTTGTCACAAAACAGTTTGTTCCGATGTTGGGGACTTACATCTTCAATGGCATTGATCACAAGTCTCAGTTATTGACATTGTAGAAGATCTTTTCCTTACACATTGGTTTGAAACAGAGGGAAAATCTTTATCACCTCTTTTAATTCTTCAGTGAGTTAAAATGAGAATCTTTTCGCGGGGTATTGAGATACAAACTGTTCAAGGACGATTTGTCCTTAAATTTCCAAATTTTGGAAGGTTTTCATTTGTATGACATTGACCAGATCGAAGAAAGATAATATGGGCGACAGTAAGCCCACTCTCCACAAGTCCACATGATTAGTCGGCAAAAGGATTAATGAGATGCTTTAATGCTGATTTTAATCATACAAACGACAATAATTTGAGATTTTTAACACCGATTACATTCAAAAGTTATTTTGTCAAGAAAATGGGGTCCAGGAGTAGGATCAATAAAATTGGAATATTTAAACTGTCTACGAAGTTATTGAGCACCAAAGAATAAAAAGTTCAATTTGCTGTTTTAAAAGAAAGGATAGAAAAAAATAGGAGCCACAAATACAATTTGGAATAAATAAAGACAATTAGAAGTGGATGTGGGGTTATGGGGAAAAAAAAAATGAATGAATAATAGAGGCCATCGAAGCTTGGTGGCCCATTGAGAATAGAATAAGATAGTTTAGGACCGAAATGATCTATTGTTTGTGAAAGCATTACGCTATTGACACTGTTGATATGAATTATGAACATTTGAAACATTCAAAATCCATTTTGTATTTTAGGGTAACTTGTTTTATTTTATGTAAAGCAAACAAATGAAAATCGTATCTCAATGTTGAAATTTGGTTCTCTAAAAGCTTAACAAAACTAATGTGTCTATAGCAATTTGATTCATCTTCAAATTGAAGCTTCAATCAAGACCATATTTTGCTCATGTATGTTTAAAGCACTGATATACTAAAAAAAAAAAAGAAAGTGAATATCTTCTATTTTTAATTAAATGTTCTTGCTTTATCCCCGTACTTCATTACACCTTTAATTAAGTGACAAATTTTTTTACTACAAATGAACATAGAAGCTTTACTTAATCATTTTTCTATCATGAGATTTGACTAAACACTTTTTTCGTGGGAAGATTCTAGTTTCAAATTTTCAATGTAAAAAAAAATGATTTGGGCTATAGCGTCCGGTTTCGATACTTTGAACCCGAGCGGTTGCTTCTGTATTTGGTTATCTCCCTGAAGCAGTCTGGTATATATATAATATATGTAGATTTGATAAGAAAATAGTATGATTATAAAAATGGTTTAAGAGAAAGAAATAAGTGGCCTCTGAAAAAGGAGTAGCAACAAGAAACAGATCGATGGATGATGGGAATGGGATTGTCAGCTTTAAAGGAGTTTGCTTGAAGAAGAGAGTGACCAAACTTTGACATTGAATTAGGTAAAGTGACAGTCTCCTCTTTCAAGCAAAGCACCTAACTTCTACCATGCGCCCTCTCTCACCATTTCTCTGTTTGCCCAATATACCAAATTAAACCGAACATAACCGATCTATGCAACCGGTAAACAAATCAAGTGGCCTGTTTACAGATTAATAGACCAACTGATTGGTTTAGTAATTGCTTTTGTATATATTTTTGGTAACGCGTTGTTTTATTAGGTCCACGAGAAAATGTTCTCATACTAGTCGATGCTAATTTGGTGGTTGTTGTCCATATTATTCATATGAAATCTAGATCCTTTCCTGTTTAAAATGTAAATCATTTGGACAAAATTATCATACTAATTATTTCGTTTACAGATAAAAATATCGAGTACATAAAAGTTTTATCAAACGATAATACTTTTATCTAGTTTGCGCTTGATATCTACGTTTACAACTTAAATCATAATATAGAAAATATGAAAACACTAACATATTGTAGTTAAAGTGAAATTAAACACACTATTTTGGCAATCGTAATGACAAAAACAAACATCAACGCACCAAAGAAAAACTTTTTTTTTATCGAAAATAAAATAAACACAG
Organism: Isatis tinctoria; assembly: GCA_010577795.1. Classification (NCBI taxonomy): domain Eukaryota; kingdom Viridiplantae; phylum Streptophyta; class Magnoliopsida; order Brassicales; family Brassicaceae; genus Isatis; species Isatis tinctoria. The sequence continues at coordinate 1,792,399 of CM021244.1, read as the reverse complement.
ACAGCAAAAGAAAACAGCTATATATATATATACCCTTAGGCGACCCGCGACCGGACCAGTTCACTAAAGCAGCTCGACTTTTGCTTCCTTACTGTAACGTGGTTCTTAAACCGACCGGTGTGAAAATTTTGGTTAGTGATTGGAATAAAAGTGACATTTCAGTTAACATCATGATACTATTGAACTTCAACGTCGGTTGCGACCGGTGTATACTTAAATGACACTCTCATTTCGCTGAATTTTTCCTTTTTACTTCATATCATTCCGCTGAATTATTGGTGGCCACTGGGCACTGGCCATACATATATATGAAGAATAATGCACACGTATTAAAGTATGTGTCTACAGTCTACTTCACTTTTGTGGTTATATATATATTTTGATTCTTTTGACTTCCTCTTTGAGAAACAAATAACAGAGACACCACACTTGTTGGGCAAAATATGTATGTTAATTTGGTATAATATCAGCCTTAATTGTATCATCATTGAATGCAAAGTGCAAACCAGTATAATGTACGTTAACTGTTGACAAAAACAAAATATTTTATTTATGTTTGTATTTATTTTTATGTTTTATGTATGCGTTTGTAATTTTACACACAAAATCATTAAAAATAGTAGTAAACTGTTACAGTTTTTTTTTTTAAACGACACATTGTTTAGACATATATAAATGAAAAGATAGCTAACATCTATTAAAAGACAAACATGTTTGATAATACTACCATGTTGCTTTTATTAACAGCTATATTATGACACACCATACACGTTGTACTTGACCATCATTCCATTCCCAAATTATAGCACTTGCTTATAATTAAGCATGAAAAGACCACATATTAGTTTTCCCCGTCCATATCCACCGGATAAAAAAATACCAACGACAGATCTGAAGCTTGAGTAATTATTGACATTATATTAATTTTGGATAACATTGATCCAATCAATATATTACAGTCCCGTCTCGTTGCTACTCAAATAAAATAGCACCGACTTCTTGAATGATCACATGCCATGAGGCATTAGCACAACCATCGATGGAATATTACATGAAGAAAACAAAAACTTAAAAATTCTATTATTATTATTTTCGCCATTGAGTTCAGAATCCGGATGAGTAAAAAGAAAAAAAAAAGGGTCTAACGTACCAAACGTACCAAATTAAAAAGTATCCAGAATATTTAACAAATACTATGCGTGTGTGTTCGTGTTTCAGACTGAAACTTTCGGTTACCACATAGATGTGTGTTTCCCTAGGAGTTAAAGGTGTTTACAAACCAGTCCTTTAAACTGAATTTCATAGTACCAATTCTTAGAAATGACATTGGGAATTGAAAACTTACAGTGGCATCAATTAATTAATAAACCGAATTTACTTTAACTTCTAGTAGTATCTTTGTATGGAAATACATAATTTGGTCAATTATGTGTGCCCTCAAGAAGATTTGAAACATATCACTCTACTAAACCAAACCTATCAAAAATTATGACTGGCAAGAAACCATGCAGCCAATCATTCAATTGCTTAACACTCCTAATTATTGAGTTATGTCAAAATAATTCAAGTAAATCAACAGTGACATACTAAAAGTTTCCGGAAATTAAAATAAAGTATCCCTATCCACAAAAAAAAATGAAGACCTATTACGCGCCAATGCATGAAAACGAAGAACTAGACCGAGAGATAGATCGATCGTCGTCAAGGCATGTGATATCATTTTGGACATAAGTTACACAAACTCATGGTTTGTTAAATGTCATGATGACACGTGGAAAAGCTCGTAAGGGGGGACCCACTAGTCATATTTGGGAACACATTTGATTGCAGTGAGCTTGTGATGCAAAACAGAAAGCATCACATGATGTATCAGTACAGTCGCAGAATCTCTGATGAACTGAAAAGACCCAACTAAAATAGTAATAACTGTCTTTTATCTTTCTTTTGCCTATGTTATTTTTTTTTTCACCTAAAAACATAATCGAATCTCATCTCTTATAAACAACTATCTCGATTAGAAAAAACTTGAATGTTTTAGAAAAAATAAGTTTGTATTTTCTATATATGCCAAATCTAACTTAACATTTATCAATCTTAATGTATGTTTTCACTTTTCTCACGCATTTTAATTTTTTAAAGCCATTTGAATATATCTTTCAAGTATACTGGACAAACATCCTTACATATTCTTATGTAATTTAAAAAACTGGTTTATTTGTTTTGTAAATTAAAATATCTGATAATATTTATGGAGCCTCTAAAGGCTTAAAGCTTTATCCATAAATCCACCAAGATATGAATTTCCACCAAGATATGAACGAAGTATTTTAATCAATTAAAGTATCATCCAACAAAATTATCAAATTCGTTAAATTATATTGTACCGTTCATGACTTTGATCGATACTTTATATTCTGATATGTTCATGGGAAAAATGGAATCACGGTCGAACGTCTTTGTGTGTTCGAAACTTATTTTCTTTGAAAATTCATTGAATCGAATAGTCAATTTCTATTTACTAACGAATATAACTCCCCACCTATTCTGAATGCGTGGTCAGGACCAGCTTTAGGCTAAAGTCAAAGTCAACCGGTTCAGTGCCTCTAGTAGCCTTACAATATCTACACATGCCGTATGTGACGTACCTATTAATGTATATAGCTAGGTAGGCTATATACATATTAGCTGGAGAAACAAATAAGTACTTTTATCTAATCTTTATATTTATGTCAACAAGTATTTGTTTAATCTGTTAATTAGAAGCTTGTATAGGAACCAATGATAAAATTACACAAGCAAAACAAAAATCGTAGTCCCATGCTTCTATTTCTTTTTGGTAATGGTAACATTTTTTTATATTTTTTTGGTCAAAAGAATTCATTAAGAATTAAAGTGTTACTCTCCATTAAAGGAGTATACATCAAGTCCACTAAAAACTAAAACAAACAAAGCATTGATCAAGAGACAGATCAAGCCATAAACGATACAAAAGATAACAAGTTTCAGAATGAAAGATAGGGGTGACAAGAGAAACAAAACCATTTGAACCTTCACAGGGTCATCTTGGCAGCTCCAGACATAATCACTGAGAGACATCCATGCCTCAGGGCAGTGGCGGACCCAGAAAATAGTTTAACTGGGGTCATATTAATTAAAACATAAAAATAAATGAATACAAGGGTCATTGAAGAAAATTTAATTGGGTTCATTGGTATGTTTTTTAACCAAATTTTCAAGAATTATTTAATAAACATGGCTTACAAATTTAATTTATGATATTTTACTGGGGTCAGCTGAACCCAATTCTCTCCAAATAGGTCCGCCATTGCCTCAGGGGCCAAAAAGGCCGAAGAGTCAGCATCACAGATAGCTGAACTAGAAACGAGTCGGAACAGATTTTCCGCAAGCAGAATCTTTTTCAACATCAAAATCCTGAACTCAACTCCACACCAGACGAGTGGGAGGATAACAGAAACCATGAAATAGGGATCAAGACTACTCGAGCCTACACAAACTCCTATACATAATGTGGGTTATCGTATCATAAGCGAGCTAGTGATTAGTGACTAGTGAATGTAAGTCATGTCGAAATTGAGGAACATAGTTACACGGTGCATAACAATTACAAATAAAGATCCGGTTGTAAATTTTATTTTTTTTAGGCAATAGGACAAAACCATTTTTTTTTTTTTGTGACAGAGGTTACCAACAGGATGATTAAAAAATTATTTGTTATTTATTCAAGTAAGACCTTCTGAACACGTATAAAATAACATATGCACTCACTAATTTGCGGGAAAAAAACATCAATCAATACTCGGTAGTTTTGTGTGTTTTCAAATTAATTTTCTCCCGGAAATATGTTTTTGTTTGCATTAACATTTCTCTTTTGATTATATCTTAATTCAGTGGATGACGAGGGCAGGCACGAGGAGAGGCCGAGAGGGTATTACTGTCACCACAATAATGATTCGAGATGCGAATTAGAAATCGAATGATGCGTACACAAAAAAAAAACCAATAATACTATAATATATTTTCAATGGAAGGACAGTTTGGTAAATTCTCAGTAATATTGGGCTGTTTATTAAATTGGAACTGAACGGTTAAGAAGTCGTTCTGATTTCGTTTCCCTTCTCTTTAACGTCATTTCTCCTCCAAATTTCCAGCGAAAAAAAGAGAGAGAGAGAGAGAGCGCAACACAGAGATAGAGATTCTTCAAGCTTCTCGCGACTCTGCGAAAATCTCAGATTCTGGTTTCGGAAGAAGCTCTGGAGGTTTAGGCGTTCTTCTAGTTCGTCTGGGTTTTGAGCTGATTTATAGTGTTTTTCTCCGATGACGGAGCTCACCGTCCTGAGATAGCTGCCGTTATCTCTGGGGATCTTTATTTTGACTTTCTATTTGGAGGAAAAAATGTCGACGAAGATCAAAGGAGAGCTTTCTTCTAGAAGCTTCGCGTCCCGGAAATGGACATTATTACTCTGTTTAGGGAGCTTCTGCGTCGGAATGTTCTTCACCGATCGGTACTTTTCAGATTTCTTTTTCACGAAATTCCTATAACTGATCTCTCTTTTACAAAATTTCTCTCTCTCTCTCTCTCTCTCTCACTGAACTTTGGGATTAAATTTTTTTGTACTTTAATACGTGACATTGAATAAAAGCAGGTTCTAGTCGATTCTTGACATTTCTACTTTCGTTTGCAGTTTACCAGTTTTGTTGCCATTTACTAATTTCTGAATACTTAAGTTTTTTTTCCAGCAAAAATTACTCTTTTTTGTTTGTGTAATCAACATAAAATTTTAAATTTGATCATTTCAGTACCTCAGAGATTTGACATGGTTATCTTGTTGCAGGATGTGGAGTATTCCGGAATCTAAAGGCATGTCTCGTCCATCCGTAACCGAAGCTGAAAGGTTGAAGCTCATATCTGAAGGCTGCAACCCGAAATCTGTGAGTTTTATCCATATGTTATGCATATTTGCATGAAAACTTTCAGAGCCTTTTTAAATCTGTGTTTATGATCTGATGAGTTTCCTTTTTAGCTTTACCAGAAAGAAGTAAAACGAGATCCCCAGGCTTTGTTTGGAGAAGTATCCAATACGCACAATGCTATACAGTAAGTTTTAGTCTTTTTGCTGTGGTTTCAAATACAGTGAACTTTCTGGACCTTGTGATGGTAAACAACCTCTTTTTTTCTCTTGTTGTTGCTTGAAGGGCATTGGATAAGACCATTTCAAGCTTAGAGATGGAGTTAGCTGCTGCAAGGTCAGTGCAGGAGTCTTTACAAAACGGTGCTCCTGTGTCCAATGATATGGGGAAGAAGCAACCGCAGGGGAAGAGACGGTATCTGATGGTCGTAGGGATTAATACAGCTTTTAGTAGCCGAAAGAGAAGAGATTCTGTTCGAGCAACGTGGATGCCTCAAGGTTTTTAATTACAACTTGCTGCCTTCAATCACTCCCGGACTCTTAATAGCATGTTTATCTTGATCAAATATGTTCCTTGATGTTGATTTTTAGGTGAAAAGAGGAGGAGACTTGAAGAAGAGAAGGGTATTATCATCCGGTTTGTCATTGGTCATAGGTGAGAATCCAATTTCCTTTAGTTATAATGTAGTTTCTGATGTGAGTTTCATTTGTGTTTCGTGTAATTTGATGATGTGTGTTCATTGTTCCTGTAGTGCCACGGCCGGGGGAATTCTAGATCGAGCCATAGAAGCTGAGGACAGGAAGCATGGAGATTTCTTGAGACTGGTACAATTCTGAGTACCCGTTCATCATTTTTAGATGACCAAGGCCTAATATTTCAGTTCTTATCTTCATTTTCATTGCCCTGTTGTTTTTGACAGGACCATGTTGAAGGGTATCTGGAGCTGTCAGGCAAGACTAAAACCTACTTTTCTACAGCGTTTTCAATGTGGGATGCAGATTTCTATGTTAAAGTAGATGATGATGTTCATGTAAATATAGGTAAGTTCTAAATGTGGAAACCAATATATGAGGCAAACGAGTTTAAGTTTCGTTTTGTCCGTATCCCATTATGCTGGTAATTATAATGGGTTCAATTTCTTTTTTTTTTTCTTTTGAAATTATCTGCAGCAACTCTTGGAGAAACTCTTGTTAGACACCGGAAAAAACCACGGGTCTATATCGGTTGCATGAAATCTGGTCCTGTTCTCTATCAAAAGTAAAGCATCTCTCAGTTTCCTCCTTGAAACCATTTTTTTTTCTTTTTCTGGTTCATTTTTGTTAAAGTCACGTTGGTTTGATGGAGCAGAGGGGTGAGATACCATGAGCCAGAGTACTGGAAATTTGGTGAGAATGGGAACAAATACTTCCGTCATGCTACTGGACAGATATATGCCATTTCAAGAGACTTGGCTTCTTATATATCAATCAATCAGTAAGATGATTATGAGATAACATCGTACATCCTCTAGCTCATCTGTTAAATCAATGTATCTCTTCGATCTTATATATCTTAAATGTTTCAGGCATGTTCTTCACAAGTACGCGAACGAAGATGTTTCGTTAGGAGCTTGGTTTATCGGGATTGATGTTAAACACATTGATGATAGAAGATTATGCTGCGGCACTCCTCCTGGTAAGTATTAAGCTCTTTTCATCTCCTGCACATTTTCAAGGTCTGATTTAGTACTCATTAGATGATGCTTCAAAAAATGAGATAAGTCTTAACAATGTATAGATTTTGAGAACTTAGATAAAACGTCAACATCTCTGGTGTTCTGCACCTAACTAGGGATAATTTCTGCTTTGAAGCAAAAGGCCTTAAAGTGAAGAGACCCTATCTAAAAGAGATGACTTGTCCTTATCAAAATCTCTCTACTGAAACAAAGTCTTACCAAGAACCTTAATGTTTCGAATTTGACAAAAACATCAAATCTTACTTCTTGTTTCAAACGCATCACTGTAACGTGTAAAATAGACTGCAATTCTACAAACAAATTTTGAAGGATTTAGTTTCGGTGTTGCAGACTGCGAATGGAAAGCGCAAGCTGGGAACATCTGTGTAGCATCATTCGACTGGACATGCAGCGGAATCTGCAGGTCAGCAGATCGCATCAAAGAGGTTCATCGACGCTGCGGTGAAGGCGAAAACGCTCTTTGGAGTGCCACTTTTTGACGTACAAAACAGATGAAATGATAAAACAAACTGTTTTGTTCTGCCCCCAAGGATAAGACGAAGGCCCAGCAGAGATACAATTCTTTTTGCTTCTCAATATTACCAAGAGATGTCCACTTTTGTAATCATAGGTACATGTATAGGAGAGGCAGGGGCTAGAGATAAGTGTGAAAACCTCTGGCAAGAATCGCGATTGCGTTTGGATACGTTGCGATTGTGGCGTTTCCGTTTTTAGTGTAAGGAAACCAAACACTGCGGTGAACGCCCCAGATGTTTTGCTGCGTTTTTTTGGATGGCTTGGAAATGAAACAAATTTGTGGATTTGTTACATGAATACAGAACTGTTCTCTTGGCTGCATCTAATCATCTAATGCTAAACTTCTAAAATTAGATACTCTAATCATCTAAAGCTTAAAATTAGTTGGGAAAAGAAACGAGGTGGGAAAGTAAAGAAAGAATGTGCCTAAAATTAGATACTTTTTTTTTTTGTCACGCGCACACTTGGGGTTTCATTGCTACTACTCCGTACTAGAAACCCTAGTAAGAGAATTAACAAATTGGTTTAAGCCGGAGATGCCGGAGAATCGTAATGGTAGTTTTGAGGAGCTTGTTCTTATTCCGACGAGTACTGGGGACCAGTTTGTTGAGGCATGGTGTTCCAGTTGCGGAGTCTGAGGGTCAAGTGGTTTCTCATCTCTCATTGCCTTATTAGAGGTCTGATTCTCTCACACTTCCCTCAATTCCTCTCACGTGTCTCTATTCTTCTTTTCGTCCCCACAAAGTTTTGCTTTTTGTGTGTGTGTGTGTGTGTGTTGAATCTGAGTGTGTGAAGTGGTTGTACATCCTATTAATTGAAGATTCCAGGATCATAATTTGGAGAAGTTAGTGAACTCACTTGTGATCTGGGTATAGAAACTACGTTCGGAGAGGACGAATTGGCTTGTTTAGTTTACGCTGATCAAAAGTAAACAACTTGAAGACGAATGTGGATTAAGGAGAGAAATTTATATAAAGTTATTATTAATTTTCTTGGAGTTTTTTGTTTCTCTGTTGGGTTTGATATTGTTCTGTTGTTAAACTGATATGTTCACTGTTTTGTATTTGTTCTCTACTCTTTGGATTCCTTTCCTGCACCATCTCCATTGCCACCTTTTTGCGTTCTTCTGAATATAATTTGGAATCTCTCTCTCTCTCTTGTTTTTAATTCAACTGAGTTTGGATCACATTTTCCTTCACATCAATCTTGAGTTTAAATAGTAATCTTTTCTCTTGCATGCTTATATTTGTTCTAGAGCAGTTTTTGACTATTAAGTTCATTTGCACTGATGGGATTCTAGACTGCCTGGGGCCTGGGCTACAAAGTATGGAGTTATTTACGCTTTCAGTTTACTAGGTAACTTTTGTATCAGTTATGCTTGCAAAGGTTGGCTTTGGATTTGGTATCAATCGGTCCAAACCCAAACTACTTGTTTCTTATGACTGAGTTAGGCATGCAAAGTTTGGTTTAGCTTTAGTATTAATGGTCGACTCGCATGGATGGTCGATGTGATAACTACATCTGACCAAGTATGATATTCTTGAAAAATTCGGTTTATTACTTATCTTTGGTATCAATGGGATCTTATCCACGAATCAGTATGTTGTTGTACAAGCTCATGCTTGACACACGTAGTGATGGTACTAGCTTTAGTGGATTAACTTATTTTCTCAAAACCTTGAAGAAAAGAAACATATTTTCTTAAATATACTGAGAGGCATTGTCATCCCATGTTAATCCTTAGGAGCGTGGCATGAGTCACTTAGTAATTTTCCCACCACAATTAGATACGTACACGCATTTGGTCCCTTAGAGATTTCCTATTATTAATGAATGTCTGTTTGAAAAAAAATAAGATACGCTGATTATAAAAATTCACTGAATGTCTGTTTGAAGAAAAAGAAGATATGCTGATGATAAAAATTCACTGAATGTCTGTTTGAAGAAAAATAAGATATGCTGATGATAAAAAGTCACAGATAAGTTTCCAGTTTCTGAGATATTTTACCAGTTTTATTTGGGGACTCCAAGGTAATTTTGCTAAACTTTCTAATTGACAGCTCTGAGAATTTTAGACACGTAGTCTACATGAAGAGGATACAAATATCCATCAATAAGAAGAAAAGGGGACAAAATAGTTGGGAAGTTAACCAAGTGAAAAGGCCATGGCAGAAACAACGAGTTGGACCCCAATCTGGTTTCCTTTGTTGGTGTTGGGATGTTTTAGTCTGAAATGGTTGGTCAAGAAAGTGAATGTGTGGCTTTATGAGTCCAGCCTCGGGGAGAACAGGCACTATCTGCCACCAGGAGATTTGGGTTGGCCTTTCATTGGCAACATGCCGTCTTTTCTCAGAGCTTTCAAGACCTCTGACCCTGACTCCTTTGCCCGCACCTTAGTCAAAAGGTAAATCTATCTATATATCTAAAAACAGATAGTATATCTCTCGCAAAATCCATGGATATGTCGCAGGATTCTTGGATCCATGTTATACCTTGGTTTTGATTTGAACACTTGATTTGTCCATCAATAGTGACTCATCTATTTCGCAAAATTATTGTAGTGTGTCCGTGTTATACCTTGGTTTTGTCTCGAGACTTAATTTTCCCATCAATGCTCGTTCCTAGTCTCTCTGTGGTTGTTCTCTTGTATTGGCTTTGGTTCTGATTTTAGTCTCTCTGCAGAGTTCTTCTAGTGTCCATCTTATGCCTTTGGACTTTTGATTCCAAAGCCTTTTTTTTTCCATCGTTGCTCACTCCTAGTCTCCACACCACAGAATTCTTGTACTAGGTCCATGGTGAACCTTTGGTATTGGTTTCGAAACTTAATTTTTTCCATCGGTACTCACTCTCCTAGTCTCTATGTCGTCAATGATATGCAGGTATGGACCTAAAGGTGTCTATAAAACACACATGTTTGGGAACCCCAGTATAATAGTGACAACACCAGATACTTGCCGGCGTGTGCTGACAGATGACGATGCCTTCCGGCAAGGTTGGCCAACATCTACAATGGAACTCATTGGAAGGAAGTCATTCGTTGGTATCTCCTTTGAAGAACACAAGCGGCTCAGGCGTTTGACTGCTGCTCCAGTAAATGGCCATGAAGCTCTCTCTCTCTACATACCTTACATTGAAGAAAACGTTATTACCGCCCTGGACAAGTGGACAAAAATGGGAGAATTTGAGTTCTTGACTCATCTGCGTAAGCTTACCTTTAGGATCATCATGTACATCTTTCTCAGCACTGAGAGTGAGAATGTCATGGACGCGTTGGAACGAGAATATACCGCTCTTAACTATGGAGTTCGAGCAATGGCGGTTAATATTCCTGGCTTTGCATATCATAGAGCACTCAAGGTATAAATTAAACTACCATTCTTTAAACTTTGTCAACTTTCCATCTTTTTGAAGATTTTATTAGGATCATTACTTTCCGATTTTACAGGCGAGGAAAAAGCTTGTAGCTGCCTTTCAGTCCATAGTGACTGAGCGCAGAAATCAACGGAAGCAGAGCAATTCATCCAATAAGAAAGATATGTTGGACAATCTCATTGATGTTAAAGATGAAAATGGAAAAACTTTAGATGACGAAGAGATAATTGATGTTCTTCTGATGTATCTTAATGCCGGTCATGAATCCTCTGGCCACACTATTATGTGGGCTACCATTTTCCTGCAGGAACACCCTGAGTATCTACAAAGGGCGAAGGTAACTGGAGAGAATGTTTCATTTCCTTATCGTTTTCTGTATTCTTTTTTTCTGGATTGAGTCATGGACATTCGTGTTTTGCATATGACGATACTATAGGCCGAACAAGAGATGATCCTGAGAAGAAGGCCTGAGGGACAAAAGGGTCTTACTCTAAAAGAAACTCGACAAATGGAGTTCCTATCGCAGGTAAAAGATTTTGGCGTCTCATATGAGTTTTTTGCAACAGAGATTTTATTGGCGAATTCTTTTTTACTGATAGTAAGAGGTGTGTTTCTTCACTAGGTTGTTGATGAGACGCTTCGAGTCATAACATTCTCACTTACCGCATTTCGAGAGGCAAAGACTGACGTTGAAATGAATGGTTAGTATATAATGCAAAAACATGACTTAGATGAAACACAAACCACTCTTTTGAATGCACCTAATTTTTTTCCGCATTATTCGGTTAATCTTGCAGGCTATTTGATCCCAAAAGGTTGGAAGGTTTTGACATGGTTTAGGGATGTCCACATGGACCCTGAAGTCTACCCGGATCCAAGAAAATTTAATCCTTCTAGATGGGATGTAAGCTAGATTTTCCATCTTGCGTTGTTGTTCGATCCATAGAAATTTGATTTATTTTAAATGTTTGGAGGAAAAATTAACATTGTATGGTTGCACTTTTTTCAGAAGGGTTTTGTACCAAAAGCTGGCGCGTTCCTTCCTTTTGGTGCTGGAAGCCATTTATGCCCAGGAAATGATCTTGCTAAGCTCGAGATTTCAATTTTTCTTCATCATTTCCTCCTCAAATATCGGTAAGTCTTGCAAAGTTTGAATTTTTTTTTAAAAAAGTAATTCCTTTCTGTATTATGTTGAAGATAACCATGGAGATTCATATTCGCAGGGTGAAACGGAGCAACACCGAGTGTCCAGTGATGTACTTGCCTCATACCAGACCAACTGATAATTGCTTGGCAAGAATCAGTTATCAGTAAAACCATGGTTCTCATCTCCTTTGTTAAGCTCTAACCGAGCAAGTTCAGTTCATCAGTTGCAGGGTTCGTTAACTCTTTTTGTTAAAATAGTCTTGAGACTCTTTTCTTTCTTCATCAGACCTTACTCTGTTCCATGAAACAGAGACGTTACTATCCTCATTTAATGTTAAAACTCTTTTATCTTAAGGTGCTTTGAGATATGGTGATTTTGAAATAATGAAAGCAAGTACTTGATTTATTAAGTTTTCGTCATGGCATTCACAAAATTTTACTTTAAAAAAGTTGAACATGTTTTTTTAGCAAAAATCATCGTACACATTCTGTTGGATTTAGATCTTTAGAAAAACGTATTAATAAAGCTAATTAATGGTTCATAGGAAATCGTTGATAGATGTGAAATAGGATCTTGTGTTGTGTGAGATAGAAATGGAAAATGTTAATAAAATATAAAAAACGCCACACACCACACCCTGACAAAACAGTCCACTATCTGCTTCCATTCAAAGACACAGAGACAAAATAAACAGCTTGGAGTCCTTTGGATATGGACCATTTCATTATATTATCAAGACTTTGGTTTTTTTATGTTGTCTTTTTTTTCCCTTAAAGAAACAGTAGAGAGAAGCTTTACAGATCAGAGAGGATCCAATGTCGAGATTCTCGCAACGAAACCCCGAAATTGATCAATCTCCGCCCTCTGTTTCCTTTCCTTCATTTGATTCTGTCGGTCTAAGTAGATAGATCAATCCCTGAGTTCTTGTTTCCTTCCTCTGTTTTTTTGGGAGGAGAAAAAAACCTTAAAAGGCTGAAACTTTTCCTGAAGAAATGGCGACTAGAGGAAGCAGATCGGAGAAAGTTAAGAGGATATTCCAGCAGTTCGATGGGAATCGCGACGGTGGGCTTAACCGGGAGGAGATGGCGGCTCTGGTCGTAGCTGTGAACCCTAGAGTGAAATTCAGTGACGAACAGATCAACGCGATTCTCGACGAAGTCTTCCGAACCTACGCCGAATTCATCGATCCCAACAAGGGTTTGACCTACGACGGTCTCCTCCGTACTTACGACGACGGCGCCGGAGATGTCGACAGAGATTTCGACGCATTGGGGCTCGAGCTTAACGCCGACGAGGCAACGAAAGGCTCTGAGGCTTCGTCTTCTTCGATTACCGACGAGAGAGCTGTTGAGGCGCAGAAGAAGCAGAGAACAGCGGCTTGGGCTGTTTCTCCGAATCACGGAATCGTCTTTGACGAGACGTGGAAATTAGTCGACGATTTGGAGATCCTCGTGAAGAGATTGAAAACGAAACAGGAGAAAGATGGGAAATTGAAAGCAGATAACAACAACAACAACAATGTTGATGCGTTTTCCGACGCCGGATGGTCTCGAGAGTTAGGTCCGTCGGCGGAAATCTCCGAGAAGAGAATCTATTGGGAAGAGTCGAGTCACGATTACAGTGTGTTTGTCAAGGAGTTGGGAGTGTTGAGAAGCAAAGCGGATGGAGCTAGATCGAGAGAAGAAGCCTTCGATGGACATATGGCGATTGGTAGGGTTTTGTATGAGCACCAGTTGTTCAAAGAAGCTCTCGTTAGCTTCAAGAGAGCTTGCGAGTTGCAGCCGACGGATGTGAGACCTCATTTCAAAGCTGGGAACTGTCTCTACGTTTTAGGGAAATGCAAAGAATCGAAAGATGAGTTTTTGTTGGCCTTGGAAGCGGCCGAGTCCGGCGGGAACCAATGGGCTTATTTGCTTCCTCAGATTTATGTCAATCTCGGTATCGCCCTCGAAGGCGAAGGTATGGTTTTGAGTGCTTGTGAGTATTACAGAGAAGCTGCGATTCTATGTCCGACGCATTATAGAGCCTTGAAGCTTCTAGGTAGTGCCTTGTTCGGTGTAGGAGAGTATAGAGCAGCGGTTAAGGCACTAGAGGAAGCTATATACTTGAAACCGGATTACGCTGATGCTCACTGTGATTTAGCTTCGTCGTTGCATTCAATGGGTGAAGATGAGAGAGCTATCGAGGTTTTCCAGAGGGCTATAGACTTGAAACCTGGCCACGTCGATGCTTTGTATAATCTCGGCGGGCTTTACATGGATTTAGGTAGGTTTCAGAGGGCCTCGGAGATGTACACTAGGGTTTTAGCGGTATGGCCTAACCATTGGCGTGCTCAGCTCAACAAGGCGGTTTCTTTGTTGGGTGCTGGAGAGACCGAAGAAGCTAAACGAGCGCTTAAGGAAGCGCTGAAACTGACAAACCGGGTTGAGTTGCATGATGCGATATCTCATCTGAAACATTTGCAGAAGAAAAAGGGTAAAAGCAATGGAAATGGTAATGGAGGAGAAGGTCCGTTTATCGTCGTGGAGCCTTCCAAGTTCAAGACCGTGGGAGAGAGGACGACTTTGAGGCCGGATTTAGCCACGGCTCTTCAAATTAGAGCCTTTCAGAGGGTCACAAGGCTCGGGAAATGCGATGTGGAGGCTGTACGAAAGGAGATGAGAGACAACGATGTTCCTGTATCGTACTCCGGAAGCGGCGGGCCAACCAAATCAATTCGGAAACCCAATTTAGAGGAGATTCTCAGGCGTCTCCTTATATCCTTGAAACCTGAGACTTTTCAAGGAGCGATTAAGGCGATTAACGAGAGAATCCTTTCGGTTCTTGATGATTCGGGGTCTGGGAGAGTCGATATGGGTATGTTTTACGCCGTGATCGCGCCTTTATGCGGTGGACATTCAGACAAACGGAAGAGAGTTGCTTTCGATGCGCTTCTTTGGAGACCAGTAAACGAAGGAAGCTCTCAGATTACAAAAACGGATGCAGACAAATACATCAAACTGTTGAGAGCTATTTACATTCCATCACACGGTATGAGTGAAATGTTAGAAGTTCACGGTGAAGAAGGAGCTGATCCCTCCATGACAGTAACGTTTAATCAGTTTTTAGCCATGTTCGACGATCCTGATTGGGGATTTGGTATTATGTCTACGATCCTTAGACTGGAGACAAACGATAGAAACCGACATGGAAACCAAGTTTGCTCGGTTTGTCGGTATCCGATCATTGGATCTCGGTTTAAGGAAGTGAAAGCCCGGTTTAGTTTGTGTAACCAGTGCTACAGTGAAGGGAAGGTTCCTCCTTCGTTTAAACAGGAGGAATACAAGTTCCGAGAATACGGAAGTGAAGCCGAAGCCGTGAAAGCTAAGTGTGTTTGTTTCTCAATGCAATCGCATAAAAAACCGATTGCCACTTGAAAGAAACAAAGTAACTAACTCATTCAGTTTTTTTATTCGAGTCTTTGCTTCTAATCCTGCAAATTGTAACGTTTTTCTTTGTATTTTAACTTGTGTGCATAGTTTCAATGAAATGTTTGTTGTCGAGATTGCGCAATGTTGTTCTGGCATATCAGGTGAGTTCGGTCTTTCTCTTTTTCACCGATTTCAAGTTTGTATACTCCGTATAACGAAAAGAAGCGATTGCTTTATAACCGGATTTTGGAATAACTTTTTTGTATTTGGTATTCAGCACTTAAGCTTCTCCGGTTTAAGTTGTTATTACAACATTTCTTTGATGAAATCAAGGTTAAGTGTGTCCTTAACGATGAGAAATAAGCCGAGAAATAAAACAAGCGTGATTCCAGAAGACATAATCCCTTGCTCAACCTCTAACGGTAGCTTCCTCCCGCCTCGAACTGCTTCCAACAAGATCAAAGCCAATGTTCCGCCATCAAGAGCCGGTAATGGCAACAGATTGATCACCGCAAGGTTAAGATTCAGCAACGCCGCAAACTGGAATAGCCCGTCCGTGTTTGATCTCGCGACTTCCGCGCCAACCGCAATGATCGCAACGGGACCAGCGACTTTACTTGCGGTTTGTGAGAAGTTAAGGAAAGTCTGTTTCAAACTGTCCAGAACATTGTAAGAGAGCCCAAAGAACTCTCTGCCGACGAAACTAAAAGTCTCCGTCACGTTCTTGGGTTTCACCTTTGAGAATCTCACATTCGGTGATAGCTGAACACCGATTTTCCCTGTCCCGTCGAAGCTCTTATCCGGTGTGATCCGGATTTCGAAATCCTCTCTCCCTCTTTGGATCCTGAGCAACACATTGTGACTCGGATTCCTCTTCACGACATCAACGACTTTGGAAACCGAATCAGAACCGGAGGAGTTGGATAGGTCAGTGCCATCAACGGCTAAGATGACATCTCCAGGAAGCAAACCATCACGAGAAGCAGCAGAGAAAGACTTAACGTCCGGAACAAGAACTCCGGGAAAGGCTTCTTGAACAGGCAATCCAACGGATACCACTTGAGCAAAGATGATAGCGTAAGCGAAGATTACGTTAGCGACGATTCCAGCTGAAACCACAACCACTCTATCCAGAATGGGACGATTCTTGAGCAGGTTTTTATCGTCCACAGGGATTCCACTGTCCGGATCGTTATCAGGGAATCCAACAAACCCGCCTAGAGGAAAAGCTCTAAGAGAGTACTCGACGTTGTTGGAACTGAACTTAGCTAGGATCGGACCAAACCCTATCGCGAATTTACTCACATGGATACCTTGAAGATAAGCGGCTAAGAAGTGGCCGGTTTCGTGGACGACGATAATCGCCGTGAGAACAGCGGAAGCCTCGAGAACCGATTCGAAACTCCCGAAATCGAATCCAGCGAGAGCTCGTGGTCTGTAGTCGATCGCTTCGCCATCACATGGGTGTCTCTTGTTTCTGAGAAAAGCTCTGTTCTTGCTGAAGTAGAAGCTATGATCGGAGAAACCGGAGGAAAGATGAGATTTTGGGAGATGGGTGTTGGATTTTGGAGGAAAAATTGAAGTTTGGGCGTTGAAACTGGAGAGGAAGTGAGGTATTCGATGAGAAATCGGAGAAGAAGAAATGTTTAATAGCATGGTTCCGTGAGGTTTGGGGATTTGAGAGTAGGGAGAAGAGAAACTATAGAAGCCATTGAAAAACAGAGGAGATAAAGAGAAACATATGTGCTCTGTGTCCGTATACGTGGATGGGATTGAAGACAACTACGCTCTCGTTCCCATTTGTTTTTCCCTGGGCTCTTGCGGGCTCGCTTATTCCAAAATCTGAACCTCAGGCCCAGTAAAAATATGGTGATTTTCCAAGGAAGCTCACAAATTTTGAACTTTATCATAAACCCAAAGAAAGAAGTGAACAAAAAGTTACTACCCCACCATTCAAAGTTTGCCTTCCTATGATAAGGCGGTCCAATTTCTGTGTTCTGCAAACCAAAACATGATTAATTAACTGTTAAAATGGAAAACTCATAGTTGGTTTGTTTTGATCTAATCATGTCGTTGTTGATCTTGGACTTGAAATTTGGAGTTCAAACATTAAGTATGTTTCGGTCTTAGACAGTGCTGGACCGGGACTGGTTCTCGAACATTTAGCCACTCCATAACATAATAATTGTAATTAACCCAAATGAGCAAGTACAACCAATTTCAATTTTTATATATAATTTCAATTTTTATATATCTGTAGTATATTGGATAATGGAATTTAGCTGGATAATAAAGTATAAGACTAGTGCGCATGTTCTTAAGTCATATTATACGTAGTATGTGGTGGCTTCTTTGTATTATGGTACTTCGAACATATCTTAATTTTTCGGATTCTTTTCCGGTAATCAACAAGTCAAAAAAATCCATCAGACTTTAATATATGTATTTGGTTGACAGAGTAAATCATAGACAGATTCGTCGTCCACCGGTGAAAATGCTATAGTACAGTAACCACACACTAGTAAAATGAACAATGTTCAAACGTAGAAAAGAAAAGTCAATGCTTGGCATGTGGAGAATCTAACTGGCAAGCACAGTTTAGGGTTTACGTGACACGGATGATTAAATCGAATTATACGGACACATAATCTCTACTTTACTCAAAAAAATTTTTTGGAGTCAAAAGTGATGATAGTTTATGTATTGCTGTAACTGGCTTCTGGATGGACCAAACCTCAACCTAATATCCACTTCCAACTTTAAGTCGTTAAATCAAGTAACAACCAATTTTTGTGCACCCTGGAAATTAGCCATCGAATCACTATTATAAAACATACCTTTATCAGTAAAATGTAGTCATCAGAAGATTTTCTAATTGAGAAATTTCAGGCCAAAACTCATACAACAAAAACGAGCATGGGTAAAATAATGTATACATGGCTTCGTCCGTCAAGTATATATTTGGTTAAAGTTTGGAAAAAAAAAAAATCGTATAGTTTGTCTACATTAACAAAATCATAGGAAAAACCGAAAAAGTGTCAAGACAGCAACCTATAATTACATTGTGAGTTTCTTGTAATTGAGCGACAAGACTCGTACGTGCTAAAACGAGCCACCAGAAAGGACTTTATTCATTGCAAAAATTCAAAGTGTTTTAATCCCCTCCTTCCCAAAAAGAAAGCGTAATGTACTAGTGGATCATCCGCCAATTATTCTTTCTTTTTTCGTCGACATACGACAATTATTTTGTTAATAACAAATTAATACTATTTTCTTTAAAACTAGCTAGCTAGTTACAACTTACAACAAGACAAACGAAGAAAACAAAAAATATGTAATAGAAAACACCTGACTTAGTAGTGTGTCATGAGCAAAACAACGTGGCCATTATATTTTCTTGATTGTATTTTAGGTATTTAATTAACAACAATGACTATATGTCCTTTGGTTAGGTCGCGCCCTTTCAAAAACTTTCTTCTTATAAAATTTTGTTATTTTATTTATAATGTTTTTAAAACTAGTACTTACTTAACGATAGATCTAATTTGAAATCCACACTTTATTGCTTTTTCCAGTACTCAAACGCAAAGGAGACCAGATTCAACGAACCTGTCAATTTCAACCCTATGTTCTTGCTTTTTTTATATGGACTGTCGCCATGATTTTTCACACGTAAGCATGCTTAAAAAGACGAAATATTATATAAAGTCCTATTATATAGTACATATTTTATCTATGAAAAGAATTAAATCAACAAAAAGTAACAAATTTAGCTTTCCATCTACTTTCTTGCAAAAAAAAGGAAGTTGGTGAAACCTATTTTTATAATTAAGAGTCCTCTTACCATATAATGCATATATATGTGGTTTGAGCAGAGAGTTAGTTAAAGAGAGATACATGTTCCCTATGCCTTCTCCGGGGACTCATCGCCACTTCATTATCGATCGTATGTCTCTCGTTTCATCTAGTTTTCGTCATTTAAACAATCTGATTGTTAATATCTATTTTTCTCATAACTTCGTATGTCTACTTTCTCTCCGTACATAAATATATGTGTAGTTATATACGCGTGCATGTGTGCTTGGTATTAATAGATTTTAATTGACTGAACATCATTGAGCAGGACCAAAGGCTGAAGAAGAAGAAGTGACCGAAGCATATTTCAACTGGTTATATATGTTGGCAAATGATTGATGAGAATCAGAGAAAATGATCAATTTGGAATACTATATAAGAGTACTGGGTTTGAGTTTGGTCGAATATATATAGATCGACATCTTTTTTCTTAAAAGTTGCTTCTAAGAAAAGGATGGGAGACGCTCATGCTTTGAGCCTTGAAGCAAGTAAACGACCACCAGTTCCCCCTTTCACAACTTCAATCTCTTTGTTAAAGACGAGTATTGCATAATCTATCGTTTAATGTTTATACAATTATGCAGTTCAATTCTATTCTTTTTATGACATATATGACTTTTCATACAATCTCTGTAGTATACAGGGAATCCCCAAAAAGATAGAAAGAAAAA
Organism: Isatis tinctoria; assembly: GCA_010577795.1. NCBI lineage: Eukaryota > Viridiplantae > Streptophyta > Magnoliopsida > Brassicales > Brassicaceae > Isatis > Isatis tinctoria. The sequence goes on along the minus strand of CM021244.1, from coordinate 1,772,764 downwards.
CGTGCAAACTAAATATTGTTTGCATGTTTATCAGAAAAAAAATATAATATCGTTGAATACTTCCATTTAAAACTGGTTAGATCACCGGTGTACATGTTCAAATATATGATACATACATGTTTGTGTTATAATGTATATGTTGCAAATTATAGATTTATGATAGTTTAACTTAATAGCTAATTACAATTTAAAAGTTATAAAGAATATATATAAGATGTATTACTTTGTTTTAGAGAAAGACCAGAACATCACGTTTTTGTGTTTTATTCTGCTGAAGTTGCCGGTGGGTTTTAGCCTAAGGTGACCCAGACAGACGACATACCAAAAGCCCATATCTGAAGCTTAAACGAACAGCTAATTGTTCGATATTGATTGGTATAAAGATCTGTATATGATTACACAGATTTCTATAAAGCGTCAGTAGAATTCAATCACAGATTTGTATTGATGATTTTCACCAGGGCTGTATCTATGTTGTAATTTTAGAACTACGTCTAGTGTTTAAGAGAAATTTTCAACTTTTTAAACTGCAGTTTAATATCATTTGTATTGTATAAATTAAATAATGTATTTATTATTTCTACGCAAAGCTGCTTTTTTGTGTGGACAAACGGTAAGACTTGTTCAAACCTAAAAAGCGAAAACAAAACAAATTAATGAAAATTTCATACACAATTATGTAAGATAGTAAATAATTTTTTTGTCAACATATATATTTGTAAATTTTATTTATGAAACTTTTTTGGCTTCCATAAACATATAAGTAGGAATACTAATATAGTATATAAGCATAAGCATAAGCATATATATGCAAGCATGCATGTACTTATACGAGTTATATAGTAATTCATTTGGAAGTGGAGATTGATTGGTGATTTTAGTTGGGAATGTAAACATTAAATATGTGTAGTAAGGTTTAGACAATTAACTTACAAATGCATGTGAGCGAAATTTATTCTCACCAGATTTTCATCATTGACTATTGTCGGCACCGTTGACTCTCACTTGTTGTTCAAAATTAAAGTTTCCCATGGCCATCGTAGGTGTAATAATATTTCCATTACCCATGGGTGTAATAATTAATACTTCCAATACCCACGGTAAATGTGGTTGAAAACAGATCACTCTAAAGAAAAGAAAGAAAAACATAAGTAAAAAACCACAACATTACTAATTACCACATTGGAAAATATTCAAAATACTAGTTTCAATTTTGCACTCTTTTTTTTTTTTGTTTCCTATTGTAAAGCATTTGTAAAATTCGGATATCGGCGTCAAGTCAACTGCCAAGTATCAAATAGCACAAATAGTTAACTCGGTTTAATAATTAATGGTGATATACGGATGTGATGGTTTGAAATGTCAAACGAGTTTTGGATCATAAAGGAACGTAGTTAATGAACAAAACTAAAGATCGGAAGCTACTGAGAGTCTGAACTAAGTATAAGTGTGTAAATCTATTTTGAGTCTTTGACTTTGAAGAAGAAAATTTTCATTAAATGTTTCCGCCAATGGCCCAACGGCCCCAAACGCGTCGAACGTAACATGCATGGAGATCCATATTAATGGCTTCTTCATCCCACTTGCTTATTAGTTTTTACAACTCCAAGGATTCATATATCTATTATATAAGGCAATGTTTAGTTCCAGTGGCTGAGAGACACCACAACCAAGAGAAGAGAAATTACAGTTATTTTTTTAATTAGAGATGGAACTTAAGGGTGTTACATGTTTGATTCTTTCTTTAATTCTGCTTCATTTGAGTGTGGAATGTGTTCTTGGGGATGGATCTGTGGTGGGGCCTGCGAGGTACAGGGACGATGACTGTAGGTGGGGCCGGAGGTGTGGTGGACGTGGCCGGTTTGGACGGGGTGGGGGTTTCGGAGGAGGTGGAGGTAGAGGTGGTGGCAGCGGTATTGGCGGTGGTTCAGGACACGGTGGAGGTTTTGGAGCTGGAGGTGGAGTTGGCGGCGGAGCGGGAGGTGGAATTGGTGGTGGAGGTGGAGCTGGTGGCGGTGGAGGCGGAGGTATTGGTGGTGGCTCAGGTCATGGTGGAGGGTTTGGAGCGGGAGGAGGAATTGGTGGCGGAGCTGGAGGCGGAATTGGTGGTGGAGGTGGAGCTGGTGGCGGGGGAGGCGGAGGCGGAGGTGTTGGAGGTGGTTCGGGACATGGTGGTGGGTTTGGAGCGGGAGGAGGAGTTGGTGGCGGAGCTGGAGGCGGAATTGGTGGTGGAGGTGGAGCTGGTGGCGGGGGAGGCGGAGGCGGAGGTGTTGGAGGTGGTTCGGGACATGGTGGTGGGTTTGGAGCGGGAGGAGGAGTTGGTGGCGGAGCTGGAGGCGGAATTGGTGGTGGTGGTGGAGCTGGTGGCGGGGGAGGCGGAGGTGTTGGAGGTGGTTCGGGCCATGGTGGTGGGTTTGGAGCGGGAGGAGGAGTTGGTGGCGGAGCTGGTGGAGGAGTCGGTGGTGGAGGTGGAGCTGGTGGCGGTGGAGGCGGAGGTGTCGGCGGTGGTTCCGGTCACGGCAGTGGGTTTGGAGCCGGTGGAGGTGTAGGTGGTGGGGCTGGTGCAGGCGGAGGAGTTGGTGGAGGTGGAGGTGCTGGCGGGGGTGGAGGCGGTGGTGTTGGCGGAGGATCCGGACACGGTGGAGGAGTTGGTGGCGGCGCAGGAGTTGGTGGTGGAGGTGGATTTGGTGGTGGTGGAGGAGGCGGTGTGGGCGGTGGATCTGGACATGGTGGTGGGTTTGGGGCTGGAGGAGGCATTGGGCACGGTGGTGGTGTTGGTGGCGGCGCTGGTGGAGGTCGTGGGATAGGACACGGTGGAGGAGGAGGCTTTGGGATTGGAATAGGAATAGGTGTTGGAGTTGGTGGAGGCTCCGGTCAAGGTTCTGGCAGCGGAAGCGGTGGTGGCGGTGGCGGTCATCGTTAATGAAAGTTCTTATTAACAATCTCGCGTTTTAGTACTACTACGTACTTGTGATTCTACTTCTCTTGCCATGCATAAAAGCAAAAAAAAAAAAATGTATGATACATCATTTTTTTCATTTCAAGATGTGTTTTCGTCTATTTTGTGTAAGAATGTTTTGGGGAAATTCAATAAGAAAATATTGAATACGGATTGATCTTCTCTTCATTATTTTAAATTTACCAGCAAATACGGATTGGTCTCAACTCGTGAATGGATATATTTTTTTTTTTCTTTTTTGTCAACTTTATACATAGGCCCACCTATTTCAATTTGGAGGTCCTTTACCGTCAGATATATATCTACCAAACTAACATAATACAGAATTTAGCTTTATAGCTAGCTACGTATCTGGCTACCTTCATTTATTTTCAAAATTTGCATATAAGCCAAACACAATAAACCAATTTCACTGCCGAAAATCCGACTTTATTGCGATCGTTATGTCTAATGCTCACAGCGTTAAACGTCCTTAACTGTCCTTAACTTTTTAGGCTCATAGGTGACTGAATCTCTTATCCGTTGTTTTCAGTGATATCTAGAAATCAAATCCAAGAATTAATCTACGGTGTGGTAACCTCAAGATAATCTTTATTGTGCTTTCTTTCTCCGACGTCGTCGACTCTTTAATCAGATCAATGTCTGTAACAACCCTTGGCTGCAGAACAGTATATTTGTACCTAACTTTTACCATTCATATATAACTTTTACCCTTGGCCATGTTCGGCCACCAAGTACTATTTTATTGATGTAAATTGTAAGGTTCATTTTTATGTTTTGCAAATATATTAGTCTTCCTATTTTTATATTTTATATTGTATGCATATGTTATATAAAATAAAATCATATCTTATCTATATAATAATATATAAATATATTATAATATCTTACAAAAAAATTTCTTTAATTGTTTAGAAGTTAAGCCTAATTATAAAGTTGAACAAGAATACAATCACCAAAATTCCAAACTTTTAATTTATATGGAAATATTCTTTAATGTATTTTTCATAATTTAAAGTTTAAAACATATATGGTGTGATAATAAATAAAAAGAATACAATAGATATATTTAAACAATATGTTTTTCTTTAAAAGGGAGTTCCCGTTCCCATCCCGTTTCCGTCCCGTTCCCGTTCCGTCCTATCCCGTTTCCGTCCCGAATGTTAAACAGGATATAAATGGGATGAGTTTTTGTGTTTCCGAAATTCCTGTTTCCGTCCCGTTTCCGACAAATCCCGTCCCGAATTCCCAAATGTACACCCCTAGCCTACAGTAGTTACCAATTGGAACCATAATTTTGGATTTTGATACCAAAAAAAATCTGTATATTTGTTAACTTAACATATTTTTAAAATAAGGAGATTTGCCTGATATTCTCGGTACCTTAAAAGCAGCAGATCGTGCGGATGGGAAGTGGCCACGCGTGGGATTGTGTTTCCCGCCGTTATCGACAGTTGCACACAGTCACTTTTAATATACCTCTTTGTATTGAACGACGATTGGATAAACCCTAAACTTGTATTTCGTCCATTTTTCGATTTTTCGATTTTCTGGGTGCGATGGAGCTTCGACCCCGAAAAAAAGCGTCTTTCCCATCGGACGAAGGTAACGAATCTTACCCACTCTTTTGTGATTTCTTTCGATCGTCTCTGCTTTTCTGAGAGAAAATAGTGAAAAAACATAAATTTAAGCGCTCGATTTACCCATGTCTTGTGAAATAGTTGTGGAAGAGGAACCTAATGCTATGTCTACTTCAGATGACGATTCTGAATTTCAAGGTATGCTTCTGGCTTGGAATATAAATTAGACAGTGTTTGTTGTTAATTAGTCCTGCTTATTGTTATCATCCTTATTCCGGAGAAATAACATGATTTTTACATGGACATGTGAACATAGCGGAGGAGGAGGAGGAGGAGGATGTGGATGGTAATGATGAACTACCAAATCCTGTACCTGCCCCTGTCCATGTGCATTTGCCAAATTTAAACCCGCCGAGAGGCATTAAAAGGAAAAGCTCTGGCGTAATCAGAGAGAAAGGTAAGCTGTTGTGGGAGGTACGGGAAAAAGAGGATGAGACATGGGTTAATGAACATATGACAGACGATGTTGACTTGGATCAGCAGAATAGCGTGATTGCTGAAACTGCCGAGCCCCCTCCAGATCTGATTATGCCACTACTAAGGTACCAAAAGGAATTTTTGGTCTGGGCATCAAAACAGGAACAATCAGTTGCAGGAGGCATTCTCGCTGATGAGATGGGGATGGGAAAGACCATACAAGCCATCTCTCTTGTTCTCGCCAGACGTGAAGCTGACAGGGCTCGGTCTCCAAAAGCACTGGGGTGCACCCTTGTGCTTTGTCCTCTTGTTGCTGTTTCTCAATGGTTAAGTGAGATTGATCGGTTTACATCCCCGGGAAGCACCAAGGTCCTTGTCTACCATGGGGCTAAGAGAGAGAAGAATGTTAAAGAACTCAACAAGTACGACTTTGTATTGACAACATATTCTACGGTTGAGAATGAATTCAGGAAATGCATAACGTCGCCCAAGGTGCAGTGTGAATATTGCGGCAAGTCATATCATCCACACAACCTTATTATCCATCATACATATCATTGTGGGCCTTCGGCTGTGAAAACCAGTAAACAATCTAAGCAGCAGAAGAAGAAGAAGATCTCTTTAGCTATACCCTCCAAGCAAGGCAAGGAAGCCGATGCAGGAGAGGGTAGCAAGATGAAGCGATCTAAGAAGAAGACTAAACAAACATCAGAGGAACATCAGCGTGGTTCTGTGGACAGAGACAAGTCTCTTTTGCATTCGATGAAGTGGAATCGGATCATTTTGGATGAGGTCAGTACAAGTCCTGTCTCTTTTTCTTTGTCAATATACTTTTTCAGTGGCCTTAAAGTGGCTGGTTTTGTGGATCTGATGTTGTTTACTTTAAAAGTTTAATTTCCATTTCTTCATACCAGGCTCATTACATCAAAGAAAGACGTAGCAACACTGCAAGAGCTGTTTTTGCTTTGGAGGCTACCTACAGATGGGCTCTGAGCGGTACCCCTCTCCAGAATCGTGTTGGAGAGCTTTACTCTCTGGTTAGTTTATCTTTCTTGAAGTTTATCACTATAGCGCTTAAACATTATTTTCAACATTGCTTATTTGACTTTTTTTTTCCTTCCCCAGATTCGGTTCCTGCAAATTCTTCCATACTCGTATTACTTTTGCAAGGACTGTGACTGCAGAATTCTTGATTACACGTAAATTTCTTACCACACTCTTCTGGCTTTGTCTTTGTTCTCGTATAATTCATAACAATTTATGCTGTTCGATCTCTTTGTCTCTCTGCTTCCTTTGGCGGTGATTGCAGTGCGCATGCAAGCTGTCACAGCTGTCCGCATAATGCAGTGCGACATTTTTGTTGGTGGAACAAGGTAACTATGAGGTGCCACTTTCATTATATTACCAAATTTTTAAAGCAGAATCACCATTTTGTACTGTTCGTAACCTTCCGGTTTTTGTTATTTCCAATCTTGCTAGAATGTGGCCAAACCAATATCAACTTATGGAAGCTACGAAATGGGTAAGAAAGCCATGATATTGCTGAAACACAAAGTTCTGAAAGACATCCTCCTAAGACGTACTAAATTGGGCCGCGCAGCTGATCTTGCCCTTCCTCCTAGAATCGTATGTTGCTTTGTCTCCCTTGTCTGATGTTAATAAAACTCGGTGTAGCTGTGATTGACGCGCAGAGGTTTCAAAGGGATAAACGGTTGGTTTTTTTTTTTTTGGGGGGTCAAACAAAGGGTTAAATGGTTGAAGACGAATTACTAAACGTTGCAAAAGTGACCATAGTTTAATTAGCTGTGAGGGTTGAGAGAGAGGTTTATCACGAAACAGAGTGATCAACCAGGGGGAGGTGTGAGACCCCATTAACTGCTCTCAAATTTGTTACTTGTAATCAATCAAATCATCTATACCCATATTTCTCTTTGTCTTCTGGAATCGATACGTTTATCGTATCAAGTTGCTTCCTAGCTTGACCTTTACATACAAACTTTACTTCTTGTAGATCACTCTGAGGCGGGATGCACTGGATATAAAAGAGTTTGATTACTATGAATCACTATACCAAAACAGTCAAGCGCAATTTAATACGTTAAATACCTTCTATTCTTTGGTTTTCCACTGTCTTTTTCTCCTTGGTTCATGTAACAGAAGTTTATTGTTGACTGTGCCATGTACAATTCTGTTTGCAGGTATATTGAGGCTGGGACATTGATGAATAACTATGCACATATATTTGATCTTCTCACCCGTCTGAGACAGGTGTGCAGCATTTAAAGTTTTCTGGTTCAACGAACCAGCCAATGCACTTTCCGGATGATATGGATTGTAGGTTTATAATGTATTTTCTCTGCAATTTTTGGCAGGCTGTTGATCACCCATACCTTGTGGTGTACTCCCGTTCTAGTGGCGAAAACGCTAACTTGAATGGTGAGAACAAAAAGGAGCACGAATGCGGTCTCTGCCACGAACCGGCTGAGGACAGTGTTGTAAGTGTATCAAATTTTCTCGATCTATTGCTGTTACGCTGTAACATGACTCTGGTTTCTTAGTAATTCTATCTGTGGAAACAGCTGCTTGTTCAGGACTCTGTCTGATTTCTATTGCTGAACTAACACTTGTTCGATTAATATTTTCTGTGGTTCTTTCACTGTGAAGGTGACTTCTTGTGCACACGTGTTCTGTAAAGCTTGTTTGATTGATTTCTCTGCATCCTTGGGAAATGTCAGCTGCCCGACATGCTCGAAACTACTGACTGTTGATTGGACTACCATAGCTGGCGCAGAGCAACCGGCAAACAAGACAACACTTAAAGGATTTAGAGCATCAAGCATTTTAAATCGGATAAAGCTTGATGATTTTCAGACAAGTACAAAAATAGAGGCTTTGGTATGTGTTCTTGAATAATTACAGCTTATGGCTCTCCCCTCCGAATAATTTAGTTTTTTTTTTGGCATTTTGAGCCCTCTTTCGTCTTTTCTTTAGCCATGTCGTGATCATGCTTGTATGCAGAGGGAAGAAATCAGGCTCATGGTCGAGAGAGATGGGTCTGCTAAAGCAATAGTTTTCAGCCAGTTCACGTCATTTTTGGATCTGATAAATTACACCCTCGGGAAGGTAATGTTAAGAGCAACCCACTATGCTCCGGCTATGTTATTCTTTGACATTGGTTTAAACAGAATGAAACACTTTGTGTACAACAGTGTGGGGTTGGTTGCACCCAACTGGTGGGAAGTATGTCCATGGCAGCTAGAGATGTTGCCATCAATAAATTCAGAGAAGATCCAAATTGCAGAGTTTTCTTAATGAGTTTGAAAGCTGGAGGGGTTGCTCTCAACCTAACAGTCGCTTCACATGTAAGTGTCTAGTTAAAAACTATGGAGCCATGGCCGCGTATACAGAACATGTTCTCACATTGGTTGTTTGTGGAAAAAAACTCTGTAGGTGTTCATGATGGACCCGTGGTGGAACCCAGCGGTTGAGAGGCAAGCACAGGACAGAATACATAGGATCGGACAGTACAAGCCAATCAGGTTACGCTTTAGTTCTCCTTGGATCTCTGTATTGTTGGTGTGCACGTAAGAATAATCTCTGGAATCTGGATACATGTGTGTGTGTTTTGTGAAAAAATTACAGGGTTGTGAGATTCATAATAGAGAACACAGTGGAGGAAAGGATCCTGAAGCTTCAAAAGAAGAAGGAACTTGTGTTTGAAGGGTAAGTAAAAGTTTTCCAAATTCTGTTGTTTCTATTTCCGAACATAAACTTTAATTATTAGTTAGAGGTTGTCACGAACGCTCTTGTTGTTCATTACAGGACCGTTGGTGGTTCTCAGGAGGCCATAGGAAAGTTGACAGTGGAAGATATGAGGTTTTTGTTTACCACCTAGCTTAATCCATTAGAAGAGAAACTTTTTTTGTTTATGATCGTAAGATATGGTACTGACAGTACCGTACTGTAAACTCGTTTTCACCTTGTTATATCTAGACATTTGATGATGACTCATCTATGTTAAGTTATCATTTTGCTAGATTATCAATGTATTGGACTTTGCTGACGAAACAAATTAAAACGGAGATGGGATAATTAGTAACCGCCGATGTAGAGAAGTGTCATATATTTTACCATTTTCACACCACAAAGGTATAAATGAATGAATCATCCAAATGACCTAACCTACGCTTGCCACACATATGAAAAAGTGCGAATCCTTGCAAAGATTCGAAAAGAATATTTCAGTTTGCCTAAACGTTCGAAGTGACCAACTAACCAACCAACAAACAAACCAATTCGGCAGATTCGGCATCTTTTGTTGCCTCCATTTCTCACTTTCCCTACAAGCAAAAATCATTGCACTCCACAAATCCTTCTTTAGTATGTTACGGCAAATCTCACTCTTTTACCTAAATCTACTTTCATACAATCGTGTTTGAGTACATACTACTAAGTATCTCATTCGGTTTCTGGCATATATGATTGGCTCATGTTCACTTAGGCTTTTAAATTAAGACATCAAAGTCCAATCTCACAATTGTGTTCACTCATTTTTTTTTTTTTTATATAAACATAAGTCATGGCTTACATTATAACATTTAATAACAAAATTTGGAATCATGGGAATAAAAAAAAATGATGAATTGGTAAATGTACATGAATTTCTCTAAACCTCAACTTCTATTACCACCTAGAATTCAAAAAATGTAATTTCCCTAAAACCTATGCGTCTTCGAGACTAAAACAAATTTTCTCAAATTCAAAATAATAGACTCTCAAGTCATGTGACCGACTAATCATAATTCCGTCGAACCGTGATCCAATCTTCACCGTCCATGTCCCATGTGGGTTCCACACCAATCCAGCTTAGCACTCCAATTCTCTCCTCGTGACATTCCCACCAGCTTGGACGGTCCTGATCATCCTCCTCTCCCACTGACCTCCAGAACATTTGATCCGTCACGCTTGTCGGTGAGTTCGTTACCAAACCGGTCACCAATTCCGGTTCTGTGTTCGGTTTGGTTATTAGGAACGGATGGTTTAATAATTGAGTCGCTGTCCATCTCTCCTTGGCTTCGTTTCTCAAACACTTTCCCAGAAAATCCTTTGCTTCTTCTGTAAGCGAGGAAGGCAGCTCAGGCGACTCGCCCATATACCCGACTCTATAAAGAACCGAAATCGGGTCGGCCGAATCCGCCCCAATCCACGGCGAAGACCCGGTAACCATCTCTATCACCGTACAACCCAACGCCCAAATGTCACTCTCCTTCCCTTGTCTCTCCCCACGCGCCACCTCCGGCGCCATAAACGCTGGAGTTCCTCTAACCGGTTCGGTTGGTTCCGGTTCAACCCATTTCGCGCACCCGAAATCAGCGATCTTGGCCTCTCCCTTCTCTCCGACAAGCACGTTGCTTCCCTTAATGTCGCAATGCGCGATTCCCTTTGAATTATGAATATACTCCAACCCAAGAAGTATCTGGCGCGTGTAACTCACTACCCGAGCCTCGTCCATGACACCGCCGTTTTTAGCCGCCACGTCGGTCAGCGTTCCGTACGGTGCGTACTCCATGAGAAGATTGTAAGTAGCTTCTCCGTTGTTGAAGGGCTCTCTCGTAATTTCGCAACCTCTGTATCCGATGACGTATGGAGAATTTAGGGAGGAGAGGATTTTGGCTTCACGTTGCAAAAACTCCGACTGGTAAAACTCCGCGGTTTTCACGGCGATGGTTTTGCCGGATTCTTGACACGTGGCGGCGTAAACGGTGGCGGACGAGCCACGGCCTATTGTTTTCTCTCTAGTCCAATTCATTTGGAGAAAGACTATTCTGAAACTATATAAAAAAAAAAAGAATGGTTTTTTTTTCTTTTGATTGTTGTTAATGTTTGCTTTCACTCTGTTATTTCAGAGAAGGTATATATATATAAGGGTTTTGATTTTCTCTATTTATTTATTTTTTGGTTAAGTAGATAGTGTATACTTTTGGTAACATCGAGTTTATCTACCAGCGAGAAAATAAATTGGAATAAGTAACTGTATAAGATGATGTCGTCTATACACGTGGAGTCTTTAAGAAAAAGTTGATTACCAAATGTGATCCAATTTTGATGTGATTATAACCAACAAAATGTGTAGAGAAGAGAAACTATAAGTACCAAAAAAGAAACGTGACCAAAGAGGAGTGACGTGGCAGTGAACGTATCTAACGAAAGGTTCGATAGGAAGTGACGTGACACTTGGTTAGGAATGGTAGAGTGCTTATTGGTCTTTGTACTTCTTTGAGTCTAGAACGTGGTGACGTGTCGACTTTCAGGTAGTCAAAATAACTATTTTGTTTCTGTTCCGACCGGAGTTCCGTATATGTCTCGAGCAACGTGTCGTCAGAGTTAGGAGGCTACCAGGTGTCGACAAGTGTCCAAATCTTTCTCCCTATTTCCTTTGGCTTTTTTAGGGTAAACTAGCGTATTCTATTTTTTTTTCTGGTTCTAAGCATATTCTATTTTTCTTTTAGGTTCGCAGGAGTTAGGTAGAGTACAAAAAAATGGAAAGGAGACGTACGGATATTTGGTAGACATGAAGCTTGATCGATCATGTTCATGTTCATGTTCTTCGGATTTGGAGATTTGTCGTTACATTTCTTTGTAAACATATTTGTAAAATCATACAAAACAACCAATTGCAAGCACTATACTTGTGAAAATTGGGACATATATACTGCAGACGTATAAAGTATAAGCACGGTATAATATTTTAACTTTATTTCTTGTAATTTATATAGGTTGGTAATTACTATATTCAAACTGTCAAGATTTAAAAAAAACGGATTAATTAAGAGACTATGAGTGCTTTTACGTACTTTTACCCACGGTCAGTTGGGATTTTAACTCATAACCAATCCAAACTTTCATGAGCGACATCTTAGAAAAACTATTAGTAACATTTAAGAATAAAAATGTACATCGAACCACGGGTCTTTAATTTGTTTTCCCCTTCTGATCGTGTGTAAAAGTTCATGCAGTTAAAAATACATTACTCAGAAATTTAGAAGGTTTCGTATGGTAGTCTCCGTCACCGGCCAAATGTGTATAGAAATTAAAGAAAAGAATTAGAAACATACTAGTTCAAAAGAAAAAAGAATTAGAAACATTAATTAGGTAGATTTATATTTCATTACACTTTTAATGTATGTTAAATATATATATCGTGTGGTGTAATATAAAGCAAAATAATCAATAATTTCAATAGACGTAGATTTTGTAAGAAGAAGCGACAAGATGAGTTTAGCTAAAGGAAGTATACTGTTGTGTAAAAGGATGGGGAAAACGAATTTGGTCAGACATTTACGGCTGTCCACTGCAATAAGCACATTCACAGCTCACACGCACATGTACGCTTTATTATTAACCACATGCAAAATAACTCCCACATTCACGTGTTTGTAATATTTACGTTTTTTAAAAGAAAAAATGTTGTATTATCAAAGTGTTGAGAAAGGAAAAAAAAATAGTTGAATAAAAATTGTGTAGAGAAACTAATTGTACATTGGCGAAAGTTGCATCGCATGCGTACCTGTTAACTAAATTTTTAAGAAAATACCCATGAATAACCAATTATTACGAATTAATGCATATTATTGGATGTTAAAGCAAACTATTCAAGTGACTCTGTAACTTTAAGACTAGTGAGTTTTATAGATTGGCTAGCTGAATTTGAACTGCGCATAAATCTAAGCATTTGAATATTTGTAGTCTCCATGCGAATTTTGAAATGGTGCACGTAAGTTTGCGTATATGTTTTTTTTTTTTGTTATGAGTTTACGTATATGTCCAATGGGGCTAATTAAAAATTTCAACCTACATGATAAAATATTTAATTTGATTTTAAATTATACATCATACATTTATGTATAATTTTGATCTGACCAATATGACATCGACATTGCTATGAAGCGGCAATATGCCCATTACATTACCAAAAATTAAATATTGATTTGTGCTTCTTAATTTTGTTTACAACATTCTCACATCAAAAGCTTTTCCTCTACGTATATATGCTTTTGAGGCGTGTGAGTGTAGGGATCCATAACACGTAGCATGTAAAGTTGTAAACGATGGGAGGCATCCTACTTCAAGCAACAACCTACTCAATCCGATTGTTAAATTACTTTTGCATTGTAAAAGAAAGCAAAGTAAAAGGTGAAACGGATATACAATATCTTTAATATCTGAAAATGCTTTTTCTTATATAAAAAAAGAAAAGATTGGAGAACCTTTTGAGAATATGATTTCTGGCCATTAACTTACTAGAGCAGGAAAAAGAAAAGGAAATGATATGATATATAATTCTTAATATAGCACACGTTATGAGAAATATCTTAAAAGTTCAACAGTTATTTTTAACAAATCGATACATATGCCTACCTCCTCTTTTCAACAAATTTTTAATGTTAATAGATAAAACTAACAAGATCTAACAATTTTTATCGTACTGATTTATTGTAGTGTGTAAGTGTAACTATTCATACCAGCGATTTTTCTGTCAGAATATTCAGTCTAGGACTTGAAATGATATTTCTTATAAGTACAAAGAATTTACTACATTACACATCAGTCACTGACTGCACTCAGAAAATTCAGCGTGGCAAAATTTTATTCAGTCTATATTTTCAAGGTGTGATACTGTGATCTATCAAGCCAATGACAATACGAGCCAGGGGCGGACCCAGAAACCATTTTTACTGGGTTCATAAAATTAATGATTTTTTGTTATTATAAATTAAACAAAATACAAAAACCAAAGTAAATCAGTTGCATAATAAACCTAGAAGTTATGGGTTAAAGCCCAACAAAAAAATCAAATAAATAAAAGATGCAATTAAAAAGGGACACGTTTAAGAGTGGAACTTGATTAGGGGGTCAAGATCGTTCATTTTGATCAAATCAGCTAATAAAACATAACATTTACAAAAGAAAATATAATTTATTTATATTTATCTGGTGTCATTTAAAACTACATCTCCCTGCATAGATCCGCCTCTAATACCAGCCAATGAAATCCCAGATGATTATTTCATATTATTACAGTGATAAAGTATGGAGAGAATCATTAATTTAAAAAGGTGCTGCCTTCGAGAAATTGAAAAAAAGCCAATAGAACCAATAAAAAATATATTCAAATTGTAAAGTGTCAATAAAGTTACAATTATACACTCACAAATCACACTATTCATTTGGTCATGGTTTAGTAGTTACCAAGCAATATCAATTCTATAATTCACACTACTGTAAATAAAAATAAAGAGTATTATCACCTTAATTGAGTAGAAGTTATTCAATTTTCATTTTTGAGGTTCAAAAGAAATACGAGGACTAGAAACTAATTATATTTAGAAACATAATTTGATGCGTGGCTTATAAGTTACTATCAATCTAAGTGGGTTCTCCAACAACAGGCGATTCATGCACTTGTGTTGTTTTATGCTTATATTTAATTACATCACATAACCTAATATTATTAAAATGTAATTTCCCAGAGGAAAAACACGGTCTATTCAATCACGTTTAATACGTTTCTGGTTTTTTTCTTCTTCTAAATTTAAAGTCGGTAATGCTTTTTTATTTTTAACATTTGCATCTCGTTACAACAAATTATCTTGCTGTGCTCTCACTGTCTTACAGTTGTATATCTCATGTTAAGTACTTTTTTGATATTTTCACTAGTTAATCCCGAGTAAATACCAGTTAACTCCACATAAACAGACTTAGTTTTGGATGCGTAGGATATCAAATCGTGGTTTTCGCCACCGATCTATAATAAAATCAAAACATGTACCGGTTGAATTAATGTTTATTAATATATTGATGAGAAAAAGGTTAGTTGCCAAAGAATGGTGTAAATTCATATCAAATCAATCTCCCTCTTCAAATGACAGTCGACAAAACCTCGAGGCAGAATATGGCAAGTTTGTTTGAACGTGTATGGAAGGTGATTGCCCCGGAAAGAGTCAGAGTTTTTCTCTGGCAAGTAACAAATAAGATGATCATGACCAATACTGAAAGACAGAGGCGACATCTATGTGCTTCAGGAATATGTGAAGTTTGTAAAGGGGGAGATGAAACTATAATTCATGTATTAAGAGATTGTCCAGCCATGTCGGGGATTTGGCTTCGCATCGTCCCTCGGAATAAAAGAAATGTCTTCTTTGGACAGACGCTCATGGAATGGATCTACACGAACCTCGGCGATACTCAGATACGAGATGGAACTTCTTGGAGCACAATGTTCGGAATGGGATGCTGGTGGGGGTGGAAATGGCGTTGTGGTAATGTTTTTGGTGTGACTGGTAAATGCAGAGATCGAGTAAACTTTATTAAAAATGTGTCCAGAGAAGTCACGCTGGCGCATATGCTCATACCGAGACGAACTGTCGTGCGTGAGGTACAACATATTTCGTGGTCTCCTCCTCCGGAGGGTTGGGTTCGTTTGAACACAGACGGGGCTTCAAGAGGAAACCCGGGTTTAGCAACAGCGGGTGGTGTCCTACGGGATGCAAATGGAGAGTGGATTGGTGGATTCTGTTTTAACATTGGTATGTGTTCGGCGACTCTTGCAGAGCTCTGGGGGGTCTATTTCGGACTCAGCATTGCTTGGGAGAAGCGTATTCCCCAATTGGACCTACAGGTAGATTCAGCATCGGTTGTTGGTTTCCTTACGACAGGGATTAGTGACACCCACCCCCTGGCGTTCCTAGCACGGATGTGCTATGGCTTCATTGTGAAGGACTGGACAGTCCGTATTTCCCATACGTATAGAGAGGCAAACCGTCTAGCCGATGGTCTTGCCGACTATGCTTTCTCTCAACCCTTAGGAGTTTGTTTATTTGATTCTTGTCCTACTTTTGTCGCTGATGTTTTCGAAGAAGACTACCGAGGGACTGCGTACCCGAGGAGTGTTCCTATGTAATCTGATATTTTCTAATAAAGCGGGAGACTAACGCTCCTCATTCCAACCAAAAAAAAATCTCCCTCTTCAAATAATAACGTGTATCATGTGGATGTATAGTTTATAATATAAAATTGTTGCTGGCGAGACCTCGAGAAAACGATCGAGTAACTCCATCAGTAAACCTTATAAAAGTTCTTAAATTTTTTTTTTTTGGTTTTCTTTTTTTTAAACAAAAAAATAAAAAATCGACGAATAGAATCTTGCCACGCGTCTAAATAATATTAGGGACGTCTCTTAGATATCAAATTTTTAGAGGCGGTAGAGTATTTGTAAGTGGGACCCGCGATTAAAAAATTATTATTTTTTAAGAGGCTGCCCTTTACGCGCTGATGGAGCTGGTCTAACAAAGTTTCGTCGGTTCTACTTGTTTAATAATAATAATTATTATATGTGGTTCAAGTGATGAAGTAATGTCCTACCCAAAAAAAAAAAAAAGTGATGACGTAATGCATCTCTGCAGTTCTTAGATTTCTTTCTTGATACAGAGATTGAAATCATCATACCGTATTCTATTTAAACCTGTGCCTTTTGTGTGGTTGTCAACGCAAAAAACAGCTGATAGATAATACATAGATCATTAAAGAAAATAAGAAACATGTTGATTATTTTTTTATGAGTAGATCATAAACACAAACAATCAAGAGCTTATGCATATTTTTCTAAACGAACTCACAACCTTGATATTTCAGAATTCAGAGACTAGGAGCCTAGAACTAACAAATGCTCCGTAAGTACATAAAGGGCCCGCTGGGTGGGTTGGTAATGAATCAATGGACCATACGACCAGACTAAGACTAACATCATTTTATTGGCGACAAAGCCAGCAAAACGGATCTTTGGAGTTATTGAAAAGGAAATATATACGTAAAAACAAACAATCTTCGAGCCCCAAGAAAAACAGGAGAGGCGAGAGAGAGATAGAGAGTACAATGTATTAATATTACTCTGCCTTGGAGATTGGTGGCACAGCGAGTTTGGTCTCCAGCATAAACGAGAGATCATGCATCTGTGACATCAGCTCCTCCGCAACATCACTCTTCGACTTGCGGGATATTGTTGTTGTGCCTACGAGATCAAGTGTTTGATCCTTACCATCAAGACCACTCGTTCTGAAAACAAAAGAGCGTAACATGTTATTTACATCTCAAGCTTCTTGTTAATATGAAACCAATATTGCGAACAGAGATTAGAGAAGAAGAAGTTTAGGAGAAAATAAGAAACCTGTCTAAGGTCGAGGTTCTAGAAGGCATGGCTTTGACTTCCTCTGAGTTCGTTTGGCCTCCTATACTTTCTGAAAAGAAGTCAGAATCAAGGTCTCTGTGATGGTTATTTTTCCCAAACAAGTTCATTTCCAGATTCTGCTCAGCAGATGGATTCACATGGTACGTGGGAGGTTGCACAGGTGTTTGCGAAACGGTCGAGGATGTGAAACTATCCCAAGTTCCAAAAATATCATTTTCTTGACCTTTGGCTATGTCATTAATCACGGTTGTGCCAGTATTCTGCTTCTCATCTTTGCTCTGTTCTTTAATATCGTTCTTAACATGCGGCAGCCCATCAAATATCTCCTCTTGGGAACTTTCCATGGTTCGCGAAAGCAGAGTACTAGGAGTCTTGGAATTAACTGAGCTTGCAAAATCATCCCAGTCATCGTCATCATCATTATCATCCGTAGGTGGCTTCTCAATGGCTTTCTTTTCACTAGTTTGCCATAGATCCTCTCCAATCCAATCAATATCCATGGCTGAACTTCCACTGCCGCCCACAACTTGTCCCTCGTTCTTATCATCGACAGCCGGGTCGTTGTTTTGAGTCTTGCCAGTGACATTACCAAAGAAATCATCTTGCAGCCAATCACCAGGTTTGGAAGCATAAGCAATTGAAGAATCGGCTGGTTTTTCATAGAGTAAATCTTTTCCAGAACCAAAGACAGAATCCATATGAGCAGCCAAATCAACCGGAGAACTTACAAACGGATCGCCACTAATCTTTTCCTGGGAAACCGATTGAAAGTCAGAATCCCAATCAGAAGAAGAGGCAACAACCTTGTCATCAAAAGACTTGAGGCCATCATTTGATGATGGTGCTCCCTCAAACAAACCAAAATTTACATCCTCTTTAGAGGAACTGTTTCTCTGACCATCTTTACCCTCGAACAAACCGAGATTACCACCCTCTTTCGAAGCACTATTTCCCTGAGCATCTTTACCCTCAAACAAACCAAAACTCTCATTGTCTTTCGACGAACTATTTCTCTGAGCATCTTTCCCCTCAAAGAAACCAAAACTCTCATCCTCTTTAGAAGAACTAGTTCTCTGAGCATCCTTACCATCAAACAGACTAAGGTTTTCATCCTCCTTGAAAGAGTGCCGAGCATCTTTTCCCTCAAAGAACCCAAAGTTTCCCTGCTCTGCTAAAGAGACACTATCCTGCGCATCTCGTCCCGCAAACAAACTAAGATTCTCATGTTCTCCAGATGAAATATTCTTCTGGGCATCTTTTCCAATAAACAAACCAACATTCTCATTCTGCTGTGATTTAACAACTCTCTGACTCTTTACACTATCGAATAAGCTAAGACTACGTGGATCGTTGAAATCATCGTCCTCCGGTTTACTCTCAGCCGGATCCACTTTGGAAAGATCTCCTCTTCCTTCAACGAAATAATCATCAATACTAATTCCTCCTAGATTTAGGCTGTTTCTATTTCGCAGTGATCGTCCATCATCAGCCCCATTGTTCAAAGTCTTTTCTTCTCTTGCAGACCATTGTACTTCCAGATCAAGAAACTTGGACAAAGCAATTCCTTTTACGACGGGTGCCTTAGCTCCTCTGCTTGATCCATTCGTTTCCTTTAGTGGCTCTACCATTTCCTGCAGATGAAGTCGTTTCATAAAGTCCGCATCTTTCAATAACACAACACAATCATATTCTACATCTGACTACTAATTTTTAAGTACCAAAAATCGTTTCCAGAAAAGCAATGAAATTTGATTTTCTCGGCAATGCACAACCAACAGAAATGAAACTATTTCTCAGCAAAACTCGGAAACGAATTAAAAAAAAGAAAAAAAAAAAAGGTATGAGTGACGAGTTTTAATGTTTTACCGATCCATCCAGATTAAGAGAGGTGAGAAACCATTTGTAAGCAGAAGTGGATGTAAACTTGATTGGATCAGGAGGATTATCGCTCGTCCGTTGCTGGTTGCCGCAGAAAACGCAGATCAGAGAGTCGATCCCTCGCAGAAGCTTTCCTTTACAGTTTCGGCAACGGAGATAAGGAGCCGAAGCATCGAGTTCTGAGATTGCCTCCGGAGCAGTGGGAAGGCTGGGGAAAGAGGAGTCCGAGTAATCACCGACGGGATCGAAAGAGGAGAGCTTGGCCTCCTTTCGAAGCGAGACCTTAAGTTGGTTTATCAGATCCAACGAGATCTCCGTCGCCATTTCTTCCTAAGGAATCCTAGGGCTTGGAGATTGAAGATTCCGAGTCTATTTCTAATGTGTCAACAATCGAAAGGGATGATTTGAACAAAATGAATTTGAAGAGACCTGCCATTGCCATGTAAGGGAGGCACTCCCCCACAATCGAACCGGTATCGGTTTTATCAGATCCGTCATAAACCCGAATTGGTTATTAATTTTTTTAAAGAAAAAAGAAAAAGGACATTCCAATCAATTTCATTAATTGAAATTTATACGCATTTTTGATGCTTCATCAACTAACTTTACGGCTAAATTGCCACTTCGCCATGTGCCCTATATAATTATTAACTGCCGATGAAATTGAGAGAGCAAAAGAGTCAAAGACCATTGTCAAAATCGCCAGATTTTCTTCTACATGAGCGTCTCAGTCACCTAAAATTCCACCGGAATTTCTAATCTTTCCTAAGACCCAGATCGACGGATCTCGTGTTTAATGGCGAGTCACGCGGCGGCGTTGAAGGTTGGGCTAGCCTTGCTGGGGCTGAGCATGGCGGCTTACATACTTGGTCCGCCTCTCTACTGGCATCTCACTGAGGCTTTGGCCGCCGTTAGCCACTCCTCCGCCGTTGTTTCCGCCTCCTCTTGTCCTCCCTGCGCCTGTGATTGCTCTTCCCAGCCTCTTCTCATGATCCCCAAAGGTGAACAGAAGTTGCAATTTTTACTAGTAATGTTGCGTTACAAAATTCCCTGCCGGTGATTAGATCTATGGGGAAAGTTTACTCATTTTTGGAGAGGAGTTGTAGGAATTTAGTAACTTTTTGTGTGTGCATCGAAGCTGGTTTCGGTTTCCTTATATCAGAAGTCGGCATTGTAGCGTTGGAAGTGATGATTAGTATCCGAAAAGTTTTGGTTTCTTCTGGAGTTGCTTGAGTTTGAGTCTATGAACATATCTATCGACAATACACCTACTTAAATTGTGCAGCTTTACTTGTGTCGATAAGCTCTCCATCGTAGAAGATTTCCTCAGCTCTCTACAGTGTTACTTCTCCTTTTGTTTTGAGTTGAAAAGCAGCATTAATGGTTCAGGTTATGATCTGTGAACTTCTTGGATTGTGGGAGTTGAGTTTTGCTGGATACTCTTCTGGTCATAGCAAAAGTGTACGCATTGCCTTTTGTTTTGATAACCCCATCTGGTTGATACAAGTTGTTTATTGAGAGCAAAGGAGTTCAAAGTTTCGGTTGAATTTTACCGTCTATAATGCGTCTTGCTCATTTATATATTAACAGATTCCTCAAGTGTTTCTCGATAAAACGAGTTACAAACTCTTCTAGCGTTTTATGACAACCAAATGATTGATCCTTTGTTTAATATGTTTTCTTTCTTATTGCAGGACTCAGCAATGCTTCTTTTGCCGGTGAGTTGGTTGTGAAAGGCTTCTCTTGAAACTGTTGTCAGTTTAAGAGTCTTTAAAGTTTGGTAATCGAGTCTTACTATGAAACGTCTTTCTTTGACGTGCAGATTGCGCAAAGCATGATCCAGAGGTGAACGAAGACACAGAGAAGAACTATGCAGAACTTCTAACGGAGGAGCTGAAGCTGCGTGAAGCAGAATCTTTAGAGAAACACAAACGAGCAGATATGGGGCTGTTAGAGGCCAAGAAGGTGACTTCATCATACCAAAAGGAAGCAGATAAGTGCAACTCGGGTATGGAAACATGCGAAGAAGCTCGGGAAAAAGCGGAATTAGCACTCGCCGAGCAGAAGAAGCTAACATCTATGTGGGAAGAGAGAGCTCGTCAAAAAGGATGGAGAGAAGGAACCGCCAAGTCAAATGCTAAAACCAAAACCATTGTCCAAGTTGCTTAGGAAACTCTAGGATTCAGCAAAAGGGATCTCTTAGTTCCAAAACAACTCGTGTAACTGTGAATTGGATTTAATTGCAAAATAGATGCTCATATATATAACCTAGACTAAACTTTGGGTTACAAAAATAGAAACTCAGTATCAGATGCAGAAAATGCAGAGTTCATCTCAACGATAGCTTCAGAGACTTAACTTTCTTGCAGACTTGCATAAGACAAGTTTAGTCTATATATATCGACTATTTTAACAATCTCAAATGTTATATGGGCTCGTCATCATCAATTCATCATATTCCGCGTCTGTATGGCCTAATCATGACTGGCGTGGCATATAAATTTCCACGTCATCGCTTACTCAGTCGGTTTAGGTCGAGATCATGTTATTAATATCCGGTTCAGTTTTGGACTGAATGGGCCAGAGACTTCTTATATCCCCAAATCCAATGATTTGGTCCAATGCTATAAGTCGGCAACATACCATAAACAGAAAAAAGAAAAAAAAATAGTATTAAATCAGCCGTAAACTATGAAAACAAACAATTTAATTCACAATATAACCACCACGAACGGTTCAATATATGACATGATGAGATGTTGTGAATTTTGCATCTGTAGTCCTTTTTTTAATCAAACATGAGATCTATTATCTATCGACCACTAGACCAAGGTCGTTTTCACTAGTAAAAGTTATTTAAATCGTAGGTTATATTTTATTATTGATAATAATGACTTTGAATTTTAGTCTTTGGAGACAAAGAAGGAAGAATTGTCCGGTCTCATTTGTAAAAGGTCAACAGAAAAATGTAACTTTATAAGTAACTTTGTCTCTTGTATTTCATATTCCTTGACTATGATATTCACACAAAATCATGTCGCTATTCAAAGCTTCATCATTCAGCATCCGAAAACTTTCACCTTAAAGCTTTACTATACTCACGCGTAAGTAGCAAATTCTGATCTGTTTAAAGATTATAGAAAAAAAAATGTTTTACTTCTCACATGTAGTACATAATAAGAAAACCGATCAATACAAAAGTTTTCCCCTTTAAAAAAACAAACAAAAGTTTTCTTTAGTTTTTCGCCAAAATACCCCAAACAAAACACGGATAAGGGTTTCCCTTTTAAGTCATTTCTTGAGTGAAAAGATGTTTGGATGAATTGTTTTTTTTTTAGATCATCAAAGTTCAATTGTTTATTATGGATCAATTTTTCAAAAGTTGGGATTTAATCCATGCAAATGGTAAATTTATAGTGTATATATATTTATTGGGATCCCTATAATTTATACGTGCGTGTGTGTGTGTGAACTCCCTACATTTATGACTAGATTTTTTTCCTCTGAGTTGAATTTCAAATCGTTGCATCTATAATCAATACCCACTTTTAAACCGGCCATTTTTAGGTGGGATGTGGGGTTCACCGTTCACCTTTGTATTTTTATCATATTCTCTCCATTGCAAATTACTGACAATTCCACAAATATTTGTCCTCCTTTAACAAAAATAAATTGTAAATTTATATTTATTTATAGTCTTAGTTTCTAAAATAACTAATCAAAATTCTATCTAACTGTATGCTTGGTTACATCTTAAAAGAAACTATAGTTATCAAAAACGCTTTAATATGCCAATAATACAGTATGTCAGTTGGTACTAGTGTTGTTGCTATGTCACATTTCAATTTTACCATGGTAGAATGCTTGTGAGATAAAAATAGTAAAATGCATGTAACTGCAAAAGATAAAAACAGATAAACTTCAATAAGATATAGTTTCTAGTCACAAAATATATTTACTTAAATGGCACCCAAAACTTGTGTAAATATACAAATTTATGTTGACAAAGAAGAAACTTTATGAAGTGGACCATATATGTCTTCACCTAATCCCTAAATAAAATGCAAATATATACACGCCCTTAACAACACATATGGAAGTTTGTGCATCACAACTTATTATTTTTCATAATCATACTCTGTCTCTCTCTCAAAACAAAAAGAAACATTCCTCAAGAAAAATAAAAAAAACTTCTTGTTTTCCCTTATTAAAAATAAAATATGAATCCTGGTCGTCTTCTTTGTCTCATTGGCTTTCTCTTCCTCGTTGTTTTATCGAAAGCTTCAAGAATTCACATCGAAAGACGACGCTTCTCCTCCGAACCTTTATCTAGCCAAGAAAGAGGGTTTCTCCCTTCTCAACCCACCCTGCCGGTCGTCGGCGCCGCCGGTGACATCTCACCGGAGAAACGGAAGGTCAACACGGGATCAAATCCTTTGCACAACAAGCGATGAGGAAAGTTAAAGTCAGATAATATGTTTCCCTAAACACACACTCTCTCTCTACGTCTCTATTTGTTTTCTTAACCACAGAGATATATATCACATATGTATAATTGTATATGTATATCTACTACACATATATGTAAAATTTATCCAATCTTTCTCTCTTTTTTTGTTTCTTTCATTCTCTTCTCAATACTCTACTCAGATATATTAGAGCGTTAATCAATCAAATATTGTACATACCGTATTTATATTCAGTCGAAGAACAAATGTACGTAAAATAAAATAAAACAAAATGTAATGGTTTTTTAATTCCGTCGGGTTTGGCCAAAAACGTAATTATTCGATACTCTTCTCAAGTTTAGTGTTGACCTACGAAAAATAATCCAACTTTGACTCCTGACGACGCCGTTTCGTCTGCGTCAAGGCATTAGGCATGAGTCTTCTTTTTTTTTTTTTTTTTTCTCCGACGGAGTATGAATAAAAGAAGAGATACGAAACACGAGTTCTGGGAAACTCTCGCGGTTGTTCAGCGAATTAAGACTGAATCACAGATCTTCGATTCTAACATCCGACTGCGAAACGGCGAGAAAGATCACTGTGAGGATCTTCGATTACATGCGAATGGTGGATTCTGGTGTGAGATCACTGTTTATGCGTTGACGATTGTGGTCGAAGGATTATGCAGAAGAGGAGAGAGTTGGTAGATGAGATCTCTCGTAAAGGAATCAAACCCGAAGCTTACACTTACAACACCATTATCAACGCTTACATCAAACAGAGAAACTTCTCTGGGTGTAGAAAAGATTCTGACGGAGATGAATAAGAAGAAAGTGGCTTATAACGCAGCTACGTATACGATTCTGATTGAACTAGAGACGAACAACGGAGAAACTGTTGGATGCGGAGAAACTGTTCGACGAAATGCGTGAGAGAGGAATAGAAGCAGACATACATGTGTATACTTTTCTCATTTGTTGGAATTGCAAAAAAGGGTATCAGAAGAGCGTTTTTGTTGTTTGATGAATTGACAGAGAAGGGGCACTTATCGATGGGGTATGTCGGTTCGAGGAAATGAGTGCGCTGAGATATTGGTTAAAGAGATACAGAGCCATGGAGTTAACATCACTCAAGTAATATTCAATACTTTGATTAATGGGTACTTCAGAAAAGGGAGGATCGATGATGCATTGAGGATTTATGATGTGATGGATAAGAAGGGGTTTCAAGCTGATGTTTTTAGTTATAACACGATTGCTACTCGTTTGAGTAAATCGAAACGATATGATGAGGCAAAGCAGTGGTTGTTCAGGATGATAGCGTGAAGCTTAACACGGTTAGTGTCTATATCTACTGCAAATAAAGGAACTTTAAGGTGGCAAAGAAGCTATTTGAAGTGATTGGTGGACATCAAGGGTTTGACGAGATGGGTTTGAAAAGGGTTTGGTCCAAAACGTTGTAACGTATACCGCTATGATCTCGGGTTTGTTCAAGGCTGGAAAATCAAACGAAGCATTTGGATTGTACGGAGAAATGAAAAAGAAAGGGTGCAAGAATAGATAACAGGGTTTATACTGCACTTGTTGGAAGTTTACATTTAGCTCGGATTTAAAGTGTAGCATAAGGCGTCACACTGAAATCTGTTTGAGCTGGTCAGAAGATATGGTTGATGGTTTGTTATTTGAATCAGAACCGTTGTACTTTGGGACTATGGAGAATTTGCTGTCCATGTGAATCAATCAATGGCCACTGATCTCGCCTTGGTAAGAAAGTAAAGTTGACCTCTTTTCTTCAACCTCTGGTTAAAAGTCAAAAGAGTTTCTCTACAAGAAAGTGGACAACATCCAGTCTTCTTCTCTCTTCAACCTTGATCTCCAAGGCTGGGAAATCGTTTTTTAATCCTCCATTTATTCATTTCAAGTTCAAAAAAAAAAAAATTCCTCCATTTATTTTTCATAAAATAATCATTATATGATTAGTTTACTCGACCAGAGAGGATAATAATCATATTAAGATATATGTATAAATAGCGGCGCTAAGAGAGCAATCAACCGCAACAACAAGGGAAAATGAGTTTTCTTGCAGGGAGACTCGCGGGAAAAGAAGCTGCCTACTTTTTCCAGGAATCCAAACACGCCGTTAATCGAATCGCAGAGAAATCTCCGGCCACCGGCAAGAAGCTTCCTTCTTCTCCGGCGGATCCACCGGATATTCAACCCGATGTTCTTCCAGAGATTCTACGCCATTCGCTTCCTCCTAAAATCTATGGTCCTCCTCCTGACCCTTCGTCCCTCTCCCAGTTCTCCAAATGGACTCTTCCATCTGATCCGAACGCAGCCGTTTCTATTTCCCCTGACGTCTTGAATCCTCTCAGAGGTTACGTGTCTCTGCCTCAGGTCACGTTCGGCCGCAGAAGGTCCAAAACTTTATCGAAATTAGGGTTTCATATGAGTATTTCAAAAGATTGATATTGATTTGTTGATAATTTGGGTTGGTTTTATTGCAGATGGGATATACCAAAATCTGAGAATTCGGTTTTGGCGTCAACAGCTAATGAATTGAGGAGAGACAGATACGGCACTCCTGTAAATCCTGAAAAATTGAAAGCTGCTGGTGAAGGGCTTCAACATAGTATGTTCACTTCTCTTCTTTGTTTACCTGGAAGTCAATCTTTGTGAACTAGGATTCATGGACACTGGAGAGTTGTTCTGTTTGTACTTCCTTGCTTTCGCGTTCAACTGAACACTTATTCATATATACACCTTACAGTTTGGATCGCAATAGAAACATTAGTACTATATGCTTTCCCAAGCTTGTCTGCTATACCCTGTTAGGACTCCAGTGGTAGTGATTCTAATGGGGTTCCAGCTTACTTGAAAGAACCTATTTTAATTTATTTTGTTATGAGTATTATAATTTAACCAGTGGCTAGGGTTAATGAGTATAGTGTTAACGAGTACTTTCTGGGTGTTTGACTGCGATGAGAAAATTATCTAAGCATTCACTTTCAGAAAGCTATGGTAGATTCTATGACGTGCTTGTTTATAGTTACAAATTAGGCTTTTAGAGAACGAAGCCTTGGTGTTTGAGGTGTATACACGAAAGTAGACTGTCACCAAAAATTAAATAAGATGAGATTGTCTTTTGTTCTTGTTCTTTTGTAAGCCTCTAGTGTTCGCAAAGTTTGCCTAACCTTGGTCCCTCTGATATTCTGGTTTCTGCAGTTGGAAAAGCATTTGCAGCCGCTACTGTTATCGTCTTTGGCTCAGCCACGTTGGTTTTTGGAACGGCAGCCTCGAAGCTTGACATGCGTAATGTAAGATTGCAAATGTTTCTTTGTTTCATAGATAAACCTTTGAGATCAACACTTGTAAGCTCGCTTGACTGATCCTGAATGTTACCACTTCCTTTCTGGTAGGCTGATGACATAAGAACGAAAGGCAAAGATCTTTTTCAGCCAAATATGGAGGCAATGAAGGAAAAAGTAGAGCCCCTAAGAACTTGGGTAATGTTAAGAAAGTTGCTTGCATCTTAAGCCTTCTCAACAGAATTGGGTAATAATCATTAAATATTAACCCAAAAGACAATAATTTCAGGCGGAAAGCATGTCCAAGAAGTGGCATATTGAGAGTAACGGAGGCAGTATCAAGGAGAAACCGTTCGTGAAGGAGCTTTCGAGAATTATGGGACCCAAATCTTAAAAGGCTGAAACTTTGGACAAACGTGTTATTATGTGTGTATTGTAAGATGGAATAAGATCTTAGTTAGAATGTCAGAATGTGTGATGTAAGATTGTAACAAGTTTCAAATGTTTGCTACAAAATTGATGTATCGAGTGATTAAGTTTTGTATAAATAAAGTTTTTTTTAAAAAAAGTTATTTTCAGCGTTTCTCTTCGAGTCGGATCCACCAGATCGGGCCTATTAGATAGACAAATTAAAAAGCTATAGCTGAAAGTTGTGAACGTTAAAATAAGTAGGGGTTGTTTATGTAATAAGTAAATTCAAGTGGGGGTCTCGTGTATTTACAACATAGGTCTGTTTTTGGGCGGAGAAGGTAAAGGATGAGTAATCAAAGGAAGAGACGAAACGGAGAAAGAGAAGAAGATGACGAGGAGGATGCGGAAGGTATTGGCGAGTGGGAGAGAGCTTACGTCGACGACAGATCCTGGGAGGCGTTGGAAGAGGATGAGTCTGGACTGTTACAGCCCATTGACAACGGTGCCATTTACCATGCTCAGTATCGCCGCCGCCTCCGCATGCTCTCCGCCGCCGCCGCTGGTACTCGCATCCAAAAGGGCCTTATTCGCTACCTCTACATCGTCATTGACTTCTCTAAGGTAAAAATTTCACTCTAAGGTCTGCGGAATTGAGTTGCTGATTATGTGAATTCCACCTGTAATGCCGTTTCCTAATTGAGCATACGTCTGGAACTTATATAGAAGAGAAACCTCTGTTTCTACTTCTGCAATCTTCGTCTGAGTTTAGGAGATCTCTGCTCTTTCGTCTTCTTAACAGCGTCTATAGTTAGTTGGCTCTGTGTTGTTAGTAATGGTAATCTCACTCTAAGTGGGGCTTTTTTTGTTAGAGCAACATTGTGGTTTGGATTCAGATTCCAGGATGCTTGCGTTATCCCATGGGTTAAAGACTTTTCATCAGTTCCGTAATATGCAATGTCTTACACTTGGTATGTTTTTCGCTTTTTGTGTCTAGTCAGCTGCGGAAACGGATTTCAGACCAAGCCGGATGGCCATAATGGCAAAACATGTTGAAGCTTTCATCAGAGAGTTCTTTGACCAGAACCCTCTGAGTCAAATCGGCTTGGTTACTATAAAAAATGGGATTGCGCATACCCTAACAGAGCTTGGAGGTAGTCCTGAGTCACACATACAAGCGTTGATGGGAAAGCTTGAATCCGCAGGTGACTCCTCTTTGCAGAACGCCCTGGAACTTGTACACGAGCATCTTAACCAGATTCCATCTTATGGTCATCGCGAGGTTCTGATACTCTATTCAGCTCTAAACTCCTTCGATCCCGGAGACATCATCGAGACCATTCAGAAATGCAAGAAATCCAAATTAAGATGTTCAGTAATTGGACTTTCCGCAGAAATGTTCATATGCAAACACCTATGCCAAGAAACCGGCGGATTGTATTCCGTTGCAGTAGATGAGGTGAGTTTAGTTGCCTTCTACTTCAACTTTGAAAGAACAAGTTTCGCTTATACTATGTGTCTTATCTTCTTATCACGCAGGTGCATCTAAAGGGTCTTCTGCTTGAACATGCGCCTCCACCACCGGCAATAGCAGAATTTGCAATTTCTAATCTGATCAAGATGGGTTTCCCACAACGAGCTGCTGAGGGTTCGATGGCAATCTGTTCGTGTCATAAGGAAGTTAAGATCGGAGCTGGTTACACGTGCCCGAGATGCAAAGCTCGTGTATGTGAGCTCCCTACGGAATGTACCATCTGTGGCCTGACACTTGTTTCGTCGCCACATCTTGCTAGATCATACCATCATCTCTTCCCAATTGCTCCATTTGATGAGGTTCCTACTCTTACAAGTTCGAATGATCCTCGGAGAAAATTAGGAAAGACGTGTTTTGGTTGCCAACAGAGCCTACTTGGTGCAGGTAAATAATAAAACGCCTGTTTCTTAGTACAGTTGGTTTATAATCATCGATCTACTAGAGATCCTTAATTTAAACTTAAGACACAGGTTTAGTTAACCCTTGTTAAGGTATGCTGATTCATTGTGTCTCGCACTTGCCCATGTCCCATCTCCTCATTTAAGCTTGAATACAAAGTGCTCATTGGTGCTTTTTGTGTTGTGCAGGGAACAAGCCCGGGTCATGCGTAACATGTCGTAAATGCAAGCACTATTTCTGTCTGGACTGCGACATATACATCCACGAGAGCTTACACAACTGTCCTGGCTGCGAGAGCATTCACCGTCCCAAATCAGTTTCCTTGATGGAAGAATGAGAGAATGTGTTCACACTCGCACAATTTTTCAAACACTAATTCTCTTTGTGGAATAAAGGTTACAGATAATTAGTGGAAGACTCGCACAATTTTTCAAATCAACCTATATGACTTACCTTTACCATTATTTTATAGGTTTGTAGCAGCAACATGAGAATACTGTATGTACTAAAGACAGATATCGAGATACAATTGATCCATAACGGCTGAGATATTATCTGTTGTCAACAAAAAAAAAACTATTTTATCTTAAATTCTTGGCAGAATATTTAGAGCTACGTAGCTTAAGCAGTTACAAAGATAAAATGCATGATGATATACCGCATGGAGAAGTTTTGGCGCCTGTGGATGATCTCGTGAACCATGAGTCTGACAAAGTGCTAAATTCTACTTTTGCACTCTCCTCATTGTCTTAATCACATCTCTTTCCTCAAAATCTTTCTCATCGCTACAGGGATCAGTCCGAGCTTCAACTGAATCCACCTCCCACTGAAATTGGCTTTACCTTCTCGGATCATGATTTGGACTTGACTAGCTGATGGGACTTTTCTTGAGATGGAAGCAGATTTGATGTATGAACCCTGTTTTTTTTTGTAGTATTATTTTTCTGATCGACATTTAAATTATTCCTATCAAGTCACTCATTAACCGTAGAAATAAAAGACCTGTCTCGAATAACGAACAAAGATCTTTTGCCAAAATTTGTATAGCTCTTCAAAATACTGTAGAGGGTAAATAACTATACAACTTCTGTCAGGAATATGAACTGAACCTAAGCTGTTCTTGGTTCCTAAAGAAGGCCTGATGCAGAGGAGCCAGATATTTTGGTTCTTGTATTGTCGTTTCATGAATTTGTATGTTTCATGGACCAATTATCAGACGCGCCGTGGCTGCTTCTGTTTCTATCTCACCTATTCAACATTTTATCACATCGTGTTCTTTCAATACAAAAAGCAAGAGTCTGAGGGGTGGGTCCTCAAATCACTAATGTTATACACACACAATTACAAATCACAGAGTAAATCCTTAGTTGTAATAACACTTGCATAAATGACAAAAGTTGTCTATTATGTCTATAAGACTTTGCGTTAAAGATGTATAATTCTGTCAAGCAATCCACGTCCAAAGTTATCTCCTTTGAAACTTCAAACCAAGAAATCGAAGGTTGTATTGGTTGACTCACTGGTCCAGAAGACTCTCGTTTTCATTACTTTTTCTGTCGGCAACTGGAACTTATTAACAGAGATAAACTTCATACAGAGGACTACAGTTTGGGCTAAAACCTATGTACATGGTAATTATAAGCGTACTCTCAAGTAGAGAGTATGAACCTAACCTGAAGTCAGGTGGTTCGACACTTGTTTCATTGCCACATCTTGCATGATCATACCATCATCTCTTCCCAATAGCTCCATTTGATGAGGTTCCTACTCTTTCAAGTCTCAATGATCCACGGAGAAAACTGGCAAAGAGTTGTCCTGGTTGCCAACAGAGCCTACTTGGTGCAGGTAAAAAAGCATGTGTGTTGGAACATCCGTTAAATACTCTTCATAAATGTTTTCTTAGTAAAACTGGTTAATTAGACTTGTAGTTTAAATTTGGACAGACTAAGTTGCACCTTGTTGAGTATAAAAAGACTCAATCTTGCCTTTGTCTTCTCGCAATGAAAAACCCCGGGACATCCGTAACCTGTCGTAAATGCGGGCATTATTTTTGTCTAGACTGCGACATATATAGCCACGACAGCTCACTCAATTGTACTGGCTACGAGAACATTCACCGTCCAAAATCGGTTTCCTTGATGGAAGAATGAGAGAATGTGTTCACACTGATAAATAACGGAAGACTTGCACAACTTTCAAGTCAAACAAATACTCCTACTACATATAGTGGGGAACTTGCATAATTTCCAAGTCAAGTAATGTGACTTGACTCTTATCAATTATCATCCTTATATATTATATAATTGTTAGAACTGAAAAACCAAATCACAGATACCAATTCTTCTACGCATATGTTTCTTTGTTTAAGGTGTTTTCTTCAAGATGATGAACTCGCCTTTGGCCGTTTTCTTCATCACTTGTTTCTTCTGTTGCGTCTTCGTGACCAGCGTTTCAGTTTCCGAACTAGCATTTCCTCCTCCTCGCGACCAAGTTGAGATTCTTTTAGCTTTCAAGAATGAGTTTCCATCCCGCAATTGCGATCGCAATTTGGCCGATGGGGTCTTGCCATCCCCTAGTGCAAATATGAGCTCTTGGACCAAAGACGCTAACTCCTTTGATGGGGTTTTGTTTGATGAAGAAACCGGTGCCGTGACAGAGCTCCACCTTCGTGGTGCATGTATCAATGGCACCATCGAGGCTAATAGTAGCCTCTTCAGATTCCAACACCTCAGGTACCTCTCTCTCTCAATGAACCACTTTGACTCGTCCTCATTCCAACTTGGAATCATTGGATCTTAGCCAAAATGGTTTTATCGGACAAGTACCATCCTCGATCAGTAACCTAAGCCGCTTAAACACCTTAGACCTTTCATATAACAAGTTCACCGGTCGTTTTCCCAATCTACAGAATTTAACCCTTGTTACTTATATAGACCTTTCTAGTAATGACTTCTCTGAAGCCATTCCTTCTTATCTGTTCACCATGCCTTTCCTATGGTATCTTAGTCTGCGCCAAAACCATCTTAGAGACCCTCTTGAGAATATTAATTCTTCTGCAACCTCTAAGCTTGAACATTTAGACATGGCCAATAACATGTTCAGTTGTCGAATCCTAGAACCTATCTCAAAGTTAGCCAAACTCACAGAACTCGACCTGTCTTTTCAGAACGCACCAGGCTACACAATCAACTTCGATTTCTTGCCCTTTAAATCTCTAGAGTCTTTGGATCTTTCCGGGAATGGTGTAACAAGGCTTAATATCGGTTCGAAAAATTTGCTGCAGCTAAGCTTGTCGAGCTGCAACATCACCGAGTTCCCCGCGTTTATTAAGACCTTACGGAACTTACGGAAGTTGGACATTTCCGAAAATAGACTTGTAGGAAAAGTGCCTTCTTTGCACTACAATTCGTTACTTTCCGAGTTAGATTTGAGTTCGAACGGCTTTCATGGATCTTTTCCAATTAATTCCAAACACGATCCTGGCTATTTACGCATCAGACAATACTTTCACTGGAGACATACCTCTTTCATTGTGCAATGCAAGTGGACTGGGTCGCCTTGATCTATCGAACAACAATTTCAGTGGTTCCATCCCCCGATGCTTGATAAGTACATCACTGGGAACGTTGAAGCTCCATAACAACAACCTCACTGGGAGACTTCCGGACATAAAAGAAAGTGGCTTACAAATACTCGATGTTGGCCACAATCAAATAAGTGGGAAGCTTCCAAGGTCTCTTGTAAACTGCACGAGTCTGCAGTTTCTAAATGTGGGGAACAATAGAATCACTGACACCTTCCCTTTCTGGCTGAAGGCTTTGTCGGATCTTCAAATCATTGTTCTGGTCAAACAGATTCTATGGTCCCATATCTTCTCCTGAAAACCTTCTTCCATTTCCGGCACTGCGGATAATTGACATATCCCATAACAACTTTGACGGGAGTTTGCCACCAAGTTACTTTGCGAATTGGAGTTCACCTTTGCTTAATGGCCCTCGCGTTAACAACCCCTGGCTAAAGTACACAGGAGAACAACACTCTACATATACCCCGGAGTATTATCCTTCCATTTATCTGAGAAACAAAGGATTGAATATGGAGTTGGAAAAGATCCCGGACACGTTCACAGTCATTGATTTCTCTTGGAACAGGCTTCGGGGACAGATTCCACAATCCATAGGTCTCTTGAAGTCGTTGATGGTGTTGGACTTATCTAACAACCGTTTCACAGGTCATATTCCATCGTCTCTGGCCAACCTCACGCAACTCGAGTCAGTGGATCTTTCTCGGAACCAAATATCTGGAAGAATTCCTCAGGAGCTAAGATCCCTCACCTTCTTGGGATATGTTAACATGTCACATAACAGACTCACAGGCCAAATACCACAGAGTACACAGATCGGAGGGCAACCTATATCCTCCTTTGAAGGGAATCTCAATCTTTGTGGTCTTCCTCTTCAAGAGAGTTGCTTCAGGGAAAATGGAACACCATCAGCACCACAGACACAAGATCCAGAACTGCCAAACAAAGAACAAGTGTTGAACTGGAAAGCAGCCGCAATAGGGTATGGACCTGGAGTGTTGTTAGGACTGGCGATCGGACAAGCCCTTGCTTCATACAAACCGGTCTTGTTCTATAAGTTGTTTCGCCTTTAAGATGAATCATTTACTTTTCTTCCTTTTTCCTTTTTATCGAATCAAATGTAAAAGAACCAGCTTCCTCTCTTGGCTTTTTTATTTAATTAACGAACAGCACAAGTTTGTTTTCCTCAGCTAAAGCTTTCACTTTTACTTGTACTCTCGTATAAATTTGTTGCATGCAAGACTTTCAATGTTATTGAAAAAGTTAATAATTAATCGGTCTTTATTTTCTGCTAATTAATAAAGACCGATTGCATGCAAGACTTTCAATGTGGACGTAAGAATCACGTCTAATTAAATTGTATGAGAAACAAGTCCACTCCAATATCGCAAGTCCTGGTGGGTCTATTGTGGAATAAATATGGTCGATACATAACGGAAGACTCACAATTGGCAAGTCATCAAGCTCTTACAAATGTAATTAATTGGTCTTTAGTTTACCTGGTGGGTATCAGTCTTGGTCTGTGGGGACCAGTACATGCTGAAGGACTTGCAAAATTTCCAAGTCAAGCAGTATATGTGGACTTGGCTCTTATCTTCATTATATACTACTTAGAATTAGATTGCAAAACCAAATCACACATACCAATTTTCATCTTCATATATCCTATAACCTTTCTTTTGTTTGAAATCCTTCTCTCAGATGATGAAATCGCATCTGGCCGTTTTCTTCATCACTTGTTTCTACTGTTGCGTCTTTGTGACCGGCGACTCAGTTTTAACTCTACCATTTCCATTTCCTCGCGACCAAGTTGAGCTTCTTTTGGCTTTGAAGAAGGAGTTTCCATCCGACAACTGCGACCTCACTTGGAAACTCGATTACTTCGGTCGACGAGACACTAAAGCAAATATAAGCTCCTGGACCAAAGACGCTAACTACTTTAGTGGTGTTTCCTTTGATAGCGAGACCGGTGTCGTGACGAAGCTAGACCTTCGTCGTCAATGTCTCACTAGTCTCAAGGCTAATAGTAGCCTCTTCAGATTCCAGCACCTCAGGTACCTCGATCTCTCTGAATGTCATTTTGACTCGTCCCCAATCCCCGCCGGATTGGGCAGACTCACCAACTTGGAAGTCTTGGATCTTAGAAAGAATGGTTTTATCGGACAAGTTCCATCCTCAATCACTAACCTAAGCCGCTTAACCAGGTTATACCTTTCATATAACAAGCTCACGGGTCGTATTCCCAATGTACATAACTTAACCCTTCTGACTGCTATAGACCTTTCATATAATCATTTCTCTGAGTGTTCCTTCTTATCTATTCACCACGCTTTCCCTAACCTATCTAAATCTGCGCCAAAACCATCTTAGAGACCCTCTTGAAAATATAAATTCTTCTGCAACCTCTAACCTTTTTTATTTAGACATGGCCTATAACCTTATGAGTCCTAGAATCCTAGAACCTATCTCAAAGTTAGCAAACCTCACACATCTCGACTTATCTTTTCAAAACACAACCTACACAATCAACTTCGATTTCTTGCACTTGAAGTCTCTAACGTATTTGGACCTTTCCGGAAATAGTGTGTCCAACCTTGGTACCGGTTCGACAACTTTGTCACGTCTGTACTTGTCGAGCTGCAACCTCACCGAGATCCCCACGTTTGTTAAGGACTTACAAAGTTTGGAGTGGTTTGACATTTCCAACAATAGACTTAAAGGAAAAGTGCCCCAGTGGTTATGGAAACTGCCTTCGTTGTATCATGTAAATCTCTCTCACAACTCCATCAACATCTTGGAAGTTTCGCCAAAAGTAGTCCTTAATTCGTCAATTTCGGAGTTAGATTTGAGTTCAAACGCCTTTCAAGGATCTTTTCCTCCTACTCCACCATACATCAAGGTCATGGCTGCATCGAATAATAATTTCAGTGGAGGTATACCTCTTACATTATGCAATGCATCTCGACTGAGTCTCCTTGATCTATCAAACAACAATTTCAGTGGGCCAATTCCCGGATGCTTGACAAATGTACCACTAAGTGCGTTGAAACTCCATAACAACAACCTCACTGGGAGACTCCCGGACATGGAAGATGGCTTAGTACTACTTGATGTTGGCCACAATCAAATAAGTGGGAAGCTTCCAAGGTCTCTTGTGAATTGCACAAGCCTAAAGTTTCTAAATGTGGAGGGCAACCGCATCAAAGACACCTTTCCTTTCTGGCTGAAGGCTTTGTCGCGTCTGGAAATCATTGTTCTGAGATCAAACAGATTCCATGGTCCCATATCTTCTTCTGAAAGCTCTCTTTCATTTACGGCACTGCGGATAATTGACCTATCACATAACAACTTCAACGGGAGCCTGCCACTAAATTACTTTGTGAACTGGAGTGAACCTTTGGTCAATATCCCTCAAGGTTATCGTTGGCCACAGTACACAGGAGACGAACACTCTAAATATGAGACCCCGCTGTGGTATTATCCTTCCATTTATCTGAGGAACAAAGGACGAAAAATGAAGTTGGAGAAGATCCCAGACACATTCACAGCCATTGATATCTCTGGGAACAGGATTGGAGGACAGATTCCAGAATCCATAGGTCTCTTGAAGTCGTTGATGGTGTTGGACTTATCTAACAACCGTTTCACAGGTCATATTCCATCGTCTTTGGCCAACCTCACACAAGTCGAGTCATTGGATCTTTCTCGAAACCAAATTTCTGGAAGAATTCCTCATGAGCTAAGAGCCCTCACCTTCTTGGGATATGTTAACATGTCACATAACAGACTCACAGGCCAAATACCACAGAGTACACAGATTGGAGGGCAACCTATATCCTCCTTTGAAGGGAATCTCAATCTTTGTGGTCTTCCTCTTGAAGAGAGTTGCTTCAGTGAAAATGGAACACCATCAGCACCACAGACGCAAGATCCAGAACTGCCAAACAAAGAACAAGTGTTGAACTGGAAAGCAGCCGCAATAGGGTATGGACCTGGAGTGTTGTTAGGACTGGCGATCGGACAAGCCCTTGCTTCATACAAACCGGTCTTGTTCTATAAGTTGTTTCGCCTTTGAGATGAATCATTTACTTTTCTTCCTTTTTCCTTTTTGTCGAATTATGTGTAAAAGAATCAGCTTCCTCTCTTGGCTTTTGGATTTAATATAACGAACAGCACAAGTTTGTTTTCCTCAGCTAAAGCTTTCACTTTTACTTGTATCTCTCGTATAAATTTGTTGCAAGACTTTCAATGTTATTGAAAAAGTTAATAATCGGTCTTTATTTTCTGCTGTTTCCAAAACAAGGTCATACAGTATTTGTGAATGGTTGGGTACTATAGGTGCTCTGTGTGCATCCTCTTTGAGAATAAAGGAAGGAAGAAAGAAGCTTCTTATCGGAAGCAACGTGGGAATGGTAACTGTATATTTACCAAACTTCACTGACATTGTTTCATGATTCATCTCACGAGCTCTTGTTAACAAAACAACTCATGATCTGATAAATATTATGGTTTGCACGCAGTGCCGTGCCTAGAGTATATGGGGCTTGAGGCCAAATTTCTTTTGTTCATTTTATTTTAATCAACACTAATATTAGTAATATAATTTGTTTTTCACACTAGCTTAAGAAGGACAATAATTTTTTTTATTTTTTGCTGTGAAAATGTATTATTTCTAATTTTTAGTTACTTTTGAGAAGATATATTAAATTATGAAATTTTATTTAATCAAAAGATTAGAAAACTTATATATAAACTTAACTCACATAGAAGAAGCTCCCAGCATTTTTAAAAAGAAAATAGTATGGTGGAATCATTTCTTTTGTTTTTAACAATGGTATATTATCATTTGGCTAAATATATCTATGTAATTATCTCTAAATATGGGGCCCTAAAATTAACAATTTTAGAAGAGGCCTGAGGCTAATGTCTCAAAACTTACAAGGTAAGCACGGCTCTGTTTGCACGTCTACAAGAAAAACAAAGATTTGATCATATTAAATATAAACATTTCTTTTCGCCTAAGATGATATTGAATTTAAAGATGCTAGCCACTCCTTTGATTATATTGAATTTAAAGATGCTAGCCACTCCTTTGATTATTTATAAAAATAGCGTAATCCAACAGCTTGTCATTGGATTTAGCCTATGAGGAATGATATGGAGCGCGTAGGAAATAACTCATCTAAACTGTGAAAGAATAGTACCTGTACTCGAATCAGATTTATAATACATGTACATTACTTTTTGTTTTCCAAGTTACAAGACAATTCTGTGCATGCCTCTACAGTTATGTTCGACGCGCCACAAGCGCGCGTGAGTGAATAACGAGAGTCTCTGATGTCTAGTCAACGTATATCTTTGTCATGTCTCGAGAGTATCCAGCCATTTTATCCTGTCTTCCACACTTTTATATTTAGAAGACGAACAACCGAAAAATTTGAAACTTTTCCTCAGAGAGAGAGAGAGAGAGAGAACTAGAGGGAAACTCATTTTTCCCCCTCAAATGAGAACAAAAAAGGAGTTCTCTTAATCTGGTTTTAACCAAAGTGATTAACAAAACCCAGAAAGACGACAATTGGGTGAAAAGAAAAGAAAAACAAGAATGCCGAGCAAGCTGAAAAAGGCGATTGGAGCGGTTAAAGATCAGACGAGCATTAGCCTCGCCAAAGTCACCAAGGGAGCCAACGGAGGCCGCGATCTCACCACTCTCGAGGTAGCGATCCTCAAGGCGACTAGCCACGACGAGGAGGTCCCAATCGACGATCGACTCGTATCGGAAATCCTCGGAATCATATCCTCCAAGAAATCGCATGCCGCCGCTTGCGCCACCGCCATCGGACGCCGTATCGGGCGGACGCGGAGTTGGATCGTCGCGCTCAAATCCCTTGTCCTCGTCCTCAGGATTTTCCAAGACGGAGATCCTTATTTCCCTCGCGAAGTCATCCACGCCATGAAACGTGGCGCGAAAATCCTCAACCTCTCCAGCTTCCGCGACGATTCGAACTCGTGCCCTTGGGATTTCACCGCCTTCGTCCGTACATTCGCGCTCTATCTCGACGAACGTCTCGACTGCTTCCTTACCGGGAAGTTGCAGAGACGGTACACTAACCGGGATCAACCCGGAAGAATCAGCACCGGCAGCTCCAGATCCCGGTTTAATCATAGAAACGTAACTAAATCCCACGAACCGGCGGTTCGAGACATGAAACCGGTAACGCTCCTCGACAAGATCACGTACTGGCAGAGATTACTAGACAGAGCGATCGCGACGCGGCCAACGGGAGACGCGAAATCGAACAAGCTCGTGAAGATGTCGCTTTACGCCGTCGCGCAAGAGAGTTTCGATCTCTACAGAGACATCTCCGACGGTTTGGCTCTTCTGCTTGACAGCTTCTTCCATCTCCAGTACCAATCCTGCATCCACGCGTTTCAAGCCTGCGTCCGAGCTTCGAAACAGTTCGAAGCGCTCAACGGGTTCTACGAACTCTGCAAGTCGAGCGGCGTAGGACGAACATCGGAGTATCCTAGCATCCAGAAGATCTCACTGGAGCTTCTAGAGACGTTGCAGGAGTTTTTGAAGGACCAATCCTCGTTTCCGGCGAGCGCGGGGATCTTTCCGTCGCCGAATAGTCTCTTTCCTCCGCCTCCTTCTTCTAAAGATTCGACGGTCTCGAGCTCGCTCGATTTTGCAGATTCAACGATTGACGCGTCGGAGAGATACTCGGATTGCGGGTCGTTTCGTAGTACTTCTTTGGAGGATTTGATGAGCAGGACCGAAGCAGGGACTAGCAGTCCTCCAATGTCTTGTCATTCAGAGCCTTACGGAGGTGGGAGAGACGATCCTAATGGGATTAACTTCGATACGGTTTCGACTAAGTCTCTTCCCAACAATCCCTCTGTTTCTGCTTCCAATCACACAATATTAAACCTCTTGGATGATGTCCCCAAAACAAAATTTGTCCAAGAGAAGAAGAAGAAGAAGCAAGAAGACACGAAGGCGGAAGCTTTTGATCCTTGGGAGGCGTTGATGTTGCGAGATGATTCGAGGAAGAACGTAGAAACGATCCCTAAACAACCTTCAATCTCTGAGCATCATAACTGGTTGCTTGCGCTGGAAGTAACAGCTACGCAAGTACAGGATACTAACTCCATGGCGATAGTACCGTTCGGGTTAGATGATCCGTTGCCTGCGTTTCAAGCCACCACGGACCAATACAATCCATTCTTGGAGGAATCAGCTAAAAACGGTCCAACCGGAGGACTGATGACCACGTTCGATGCCTTGGCTTTGACGGAGTTTCAGCCGGAACCGATATTTCAGGTAAAGGCCCCAGAAGATTTTGTGCCGTCGTCTACGCCAACGTTCAAGGCCACAGGGATTTTGCCGGCCAAGTGTGACCCATTTGCAGCATTTGAGAGTTTTGGGTTCGGAGAGACTGTTTCAGAAAATGGTGGGGTAAATCAGCACTCTGTGTTGCAAGAACAGCAGTTATGGTTGCAGAATCAAAACAAGATCATAGCTAAGCACTTGATGTGATCTTAATTTTGCTAGACAGAGATTGAAATGTTTCTTTGATATTTCTTTTGTGAATTGTAAACTGAACTCTAAACTCATTTATTCATAACAAGGAGAAAAGTGAAATACAGCAATTGTTATCGATAACACGCCATAGTTTGGGGCCTTGTACCATTCTCCACGAAATAACATTCATATATTAAAGTTTCACCTGCTGAATAACATTTGCATTCGGATATTGAATTATGTTCTTGGGTTTGAAGTTTGATACTCGATCCCCTTTGAGGATAGGAACTTACCTAGCATACTGATTTTGGAAGCTTGATACTGATTACAAGCATATTTTAAAAATATTTATGTATTATTCTGGTTTTAATCATGTTATATATACTATCGTCAGTTTGTTTTTTTTTTTTGTTTTTTTTTTTGTCAAAGACTATCGTTAGTTTTCTATGGTTAAAAATTTAAAGAAATGTTTTAACTACACCCAATCATTTGGATCCCTAGTGCTGTTGACTTGGGCTGTCAGGATTCCGCCATTCAATTTTTAAAAGCCCTTAATATAAAATCTAAAAAGCTAAAGCCCACTCATAAACAGTTCGAAATATGCCACTCGACATTTCCAGAGGTTCGCATCATCGCATGCACATAGAAGATAGGTCGTGGAGGCAGCGATGCAAGTTGCAACATATATTTTTCCTAGGATATAAAAAGATATTTGTATATATTTATGTGTATGTGAAATGTATTTGTATACTATTGTATACATGCATGTATTGTGTAGATCGGTGGAGGATAACGATGAAGATGCTAGCGAAATGGAATAAAGAGAGTAGGTCAAGTGGGTTTTGTGGTGTCGTTTGCATGAGATTGACCAAAGCTGTAGCTTGACCCCAAAGCCACGAGGAGATCTACCAATCACATCATCACAATTCATAACACAGCTTTTTCTATTGGATACATAAAACACGACAAAATTTAATTTATACACCAAAACTTTTATTTCCCCATTGACTAGAGTCGTTTCGTTTTCTTACATTTATATAGGATTATATTTGTAAATTACACAAGGGTTAAAACTTCTGGACGTGAACGTAGGGTTTCAACTTGACTACGCTTCTTTATTACAAGTCTTCGTTCTTGACTTCTAAAGCTGTTGTTTTATTACCAAATTGTTTACAAGTCATACATGATTGAATAGAACAGCGGCTGCTAAGCCTATTATTTTTCTTCTTGAGTCACCTTCAAGTCAATAAACCACGTTCTTTTAACTATTTTGCATATTAATCAACTTGAAATATTCTGATAAAATAGCAAATACTAAAGAAACTTCAAATCTATATATAGTTGCTAAGGCTCGTCTGTGATTTCAGTTTTTGGAGACTTCATAAGAATGACGTGAGATTAGATTGTGAAGATGTGTGAATGTATCGAACTTTAATTATTTGTAAGCATTGTTCTTTTAAGACATAGTAAATGCTAAGCAAAAGAAAAAAGCTAATCACCTTTCTCCAAATAGAAAGGAAGTATCTCTGTGGCTTAAAAGCGAAGCACGTGGCCGAATCTGACTGAACTCCTCTGCTGATTGTCATTTATTTGATTTTATCTGAACGGTCAAAAGTTATGGGCTCAGGAAACTTAATGTAGACGTGCACATAGAGATCTTTTTACTCGAGGATGCCGACTACGTATACATAGCAGCTTCGTAACGGACACAAACAAAGACCATGGCCCCATCCAAATCAATACAAAAAAAGAAGATAAAAGGTAGGAGTATGTCATAAGAACAAATAGTGTAGGCTTTTTTTATTAATAGTAAAAGTTAAATGGATGTAGGTTAGAAAAATGTAAAAAACGATTCGACGCTCTGAATTTATTAATTTCTTTCTCGCAGATTTGTGTATAACTTTCGTAGAGTGTGTCACTTGAAAACAAGGAAATGTTCAAATGAAGGCGTAAACTATACTAAAAAGAAAATTCATCTATACTAAAAGTCAAAAGGAAGAAAAACGGGTCAAACAATGATGAATCCTCCCATGGACACTCCATGAAGGAAATCATAATTATAATTTTTGTAAAAGAAAATTGAGAAATAAAAGGGATAAGTAACTTTAATTTATTGAATGTCCACATTTGGATTTTTAATAACTCCTAGTCATTGTCGTAACAATATAATAACTTTGTGGTTTAAATCATGAACTTTCAAAATGTCATTTAAATCTCAAACTTTTTGTTGACTTCCCAATTAAATAACGAACTTTTGTTGACTTTCCATTTAAATAACAATATTTTATTATTTAAGCCATTTGAGTTCCGTCAAAAATATAATTAAACAAAACTAAAAAAATTATTAAGTTTTATCAAGAAAAAATTATAAATATGGTAAAAATTCAAAAAAAAAAAAAAAAAAATTAAGTTTCTGATTTTTTTAAGTGTTTAATATAGTATACAAGAATTGTTTTGATTAAATATCATAATTCATGCTTTTTATATATGTTGATCTTTCATTAGATTTTTGTTAAGTATAAATATACATAAACATATTTTAAGCACTCACAAAAATCAGAAACTTAATTTTATTTTAATGTTAATTTTTCTTTGAATTTTTTTACCATATTTATAATTTTTTCTTGATAAAACTTAATAATTTTTTTAGTTTTGTTTAATTATATTTTTGATGAGACTCAAATGGCTTAAATAATAAAAGATTGTTATTTAAATGAGAAGTCAACAAAAGTTTGTTATTTAACTAGGAAGTCAACAAAAAATTTGGGATTTAAATGACATTTTGAAAGTTCATGATTTAAACCAACATTTTCTGAAAATTGGGGATTTAAATGACATTTGTTATCGGTTTCTATTCACATACTATGTTTACTGCAGCCACAGATTGTACAAATTAGCTTTTGCATTTATTGATG
Organism: Isatis tinctoria; assembly: GCA_010577795.1. Classification (NCBI taxonomy): domain Eukaryota; kingdom Viridiplantae; phylum Streptophyta; class Magnoliopsida; order Brassicales; family Brassicaceae; genus Isatis; species Isatis tinctoria. Next base: position 1,729,513 of record CM021244.1, on the reverse strand, counting down.
AATAACAATTCAACAACATGAAAAATGAAATATAAAAAGTCAGACATCAGGCTTATTGGTCCACCGTAACATACTTTAGTTGAAACGGGAAAGAAAAAACACGTAGCGTGGGTCCAGAAACCAAATAATTACCGTAGAATGAGAACTCGTGGAAGTAACTTAAAGCTCCTCCCTCCTATCTTCTCCTCTATAAAATCAACACTCTAGTCATCAGATTTAGGTCACACTTCAGAAGCGTCAACACAAAGTTAGGTAAAACCCCAGAAACTCAATTAAAAAGTAATAAGGAAAAAAAGGTTAGAGAGAGAAGAGAGAGATGGAGAGTTTCCCGATCATCAATCTCGAGAAGCTTAACGGAGAAGAGAGAGGAATCACGATGGAGAAGATCAAAGACGCTTGTGAAAACTGGGGATTCTTTGAGGTATTTTAAATCTTCATTTCTAATATAATGGAAGCTCGAAAATGATGGGTTCTGAAAAGATTTTTAATGTTAACTATCGGTTCGGTTGATTTAATTACAGTGTGTGAACCATGGGATTCCACACGAGCTACTGGACAGAGTGGAGGAGATGACGAAGGAACACTACAAGAAGTGTATGGAAGACAGATTCAAGGAATCCATTAAGAACAGAGGACTCGACTCTGTTCGGTCTGAAGTCAATGACGTTGACTGGGAGTCAACTTTCCACCTTAAGCACCTTCCTGTCTCCAATATCTCCGACGTCCCTGATCTCGACGACGATTACAGGTAACGTTTAGTTTCTAAACCGGTCCGGAATTTTGTGTCTTTCCGGTTGCAGGATCACGGATGGACCTGTTTTGGTTTGACTGAACAACTCAACATGAACCGGTTTGTCGCCGGTGAAGTACCAATATTTCGATTAAACCAGTTTTTAAATATACTATTATATAAGCAAAATGAAAAAGAGGGAACTTTATAAATTTTTTAAGTAAACGAGTAAAGCAACGACGTATGTGGGGGTTTTCTTACAGGACGTTGATGAAAGAGTTTGCGGGAAAGATAGAAAAGTTGTCGGAGGAGCTATTGGATCTTCTTTGCGAGAATCTCGGGTTGGAGAAGGGTTATCTGAAAAAGGTGTTTTACGGGTCGAAAACACCGACTTTTGGAACCAAAGTGAGCAACTATCCACCTTGTCCTAAACCGGATCTAATCAAGGGCCTCCGCGCCCATACCGACGCAGGCGGCATCATTCTCCTCTTCCAGGACGATAAAGTCAGTGGACTTCAGCTCCTTAAGGGTGGCGAGTGGGTCGATGTTCCTCCCGTTAAGCATTCTATCGTCGTGAATCTCGGTGATCAACTCGAGGTATTTGCAAAAATCCAAATATTTAACCAAACTGAAATTAAATCCAACTAGTATTATTATATGATTTTGCAATGTCATCAATAAAAAAAACCTTGGTGTTAATTACCAATATATATATCTTGGCTAACAATTAAATTCCAGGTGATAACCAATGGCAAGTACAAGAGCGTGGAGCATAGAGTGATAGCTCAGACGGACGGAGAAGGAAGAATGTCGATTGCATCATTCTACAATCCTGGAAGTGACTCTGTTATTTTTCCGGCGCCTGAGTTGATCGGAAAAGAACAAGAGAAGGAGAAGAAGGAAAACTATCCAAAATTCGTGTTCGAAGATTACATGAAACTTTACTCTGCTGTCAAGTTTCAGGCCAAGGAACCGAGGTTTGAAGCCATGAAAGCTATGGAGACAACTGTGGCCAACAATGTTGGACCATTGGCCACTGCGTGATCAATGAGAACGACATTATAATCAATAATAGTCTCCATATATATAATCTCTTAGAAACTTTATTATTTAGTATTCGAATAGTTTTGCGGATGTGGTATATGTTGTTGTGTGTTCTAAAAAATGTTTTTTTATATACATGGAAATTTACATCTGTTGTTTGTAGAGTTAATAGTTGATTGATACCAATAAAGTTGGAGACAGATAAGGAAAATTAGGTACAAGATATGTATTTATAATAAGTAAAGAAATATTGATTTTCAAACAGTCTCCCCGGTTTGAAGTAGATGATCCCTATTTCCGTTGAATGCGTATTAAGCACAATGCGGAGTCCTGAGGTTCGGTGAAGTTATATCGACTACTGTTGTCGATGATGATGAAGCTCATCCCGAGTGTTAGCATCCGATTAAGCAAGAGAGAACATGTATTTTCAAATGTCGAAGATAAAAAAACAACTGATTTATGAATGAATGTATACAAGGGGCAATAAGTTATATGCATATGGTAATGATTTGGTAGAGGGTTTAGTTTGCACATCGTAGTGCGCGATGTGAATCATAAAGCAGGCATTTGTTAAGTTGTAACTATAACACCATCTTCTTGCGCTTGTCACGAGCACGAACATTGGATAATATAATAAAACGAAGGAAAGGTGTTCATATTCTGAAAAATGAAGTACGTTAAGCAAGTAATCATCGTTCCACAACAATTAGGATGCCCAAGAAAGGCTTATATTCTAAACAAACTCCTATATATAGAATTCCGTGTATATATATATATATATACGTATTAGTATACGTATTTATCTACCTAAATGGTTACACTGAGCAGAAAAAAGGCTAAAATGATTATCAGAAGAAAATTAAACCTTTTCTTTCTTCTCGAAATATAATTATTGAATCCAGAGAAAGGGAAAGAAACAGAAGCACGGTTCCTCTTGAATTCTTATGCGACAAGAATAATCTCTCCTTTTCTTTGGATTCCTTCTTTAAGTTGAGAGACGATTTTAGGTTCTCTGTTTACCTGCTGGAACAAGAGAAAGACAGAGGAATATGACTGAAGCTCGAAACGTCGAATATCTCCATGAATCTTTGATCTGAAACTCTAGCTTTCGCTGCTGCGAATCGCTGGTACTCATCAAATATCGATGTCAAACACCATTTCTGAAGCTTTCTCAAGCACCCAACAAGACAACCAGTCCGATGCTGCAGATTCCAAATTCATACATTACTATTTCATTTTTTTTTTTTCCCTTCAATGCTGGACACAGCAGATAAAGAAATGTTGACGATTGGAGAGAAAGCTTACCTTGCCTCGCTTACAGTGTATTAGAACCGGATGGTTTTTCTCATCTGAGGATTCAGAGAGGAGATATTTGATAAGAAACGAGTTAGAACTAGAAAACATCAATGTGCAGCTTCTTCTGTACTTTTTTAAAAGACTTGTATGATTCATACGTACCTAGAAGGATTTTGAGTGCCTTGCGGATTTTCTGGTCCGGGATATTCACAAATGGTTCCTGAAAGTAAGAAAAAATATGCCTTTCTTAGATTTATAAGTTTTTCGATGTCAAAAGATCGAAAAGGCAATCTACTAAGCAAGGTTCATTCATGCACAAGCAACGTTGAGACTTGAGAGACAACTGGGGGAAAGGTTCTTAAACAGGACAAAGCATACACGTTCTAAAAACATGTCAAATGTAATATACCTTTTACTGGTTGCGTACTGAGAGAAAGATTCCTTCTTTTTATATTTTAAAGTTATTTCCACGCACACACAACAACCACACGGAATAAACACAAAGGTCCATTGAACTACGAATCTATAAGAAGGAAAAAGCCTAGCAAGCAAAGAATATCAACGATAAAGGTTTCCTATCAAGATCAATTTTTTTCACGCTGAGCATAACGAATCTGAGTTGAGAAATAAAGAAAACCAAAGTCAATGAGATTCAACGATGTGAATGTCTAATAAATTCCAAAATACTGCCAATAAAATTAGTCCACCGAGAAGAGCACTTTAGTTTTCTTCTTTTAGTATGAAAGCATAAAGGGGAAACAGGGTAGTAAGTATCTAAACGACTCCCCACATAAAGAATCTCATTAGAAGAAACATGAGACTATCCTAGGAACAGAATCGACACACAAGGCGGATTCTGTGAGAGAAAAAATGATAGCTACTGCAGATCGGCATATTTAATTTTAACCCCTATTGAAGTTAATAAGATTCTAGATCAGCTAAAATTACACCCATACTAGTCTCATCAGCAAAGTAACATTCTTCATGACTCATAAGGGTATTACGTTCAAGACTCTATGCTCACGTTTCCGTGTATTCCACTACTTACCAATGTTTGCCCAAACATGACGCACTAAAACATCAAAAAGGAAAAAGTAGGTATTAAACAACATTAACCGACTTGAAACTTTACCATCTATCAATTTCCCAGCAACTTCTCTTAACCTTAACTAGATTTAATAACTTACAGCTACTATGTATATACTTCCAGAATCAACATGCTTTCTACGAGTTTTTACAATTAAAAAAATGGTTGAGGTGTTTGACGACTTGTCCACCCTCAAGTAACGCCTTTGCTGAGGTATGATTTCATAAGATATCATATCTGTATTAGAAAAAAAGTGCATACGCAATTAACATGAACCAAGAAAACAATAAAAAGAGAAGACACAGAAAGTAAGGCTTGGAGTAGTGGATCGTTGACAACACTTAAGCAGCTCAGCAGTTATTTTTTGACGAAGCCCATTATCCAATTTAAAATATAAGTAGACACTATGAGGACCAAGAGTTGATGAAGGGGCAGAAAAGAAAGAGTGGGACCAAAGCAGTGGAGGTCAAGAGAGACGGAAAAGAGCCAAAGAGGCAAGAATAAAGAAAGATGTGTGCTTTTAACTCGATAATAAAATATGGCTTGGAAAAACATTCCCACGAAGGATCAAAGTTCAAGATTAAACAGATTTAGCAACCTCTCACGTAACAAGGATGAGACAGGATTTAAGAACAGTTAGGGAATCCCAGACGGAAGAATCCGGACATATGGTAGTATTAAGTCGAGGTAATAAATAAATAAATACCAAAGTTTTGGAGAGTCCAATAGTTGTGAATGGACCCTCATTGTGAATCTTAGAACTCCATAAATGCAAGCAAACCTCGTTGTCTAAATCAGGGACACACTGCAAATTTAGAATAGCCCCCTAGTGAAGCCAGAGAGGTGTAGACATCCCGGGGAAAAGATCCAAGTACAGAACAAGCCAGAGAATAGAGTAGAGAGAGAGAGGAACATCGACAAAAAAAGAAAGAAAAAAGAATTGAACCTTATTGCCTTCAATGCCAAACTGGAAAAGCGTAATTCCATTGGATTTGAGGAACTGGATGTTACTCTCCGGGTAGGCCTCCGGACACAGATATCTTCAAAATACAAAATTCCCCAAAAGGAAAAGGCATTAAACCTAAAATCAGCAATTCGGATGTTGAAGGGATACACAAATGTCAAATGTAGAACAAAGTATTTACATGATTGAGCGGAGTCCCAGAGTCTGGAGAAAGGAGAAGTTAGCAGCGTCAGGGAATCCAGACCGGAATATACCGTTGTCGACCATGGAGAAGTTGAGCGGCGGTATTAGGTTAAGTTCCTCGCCGGAGACAGCTGGAAACGCACCAGCTTCGTGGAACTGAGACTGAAACCCGTTTCTGTCAACCGCCGCAACCTCGATCGTGCGGCAGGCGTCTTCTCCATCCCCCTCCTCCGCCCTCGTCGTCGCCGTCGTCTTCTCCAGTAGCTTCATCTCTGAAGAAAGAATTCAACAGCGAATCTGGGTTTTTCAATGGTGAGGAGGTGAGAGTAATAGTAAAGGAGATGGTCGTTACGTAGCGGCGACCCTTAGTTTATATAGACACGCCTGTTGCTTTGCTACTCTTAAATTTACTTCTTCTTTTTTATTTTTCTTAAAGAGCGGACGGAGATGGACGACACTTTTTTTTTTTTTTTTCATCTTTATCTTTTTTTTTTTACTTTTTTTTTAAAGTATTTATTTTGTCATTGAAGAATCGTGTTTGAATGAATAGTTGACAAAAGGAAAAAACATACTTTAGAATATGTGTAAATTGTTCGATGAAAAATGTGTCACTCCTTTGTTGGAAGAAATGTGTTTTTGATATTAAGGGTTCAAAATTTGAAGATTCTTTTACTTTTTTATATGACATGTAAATGCAGCTTTGTTTGCCGAGTATATATGAGTGAGTTTTGAGGATTAAATGTGTCCTCCTAATACTGTCAATCTCAGTTGACAAAAAAAAAAAAAAATACTGTCAATCTCTTTATCTTCTTTTTTTGCCAGTCTAATCCGTCAAATTAGTTCTCAAAACCCATGTCTTTTTTTTTTTTGTTCACCAATTTCTCAAAACCCATGTCATGTGTAAATATACCACCATGTGAATTAGAATTGAACTACGATTTATAATCCATATTGAAATTGTGACTTGGTAGAAAGATAATCAAGGGCATCACAATAAAACTTTGGTCCTGAGGGAACACGTTCAAACAAAAGAATCCAAAATTTCAAGAAATATAGTTTTAATATCACTCAAGTTGTGCCGAAAACAATACATGAAATAAATATATAATGATATCAAATTACACTAGTTTGTAACGGTCTATCTTGGTTGTACACGCTAGAAAATACATTGATATATTTTGTCAAAGCCCATTAATTAGCGCGGTTGATGATATGATAATTTAATCTATATAAATTAATTATTAACAAAATCATTATTCTTGACATTTTCTCGGATTAGAAAAGTAAACAAAAGAGAAACATTAGTTCATTTCTTGAATAAAAGAGAGGCTACTGTTTTTAAAAAAAAAAATTGGGAAGCTCTTGTAGAGGTTTAAACTTATATATTCGAGGAATATTTCCTCTTCCTTACCTCATAATCATCTTAATCAGAGAAATCAGTCTTCTTATATATATAATCCGATGATCTTAAACCAAATCCTAGACTACCTTTTTTATGGTCAATCATTGCTTGAAACCGTATTGAAAATGTTTTATCTTAATCCTTCAACTTACATGATAAACTTTTTTCACACACGCTAGCTCACCATGGACTATGCAACAAATCAACTTGCACAATCATCTTTGAACACGAGTTGACGCACCATCAACTACTTAATTATATTTAGATATACGAAACCTTTTTACAATATTGTCGAAGTGTGAATATGTTAGACGTTTACAAGTTAATATATGGTTTTGATATGCTGTTAAGTAGTTCATGTAGTTGTAGATTTATTCAGTTTATATGGGTTTTATACATCTGTTACGACTAAATTAAGACCATGTAAAATATAATTTAAGACTAGTCATCTTTCGATATTAAAATATTTAATATGATTGAAATTCATGATATATTTATCATTCAAAGAAAAAAAAATCAATTATTGACAATGAATTCGAGGAAAGAGCCGAAGAGAGAGATTCCAAGCCGAAAGAAAGAAAGAGAGATTCCAAAGGACAAGAGCTGCCTCTGCAAAGTGGGAAGAACAATCACTGAGTCTGAGTCATGTGGCAGTCACACACACAGCTTTATATAATAATGTATACGTTTTAATGGAATCTTGAGTAGATTAATTAATTTTATTTTTGATCATATTTTGTTTGGTTTTGTTTTTAAAACAATCCTTTATCCATAATTCCAATTAGAATTCAGTCAATGATGCTAACACTGGGTCAAAAAATTGATCCAAAGTAAGACATATGATGTAACAGTTTTGTGTTAGTGTGTTACATTTAAATCCGGCAAAATGTATGTTATTGCTAATAAAGGGTTCCCATTTTTTATCTACGATAGTATCAAGTTTTAATGAGATCTTCAGTTTGTTTATCGTATATAGAATTCAAGATGAATATTTTCTTAGCTGCAAAAATTATCATGATGCTGAAATATCATCGCAACAGTTTAAATATATGTCTATCATCAACCTAATAAAAACGAAATAATGCGAAGCAACAGAAAAGAATCACATCACGACAATATATAATTTAATTCCACGTCACATCTTTGTCTTCGACACAACACTCACAACAGAAAATTACACTTTCACAATTTAAAACTGATAATAACTAGCAAAGGACAGATTTTTTTGGATGTTTAGTGTCTACGCTGAACTTTTAATTGGATAAAGTAGTCCATAAAAGAAAAATGCACCAACTAAAAGAGAAACTAAAAAGGTACATTCCAAGGAATATACCTTCTGATTCCGAAGGATTATTGAGTCGCGGGCACTTCGCCACGTACGAATGTGTTTTGGCGCCGTAAAGGACTTACCGTAAAAAGAACGTACGGAAAAATCATAATCTTTGAGAAATTTTCTTACTTGGTTTTCCAAGATATTGGTCGAATTTTTATTCTTATTGAAGTTATCAAACAGAGTATATATATTTAGTTGATTACTTGTATCATTACAACTTAAGGTACAACAAATGTATCAGTTAGTAAAATAAAATCATTTTGACGAACACATTAATTAGTTAGCACGTACATCTGAGGATAAGAGTGAATGCATTGTTGATGTATTCTTTGTTTTTTTTTTAGCATTAATTGTCAATGGGTACCATTGTAAGATTACTATACTGGAAAAATATAAGTAGAATCGAAAGTCTCGAATTAATATACTGTTTTAACTATCTCAACAAAAGTGTTTCTGATTCGTGCATCGATGATTTCATGATGCAAGTTTGCAAGTGTATGCTTTTGTATCCGGAGAAGCAATCCAGACGGCTCAATCTTAACATTGATGATGATACCCAGTGTGATGAAATATTAATGTTATATAGAAGGTGGGCGTCAGAAGTTACGTAACTTAATTAATGTTCTATTATCTTTGTAAACTTGACAACATAAAAAAAATCTTGATGATAGATGGTCATGGTAGAGCTAATCCTAAGTGTCTGAGCTAGTGACTTCTGTTTAATTAGTTTTATGATGTTGATTGTCATGAAGTTTGAAAAATTAACAGCCTTGTAAACATTCTTTTATATTTATATCCTATCTAGGGAAATATTGAATCTTACACCATCTACATCAAAGAGAAAATCCTCAATATTTTTTGACCAAACAAAACTACCTCCTTTGGATTAAATATTTTAATTCTACCGTCAAATACATATATCATAGATTAATTGATGATTTGGAGACGCTTTGTCATAAATCATGATCAAATTACGTGTTCATTATTTTTATTCAGGGCTTATAGTATTAGTATGCATGGTTCATGAAGAATGATTTTTATAAGAAAAACTCATAGCACGGGGCAACTGAGACCAGAGTCTCTAATCCCTATACATCATAAAAATGCATGATTCATGATATATAATAATTTCACAGTTAATTGATAGACGGACGAGTACGCCATTAAACAAGTATGTCTCGTTTTTACTATTAAATTAAAACATTTGATACCGATATTGATTTTCCAAAGCATGCATGTTCCTCGATATTATTATGCCCACTCCGACGTAGCGTATTAAAATACAAAAAAAGGATGATCGAGAACTGAATGAACAATACAAGAAGACCGTTCATGATTGAAATCAACCAAGCAGAAGTTTCGGTTGTATCTGCTACATCTATTGTATCTCAAGCTTTATCTCACTTTGTAACTTTTAAAACTGTATGACTTACCTCATAACATGTAATGGCTTCGGCCTTTTTGCCAAATAAAATGTGGTTAAGAAAAAAAGAAAAAGAAAAAAAGGAAGACCGTTCATGATAGTGTACACGCACAAGTACTCTTTCTCTTTTTTTTTCTTTTGATGTGTGTGTTTTCGTTCGCTGGTCGGTAGAAGCACTGACCCATGCTCAAATACCAACGAGCCACTTGCAACAAACACCACAAGTACTCTTTCTCAGTCTCATTTCCAGCTGAAATTATTGGAGTTGTTATAACAAGTCTTCGATTTTGACAAAAAAAAAAAAGCCAATCAATTATTGTCATTTCGATATCATATAAAATCGTTTTTCGCGCATGATCAAAGTCGTCACTGTTTCTCTTGTCTCTGACTTATTATTGGTCCATTGATTCTATTTGTGTTTCATACTTATTTGTTCAATACATACAGCAGTTTGAAAATTTGTCGGCTGATTGTTTAAATCTATTAATGTTGTTCACTTTAAAATTGATAGTATTTTCATTATATATCTTATTATATAAATTACTGTAGTTCTCTAAAAATTGTTAATCAACATAATTACGATATAAGATGATTAAAAAATTTGAGACATCAAGGCATAAATATTATTTTTGTACATGCGTGTTATGTTTTAGAACATCAAGGCATATAAAATGAGAAAAAGGAAAGTGTTAAAGAGAGGAGGGCATCTTGATATTTGAAATCCGAATTTATTGGACCTTAGCCCAGTGTGAATCAACGTATATATCAGAAAACATGAGTCTACAAAACAGACCCGAAATTATCTAAGGCCTAATCATTTGGTGTCTTGTCGAAGTCTGATAAAGGCCAAGGTTTCGGGGCCCTAACCCCCCATTTGTCTAGTTTCGATATCACTTTCTATGATAAATGATAGTTTACGGCTCGCTCGACCATCAATTCGCATACGCAAGCCTCTAATTTCTTCTTTTTGGTAAAAAATAACAGGGCATAGGCAAAAGTAAAACTCTCCGTTGCCGGGACTCGAACCCGGGTCTCTCGGGTGAGAGCCGAGTATCCTGACCAGCTAGACTACAACGGATTTGTAAAGCCTCCGATTTCTTTAACACATGCATTTAAAATACGAAAATTTATACAATTCAAAACCTGTTGTGTCTCATATATGGGTCGAACCGTCGAAATCGAATTGAGCGAGATCCATACATACGCTTAAACGCTTGATCTATGTGAAAAGAAAAAGAGTGCATGAGGCGGAAACTTGAAGTCATAGGAAGCTAGTAAAGAAGAGTCAAAGAAATATATATATATTTTTTTGTTTCCTTTTCATTTTGATAAGCAAACAAGGAAAAAAAAAAGAAAGCCGAATCACTTTAGTTTGTTGTTTATGTTGACGTGTAAAAAGTCTTTGGAACGGTCAAACCGGTGGAACAGGAGAACAAAGGGTCAAACAAACGGAAAAACAAACAACACAGTAAGAGGTATGGTCATCAGAGCAGAGGATTAGTACCTCGTAAGCTAACGTGGCGGCATATTGACGTCTCGAAGATCACAGCTGACAGCTCTTACGATGCTCCAGTCAGCACCAAATCGGAACCTCCCCTTTCTCTCCTTCTCTGCTGACACTTTCTAATTACTACTGCTACTCCTTTTTTCCTAACTGTGGGTCCCAACCACTCTATAAACTGCGAAGCAGAAGATTTCTTGTGCCAGAAGAATTACTTTGTGTCTGCTGACCATTTTACCCCCCCTTTTGGCTAATTTGTTTCTGGAAGTCAAGTCTTGTGCATCTTGACATTTTCACTAGGTGAACCACTTAATCCCGAACATGTTGTTATTATAACTTTTGTTTTTTGTTTGCTATTTTATACTAACTAAAAACTTACTGGTATCTTCTATGATTAATATTTATTATCCTCCAAAAACATTTGTTGAGTTTGATTTGGTCTTAAGTTGTTAGTTTCAGTTTGAATAAACTCCTGGTCTGTAGGAGTCAAGTAGTCGTTGCCTATTATCTAGCTAGTTTAGATTACTTCCGTAAGTTTCGTTTTAGTTCGTTGTACTTTGGCTATTTAAAGTCTGCAATCTTTTATCAATAAACTATCGAAGTATTCAGTTTACTTTTGTCTAAACACAAGTTTATTCTCTGAGTTCTACAAATCTGGTATCAGAGCTATAAACTACAGGGGTGAGTGAAACACAAGTGAGTGAGTGAGTGAAACACAAAAGAGAGAGTAAGAGAAACACGGGTGAGTGAGTAAGATGGCAGAATCAAGCAACTTTGCACAACCAAGCATTCCTAAGTTTGACGGAGACTATGATCACTGGAGCCTCCTTATGGAGAATCTGCTGAAATCGAAGGAGTACTGGACTGTGGTGAAAGAAGGTTTTGTCGAACCCGCAAGTGAAGAGGCGCTAACAGACGCACAGAAGAAAACGTTGAACGATGCGAGATTGAAAGATCTCAAGGCTAAGAATTATCTGTTCAGTGCAATCGATAAAACAATTCTTAAAACGATTACATTGAAAGATACTTCTAAGCAGCTTTGGGATTCGATGAAGATCAAATACCAAGGAAATGCACGAGTGATGCGTGCTCAACTACAGACCTTGAGAAGGAGGTTTGAGCTGTTGGAGATGAAGACCGGAGAGTCCGTTACGGATTACTTTGCGAGAGTAATGGTGGTGGCCAACGATATGAGAAACTGTGAGGATGACATGCAGGATGTCAAAATTGTGGAGAAGATCCTGCGCACGTTGACGGAGAACTTTAATTACATTGTATGCTCCATTGAAGAGTCTAATGACATCGACAAACTCACTGTTGATGGCTTGCACAGCTCGTTACTGGTGCACGAGTCGAAGATGAAGAAACAAAGTACAGTTGTGGAAGAGCAAGCGCTGAAAGTTACTCATGAAGGAGGAAGAGGACGAGGCAGAGGAAGAATGGATCGAGGAAGAGGTCGAGGCAGAGGAAGAAGCTTTGATAAATCCACCATCGAGTGCTTCAACTGTCACAAACTTGGACACTTTCAATATGAATGTCCAAGTTGGGATGGAAAGGCCAACTATGCAGAAATTGATGACGAGGAAGATGAGTTGCTGCTGATGGCTTTTACCGAAGACGATCACGATGCATTGCTGATGGTTCTCACAGGGAACGAGAAGGCTGAAGAAGTGTGGTTCCTCGATTCCGGTTGCAGTAACCACATGTGTGGTAACAAGTCCTGGTTCTCAATACTTGATGAAGAGTTCCGACATTCAGTGAAGCTAGGAAACAACTATCAGCTCAAAGTAATGGGAAAAGGGAATGTGAGTGTGCAGGTGAATGGAAAAACACTCACAATCGCAGACGTGTACTATGTTCCTGATCTGAAAACTAATTTATTCAGCATCGGACAGCTTCTTGAGAAAGACTGTGAAGTGGTGATGAAACAGAGAATGTGCAAGCTGTATCATCCAAAGACGGGTCTTTTTATGGAGTCTAAGATGACAACAAACAGGCTATTCAAGATCATGGCAACCAGAAACCCAATGAAGACAGAGGAGAAGTGTTTGCAAGCGGCTACAACCGATGAAACTCAACTTTGGCATCGCAGGTACGGTCATCTCAACTACAAAGGTTTGAGAACTCTGAAATATCAGAACATGGTGAAGGGAATGCCATACTTAAAGACGACAGAAGAAGCTGGCAAGTGTGTAAGCTGTTTGGTAGGAAAACAGCATCGAGAAAGCATTCCAAAGAAGAGCATGTGGCGCTCCTCTGGAAGATTGCAGCTGATACACTCGGATCTGTGCGGTCCAATCACACCAGCGTCAAACAGTGACAAGAGATACATCCTTACCTTTATTGATGACTACAGCAGGAAGGTATGGATCTACTTCTTATCACTCAAATCTGAGACCTTCGTATTATTCACACAATTCAAGAGTCTTGTTGAGAGAGAAACGGGAGAATCGCTGGTTTGTTTGAGAACGGACAGAGGAGGAGAGTATCTGTCCAACGAGTTTAAGAGTTTCTGTGAAGAATCCGGAATAAGCAGACAACTCACAACAGCGTTCACGCCGCAGCAGAACGGAGTAGCAGAGCGTAAAAACCGTACGATCATGAATATGGTGCGTTGTATTCTTAAAGATAAAGAAGTTCCCAAGCGATTCTGGCCCGAAGCAGCGAAGTGGGCTGTTCATGTGCTAAATCGAAGCCCAACCTCTGTTTTGAAGGAGAAGACGCCTGAAGAAATGTGGAGTGGTGTAAAACCTACAGTGGATTACTTCAGGATATTTGGGTGTCTGGCTCACGTTCATGTTCCAGATCAAAGAAGGAAGAAGTTAGATGACAAAAGCACCACATGTGTGCTTATTGGAGTGAGCAGCGAATCTAAGGGATATCGATTATACAACCCAGCCACAGAGAAGGTCGTGACGAGTCGAGACGTTGTGTTTGAAGAAGAAAAAGGATGGAATTGGGAAAAGAAAACTGGAGAAACTAATGATGAGCAGTTAATCTGGGAAGAAGGAGAGTCAGATACAGAGGTACAAACACCTGCAGATGAGGCACCTGTTACACCACCATCACCTGCAGCTCAAGCACCGGCTGTACCAGAGGAGACTACTCGAACTCGTAAGCCACCTACTTATTTACGAGATTACATGACAGGGGAAGAGTTGTCGGAAGAAGAAGAAGATGACGTTGCGCATATGGTCATGCTTGTCTCCTCTGATGATCCAACCACATTTGATGAAGCCGAAGGAGAAGAAAAATGGATTAAGGCAATGGAATCTGAACTAGCCTCCATTGAAAGGAACAGAACATGGGAGTTGACAGAACTGCCGAGAGGAGCAAAGAAAATAGGTGTGAAATGGGTGTACAAAACAAAGCTGAATGAGAAAGGAGAAGTGGACAAGTACAAAGCGAGGCTTGTAGCTAAAGGCTATGCACAACAACATGGTGTAGACTACAACGAGGTGTTTGCTCCTGTGGCACGTTGGGATACTATTCGGATGATCTTGGCGTTGGCAGCTCAACAGAACTGGTGTGTTTATCAATTGGATGTGAAAAGTGCATTTTTACATGGGGAGCTGTCCGAAGATGTCTTTGTTGAGCAGCCACAAGGGTATGTCAAAAGGGGAGAAGAACACAAGGTATACAAGCTCAAAAAGGCCCTGTATGGCTTGAAACAGGCGCCTAGAGCATGGTATAGCCGCATTGAAGCATACTTTATCAAGGAAGGTTTTCAAAAGTGTGAATACGAGCATACACTCTTCGTGAAAAACGGAGGAGGTAACAAAATTCTTCTTGTGAGTCTTTATGTGGATGATTTGATCTTTACGGGGAATGATATTAGTATGCTTGAAAAGTTCAAATCATCCATGAAAGAAGAGTTTGATATGACCGACTTGGGAAAGATGAAGTATTTCTTAGGGGTGGAAGTGATACAAGACGAAGAGGGTATCTTCATTCATCAAAAGAAATACGCTGGTGAAATCCTGGAGAGGTTCAATCTGCTGAATGCAAACGAAGTCAAAAATCCTATTGTTCCAGGGACAAGACTTTCGAAAGAAGGAGATGTAAACAAAGTGGATCCAACTTTGTACAAGCAACTAATCGGGAGTCTGATGTATATCACATCAACAAGGCCAGATCTGATGTATGTGGTGTGTTTGTTGAGCAGGTACATGGCAGATCCTACTGATCAACATATGCAAGCCGCGAAACGAGTGCTCCGATATATCAAAGGCACTTTGGGTTATGGCGTGTTTTACAAAAGAGGAGCTGTTGGGGAGTTAACTGTCTATACCGACAGTGATTATGCAGGAGACATAGATGACAGACGGAGTACAAGTGGGTATGTGTTTCTTTTGAATGGCGGAGCAGTGGCGTGGGCCTCAAAGAAGCAGCCGGTGGTAACTCTGTCCACAACAGAAGCTGAGTTCGTTGCAGCAGCTTATTGTGCTTGTCAGTGTGTATGGATGAGGAGGATTCTGGAGGAGTTTGGTCTGAAACAGTCAGGAAGCACCACAATCAGATGTGACAACAGTTCAGCTATCAAGTTATCTAAAAATCCTGTTCTTCATGGCCGGAGCAAGCATATCGATGTGAGGTTTCACTTTCTAAGGGATCTTTCTAAAGATGGGGTTGTGAAGCTCGTTCATTGTGGAACCAATGAGCAAATTGCAGACATCCTGACTAAGCCATTACGACTGGAGGTCTTTGTGCGACTAAGAGAGAAGCTTGGAGTTTGTGAGAGATTAAACTGAATGCTACCGCTTTCAGTTTAGGAGAGGCATTGTTGAGTTTGATTTGGTCTTAAGTTGTTAGTTTCAGTTTGAATAAACTCCTGGTCTGTAGGAGTCAAGTAGTCGTTGCCTATTATCTAGCTAGTTTAGATTACTTCCGTAAGTTTCGTTTTAGTTCGTTGTACTTTGGCTATTTAAAGTCTGCAATCTTTTATCAATAAACTATCGAAGTATTCAGTTTACTTTTGTCTAAACACAAGTTTATTCTCTGAGTTCTACAACATTATGTTCTTGGATATGTTTAAACAATAGTATCTATTGAAATATAACAACATTATTTTTTTTCTTTTCCGAAAACATTGATTATTTCTAAAGACATTGGTTGAATGATTTACTAAAAAGTTATAAGATCTACTTGCAATATCAAATTATATGTATACAATTACATTTAGAAGATATTTAGTTACAAACTATTTATTACTACAATTTGAACTGCAGAGATTAAAAATGGATATGATAATGTCTGATTACTAATAAAAAGTAGATTAAAATTATCAATGTAATGCTAAAATTTTCAGAAAAAATAAAGATAAAAATAAAGTAATCTCAGATTGAGATTTTCATTAGAAAATAAGTTTAGAATATGAATATGATTTTTAAATGGATGATGTAATCATTTCATGAAATAATCTAGATATTTACCTATAAAACCGATGGTTAAAAATTTAGACAAGAAACAGTAACAGAAGTATCAGAGGTCACACGTAAGCTCGGAACGATGGTTCACATCGAACCGTCACATGGAAGATTTCACCAGTGTAGGGGTAAGATTGTCATTTAAAGTACATGCAGAATTTATTAACCCGTACACGAGGGGAGGCAAAAGACTTCATTACTTGGCACTCTAACACAGTTTTAATTAATTAATTTATTTTAATTTTCTCTCTTTTCACATTGAAAACACAGACATCGGAGGAGAGAAAAGGGCAAAAACCAAAAAGAAAAGGGAGGAGGAAGATCCGAAATTTTTCCTCTGAATAATCTCAAAGTCTGGGTAAAACTGAAATAAGAGAAAAAGGAAGAGAATTTCGAAATCAGTCGGGGATATCTTAGCATTGGATTTATCCATTAGATCTGTTCTGATGAGAAAATATCTCTTTGTCGAAAATTAAAACTGAAAACTGTTTGATTTTTGTTCTTCTTGCCTCTGTTTTTCATCCACATTTATTTTCACCCAGGAAAAAAGGATAACAATATGCTTCTTTAGCACTGTTTATCTGTCATTTTCCCATCTCTTTTGCTTGTTGTTGTTGTTGATCATCGTCCTTCATTGTGACCGTCTTTTCTCACATGCGACCCATGTCAGACACTCAGCATGTTCAGAGCTCTATTGGCTCGATTCGATCTTCCGATAAAATCGAAGGTAAGTTTCTAAATCTCGAGAGATCCATTTGTGATCGGGTTTGAAGATCATCATATTGAGTTTTCTACTTTTGATCATCATCGTTTTTATACACACACATATATATATGTCTCTTTTGTGATTTCATCATCTACACTCGGTTGTAGCATTTCCAAGTTTGATCTCGTTAAGAATGATATGAGTTCTCTTTTTTACGTTTCTGTTTGCTTGTAACTAGCTACTGATCCAAGTTTGGACATGATTAATAACCATGTGGTGTTTTTTTTTAATGTTGTTGGTATGATCGTTAGATGCCTTCAGGAAGATGAAAGTAAGTGAAGACGGAGTGGCGCAATCCGGTCCGTATCCAGATCGTCCCGGTGAACGGGATTGCCAGTTCTATTTGAGAACTGGCCTGTGTGGCTATGGAAGCAGTTGCCGTTACAATCATCCTACTCATCTTCCACAGGTGAGAAAGATAAACGTTTCCCAAGTTGCAAACTTCTATTGCTCTGGCTTCTGCCTCATGGGTAACTTTCTTTTCAACTCTTAAAATAGGGTACTCTGTATTACAACGAAGAGCTCCCCGAGAGGATTGGACAGCCGGATTGCGAGGTGCACATCTTGGATCTCTCTCTTAATCATCTAAAAATCTGATTAATTCGATTGGTTGTTGGTATGAGTTCATTATAGAGACTAAAATAATGATATTTTGTCTATCTAACGTGATGCATTCAACTTTTAAGCTTCTATTGGTCCATCTAGCGAATTTGTAACATAACTTATTCTTGTTTTTAACTTCACTTAAGTGGTAACAAGAATCTACATTCAACTGCAGAACACATTCCCCATGTCTGGTTTAGTCTTTCCTTGATTTGTAAGATATATAAGCTGGGCCAGTAGATGATTCGTATTCTTTGCTTTCTTGAAAGATGTTTTCCAAACAAGTTCCTCTTCTCTGCGCATATTGTTGCAGTATTTTCTCAAGACAGGAGCTTGTAAGTACGGCTCAACTTGTAAATACCATCACCCAAAGGACAGGAATGGAGCAGAACCTGTGTTGTTCAATGTTCTCAGTTTACCTATGCGTCAGGTAGCTCCATCGTGGTTACTGTATTCTTTTTCTTTTATCGAACGTGGAAGACTTATCTGAGTTTCCTCACCAGGGTGAGAAGCCATGTCCATATTACCTGCGAACGGGAACTTGCAGATTCGGAGTTGCTTGCAAATTCCACCATCCTCAACCTGATAATGGACATTCTACTGCTGCATATGGAATGTCTAGCTTTCCTTCTGCAGGTCTACATTATTCTGGTGGGTTAACAATGATGTCTACATATGGATCTTTGCCTCGTCCGCAACTTCCTCAGTCCTATGTTCCCGTCATGGTTTCACCCTCTCAAGGCCTTTTGCCTCCTCAAAGCTGGGCCACTTACATGGTAAGTCCGAATAGAAGCTACCAATAATTTATAGGTTATGCTTATAGCAGATTTGACTTCCCTTGGATGTCATTGTGATTTTGTTATGTTGCAGGGTGCATCTAACTCCATGTATAATATGAAGAATCAATCTTATTACTCTGGTTCTGGTGCATCAATGCCCATGGCTGTGACATTGAATGGTGGTTTGCCTGAAAGATCCGAACAACAACAATGTCGGTTTTTTATGAACACTGGGACTTGTAAATATGGAAACGATTGCAAATACACTCACCTCGGAGTAAGAGTTTCACCACCACCACCACCAAATCTCATAAACCCTTTTGTTCTCCCAGCGAGACCTGTAAGTCTCTTGGTCTCTCGGCTTTGTAGCTCAAATTCTGATTTTTTATAAACTAAAAGAAGAGCTTTGGTTACAAAAGCCAAAAGCCGTGGTCTTGATTTGGTTCGTAAAGATTAGATGTATAGTTTTTTGTCTTTTTGAACCATGTAATGAGCCACGTTCTGTGTGTTTTCTGTCCAGGGACAGCCAGCGTGTGGTAACTTCAAGTCTTATGGATTCTGCAAGTTTGGACCAAACTGCAAATTCGACCACTCAGCGCTGCCATATCCGGCGGGATTGACCATGCCTTCGTCTCTGCCTACTCCTTATGCTTCACCTGTTTCATCAAATTATCAGAGGATCTCACCATCGCCTAGCCGCTCTGGTTCGAAGGCTCTGTCTACTGACAAACCTGATGTGAAGAAGGGAATGTCGGAGACTGAGAAACCGAACGATGATTCCGAACAATTGAAAAACTCGCAAGTGCAGGATTTGTCTAAGAATTTGTCATCACCATGATCATGATTTATGATCACAGCATCGAGAATCATCAGCAATATGGCTGATACTCCCCCACTAAGGCTTCTAAAGATCTCAATGATCTCTCTCTCTGCCCTTTTTTGTTAACTTTTTTTGTGGAAGAGGAGGGGAGGTGGAAGTGTTTCTCTTTTCTTTTGGAGATTTCCATGGCTGAACACAACATAGGACGAAACCAGTGATGTCACAGTTTTCTCTTCTGTTAATAAATTTTATATGCGATAAAAAAAGGATTTGTGACACTCATTCGAGCTCTTTATTGAAAGTTATTCTAAAGTTACAAGTGCTTAATTAAGAAAAGGGCATGCCTTATACACTATTTAATTAGTTTTTTTATACAAATAAATAATTACATCAAGACACAGGCTTTTGATTAATAATAATTTCATTCGAACATTTCGAAGTGAAATAGTTGAAAAAGTTTACTTTTTGGCCTTTGGCCCGAGAAAAATCTGGGCGAAGCTTCGTCCTTTTGCGTGTGGGGAATCGCCTGCTTTGGTTCTGTCCCCGACGATTTTGCGCAGGCAAATCCAGAGTAGTCTATCAACACCGCCGAGTGAATCGCTCCGAGTTTCTCCACCCGTATCAGGGACCATGAATCGGCTGAGAGGCCGAGGGACATCGATTCTGAGTTCCGCAGGTGTGCCTCATCTGAAGAAAAAAGCCCAGAATTCATTGGTCGCTCTCCAAGACTCGTATCTCTCCACCAAGGTGATCATTTCCCTTTCTTATTCTGTATGAGTTATTATATTTGATAGAAGAATTTCAAAATTTTGTAACAATTTATGAAGAATTAGATTTAGGAGTTGTTTTGTTCATCGAGGTTTTGGTTAACATTTTATGTTGTATCATCTGCTTAATGGGTTTCGTTATCATTTCTTAGGATTTGTTCGAGAGGCACAGGGTCGTGTTTACGGTTGGAACTTCTATAGCATCAGTTGCTACGGCTTGGATTGGTAAGTTTCAAGTTTGATATTTGCATTTCGAATTCCCTTGCATTGTAGAGGTGATCGTTAAATCGATTTGGATGTTTAAGTTGCTGGATTAGATAGCTTTCAACGGTTATTTCAGACTTCGGAAATTTATCTCTTAAGGTGAATTCTATTATCTGATATCTGTGAGGCCTTTTCTCTCTCATATTTTGAGCTTTCTACATGGTTTTCTGGCTCCTCGTTTATTCTGCCAGCATGTAAAAACAACCGAAGTTCTTGTCTTGTACTGAGTCTTGCAAAAGTATCTTTTTGATGTTTTGTTTTTGTTTATCCGAGTTGACTTTTGTGACTGAGTTGCTGGGATGATGAATCATGGTGCAGGTTATTCATTACGCCATTACAATGAAACTAGAATCAATCAGAGGCTGGAATCGATTGAGAGTGCGGTTAGTGTCTATGATCAAGAAATTATCAACATTTATTATTTGTCGCTGTATACTTCCCTCTTATCTGGCTTGCTATTGAAAATTTACTCACTGTTCACAGTCATTTTTAGATATCCCTCAGTGAGTCAGTGGCCAAATTTAATTGCACTTGAATATCTATGTGTTACATTGATGCATCGGATTTAGCTGCCTGCATATTTGGATTCTGTGGAAACTCTTGAAAATGACGTATTGCTTCGTGTTTTTTTCTTTGACAAGAATCTATTGCTTCCTATTAAAATGTTTTGGTCCTGATATTTATCATGAACATACAGCGTTATTATCGGTTGATTTTTCCACCCTAGTTTCGAAGTCTCTATGGGCTAATAAAAGCTTTCTTGTCTGAATACCTCTGCGGTTTCGTTTAACCTTCATGATCCCTAGTCGTTCAATTATCGGCTCAGTTTGTCACTTGGAAACTTTTTGTTTCTTCTCACGGCAGATGAAAAACAGCCATGAGTTGGAACGGGGAGAACTCAAGAAGCTTGTTGATCCAGTTGGTTCCAGGTTCACTTCAACAATTGCCACGGCTGGAACCACTTTGATCCTCGGGTTTGTTGTTCCCACAAAGACTGTTGTTAGGTTCACACAGGTTTCAAGGTGTGGCGCTGGTTTTCCAATTATTAACATTTTTCCGTCTGTTTTTTTTTCAGGTATGGCTTGGGTTGGCGAGGCGGGATATGGTATGCAAATAGGAAGTTCAGAAGGGAACAAATGAGATTGGCTGGGCAGTTAAAACCGAGAGAATGGAAGTTATTAGGGAGAATAAAACCCCGAGCTTGGCCGACCACAAAGTTCCTCAGAAGGCCATTCCCAAGGCAGAACAAAACAACAGAAAATGCTTTGAAGACACCACCTGAGAGTGCGGCTTGAAGAATCGAAAACACCACCTGAGAGTGCGGCTTGAAGAATCGAAAACACCACCTGAGAGTGCGGCTTGAAGAATCGAAAACACCTGGTTTGTTCATTCAGAATACTTACTACAGGGGAGTAACAATCCATACCAATAGCTGATCGAATCCTCGAAACAACGAAATATTTTTTCTTTTTTACCCTCCGTAACTTCTTGACATTAATGTAAGTGTACACATGGGTTTTGTCACGAAGCCAAAGGCTCTCCCGTCTTTGTTCCTCTGTAAGTGAGGAAGTTGCTACGGCCGATGAGGAAAAACAAAGACGTTTTATAAGTTGCTTGTATATTTAGGGTCTTCCAATTGATTTTCTTGGAATGAGTTGACAAATAAACTAAGAACAAATTTCAAAGATATGCTCGACAATCGGAATTGTTAAATGCTTTCTCAAAATTAAATATGTTTTTGTTCCATTTTACCACACAGCAACAAGGAACAAAAAAACATGACAGTAGCAAGCCCGTAGAGCAGGAGGCGACACAACGGGAAAGAGTTTTTCCGGCGGAGCCACTGCGAGATACAGCTTGGGTGGAAAATATGAGAACATGACAATCGCGTCGGAGCTTTATCTGAAGTACACAATGAGATTCTCAAAACAGATCGAACACGTCTCCGATCACAACTTCTCGAATCAACCTTCCAACAACATCTTCCTCCGGTCGACGACGGTAAAGCCGAGAAGTCAATAAAATAAAAAACTGCTTCTCTCCCGCTCAATATCATCATCCCAGTTCCCACAACGATTATGTCGGATACTGGCTCTCGCACGTGCGGTGTTGTTTTCTTTTTTTAATAAGAAACGAAATATGAGAGGAGAGTGTGCCGACGTGTTATAATATCATTGGTGCTTACACGTTAGTCCACGTAGGCCGTGTTTTTAGTTCTTCTATGTCGCAGAGGGAGAGAGTCGATTCTCATTTTTTTTTTCGGGTGGAGAAAGAAGAAAAGGAAGAAATTATGGAAAGAGAAATGTATAAATCATCAATAACGTTGCTCACGATTCTCTCTCTGTTGTTTGCGTTCTTCGATCTAAGCAATGCTCTCTACGGATCTTCTTCGCCTGTGCTTCAGCTCACTCCTTCTAATTTCAAGTCTAAGGTACGTCACACTCTATAGATTTGGCTTCATGACATACATTTTCGATGATATGTGTATCCTTTTGGGAAGCAAGATTTGGCGACTACAGTTCTATAATTCAGGATCAGATAGTTTACTTTGCTGTTTGTTAGCACGCAGTGTGATATCTAAGGTGTTATTTTTGGCTCTTTGCAAAATGGTTGGCAGGTTCTCAATTCAAATGGTGTAGTTTTGGTAGAGTTCTTTGCACCATGGTGTGGTCATTGTCAATCCCTTACACCAACTTGGGAGAAAGTTGCTAATACTTTGAAAGGTGTTGCTACTGTGGCAGCCATTGATGCTGACGCCCACAAGTCTGTCTCTCAGGTTTGTGTTCTTTCCAAGTCATCCTCTTTGTTTCTTTTCTTCTTCTTTTCAGTGTGATTGTGATTGGCGAACAGGACAATGCGCCTTACCCTAAGATTTTGTTTTTTCCTGCATCTTTTGTGATCAATTTGTTTTCTTATAGGATTATGGTGTCAGGGGTTTCCCAACCATTAAACTGTTTGTTCCGGGGAAGCCTCCAATCGACTACCAAGGAGCAAGGGACGCCAAAGCCATTTCTCAATTTGCTATCAAGGAGGTTTGTCTCATATCCTTGCTGACTCTTGATCACAGAGTAACTTTTTATGAGGGAACCTTCTCATCGTATGTCAAAATTTTTAGTAGCACTGAAAGGGCATGTAGAATATGGAATATGTTGCGGTTGCTCCAGTTGCAGTAACAAGAGTTTAGTGGTTTTGTACTGTGGTATCTTCATAGTACTATTTTCTGCTTCAAATTACTTACAAGGAAGTTTGATGATCTGACAATGGAATCAGTATGTTTGATTGCATACTACTCTTACCCTTTACATGGTGTTGTAGCTATAGAATAACGAATACTAGTATTAAACCATAATTGTTCGTGAAAATCATCTGAGTCCGCACTGCATATTCTCCATCAAGCTCTTGAACCTGCATTTTGATTTATCTATATTGCTGTTTTTGCTTCACAGATAAAGGCCTTGTTAAAAGATCGTTTGGACGGTAAAACAACTGGCACAAAAAATGGAGGAGGATCCAGTGAGAAGAAATCCCAGCCTAGTGCCTCCGTGGAACTGAACTCTAGCAATTTTGACGAGCTGGTCACTGAAAGCAAAGAACTTTGGATTGTAGAGTTTTTTGCGCCTTGGTAAGTAGTTATATTTACTTTTGAAGTGTTCAGTCCTTTAACCTTCCTCGTGATATCTAGAGCTGAAAAACCATCTCTCTTTTTTTCTTCTCCAAGGTGCGGACATTGCAAAAAGTTAGCTCCTGAGTGGAAAAAGGCTGCAAACAAGTTGAAGGGGAAGGTCAAACTAGGTCATGTAGATTGTGATGCTGACAAGGTAAACACTACAAATTCTTAACTTTAATGTATCTCACTAATCTGAAAAATCATTTTGATATTGGGGCTGGCTATCAGCTCAATCATTGCCCTTCTCAGTATTCTATTAGTTAAGTAATGATTATAGTCTTACAGATTCCTAGCTCGATAGCCATTCTGTATAGCGTGAAGTGACATAATCTGTCATATTTTCTGCTTCTTATAACCAAATGCTTGTTTTCATTTTACCCCCGATGACTTCTGACAAGATACTACATACTGCAGTCGATACAGAGCAGATTCAAGGTACAAGGATTCCCCACTATCTTAGTCTTTGGTGCAGACAAAAGCAGTCCAGTGCCTTATGAGGGTGCTAGATCTGCATCAGCCATCGAATCTTTTGCTCTCGAACAGCTTGAATCCAATGCTGGACCGGTTGAAGTAACTGAACTGACTGGGCCGGTACTGTTCACATCTGTAACTGCTTCTCTAGTATTGTTTTCAGATGTTAGTTGGTCTCCAACCCAAATCCATTGACACTCGTTGTGTGCTGAATTGAATAGGATGTCATGGAAGAGAAGTGTGGTCCTGCTGCTATTTGCTTTGTTTCTTTCTTACCCGACATTCTGGACTCAAAAGCTGAAGGAAGGAACAAATATTTAGAGATGTTATTATCAGTTGCAGAGAAGTTTAAGAGGGACCCTTACAGGTAAAATAAGAACACATCTCTTCTATCTTTGTTCCTAGTTACTATCATCATATTTTAGGTCTCAGTTACTCTGTTTTAGATGCAGTCAAATGGGAAGGAGAAACTGAACAAAGTTTGAAATTTCCTACTGTTTTGAGGCTAACCCCCTAAATCTGTTGATGAATAGTTCTATATAAACAACCTAACCTAGATTTTGGGAATTATTTGTCGGATAATGGAATTAGATATAGATGGAAGTTGATGCCCTGTGCTTGAATTTGAATCTTTCTAGTCAACAGATCTTTACGGTTCAAGGTTCTAATAGAAATGGCAGGACTTTTGATTTTATAGCATCCGGACGTGGTTGTGATTTTTTTGTTTTGGCCGGATTTTGATTGCATTTGCAGCTTTGTGTGGGTGGCTGCTGGGAAGCAACCTGATTTGGAGAAGCGTGTTGGTGTTGGAGGATATGGTTATCCAGCAATGGTAGCCTTGAATGCAAAGAAAGGAGCTTATGCTCCACTTAAAAGCGGTTTTGAGGTTAAACACCTCATGTAAGTGTATCTTGTGTTTTTTTTTCTATCTTCTAGTCGAGACGGCCAAGACAAAACCAACGGGGTCGATACATTTTTCTTGGTAGCGAGCTGAAAACGGGTCTCTTTTCTCTTTTGTGTTATCAGAGAATTCGTGATGGAAGCTAAGTTAGGAGGAAGAGGGAATTTGCCTATAGACGGAACATTGGAGATAATGAAGACAGAAGCTTGGGATGGTAAAGACGGAGAGGTGGTTGATGCAGATGAGTTTTCACTTGAAGAACTCATGGCAGATGATTAATGCTACTGCTACCTCTACAGAGTAGACAACTCTTTACTTCACTTTGGTTACTTGAAAGACTGTTAAAATGCCCCACTTGTCGAAAACAGAAAGCCAGTGATGTCATTTGGAAGAGTATAGAACAGACTATTACACTTTTTGCTTTAATTTATAGGTACAACAACTTTTGGTGTGAATGTTTCAGGTTCGATATGATTTTAATTTTTAATTGATTTGTCTTATAATCCAAGAAGCTGCCTAGCCGCTTAACGGACTAATTGGTCGACAGTTGATCATAGTAATTACAACAAGTATTTCTTTCATATAAGTAACATACACAGTTTAGTCAACATCAAAATACAAAAGGAATATACAAAGCTTTGCCTGTCTTGGTAGTTGAGTCTCTGGTCAAAATACAAGACCAGTACCGAACTACAACAAGTTGGTTTTCCAAGGAGTAGATCTTGGTAGACGCAAATGTGATCGAGGCTGTTGGGACGAATCCAAGTAGGCGAGATCGCTGCAGATTGTGATTTCAGAGCTTGAGCAGATGATTTCCGCGTTCTGAAGTGTGAATCCGTGGATTATGGGCAAAGGGAAGCCTTTTTCAAGATGGTCATTTGCATATGGCACAAACACCGTTTGTATAACAGTCCACACTATTGGCTAGAAGATGGAAACAAGATAGAGAGAGGAGTGTATATGTAAAGAACGAATAAATTAAGTCTGCTTCGAGCATATGAGCGCTTTAAAACACTTGACATTGTGAGTTTACCTGAAGAAGATGCAGATGGAGATTTCCAATGTTGCTCCATTTCAAAGACATTGAGAAATCTTCTAATCTTACGCTGCCTCCAAGGTTATTACCCATGACTCTGAGAGCACCCGACCCTCGGATCACCTGCAGCCAAGACACAGTAAATCATGTACTGGTAAACCAAAATGTTCACCGCATATTTTTCCGCAAGTATCTAGAACAAAATATTTACAGATTTGTGTTTCTTGAAGACTTACCAAGGAGATGCATGCCACTGGTATTACTTGGTTTGCTTCTAGAACATCGATTACTAGGTCTGCGTTCACATTAGCTCCTACATATTGCTCTGATATCTTTACAAGCGGAGGCGATGACAAACTGATGTTCAGATTCATATCCTGGTTTGGGTACTTCTTGTATAGTTGTGGAATGATGAACCTCCACCTAGCAGTGTTTAAAAGAGACTGCCCTGGCACTTTATCCACTATCCATTGCATAAATTCTGCCTGAATATGAGAAACAAGAGTAGTGTAAAATAATACTGTTTCAGCTGCACTGAAAACACATGGAACATTTGATCAAATGTATTCTTTCTAGCTGATTATATTATACACGAGAAACCAAAAGTAACATTGGTGGCCCAAACGACGGAAATCGCACAGAGCATGAAAAGCTACAGACGGAAATTATCAAGAGATGAATATCGACATTATGAGTAGGCTTAGGAACTTACATCGTAGTACAAAGCTGCAGCAGAGTTGAAGACAGCTTCATCCAGTGAAATTCCGAGCATTTTAGAATTTCCAGGGCAGATAGATGAAGATGCAGACTTTCTGAAGATGGACTTAAAGACTTGATTTGTTTCTCTTTTGGTGAACAAGCCATCGATTTCAAAAGTGATGGATGAATTTCTCAATATAGGATCACTGGTGAAGGTGACATTGAGTGCAGCTTTGTCATCTACTGGGATTTCCTTTGGAAGACTTTGTAGGAATGAATCAAGGTCTGATACTCCTTCACTGAGTTTATTGGCAATCGTACTTTCCACACTTGCTCCAATTTGGTCTTTAAATGCATTAACCATCCTGAATTGCAGGGAAGAAGATAAAGTTCAAATGACAAAAAAGAAACCAACAGTCACAGAAACGTATTGCAAATAATTTCATACCCCTGATAAAACCATGACGCTCCTCCTTCCAACACAATAGTTATGTCCTTGACATGGCATCCACATTCCGAAAGAGAGAGTTTTAAGCCTCCTTCATCACTTTGCAAGCCTAGTGAGATCCCGATTTCCATGCCTTCAACCTTACCGAGAAGGCGAGAATCAGCACTCATCAAATTCCCTTTTGTAAAACAGATATAAAAATGAGCAGAGCAACACACCGACTAAAAACAGCTTATGCATATGGCAAACCAGTCATCTCTGGTTCCCATATACAACTATATTCTAAGCACCAATCACGAAACACGAGGGTAAAACAGAACAGAGTTTGTGATTAGCAAGAAAAAATCTTGTCTTTCCGTTGTTTCCCAAGTCACATCTCTAGAAATGCAAGCAAATTAAGCGGAAGTTGTAGATCTGCCATGTAATTGGATTATGCCCTGAGTAGTTGAGCAGGCTTCGGTTCCGCTTCAATGTCTAAGATCATACATATGTCAGCAAGTCATGGATGATTGATTACCTGAACAGATGCAATCCCCTGATCAGAGATTTCTATCGGTGGAATCCAAGTAGAGTAAGAATAATGCCAATTCATACTCAAATTGCAGGTCGTCCCCGAAGCGACGATGACGACACCTGTCTCACCAAGCTTGACGTAAGACGACGCAACATCAAGCTCGAATATCGTGAGGTTCGAGACGACAACATCGATTCCTCCGAGGAACGGGATTCTCACAGATTTCTCGATCCTCGGAATCTGGAGAGGTATAATCGACGCGATGGCTTTGTTGACTAGCAGGTTTTTGACGAAATCGAGCCCGTTTTGAGATACCAGAACCGATGTGAATGAGTCGCTCTGCGTCTGCGAAGGCAAGATGAAGAAACTTTGTAAAAGAAGGAAGAAAAAGCACCACCCAACATCCATGGCGGAAATTCCAAGTCTTATTTTTTGTTTTTCAATCCAAGCATAAGCATTGTTGCTCCTTCAACGAAGAACAGGTAACAGGTTTAACACACAAGGTAAGTTGCGTAATGGTCTGGATAATTTTGAAATATCTAAAATACCCGTGTCATTCGATTTGCATTGTTGGAAGGGGGTAATTTGATTCAAATTACAAGCATTCGGGGTGAAAACATGATTTTTCCAACTAATCTGATGACAACTATTTAATTTTGAAATAGTTTGCAAACTTCATGCCGTTTTTAGCATTTTCTTTACAACACTGCGCTCCGTTTCTCTCTCGGGGGTATCATCATCATCTTTATGATGCTTCTTCGTCCTCGTCTCCGTCCTCACAACTTCCCGCAAATCGGCCATGGAAGCTAGACTCTCGGAGAGTCTTGGCCTCCCGTCTCCGAATCTTAATCAATGCCATCTTACTAACGATTTCAACTCCCTCTTCACTTATTTCTCCGATCGCACCTCCGTGCAAACCCCCATCGTCAGAAAATCTGTAGCTAAAATCAAATCCTCCAGCAAACTCTCTCGGCCGAAATTCTCGGAATCCACTGAAAGGTTAAGGAGATCCGTAGGTTTTGCATCGGCGTCAGTGTCGGATTCCAATTCCGGAGTGGACTTCCTGAAATGGATGAAACCGGCGTCACGAAGCAGTCCAAAGATTCAAACACTAATGAAACATCTCTCCGTCTTCGAGCGTGCGCTGATAGGTGCAGGAGCCGGTGGGATCGCCGGTGCGTTCACGTACGTTTGCCTTCTCCCGCTGGACACAATCAAAACGAAGCTTCAGGCGAAAGGCGCGTCTCAGATGTACAGTAGCAGCTTCGATGCTATAGTGAAGACCTTTCAAGCCAGAGGGATTCTAGGTTTCTACAGTGGCGTCTCCGCCGTGATCGTTGGCTCTACGTTTTCCTCCGCCGTGTACTTCGGCACCTGCGAGTTCGGTAAGTCTCTCCTCTCCAAATTCCCGGAATACCCTTCGGTTCTCATCCCTCCCACTGCTGGTGCCATGGGGAACATAATCTCGTCGGCGATAATGGTTCCTAAAGAGCTCATCACGCAGAGAATGCAAGTTGGAGCCGGTGGGAGGAGATCGTATCAAGTGTTGCTTGAAATTCTAGAGAAAGATGGAATCTTGGGGCTCTATGCTGGTTACTCTGCCACATTGCTGAGGAATTTACCGGCCGGTGTGCTAAGTTACTCGTCGTTTGAATACCTGAAAGCTGCGGTTTTGGAGAAGATGCAGCAGAACCATCTCGAGCCTCTGCAGAGCGTTTGCTGTGGCGCATTGGCTGGTGCCATATCTGCTTCGATAACCACACCACTAGATGTGGTGAAGACGAGGCTGATGACACAGGTTCACGTGGAGGCAGCCAATAAACTTGGTGCTGCTATGTATACCGGTGTGGCTGGGACAGTGAGACAGATACTGAAAGAGGAAGGCTTGGTCGGTTTTACCCGAGGCATGGGGCCTCGAGTTGTTCACAGCGCTTGTTTCTCGGCTATCGGGTATTTTGCATTTGAGACTGCCAGGCTTACAATCTTAAATGAGTATCTGAAGAGGAAACAAGATTCAGAAGCTACCATTGATGCTGATTCTTGAGAGAGCTTAGCTTATCCTTGTTTCTCAAAACAAGCATTAAAGTTCTAGCTTTGTGGGTTGTTTTCTCGGACAAGCTTTTTCCTTAGAGCTGAGTTGTGTTCTCAATGTGAATCACTGTTTTTATCTGTTTAACTCACTGTTGGAATATTATTGTAGTTGCCACAATTTCATTCAACCTTGATCCAGTTTGTTTTAAATTTGATTCGGTTTGCATTTCAGATTCATAGACTCCTATGCGTTTCCTTCAATCTCATATGTTTTTTATCCATGGCGGAAATTCATAGTTTTTTTTTCTTTTTTTAATCTCCACGACAAATACAGAAGCATTGCTCTTCAATGTAGAAGAACAAGGTTTCAAATTGCGCAGTGAATGGTCTCGAATTATTTGGAAAACGCCGTTGTCATTCGACTGTCCACTTGGGGGTAATCTGATTAAAATTGGAACATTTCGGGGTGGAAACATAAATGTTAAAAGTATGTCAATGAAAGCGAAAGTCGAGGACCAAAATGCAAAAGGGCGTATCGTAATTCGTCTCTTGTGGTGGCTGAGAGTCACGGAACAGAATAATCGAGAAGAGCCGGCCGCTGAATTCTCTACCTTTACCCGGAATCCATGGCTATGCAAGCCGGCGTTCAGACCTCTAAGGTCCTCATATTACTCGGCGCAGGTCTCTTTCTCTCACTATGAAGATGATGGGTTTCTTATGTTTGCTACTAATGAATTTGATTGCTTTGACTGTAATCTAGGAAAATTTTCTCGAGTTTAGTGAAGGTTTAGGTTGGAATCCATCTTAATAGCTGGCAATTCGATGGATCATTATGCAACAATGGTTCAAAATCTCTGCTTTGCTATTGAACTATGTTTTTTTGTTCACAGCGTCAATTATAGAGGTGGTTTTGATGGAGCTTCAGATTTCTTCTTTCTTGTTAGGATTGAATTCGTGTTCGATCATTCGAACCAGGAAGCTAACTATCTAATGTTATGGCAAATTGTGAAATGTGCATATGTTGTCTTTGTAATTTGATTGGTCTGTAGTAAGTCGGATCCTGCTCTTTGTACTCTATTTCGAAGTCTGTGTCGTATCAAATGCTTGTGTCGATACTCCCTTTTTACATTTATGATTTGTTTAACTTGATACTTGGTTCTATTTTCATGTTCAAGGTGTCTCTGGTTCGATCGTATTGAGACATGGGAGGCTGTCTGACCTAATAGCGCAGCTTCAAGAGTTACTCAAAGGAGCTGAAGGAGTTGAAAGCACACCATATAAGTATGACAGTGCAGTTCTCGCTGCTCAGGTATATAATTTCCTTTTGCTCTGTTCATTAGTACTGTCATCATCTGAACTCAAAAAAACAATCCATCACATATTACGCTTTCTGAGTCGGAATCATTACGCTTAAGCTGGTTCCTCTGTTTTATGACATAGTGTTCCTTTCTTTTCCTAATAACCAGATTCGACAGCTCGCAAATGAAATCAAAGAACTAAGTATGATTAATCCAGTTACCATATTCAATGGAGATTCAAACAACAATGGTATGTAAGACGTCTTTAGATATGTTTTTATGCAGAACTTTCTTACATTTCTCCATTTCGAATGAGAATCAGATAAATTATCTTTGCTTTTGCTGATGCAGGCTATGCTTCTTACCTGGTTCCAGCGGCCGCCGTTGGAGCTATGGGATACTGTTACATGTGGTGGAAGGTGCCCGTCTCTTTAAATCTATCTACTTTTCTGTGTTCCACTGTGTCATTTGTTAAGATTTTTGTAAATTGCACTTTTCTCTATGCGTTCTATGTCATTGATTTCTACCGTTTTTGCGCATCTTACTCATTTTCTTTCTACGTTGCAGGGTTGGTCATTTTCTGATGCAATGTTTGTGACAAAGAAAAATATGGCTAGCGCAGTTGCATCTGTCTCAAAACAACTAAACGACTTGTCGGAAACATTAGCGGTAAAGGAGTATTTTTTTTGTCAACAACATTCCTGCTTGTTATATTTATTTTCTTGTGGTTTGTGACTTGGCGTATTTGCTTATGCAGTCAACAAAGAAACATCTATCTAAGGAGCTAGCGAAATTGGATTGGAAGGTGGAAGAGCAAACCGAGATATCTAAAATGATCTTAAGTGATGTAAGGCACCCATCTTATTTCGCATTCTCTCGTACTGATGCCTTAATTCTTCTAGACTTGAGATTAGTGTAATGATACATTCGTCAGAAAGATCTCTCTGGCACTTGATTTGCACCTTCTCCTATAGGGACTAGATTTCCAAGAGTATCTGTTTATTAGCGTACAGTCCCTTTGGCCCCAGATTGTTTCTTGATATGACTGTTAGGTTTAGGCTGTTAAGCTCTTAATTTTATTTATAGGATTGTGTAGCTTCAATTCGGATTATCATCTCTGCGATTACCTTCATCAATGTCCTTCTCTTCGATATACATTCAATATGCTGATCTTCACATGGAAATCTTGTTTCAATGCAGGTAACAGACATGAAATCAAGCATTTCGCAAATTGGGTTTGACTTTCAGCAAATTAATGAAATGATATCCGGAATAGTAAGTCACGTCTTTTACGGTTTTAACTCTTACGTAGATGTGCGATTTTTGTTAACAAAACGTGGATTTTTTAAATTCAGATGGACTAATATTCTTTTTCTTCGTTTCTTTATTGTTACTCCCTTGTATCAAATATTACAGGAAGGGAAGATTGATAGTCTTGAAAGCAAACAAGTAAATCTATTTACATCCATCTTGTATTTACTACGAAGCAAGTGACATAATCAGTTTTCTTAAATCTTATGTATCTGAAACACTTTCGTTTGGTTAAACGCTCAGGACGTAACCCTCTCGGGACTATGGCAGCTATGTCAACTTGCAGGCGTCAAAGAGAGCGCAACCACTAAACTTGTTCAGGTGAGAGTTAACTTGCAATTTAAGAGAAACATTGTTTTACGTTTTTTTATTCTTTTCACTTATTGAAAGGGATGAATGAAATTGTTTTGCTTCTGGCTTCTTGATTCAGGATGTTGGTGCAAGATTACCAATTGATGCAAAACCATCATCCGATAATTCTCTTTCGGTAATAATGCTACAACACTCGTTCGTTTTTCACAATTTAAACACATATCTTTTTTATTCGAAGAAAAAGAGTTGTCCTAGTAGTCACTTAGTAAAAGAATTCACCAAGATCAATTCTCTTGAATTTACATAAATTGAAAAGCGGTTCCTCATTAAGCACAAAAAGTCCCTCAGCTTCCCTCGAAGAAGATGGAACTTCAAATGTATTTAGTAGCTGATGTTTCATTAGCTCGTGCTGTTTATTTCTTCGGCTCTTTAGAACTTAAAAATGGTGGAAACTTCAGGGTCTGCGGTTCCTGACAGAAGGCGAGGAGGGTGTAAAGTTAATACAGAAGCCGGTTTTGGCGAATGAAAGCCCGTTGATGGTGAAACCGGTGGAGGGAAACACAAAAGCTGCTGTGGCGGCGAGAAGCAGAGTTCATAGGGCGTTTCCCGGTGGAATATCTTGGGTACGAGACCTTACCGGACAAACGTAAATGCTTTTTTCTTTTTTTCTGGTTGTTTTCCAAAGAATTTGCTTTATTAGTCCCGACTTCTGATACTGGGACTGGGCAACTATTTTTCTGTAAAAAAAAGCAACATACGAAAAATTCCCAAGGGAAGTAAGTAAACTACACACACACATGAGCAATTTGTTTTGCCCTTAGTATTTGGTCTCCTCCTGATGTTTGTAAAAGAAAGTGTGAGAAAACGCTTTCACGTGTATCTCGAATGGATATAAAATGATGCGTGATTGGTTTGGTATTCCCCTATTTCTTTTAAGGTCTTGTATGATTTAGAGTCTTGGACTTTTGTTTTCCTTTTACTTTCTAGAGTTTTGATCAAATTTTGGTGTATCCAGACTAGTACAAGTACTAGTGTAGTGCTACTACATACAGAATATAT
The DNA here is from genome assembly GCA_010577795.1 of Isatis tinctoria. Lineage (NCBI taxonomy): Eukaryota > Viridiplantae > Streptophyta > Magnoliopsida > Brassicales > Brassicaceae > Isatis > Isatis tinctoria. The sequence goes on along the minus strand of CM021244.1, from coordinate 1,695,378 downwards.
ATGTCACACTTATTGGCTTATTGCTAAAGATGAATCCCCCATCAAAAATCCGGAACTTGCTGTTAAACACAAAAAACTAGTTGCTTATGAAAAAAGGTTTAATTTTGGTTGGCAGAGCAAGAAAACTCCTAACATTATTGGGCTAAAAGGCCCAATCAAGCTTTAGAGTTAGCCCAAAGTAAATCTAACCCGATCCAGTCGGGTGAAATCAACCCCAATTAAATACCCGACCCGATGCTGTTTCGCTTCTCCGACAAAAAACCGGAGGCTAGACGGAACTTTGCATCCGGTATATAATTCAGACTTTGGGAGGCTGTTTGTTTCCTCTGGATCTTTCGACGTGATTCGATTTTTCCTCCGTTTACGAGCTAAGAAATTCGCGGAAAGGAGAAGGCAAAAGGAATCTGTTCCCACTGTGACTCGTCATTAGCTTTGGAGCTCTCTTCTGAGCCGAAACGACACTCTACATAGTACAGTTGTGGTCTGTGGCGAAGACGCTTGATCAATTGAATCGGTGTGTCTGATTTTTTCGTTTTTCTTTTTTTGGTGCTTCGTTCTTTGTTTCATTATAGTAAATTTCGGAGTGCTTCTGTGGTGGAATTTGGGATTATCACTCTCTACGGAGCATTGAAGTATGCAATTGGTTCTGGTTTTTGCATTGCGATTCATTGTGTTAGCGATTAATTGAGAAAATTCCATGGATTCACTGTTGATGTTTCTTCCAATGCTACAATAGAGCCGTGGATATAATCGGGTCGGGCAAAGCGAAAAGAAGATGAGCATTGTACCTAAGGAAACCATTGAGGTTATAGCACAAAGTATTGGGATAACCAACTTGTCACCTGAGGCTGCACTCATGCTTGCTCCAGATGTTGAGTATCGTGTTCGAGAGATCATGCAGGTAACCTTTTTTCTTCCTCATTTTCTGTTCGTGTCTTGTTCTTCTTGAGCTGTGTTTTAGGGTATTAGCAATTCATGTTAATACCAGTTGAGAAAACCGGGAGAAGGAATCAGAAAGGATCTTGTCTCATCCTTTTGGATGTCTTTGCAGGAAGCTATCAAATGCATGCGTCATTCAAAGAGAACGACTTTAACAGCTTCGGATGTAGATGGTGCTCTCAACTTAAGGAACCTTGAGGTACAAACTAGAGACCAGTTTCGTAATTCCCATATTCTTTAGCTTCGCTAGTGCACTATCAGTAGAATGTTTAATAGCTTCCTTGGATGATTTGAACATTTCTTGGGTGGAGTTTTCTGGTAGTGAGAAAGATATATGGTGTCTGGTTTTGAGGTTTGAGGTTGGACCTTCTGCATATGAATAACGCCATCTATTAAAACATTGCTTTCACATGTTTCTCGATAGCAGTCTATTTGAGAATGATCATATCTATTGCAGCCGATATATGGCTTTGCCTCAGGAGGACCATTTCGTTTTAAAAAAGCTATTGGGCATCGGGATTTGTTCTACACTGATGACAGAGAGGTGGATTTCAAAGATGTAAGATGTTGGGAAAGCTGGCATATATATATATATGTGTGTGTCATGATTTTTCTTTCCCTAATATTTTCAAGAAAATGTCATGATTCTAGGTGATTGAAGCTCCACTACCAAAAGCTCCCCTTGATACTGAAATTGTCTGTCACTGGCTGGCTATTGAAGGAGTGCAGCCTGCTATACCAGAAAACGCTCCTTTAGAAGGTTTGCCTCTCAATTTTATGTCCTGGGTTAGAGTTGTAAAGTCATTAACTAGATTTATTGACATGAAATAAATATTAGTATGTACAGTGACGTTTCGGATGTGAATTAACTTCTGTCTAGATTTGTACCCCTTGTTAAGTGTAGTTACTGATGTTGATGAGAGATCCAAGTACGATATTTAAGATTGCGTCTGTATATATGTTTAGAGAATTATCACGAGCAAGACAATTTGAAAAATTTCATCGTTTCCCCATCTTGAATATATTTTCCATGGTGTCTGTAGTCATTAGGGCACCTGCAGAAAACAAAATTCATGAACAAAAGGACGGGCCTCTTATTGACCTTAGGCTACCAGTGAAGCATGTACTATCTAAGGAACTTCAGGTATATGTTGCAGATTAAATGCCACAGGGACGTATCTTACATGCATGAGAGAAGACTTATCTGTTGTTTTCTCTCTTAACAGTTATACTTTCAAAAGATTGCTGAACTTACAATGAGCAAGTCAAATCCTGCTTTGTTTAAAGAGGCATTAGTTAGCTTGGCCTCAGACTCAGGACTTCATCCTCTGGTTCCATATTTTACAAATTTCATTGCTGATGAGGTAACATAATGCACCACCGAGGAACCTTAAAAAAAAATAAGGAACGCAATTGCTTATGCACATTACAATATAATTTTTCCACTGATGCAGGTATCACGTGGTTTAAATGACTTCCGACTCCTGTTTAATTTGATGCACGTTGTTAGAAGTCTTCTACAGAATCCTCATATACACATAGAATCTTATGTAAGTTGCTCTCTGGATTTTGTTTTGCCACTGTCTTAAAAATTATTATAGTATCACATCGCTCCATTTTCTTTTCTTTTCTTTTTTTAGTGTGCGTTCTTCAGTGCATTTTAGACATGCTCCGTACTGTGCATATTATTCTATGGAATGGTAGTGTTGGTCCGATTTCGAAAACGCTATGCGAATTCAACTACCCTCCTTGGATGACAATAAATTATGACTTGGATCTGTATCGAGATAATTTCATATTCACTTGAATCACTTAGGATATATGTATGTGAAACAGCGTACGAGTTGGTTTTTTGGGCGTTGTTTCATAACCGTGAAGCTAAGTGGACTTTTTCTTTTGGCGCCAGCTCCACCAGTTGATGCCCTCTGTTGTAACATGCCTTGTCTCGAGAAAGCTTGGAAATAGATTTGCCGACAACCATTGGGAACTTAGAGATTTTGCGGCGAACCTGGTTGCACTGATATGTAAAAGGTTCATTCCACGTAACTCTGTATTCGTTTTCGGGTTAATTGTGGGGATTATCTTACTGAGCAGGATTTCTTACTGGCATTAATAATGAAATTTTATGCTGAGCAATTGTGTGCATGAATATATGGATTGTCTACTTAATTTATCCTAGCTGGTCCCTTTTCTATTGGCATCTGGTATATATCCGGCTTGAGTGGGAAGATAGCAATAAGTGATAACTTGCTAAAATTTTCTTCATTGTTTAAAAGGGTTTTGGTCATCGTCTCTCAAATCCATCTCGCTCATCTCACGTTAAAATTCCTTTAACATTTGAAATCCTGTGGTTTGAATAAAATTTTCCAGGTTTGGAAACACGTACATTACTCTTCAGTCTCGACTTACGAAGACTTTAGTCAATGCACTTTTGGACCCGAAGAAGGCTTTGACTCAGCACTACGGTGCAATTCAAGGATTAGCAGCTTTGGGGCACAATGTCGTAAGTATTTCCTTTACTGTCTCTGACTCGTTACTTTTAGATATGACTGCTTGATATAATAGCGACGATGCCTCATTGTACTGCTATCATTTTGCTTTTTTCTTTTTAGTTTTGTAGGTTTCTCCCGGAAACAATGTTACCCAGAACATCCACTATCATCTGAAAATCCTTATTTCTTTTTTCACCATTTCCCTGCTTCTCTGTCATTTCAATAGGAGCTAGGATTTTTATGTAGTCATAGAATAGCTCCTCCATGAACAAGATTATCGCCCGTGGCAGAAAAAACTGAGCACAGTACTCTTTTGATGTTAGCTGAATGTCATTTTATTGTGTAGGTACGCCTTCTTGTTCTGTCAAATCTTGAACCGTATCTAAGTCTTCTCGAACCAGAATTGGATGCTGAGAAGCAAAAGAACCAGATGAAGAGCTACGAAGCTTGGCGTGTGTATGGAGCTTTGCTGGTTAGTCCTAGTCTAACCGTAATCGAAATCTCAGTAGTTATATGGAAACCCCGTAATGGAACTTGTGAATTTTCCTTTTTTCCAGCGTGCTGCAGGCCTGTGTATACATGACCGGCTTAAAATCTTCCCAAATTTACCATCTCCTTCACCAAGTTGCCCCCACAAGGGAAAGGGGAAAGTTATCAATACTGAGCCGCGTAAGTTGCATCAACCAGTTTACTTTCTCTGCATAATTATGGTTACTGGTGCTTATTCAACTGAAAACCGAAAGTGGCTACTGTAAATAGCTTAGGAGGGTCAGATAGGGACTAACTGGAGATTGCCGTAACCATTCGTGTTATTATCCTTGTACAAATATGGAACTAGAACCTTCCCAACAGGATTATGTTTGGCGCTGTGATAAGAATTATTTTAATTTGCAACGTCTTTTTGAATATGGCAGATAAGCGGAAGCTGAGTGTAGATCCTTCAGAAAACCGGTCACCTCACAAAAGATTGATAGCTACAGATGGCCCAGAAGGTTTGCAATCACAAGAGCACACAGGTCCATCCCCAATGCAAGTAGATAAAGGGATGGGAGATGACAAAAACTCTGTTCAACCATCCTCATCAGAACAAGCTTCTGATGGTAACGAATCTGAAAGAAGAGGCGCAAAGGAGAAAGAAAGCAGCAAGGGCCGGGCTATTACCATGAAAGCAATCCTTGATCAGGTTTGGAAAGATGATCTTGATTCCGGACGGCTCTTGGTGAAACTGCACCAACTCTATGGTGATAGGATCCTTCCTTTTATCCCTTCTACAGAGATGTCATTATTCCTCTAAACCAGTAAGAGGTACGTTTGTGGTGAAAATTCATGGTTCTTCTGCGCTTGGAGAGATTAAAGCACCATCTGATCTATCTGTTCTATGTTTCAGTCATTTGGTGAGAGCTTATCAGTGTCATCCATATACTCATGCCAGTGTCCTGGGGGATATAAAATCTAACTCCCTGTAGTGGTTTGAGGACTTCCTCGAATTTAGAATCTTCCAGTGTACATATATATATTAAGATATTTTTAAATTTTAATGATGACTTGGTCGATATATTTGTTTCCTCTCAAAATAACTCAATGATATGTCTTCAAATCTATATGATGTAGATTGCAATTTTTTGACATTTTTGTTCAGGCAATTGCTCATTGCTCGTTATAGGGTAGGTGATCTCGATTAGCTTTTTTGTTGGTTCTCTGCAGCGAAGAAAAGGTTAGAATGAAATGATAACTCTTCTGGTTTTGGTCTGTATTACTTTGGACTGAAAACATTATTAAGCACTACAAAATTGGCTTGTGGATAAACAAGACAATAAGACTGAACAAAAAGTTTCGGAGACATTCTCTTACATGGACTAATATTGAATGCGAACAACAAACATACCAGCCTAGTAACAGGAATCAACGGGAACCTAAAGAACCAATTGATGAAGTGACTGGAGTACAGATTTTTGGAAGTTCTGAGAACGTCAAGACAGGTAAATCCCAAAGAACCAATCAATATGAAGAGTACCATCAAGCGTTGAGGAGAGAAGATAGAGTTCATAACAGCTACATATCTGAAAAAAACAGAACAAATTCCTTCATGTGACCAGACAAACAGGAGAAAACATTGCAAGTAGAAGGAGCTTATAGAAAAGAACATACTGTTCCGGGCCATCTGGGGAACCTTGCAAGCATAGAATCTGCATTTCATATATATGCCAATACCACAATCAGTTCTATTTTACGGGCCTATGCAACCAAACAGATAAATCATAGGAGGGACGAGCCTATATGTATACTTTAAGCAGAAGATTTCTTTCTACAAAGCAATCAAGATGAGAAATATTTTCCAAGACAATTGATTGAGATGTATATCATACTGAACACGCACCCGAGGCTGGGGATGAAGATGTCCGGAACGGAAAACCCTTTGCAAAATCACTATACCTGCCACTGTTGAGCAGGTATAGTGATTAAGAAGGAGAGAGAGAGAGAGCAATCGATCAACAACCATGGATTCTACGATGAAGAACTATGTTTCTCAGATGAAGGGAGGATTCAGCAACAATGCATACAGCAATGGTGATTACGACATCATGACAAAGAAGACCACTATTCTCTTCAACTCCATTCTCACCATCTTCATGGTGTACCTCTGGTAAGAAATTGGAAGAGATAGAGAAGAACACAACCCTGAGACACCTTATCCATGGAGCAGGACTTTTTGGCATCAGATACGCCACATTTGCCTTCAGTGATGGCTTAGTACGTTCAAAATGGAAGCACATGTGTGATGGACTTCTACCCAGGCCGGTCCTGATTACATGAAGAACTATGTTTCTGAGATGCAGGCGGCTTCCAGTGGAGGATTGACGAATAATGCATACAGCAACGGTGACTATGATATCATGACGAAGAATTTTCTTTGTGACGATATTCATGGTCTACCTCACTCTGATGGGGAACAAAGTTGAGAAAATTGAGAAGACAAGGACAACCACCAAATATACTATGTATGGAGCAGGAGTTTGTGCAGTGGGATTCGTAACATTCGCCTTCATCATCGACGTATGTATGGAGCTTTGATGGTTAGTCCTAGTCCTTGTCTATGAACACTGAAGGTGCAATGTTTTAGACTGCTTTAAACGAGTTTAAAACTTGTAATTTTTTTTATTAAAAATCATAGAATGATAGCAATATAGAAAAAAATATGTTAAATTTTCATAAGATAATCAAATTTCATAAACTGTTTATAAGAAAAGTTCTTAAAAAAATAATTTATTATTGAAATATAACTATTTTTATATTTTTTTTCTAGATAATCAATTATTAAACTCGAATAGTCAAAATTTTCAATCATAGCTGTATCAATTGACAACAAAGTCAACTCATTTGAGAATTGTTATTGAATTTGTGTTTTAATGTGTTTTGATGTAATTGAATTATGAATTATAGTTTCGATTTTGATGAATTTATCATGATGTATTTTGAAATAGAAGACAAAACTCATGTATTTGATTTTTAGTAGAGAAAATACATTGAAATTCATTAAAACTGAATTCTAAAATTAAATAAAAAAGAAAATGAATAACACTGGCTTTTAATGTATTTTTAAATACATAATATTTAATCCAATAACACTTGTTTTCAATGATTTTAATGTAACTAAAAATGATTAAATAGCACTGTTATTAGTTATGCATTTAAAATACACTCAAATACAATAAAAACTTCAATCTAATAACACCTCATTAATTTCTTTTATGACAAGGTATACCGCAAATATTTTTTTATTAGCTTCAACTTCGAAGAACTTCTTTGAGCTGTAGCGACTGATACAGAATAGTCAACAATATGCGATAAGTAATTTATGTGTTCTGATAACAATCCTAATAAATTTTTTATTAGCTTCAACTTTGAAGAACTTCTTTGAGCTGTAGCGACTGATACAAGATAGTCAACAATATGGGATAAGTAATTTCTGTGTTTTGATAACAATCCTATATTTTTTTCCAAAAAGTCAAGCACTTGAATAGAGTTTCATTGGTATTGATTCTCGGAGAATCTTTAATTTTATAAAAAAATCATCACCAACAATGTTTGAATACATACAATTTTCTAAAGAAGCTTACAAGTTCAAACATGATATCTTAAAGTATCCTCACTGTGGCTGCTAGTTTTTAAGAATCAAACAAAATTCTCAAAGTTTATTCATACATTCAGAATTAATTTATGTATAACTTATTTTTTATATAAAAAATAGATTCTTTTATAAAATAGATGTCCTAAGTATTTGCTTCAGCTGCTTGTGTTATAAGCCGGACCTGTCTACGAGTGCATACATGCTTGCATAATCCAACCGTAACCAAATTCTCAGTATTTTCGTATATGGAAACTGAACTTGTGAATTTGTTTGTTTTGTTATGTATACATGACCGGCCTGAAATCTGAAATCTTTTCAGATATTTATTTTCAAATTTTTATTCAATTGTTCTTTTTTTTAAAAAAATGAATGTGATCTCCTTTTCATTTTTCCAGTTAAAGATATTATTAATTTAATTAATTATTAAAGAGTATTTAGACTAATAATACATAAGGATATAATCGGATTTTCAAGAGTTTAAAAGTAAAAAAGAGAAATACTGAATAAGGAAAATATAAAGTGACTAAATAACAGTTTTTTTTTTTAATCTATTTTGGCAAATTTCCCCATATTATATGCATTTTATATATCAAAAAGGTATGTATGTCAGACCTAGATTGGTTAAGGACAGACCTTGAGATGAAGAAAGACCTGGTTGCTTATGCTTCTCAGGTCAAGGATCTCAAAGCTAAACTGGACAGTGAGAAGGCCAAATCTTCTAAAGTTATTACTGTTGAAAGATGCCATTTGCTTTTGGAATACTAACATTCTGGGGTTTCGGCAAAGGAGAGCCGGTTACCACTTGTTGCCGCCTTCTCCAAATTGGGAAACATAATCAAATCAAGACAACTCTGGTTTCAAGGATAAAAAGGGATAAGGACAAGAAAATTTAATGTCAATGGATCTAATTGAATTATTTGGTTTAAATGGTGACTTATTAGTTGATTTATTTGCCTCCTCTCAAAATAAGTCATGATATGCATCTTCAAATCTATATGATATAGATTGCAATTTTTTTTGACATTTTTGTTCATGTAATTGCTTATTGCTGCTAGATTGAAATGATTATTCTTCTGGTTTTGGCCTGTACTGCTTTGGACTATGATACGGTATTAAATAAACACTACAAAATTGGTTTGTGGATAAACAAGAGGACAAGAGTGAACAATAATTTCCAGGATGACAAGAATGAACAGTAATCCGGTTAACTACAAGAACACCTGTTGATCAGATCCCAAAACCGAAAACGTTATATGACGACTACTGGCATGAACAATCCAGGATGACCAAAAAGTTTCTTCTGTTTCCCTTTTTAACCGGAAGAGATTGGTGACCATCATTCAACAATTTCCCCTTCTTCTAGTCCACCATCAGTAGTAGCTAGATTTTGGAGATTGCAATTATCATCTGAATCAAATCCCTTTGCAAATTCACATTCAAAGTTGAAATAATCACCTGGGTTCATCTCCGCGAAAAGATCCGAGTATGTGTCTATTAACTCTTGCTCAAACTCAAGTTCCATGTTACCGGCATCAACCTGAAGATCAACAACTTCTGGCCCAAAGGAGTCAATGTCGTCTTCTTCTATTTCCTCTTCTCGTGCGGTTTTACCTTCTGTATCTCCGGGGCCATAGTATTTAGGATCAGGTGTGTTGTTTAAATGGTCCAAGTCTCGGATAACTTCAAAGTCATAGCTCTGTGAAGGTAGATATACATGGATCACCGGGTACTCTAAGATAGCTACTTTGGCAAGCTGTTGCCTCAAAGGAGCCTTGATGTTGAGCTCCTTGAAAGGAGCCTTTGCACCCTGCAACAAAAGAGAGAAAAGTATATGTGGTGTAAGAAAAGGCGGGCAGAACAATGAAATCTGTGGTAATATCCATACTTAAGAACCAACAAAGAGGGTAACAATAGTAGTAACCCTTGGGCGTTTGCGAATAAATAGTTTGAGAGAATCAAGCTCCACGTCACAAAAGGGCTTCAGCTTGTGAATCCAAGGGCCTGGCTTAAGATGATTCTCTATCACAGAGGAAAGGCTTGTATCTTCACGAACTCTGGGATGGATTGTTTCAGCGTTAATATAGAGACAGACCAATAAACAAGACCAAACAAATAAGAAACTGTCAGTCCAAGAGAGTACTAACCCATGGTCAACAAGAACCACATCCGTAGAGTGGAACCGCCACTCAATCGTCCATGAGATGCACTTGGTCCTGAAACAAAAACCATCAATAGATTGGTCAAATACTAAAGGGCTAGCAGAAATTTGCAAGGGTAAATAAACTCTCTCTGACAAACTCCGTAAACTTGAACAAATACAAGTCCTAGCTAGAAATAACATGCAGGCATGAAGCTGAGTCTTGGAATATAATGATTACCGGTTATCATATAGAGTCTGGTTCTTTTCCCTCTGCAACATTCCACTACGGAGAAACAAGAGCTTTGTTCTGCGGCTAGCAGCAGCAGTTCGAAGGAGCCGAAGAGGGAAGGGTTGCTTGAAATAAGGAATTTTGCATATCTGATTTCTCACTCTCCGAGCAGACTCGGCAACTCTTTTTGTCTCCTCCAGCATATTGTAGTCTATTATTGACAAAAATAAAAACTTTCATCAATAATCAAACAGTTAGAGGAGAAAACTAATAGTAACAAAAAGAGTCTACCACGACTATTTGTCCATGGAAGAATAACATACATGAGATCAAAAAAATCATCAATTTAAATGTGAATACTTTGAACAAAAACTCTCCAAATTAACAAAATTCAAATAATACCAGAGAGAAGGACATTATCGTCGAACTGCGAGAGGGGGACGACTTCGGTGAGCTTCCTCTTGCCTGTACAACCTGTTCGCTGCTTGTGGGCTCTCACACAAGGAAGGCCACACGACCGAATTGAACATCCTGGACATTTGTACTTCCATGGATTCAACTTGCACTCCCCACAGACCTTATCATCCATTCTTTTTGGAGGTCGGAGACGAGACGTAAGGGTTTATGGAAATAGGTCGTCAAAATTAGGGTTTAACAGAGGAAATATCCGAGAGAGGAGAGATGTATGTTCTCAAATTTACGTTTTAGTCCCCATACTTACAACTTCTTTCGAAATACGTCCCCTTTTTCTTCTTATTATAAAGTTGAACCCATTCCATTCCAGGTTCAAAATTTCGAAACTTTGACGACTGAGTTAATGCAAGGATAAAATATTAGAAACGTAACTGTCATTCAACAAGAGGCATAACTGTTACAAATACAAGGCCTAACAAACAGATATTAAATACGAAGAGCAACAACGCAACATCTCTTGTGATATTAGTCGTACGGAATCTGGATATAGGCAGCATCACAGACAAATGGGATGTCTGCGTACATACCCGCGAGTGCACAGCGTATGCTTTCGAGGACGGTAAACAGATAAGCAAACGCAACAGCGGTCCAGAAATGCATCCCAAACTTACCCCAATAGACTCCAAGAGGCATCCACTTGCTAACGGTTCCTATAACCTGGAGAGCGATTTCCAGCAGCATGCCCATCACTACATGGAACCTGAAGAAGTGAGGCCACTCTTTTCTTCTCACTATCCCAAGGTAAGCTACAAAGAAGTAAGCCATTAGGAACCAGCTCGGTAGCCTCCCGATGGCGCCTAGAAACGGGTAGGTTAAGAACTCGAAATCCTCTAGGAACGGGTGGAGATGGTAAGCCGTTTCTGCGTACATCCAGGTTTCGTGCAGCGGCATCAGGTAAGGTAGGCAGGCCAAAGTTCTCCACCACCATTGTGGCTTTTTGGTCATTGGAGGAAACCGGAAGCTGGAAGGTACGTCTTTTGATGCTCTTGGGGCCACAAGGGTTTTCCTGCGGACGGGTAACACAGGTAATGTACCAGACAGACTACCTTGTTCCGCACTCAGAAGCCGAGAAGACGACGCAGACAGATATGACAGATGCACACCTGAAACAATGGAAGAATACAAGGTTGAGTTGATAAACGAGACGAAAGCATAGACTTTGAAATACCAGTCTCTTATCCTAGTCAAAGTCTTTTAACACATGATAAGAAATTCGTTGGGGCAAACTACAGATATACGAATAGAATGAATTCACATGCCTCTCTTTACTCTAGGTTGAAGACCATTGAGTGGTAAAGGTGATACCAAAGAGTTGTTTATGACAGAAAGTGAACTTGGAGGAAGACAATGTTGAGTTCGTCCTGATGCAGCTCTGTATGATGATGGCTTGAATCCCCAAGAGCTTGTTAGAACATGTGAAGTTGGCGTGCTGCATCCACTTATCATCATTACCAACTAAACCACCTATACAAAACAAGCTGGCACAAGCTTAGATTATAATTTCATCGAATGAAAATTTGGGAGACCGAATTTACCAGCATAAAGCTTATCCGAAAGCTGCTGAGATTCCGATAGTGTACACAGAAACCGGAAAATGAAAATATCATAATGTTTATCAACCATCAGAAAGAATCGCATTCCAATTACTTATTATCCCAGATACTGCTCAAGATCAGCTACAACATTTCAAAACCTATCCAGCTCTTTTGGCTGAATTAGAACCCAGAAAGCAAACAAAATCGGAAAACTTTCTTAAACCCATGAGATAATTTAAGACGGAAGAAGTTACCGAAACTTCGCGAACCGAGTTTGATACAGTCAAAGCTGGAGGTATGAAAGAAGAAAATGGTTTATCGTGCATTCATCTCCTCTGAATCCTATCTCCTTCACTCTTCTCCCAAAACATGAACGAAATGGCGACCCGATTTCTCTCGCTTTTCTTCACCGTAAGTTTACATTAATACCCTCAGGCCCAGATCGGCCCAAAACCTATGAACCTCCAGACGAACAAGAGGGTTCGGGGAATATTAAACCATGACCAAATTTGAAACTTTGTTTTTAACTGTTTTCTTTTGAACGCCAATTCGACTCCGCCGTCGGAATGTCGACTCCCGATCCCAACTCTTCCGCATCTGTAACGCTGACTCCGTCTCTCGTCACCGCATCCGAAACTCCGGCGACACCCGCGAACAATGTCCGAACACCTCCGTCCCAGACACCTCCCGCGCCGCCGCCACCGCCACCGCCTTCGTCCTACGGAAGAGCCATAGCTCCGGTTCAGCATGCTAATCCGTTCCAACAGACTCATCATAACCTCCAGGGACAGTCAATCCCGAACCGACGCCAGAATTCGCCTCACCAGCTCCATCATCAAGACCCGTCAACGGTTCTGTACCCGTTTGCTCCTCCGGGTCGAGGGTTTTCAGCCCGACCCGTCCGGATGGGCTCGCCGTTAGTCGCTGATCCTTCCGGTAATCAGAGTGGTTACCCACCTCGCCCGGTTTTGGCATACAATCATCGACAGTTTTCTCCGAATCAAATGGAAACCATGATGCAGTTCATGAGAGCGAGAAATCCCCAGATTCATCAGCTTTCTCACCCCGGGTCGGGTTCTCCTGTCGGGCCGGGTCCCATGAGAGGAATTCCTCATTTTCTGCAGCCGCGGGTGAGGTTTCTGTTAACTTGGTTGCTGGTTATTTCCAATTTGGTTTTCAGTTTTTTTTGAGAAAGAAAATTAGATTTTATTGGCATTTTTGCTCTTTTGTTTCGTTTGTAGATGATTTAGATTATTGGATCCTTTAGCCTAATTTACGCTGATGTTGCTGCAACTGAGAATCATATTGGTCAATATATTGTACCAATTTTCTTCATGGACACAAAAATAAATATCATAAAAGTTTACCTTTTGGTCAAAGATATGAAGGATTGGCACATTTTCTAATCTGATGCGCTCCTCTGTCTTTATGTTTCATCGGCCTGATTCTCTTGGATTGATCTTGTCTTTCTATTTTAGGTTCCTTGTCCTGCTATTTGATCATAGTTTTGATTGACTTTTGTTTCTACGTTGGTCTCATAGTTTCTCCTTTGTGGAATGTGGAAGACTTAAAACTCCGTTTTATCTCTCAGCAAGTGTTAAGCTGTTTTGCTCTTAATATGCTGTCTTGCGCATAGTCGCTTCGATTCTTGCTCTTGCCCGTTTCATATTTTCTCAGTTTTGTGAACTTTGGTACGTAGGTTTCCCCTCCCCCAACTTCAATTCTAGACACTGGCAGGAATAAAAATACCAGGTGAACATTAAATTTCTCTACTTTGAATTATATCTTTCTTTCTCTTTCACTGAGTGTATAGAAGAAAACTTATTCTAGAAACTTAGCTACCGTGCTGTTTCGTTTTCCATGTTATTAGGAGGCGGGATCCGGCACTTGTCCTTGTTAGAGGAAGAAAGGTTAGCCTACTACTTATCCTGTTTTCCGTTTTCTTTTGAATTTGCTAGATTGACATTGTGAAAAAGTCATTAGTTAAGTTTAGAATTGTAATACTTATCATACTTTTGCAGGTTAGAATCACTGATGGAACTTCACTTTATTCACTTAGTCGATCGTGGTTGAGAAATGGTGCCCATGAAGGAATTCAGGTTCGCCATCTCTATGGTTCTACTGTTAAAGTATGATGCAAAAGCTCAGTCTCTTAGATGTTTCCACTTGACATGAAAAATCATGGGGTGTTCTTTTGGGATCTTGCTTTGCTGGGGTTTTGATTCAGAAGCAACCTTTAAAATGCCATATTCAAAAGTAATTTGGGACTAAATTACTTTGACTACTCCACTAATTGCATCCAGATTAGGAAATTAGATAGAGGATTCTTGCTTGTTATAGTTTTTTTGTCTCTTTTAGTACCCTTTTGGTTCTTTTACAAGCCGACCTTAGTTAATTGATCTGCAATTGCATTCCTAAATCATCTTTCCTGTTTTTATAATGGAAATGGGCAGTCGCAATCTCTCCAGCGTAACCATAAACGTGGGGGTAATCTAACTTGCAGTTTCTCTGTTGACAGTCGCAAAGGAGCGATACAATGAAACCGTTACCAAAGCCATTACCTGTGGATGGGATGGAAGTAGCTGTGCCAAATGATCCAGCTGAAAAACCAATTGATGAAGATAATAAAGAGGTTTGTGTTTTCTCGTCAAGAACCATATATTCTCTCTGATTAGAACAGAACACATTTTTAATTCAACGCTTTTCTATGATGATCTCAGGACGAGGAATCTGTGAAGGAATTAACAGAGAAGGATCTTTTGAAAGGACACATCGAGCGAGCTAAGAAGGTCCGTGCACGGTAAGTTCCACAATATATTCCTCTCCTAGTTATCTCTTTTCACTCTTAAATCCTGTAGCCAAAAACTTCCCCCTGAGATTTTTTTGATTGAATTTATGATTGATGAAAGCAATCTAGCAGAACATTTTGGTAATTGAAAAAAAGGAACGGGTTTGTTTCGTTTCAGGTTAAGAGAAGAACGGTTGAGGAAGATTGCGAGGTACAAAGCAAGATTGGCTCTTCTGCTGCCACAATCCGGAGAGCAGTGCATGAAGAACGATTGAAAGGGTAAAGTTTTGTTAGGACTTAGCTCAAATATATGACTGTTGTTAATTTTAGTAGAACACCACGTACCGTACGAGTGTAGGAAGGTGCGTTCTTTTTTCTCTCTTATTGATTAATAGAGCTCCCATTTGTTCTTAGATCGGATATCTTTTTATCTGCATTCTCTAATAGATTTGATTTTTTTTTCTTTTTGTGTGCGTGTGTAAATCCCACGGACCAAATTCAAACCCTCATAAGATAATCTCGGTTTGGACTTGCTTTGTCAAAGTACTCGAATTCCCGAGTTTATTGGGAAGAAAAAGAAACTCTCGTATCCCAAATTATTTTGAAAAACCAATTTTCTCTAAAACGAAGTTTATAGTCCATCATTATATAGAGAATGTATTTTGTCTTACACAAGGTTTTATACAAAAAGATAAAGGAAAGTATAATAACGAAGTAGAGCAATTAGAGGGATGGAGAGTTAGTTAATCAAACAAATGTGATATTATGATTGTGATAAATCAGTATCTTTGATTGTGTCTTACTTACTACATTTGGTTATTTACAATTTCTTTATTGACTTCTTAACCCATGGGATGAAACATGTCATTTAAAGTTTTGTCAAATTAAAAGATATTGATCACATGCTTATGAGTTCAAGACTGTTTGACTGTTTATCACATGCCCACAAATTAAAATTTCATCAATTGTAATTGTTGTGAATTTTGTATCACGTACCATCCTCATCTACTTAAATCTTTTCGATAAAAATTTGAGATTCTGTAGATGATATGGCAGAAATGAGCTAAAGAGAAATGGTTTTGAGGAAGAATCGCATAGGGAAGCGGACAGAGAAGATAACAAACTCTCCTACTTCTTCTCTCTTTCAGTTGCATTGCCACGTGGTTATATCATTGCCGTAAACGTGTCATTGTTTTGTCTTGATGGCTCCACCGCTAGCTTCTTCTTCTTTTCTCTTTGCTGAATGCTACTACCGATCTCTTCACGTTCAATCCGCCATTTAAGTAAAAGTCCTCACCTTTTTCCCAGGAAAATCTAAGCAGCCACACATCACCTTTTTAATTTCTTTCTCACGATTGTTTACACTCTCTTTTCCTTTTCAGCTCTCTGTTTCGTTCGGCACTTTCTCAGTTTCTTATTCTCCAAGAAAGAAGAGCCTCTGGTCGCAATTTGCCTTTCCACTGGTAATTTTCTCAGGAAAACAAAAAGAGAGGAAATTTTCTGAGGAAACAGGAGGATAACCCAAGAATGGCGGGGAACGAGTGGATAAATGGGTATTTGGAGGCGATACTTGACAGCCAAGCTCAGGGGATTGAGGAAACACAGCAGAAACCTCAAGCGTCTGTGAATCTGAGAGACGGAGAAGGAGAATTTTTCAATCCGACTAAATACTTCGTGGAGGAAGTCGTCACCGGAGTCGATGAGACCGATCTTCACCGGACTTGGCTCAAAGTCGTGGCCACTCGCAATTCCCGCGAACGAAACTCTCGCTTAGAGAACATGTGCTGGAGAATCTGGCATCTCACTCGCAAGAAGAAGCAGGTCCGTGCTGCACATCATTGTGTGTGTGTGTGTGTGTATCATTGCGTTGATTGTTGTTAATGAGTGAAATATTATCACAGTTAGAATGGGAGGATTCGCAGCGAGTAGCGAACAGGAGATTGGAAAGGGAACAAGGAAGAAGAGATGCTACGGAGGATTTGTCTGAGGATTTATCAGAAGGAGAGAAAGGAGACGGTCTCGGCGAGATTGTTCAACCGGAGACACCTAGAAGACAACTGCAACGCAATCTATCCAATGTTGAAGTCTGGTCTGATGATAAAAAGGAGAACCGTCTTTACGTTGTCCTCATCAGGTAACTAAGTTATCCTTTTCTTCTTCTTGCTTCCCATTGATTGATTGTATGTGTTAGATCTACATAAAATAACGTGTCTTAATTTTTATCAGTTTGCACGGGTTGGTTCGTGGTGAAAACATGGAGCTTGGTAGCGATTCTGATACCGGTGGACAGGTGCATTGTGTTCCAAGTTTTCGATGAAGCTCGAATCTCTTGTATCTCGGGTTTTAACTTGTTTTCTCTGTGAATTTTCAGGTGAAATATGTTGTGGAGCTGGCACGAGCTTTAGCGAGAATGCCCGGTGTGTACCGTGTAGATCTGTTTACACGCCAGATATGCTCATCAGAAGTTGATTGGAGCTATGCAGAGCCAACAGAAATGTTAACGACCGCTTCTGCCGAAGATTGTGACGGCGATGAAACCGGAGAAAGCAGTGGAGCTTATATCATCAGGATACCGTTTGGTCCGCGGGATAAGTACTTAAGAAAAGAGATTCTATGGCCTTATATCCAAGAGTTTGTTGATGGAGCCTTAGCGCACATTCTAAACATGTCCAAAGTTTTGGGAGAACAGATTGGGAACGGGAAACCTGTATGGCCATATGTGATTCACGGGCATTACGCGGATGCAGGGGATAGCGCCGCTCTGCTTTCTGGTGCCTTGAACGTTCCTATGGTCTTGACGGGTCATTCTCTGGGAAGAAACAAGCTTGAGCAGCTTTTGAAACAAGGGAGGCAATCGAAGGAGGATATAAACTCGACGTATAAGATCAAGAGGAGGATTGAAGCCGAAGAGCTTTCTCTGGATGCTGCAGAGCTTGTTATAACGAGTACGAGGCAGGAGATTGATGAGCAGTGGGGACTTTATGATGGGTTCGATGTTAAACTCGAGAAAGTCTTGAGAGCTCGTGCTAGACGCGGTGTTAATTGTCACGGAAGGTACATGCCGAGAATGGCGGTAAGTACACCAAGATCTAACCGGCTAGGAAAACTTATGATTATGAAGTAAGATTGAGTAAGTAAATGAGTCCGTTTGCGCAGGTTATTCCGCCAGGAATGGATTTCACAAACGTCGTGGTTCAAGAAGATACACCTGAGGGGGATGGAGAATTAGCTTCCTTAGTAGGAGGAACCGAGGGATCTTCTCCTAGAGCTGTTCCAACTATATGGTCTGAAGTGAGTTTTCCCTAAGCAGCAGCTTCACTATCTTCTTTCGAGGTTTTCTTTGAGGATTGATGTTTGATGTCTCGTTTGCGTAAATTTGGCAGGTTATGAGATTTTTCACAAATCCTCACAAACCGATGATCTTGGCATTATCTAGACCAGACCCAAAGAAGAATATAACCACTCTTTTGAAAGCCTTTGGAGAATGTCGACCTCTACGGGAGCTAGCTAATCTCGTAACTACTAATATAACTTTTCGATTCAGGCAGAAATGAACGGCAAGGAAACAATATCCTCTCTTTTCTGAAGTTTTTTTTTTCTGATTTTGCAGACTCTGATCATGGGAAATAGAGATGATATAGATGAGATGTCATCTGGAAATGCAAGCATGCTTACAACCGTGTTGAAACTCATTGACAAGTACGACCTTTATGGGTCTGTTGCGTATCCTAAGCATCATAAACAGTCTGATGTTCCTGACATATACCGACTTGCCGCTAATACAAAGGGTGTTTTCATAAATCCAGCTTTGGTTGAACCTTTTGGCCTCACACTCATTGAGGTAAAAGTCTCTCGTTGAAGTGTACAAATATGTGTGGTCTTTTTTTTTTAAATGTTCCAGTCCGTTTTAATCAAAACCGATCCTCAAATCAAGCGAAAGAGGAGATAAACTAATACGGTTTAGCCAAATCTGAAAATGGCAGGCTGCTGCTCACGGGCTTCCGATGGTGGCTACGAAGAATGGAGGACCGGTCGATATACATCGGGTAAGCGACGTGTCCTGAAACTTACCATTTCAGATTGGTAATATATGTTTTCTTTCTTTCGATCTCATGGTTTTGGATTTCAGGCGTTGCATAACGGTCTGCTCGTTGATCCACATGATCAAGAAGCAATAGCTAACGCGTTGCTGAAGTTGGTATCAGAGAAAAACCTATGGAACGAGTGCAGGATTAACGGTTGGAAGAACATTCACCTCTTTTCGTGGCCGGAGCATTGCCGGACTTACCTGACTCGTGTAGCCTCGTGCCGTATGAGGCATCCCCAGTGGCAGACGGATGCAGATGAAATGGCGGCTCAAGACGATGAATTTTCACTTAACGATTCTCTTAAAGACGTTCAAGACATGTCTCTGAGACTCTCTGTGGATGGAGACAAACCGTCGTGGAACGGGTCTCTTGACCCGAATGCTACTGATCCAGTTAAACAAATAATGAGCCGGATGAGGCAGCCTGAAATCAAGAATAAACCGGAAATACAGGGGAAGAAGCAAGTCGATAACTTGGGGAGCAAGTATCCAGTTTTGAGGCGACGGGAACGGCTGATAGTTTTAGCGGTTGATTGCTACGATGACGAGGGCGCGCCAGATGGAAAATCTATGGTTCCAATGATTCAAAATATCGTCAAAGCCGTGAGATCGGATCCTCAGATGGCTAAGAACTCTGGTTTCGCAATATCCACTTCAATGCCGCTTGACGAATTGACTAACTTCTTGAAGTCTGCCAAGATTCAGGTGAGCGAGTTCGACACGTTGATATGCAGCAGTGGGAGTGAAGTGTATTACCCAGGAGTGGAAGAAGGGAAGCTTCTTCCGGATCCTGACTATGTCTCTCACATTGATTACCGGTGGGGCAATGAAGGGCTTAAGAACACTGTGTTGAAACTGATGAACACAACCGCGGTTGGTGGAGAAGCTAGGAACAAGGGCTCTCCGAGTCTTGTTCAGGAGGACCAGCCGTCAAGCAATGAGCATTGCGTCGCATATTTGATCAAAGATCGTTCCAAGGTAAAGTTTTGCTCGTCGTTGCGGCTGTACTAGTCGGTACTGTGGTATCTAATTAACTAGTGTTTGTTCAGGTGATGAGAATTGATGACTTGCGTCAGAAGTTACGTCTTAGAGGTCTTCGTTGCCATCCGATGTACTGTCGGAATTCAACAAGATTGCAGATAGTTCCTCTTCTTGCTTCTCGATCGCAAGCTCTTAGGTACTTAAATTTTGCGACATCGCTACAAAACAACATTATATCTGTGAATCTGTCTGTTTCCTGATGAAGAATATTTGCGTTGCAGATACTTGTTCGTGCGGTGGAGGCTGAACGTGGCGAACATGTACGTGATAGTCGGAGAACGCGGTGATACGGACTACGAGGAACTGATCTCCGGCACACACAAGACGGTGATCGTCAAGGGGCTGGTGACATTGGGTTCTGATGCTCTTCTCCGGTCAACAGACCTTCGAGACGACATTGTTCCATCAGAGAGCCCTTTTATCGGTTTTATCAAGGCTGACTCGCCGGTTAACGAGATGTCCGACATTTTGAAGCAGCTGTCCAAAGCCACTGCTTGATTCAACTAACATCTAGTCGCCGGTTCGACCTTGTAGATTTTCTTTTGGATGTGAAGATAAATTTTGTTAAATTTTGGTTGGTATTTTGGTCGACAAAATATTAGGATTTAATAGGATTTTTTAGAATAAAAGTTACAAACAATGATGGTCATTCCTCATTCGTAGGAGCTATGCACTTATTTTTCTTCTTTGCTTTTTAGTCAGAAGGGAGATATTATATTGCAATGGAAACTAAACTCTTTTTAATAAAGTGAAGTATTTTTTTTACTAATGGAAATCTTTAAAAATCCTGAATGTAAATTTCCATTAGAAAATAAAGAAAATACACCAACTATTTATTATTTTTATAAAACTGGTAAGATTTTTAAGATTGTGAAACAAACATGAACCAATATTAATAGGAAACATGATTTATTATCTTTTGTGGTGTGAGCCTCTGAGGAAACATAAAGTTTTAATTCTAAAAGATAAGCCTGGATCCAAAATAACCAAAACGGCCGGTTTGATCCCGAGCACCGACTTCGGTTTGATGTGGGCCTGACTCGCGCCTGCTACGGTGATCGGAAGCAGCTGTAATTAAATAACTTTGGATTAACGAAAAATCTACATCTCGCTAGTGAGAGAGACTCCAACGGAGAGATTTTACACAAAGAGTGTTGCAAATTCTCAAATCACTGGAGCAGATAGTATTGTTTTCTTCCTGATTTGGAACGCGATGCGGAGGTTGATAGAACCAAAAATGTTCCTTCTCTGGGAGATTTTCTGCTTTCTCGAGAAATTACTGGTTTCCGAGATGCAATTTTCGTATCGGTTGGATCGGTGCTGATTTTGAGTGATGTTGCAGGTTCGGGCACCACCGGCTTCATGGGAAGACTGGAGCAGTTGGAACAAAGGGGATGGTGGCGAAGCTCTCTATCGGAGTCATAGTTCTACTGATCTGTACGCTCTCGCTTCTTTTCTCGGCTAACATCGGTGGTAATCCCGAGCCGACCCGTCCATCTAAGGTTAGTTCACTTTTAGTAACTTTGATGAGTGACTTTGTAGCTGAATATCATATCTTCTGTTTGATTGGCGTTGAATAGCGATAAGTGAGACGAATACGGAAGTGTTCCTTTCGAGTTTCCCGAGTTTGGAACAAAAAGAAAAAATTCCAAATCTATTCTCCTGCTCGATAGATGAGAGTTTTAAGTCAGTCTTTGTATATGTAAAGCCTGGATTCTTTTTTTGATGACATTTGAGCAGATAAACGTGGAAGAGCTCTGGGAGAGTGCTGAGTCTGGCGGTTGGAGACCATCTTCTGCTCCACGATCTGACTGGCCTCGTATGTTCATCTCATGTTTTGAGCAGTAAAGATTTAACTCGATGCTAATCTCAAAGTCTTAGGGCGTTCCAAGCATGAAATGATGATAAGAATCTTCTGATTCCTTTTGCAGCTCCTACGAAGGAGACAAATGGTTATCTTCGTGTTCGATGTAATGGTGGTTTAAATCAGCAACGTAGTGCGGTAGGTATTCTATTGTTTTAATCAAGGTCGTCGATTACATTTTCTCTTCTGTCTTTTTACACTCCAATAGTATTCGATGTCCTGTTTGGGTCACTTCACGAGAGGTTTGTCTTATCTTGATTGCAAGTGGAGTTGAGCTAGCTTCAACCACCCCTTACTATGAATCTGGTTATTTTTTCTTCGATTTGACTAATATTGACATCTGGATGTTGCAGATATGTAATGCAGTACTTGCTGCCCGGATCATGAATGCTACACTTGTGTTGCCCGAATTAGATGCAAACTCGTTTTGGCATGATGACAGGTATGTTGCGATAAGACAAGTTAAGAGTCCCCTTATTAAATAGCAATAATTTTAGAAAATAAGGGACTCTCTTTGAAATTAAGAGTTGGTTATTACTGGCTACAAGGTAATCCAATTTGTATGCCTTTCTAAGTACATCAGGCAGATAGATAAGTTCTAAGCGGATTTCTTCTCCTATTGTTAAGGATAGCTGTTGATGTGCTCAGAAGAGCAAATGTCATTGCATAAATTGTTTGAGTATATTTATTCTCTAATATATGTTCTTTTAATCCCAGTGGTTTCCAAGGTATATATGATGTTGAACATTTTATTGAGACACTGAAGTATGATGTTAAGATTGTGGGAAAGATCCCCGATGTTCACAAAAATGGGAAAACCAAGAAGATAAAAGCTTTTCAGGTACAAGCATAAAGGGATGTTTTGTTTTCATATAAGCTTCAAGCCCGAAAGTAAAGGTTATATACTTGTGTGTTCCTTTTTTCTTTGAATCAGATTCGTCCTCCTCGAGATGCTCCTATTGATTGGTACCTGACAACTGCTCTAAAGGCAATGAAAGAACATAGTGCTATCTATCTTACACCTTTTTCACATCGGTTGGCGGAGGAAATTGACAATCCTGAATATCAACGGTTAAGGTGCAGAGTGAACTACCATGCTTTGCGATTCAAGCCACACATCATGAAGTTGAGTGAATCGATTGTTGACAAACTTCGGTCACAGGGCCACTTCATGTCGATCCATCTTCGTTTCGAAATGGATATGTTGGCATTTGCGGGGTATGGTCTTTTGCAAAAAAATCTTTCTTCAACCATCAGCTATAGTTTCATTTCTATTTAAGTAATTTATATATCAGAGTTGCTTCTTGTTGAAGTGTCTTGCAAAGAAGTTGGTTGCCTTTGTATTATCATCTTACATACATCAACACACATGGTTCGTTGTCTATGCTTCTGCAGGTGCTTTGACATATTTAACCCTGAGGAACAGAAGATACTAAGGAAGTACCGTAAAGAAAATTTTGCAGAGAAAAGGCTTATCTACAACGAAAGACGAGCTATCGGGAAATGTCCACTGACCCCTGAGGAGGTAATTCCTTTTTACTCTTTTATCCGCATTATTTTCATCTTGAGCAAATCCACAGATAGATAATTGATAAGCTAGACAGCAATAAAGGAATGATAATTGCAGCTACTATGGCATTGCTGTAGGCTTTTGAAATGCAACATGACATTTTGGTTGATCCTTGTGGTGCAGGTAGGTCTTATATTACGAGCGATGAGATTCGACAACTCCACAAGGATATACCTAGCAGCTGGTGAACTTTTTGGCGGGGAAAGGTTCATGAAACCGTTTCGAACCTTATTCCCACGGCTTGACAACCATAGCTCGGTGGACCCCTCTGAGGAGCTGTCAGCAAACTCACAAGGCTTAATAGGATCAGCTGTGGATTACATGGTTTGTCTCCTTTCCGACATTTTTATGCCAACATATGATGGACCGAGCAACTTCGCCAACAATCTCTTAGGTCATCGCCTCTACTATGGTTTCCGCACCACAATCAGACCGGACAGAAAAGCTTTAGCTCCAATTTTCATAGCTAGAGAGAAAGGGAAAACGGCTGGGTTCGAAGAAGCAGTGAGACGAGTAATGCTGAAAACAAACTTTGGAGGGCCTCACAAACGCGTATCTCCTGAATCGTTTTATACAAACTCATGGCCTGAATGTTTCTGTCAGATGAATCCGAAGAAATCCAGTGACAAGTGCCCACCTGATAATGTTATAGAGATGCTTGACAGCCGGTTAGAGAGTGTTGGAGATCTAGATTCAACTTCTCACACAAATTCCACGGTCACTGGATTAGAACGCTGAGGATCTTAACTGTTAAAGTCTTTGAAACGTTTCATACCGTAAACTTGTTTCAAACAAAGAAGAGCTGAAGAAGAGATAGGTCTCTCGACATTGTTCATACAGTTCAGATAGTTCAACATCTCTCTTTCTCATATACATTTTTCTATGAAGCATAGATTTGAATCTTCTTTCGAAATTTGTAACAAAATCTAAGAGAAGTGATGAGATTTGACAAATAGTTGTTTTATTTCTGTGTATCATATTTTCCATAACCGAAATGTCACTCTGGTCTGAATCTTCAGAGTTCCTCAGTTGAGGCTCTTTCAAATTTAGTTTCACGTTCGTGTGCTTCTTTTTTTGGCACAGAGGGAATCTTGATTGAACTTAAATATGAAATTATTACAGAAAGAGAAACAAAAATTAGAGGGTTCTTTCATTTGTAATCTCCGACTCCTTTACCAATAGAGCTTTCATCTTTCCTGCAAAAATCAGACGTCCATGAGCTGATGATACCTTTTTGCTTACTTAGTGTTGTGTGTTGGGACACTAAGATAGAACTTAGTGTTCTTGAAGTCATCTAATAACGGGTTGTATCCGTCCTTTGTTCTCGTCTTTGAAGGTAAACCAAACTCGTCCATGAACGCTGATGTATCGAGCTACATAACGAAAAAAAAACGACAGGTTATTAAAAAAGTTTTCAGAAATGTCCTCTCTTGTTGTAATGTTTCAAGGAGAATCTTGTTTTACAGTGAGAGTCCGCCTTTTCCTTCCTTTTTTCGATGGTGTCCCATCTTTCTCCATCTTCCTCCATCCGGAACAATAATGGTCCATTCGTTCTAGGAGCCAAAAATCGGTTGGGAAAAATATATCAGCATCACCCTGCAAGATCACTTACATATGAATTGTCAAGTTGAGGCTAGAAATTTTAGAAAACAACTCAATTTGCAATGGAGAATGAACAGAACAAGTAGTCAAAGAAGGAAGTTTTCAGATATCTCATACCTTTGCGTCCAGATAACTACTGTAGTCCGAGCTACATCCATCTTTCTGCAAATACAGACATTGTTAATAATATCAAATTATAGTTGAAGAATGTAGTGCAAGTGAAAACTATTCTCCCGTATTCTTTAACCGAGTTTTATATAAGCAATAGAGAATGACACTA
Source organism: Isatis tinctoria (assembly GCA_010577795.1). Taxonomy (NCBI): domain Eukaryota; kingdom Viridiplantae; phylum Streptophyta; class Magnoliopsida; order Brassicales; family Brassicaceae; genus Isatis; species Isatis tinctoria. The sequence goes on along the minus strand of CM021244.1, from coordinate 1,670,208 downwards.
TCTTATAGTGAAATCAAGTTCTTGTTGATTCAAACAATGACATCTAGTATTAACTTTAGCCACGTCTCTATAGTTTCGTGATTAAACAGTACACACGTGCTGTCAATGCCTAGTTAGAATGAAAAGGAAAGAACAGACCTTTGTCGAGACCAATGGGGCTCTTTCACCAGGAACTTTCACATCGGGCAAGAAGCTAAAGTCTGAAGCGATAAGGGACATCTTTGGCAGCTTTTCATGTAAAACCTCCAGCAGTTTCTGGAATTTCCAAAATTAGAACAGAGCAACGAAACACCTGTTTTAATATGTGGACACCATTTTCTTCCTTACCAAACAACCCGTTGGAAGCCAACTACGTCTAGGTTTGGGAAATAGTTTCGACCAGATTTCTTTTGGTTTTGAGACCGGATCAGCTTCGTGTTCAACAATGTCTATGCAGCGCTTGATTAGTGGATCCTCTAAAGGCTTGTATAGCTCAGAGAGTGCCTCGCTGCAATTTATAAGAGATACTGATCAATAAAGGTAGAGATAAACTTCATTTGAACTAACCTGCATTCTCTGTACCTCTCTGGTTTATTTTCAACCAAGACTTCCATCCATGGGGAAACTTGACTTTTAGAATAGACAAGATCGTGTGGGAGATTATCTAGCACCTGCAATGGTGGCATAAGTGTAATATAGATAGACGTAAATTCTTCTTCAAATACAAAATACCAACCAATAAAATAGCACCACAACTACTTAATTCCATACCTCGAGCATTATCACCCAGCATGGTTGTTGCTCCACATTCCCTGTTTGAAAAAGCACAGATAGATAACTATCGCTACTACACTGAAAGATGTTCGCTCAAACGTGATGGGCTGATTTAGAAACATCTAGACTAATAAGTACTATCAAGAAAAGTTTCAGCATAACCTCATTTGACTAACAATACCTCCTGACTAATCTTCTAAGAATCTTACATCACGAAGTTTGGTGAAAAACTCACTTTATGTCTAACATTTTCAACCAGATACTAATTCCAGCATAGCCACAGAAAAAAATGAAACAGAATCTGCATCATGCTGAAAAGAAAGAACCTCACTCCATCCAGATAGGTCAGATGCATCACGACACTCAACTCGGAACTTCGATAAATGACTTCCAACTTGTGCAACAGTTTCCTTTTGAATCTTAGCCAGTGAAGGACTGATTTCTATAGAACTGATATACATTGAGATAGCATGCAGTTAATATAATTGCAGCATGTTCCATAACAGGTTACTATGCTGAAGTTCAAGCCAAAAAGATGACTGTGTATAATTCACGCTTAGCTTAAATTGAAGAGAGAGGGAAAATGGGGCATACGTACGTGTACGTCATGTTATTGTAGATTCTCTCAGGAGCATTCAACATTATGTAGTCTAATACACCCTTCGCACAGGTGCCCGATCCACCACCAATTTCATAAATCTAAAAACATGTTTCAAGTGTTATCGATCAACAGAATAACCAGTACAAATAAAGACTTTAAACACGCAAACCGGGATGCGAACCTTTCTGTGTCCAGAAATTAAATTTTTCCTAAAGACATCTGATCTTAAACAGAAATTTCATGGCACTCCTTTCTGTCTACCCTTCAATCGTTTGTTCAAACGAATCTAAACTACACAACTATTCTCAAAATAAACAAACTTATAACAGTTTTAAAGGTAAACCATGGTTTCTCTATTTCAAAGCATGAACAACTGAACAAGATAAAGGCCTAGGCTATCACTAACTAGTTCCCGTGTAGGCTTATAGGTAAAGATAGCTCAGGGCGTACTAGATCCAAGGCTTCTCGTATAATTACAAAAGTCAGAGACGGAATCGCATGTTTTGTTTTGTCGTGAAATTAGATAGAATACAGATGCAGAAGATCACAGAAGCAAACCTTTAATGGAACTGAGAGATTTGTGGTACGAAGTATAGCTTCTGCAATCCCATGAGCATACCAAGGCTGCATGAGAGGATTGGCATCATAAAGTAGGATACTTACGAAAAGTGAAGGCTGTTCCATGTATACATCATAGACAATTCACCTTGAAGAGCTCCACTGGAGTAAACCATGAAATGTCACTCTGCTTGTAAACTTTTTCCAATAATTTCATGTACGCCTTCCTCCCTAGGACAGGGGAAAATAACGACTTACTAGATATAAAGAGATAACATCCCAAGCAAAATAATTTTTCTTTTTTTCTGCTGATAGGATAATCATAGCCCGAAGAAACAAGAGAAAACTAGTAAACAATGCTCCAATAAAGACCACATGCATTTCCTGTAGAATAAGAGGTATTGTTTGCTATACTTTCGGGGAAGTTATAGGTTCAAGAATCCAAGATTAATATCTGAACAGTTGAGCAAGTGAAACTTGAATTTTTAGCATACCTTCAAGCTGGTTGAACTTAATGCTTCTCTCCAAAACCCCAACAGATTGTGATCGTTGAGAGAAGTAGCCGTGTTTTGGATCATACAATGCTGTGTGTATGAAATCTCGAACCTGTTTCGATTTAACAAAAAAGTTAGTCCCCAGGTTTCGTAAATCGCCAAATGAGAATATAATCTGAAAATCATCAAGAACCGCATCTGGAAAGAAGAGCATGATACTGTAAAATATATTTGATAAGGGTCGTCTACACAAACAAAACGGATAACTCAGAGCAGAAATTTTTCTAGGTGGAATTTCGAAATGCCTAGTCTTTTGGACTGCTTATATCGAGATTCAACAGCTTTATAACAAAGTTCGTTAATTTATAACTAATTCTACTTATCAAAAGCCGCCCATTTTCATGCGAGTGCTAGATAAAGGAAAGGTTAAAAAAAAAAAAAAACTCACAAGAACTGGCTCATCGCCTATGAGCTTCTGAGTCGAGAAGAAAGCAGCTCGAAGCGATCCAAGGCAAGGCAGCTCGAATCTATCAACATTTGCAGCGATATTTCTAATGCAAAATGGTGGTGAAAGCTTCCGAGAAGAGATAAATCGCACGAGAGCCATGAACTTTCCTTCTCTCTCTCTCTCTCCGTCCCCGTTTCTACGACATTCGAGATGCAGGAGGATTGGTGGGGAAAGACCGGAGAATTCACCGGTTCAGGCAGCCTTCAAAGAGAGGTTTAGGGTTTAGATCCGGTTCGGTTCTCTAAATCCTTCAAAATCTGATACCCAGCTCAATTTTCTTTTTTCTTCGTGACAGTTTCCTTCTTCTTTCTTTACCGGCTCATCAAACCGGATTAATCGCAGGACTCGTGAAATGAATCAATCTAATGATAAGTGCACGAAACCATATTTCAACCGGACATACTCATCTTGTAGTAATATATCCGAAACACACATCTCACTGAGCGTTTCTTCTCTAATATGCGGAGGTTCTTATTGCTTGCAACAACAATAATTGACTTGAGCTTAATAGCCGGCAACCGAAATGCTCTTCTAATTAATATACACGGATTGACCCCAAAAAAAAAAAGAGAGTAATAATATATCCGCTTGTGAACAAGTGACAACAACCCTAACGCTCGCACTTGACTCTCATCATCGTCATGGACACTCACCACTTGGCAAATACTATACCTCAGTTTCAGGTTAAATCCAATTTTTGATTTGGTTGATCAACTATAACATGTTCAAAAATAGTCACTTTTCTACTATTTGAGATCCACCCAACATGTGGTTCAAATCCGTTTTCTTTAATTGATGATTTCATTTTGGACTACAACAAGAATTTCGGATTTATATCTTAGGATTAGAAATTGAGGCATGGAATCTAAAATGGGTCTATCAAAGTTTTCGAGCAGATGATCAATGTTTCTACATGGTTGTTCCCATAGATTTTGTCGGAAGTGATTGTCTGAAGGAACATAGACTTGAGTTAACAGATTTGTCATATGTATTTGAGACTTGTTAAAAAGCTATAGAAACTTATTTATATACAAAAATGCCGTGTTTAGATACGAACGATTGGAACTTAACTGGTTCTATTGCCGCATTTCTGAATCTCTCCATAGCTTATTTACTTCTCTGTACATCTCTTTTTATACATGTCGTCTTGAGATTTCTAGGGTTTCTAGGTTTCTCTCTTCCAAGATTCCACAACGGACGTTTCGGTGATGCCAACATGATAAAATGCCTTCAAGGGGATCTGCTGGATTGTGCATCAGACAGAATCTCGGCCGTAGATCGATCGATAAAAAGCAAAATCCCCTTTGGTTCGATCACCACTGATGATGATTCGAAACGGTTTGTTGAATTGAAGCTGGTGAGAAAGAACAGTGGTGATATAAGTAATGCAAGAGTTAAGGATGAAACAGAGGAGGATGAACAGAATGTGATTTACAATAAGGGACTCGGTGGATTTAATCTAATGACCGTTCACGGCATGAAAGGTAAGCGCTTTGTTACTCGAAGATCAAGAAAAAGTCTTAAAAACCATAGGAGAGGCCGTGTGGATTATGGAAGTCTCAGATCGGTTTCTTCATCGGAAGCTTTCGATGAGACCGTCAAACCTCCTTTGATGCAGCCTTCTGATGTCTTTATCAGAGCTAAGGACGAAACACGTTCCAACAGTGACCGCAAAGGTTTTCTTCTTATCTTAAAGCTGATCGATATCGTCCATTATTTTTTTTTAATAGAGACTGAGCTTCTACATTCGAAGATTCAATATTAGGCCTCGCTCTTCTTGCCATCTTTTTTGACCTTTCAAGATTAACATTTTTTCATTTACGAGATATGGATCCTCGGATGAGTTTGTGTTGATTTGGGTTTTCGGATATTACAGATTATGTAAAGACAGAAAAGAGGATTAATCTGTCTCATTGGCCGGCACTTGAAAAAACTGTCTCAGCTAATGAACAGGTAAACTCCAACTCATCAGCAGATGTATGTTTTGTCAGAAATGTAGAGGAAAACTTTGTAAAGGAACTAGAGGAATCATTGAAAGAAGAGCGAGCTGCTCGAGCAGCGGTTTGTGTTGAGCTCGATAAAGAGAGAAGCGCAGCGGCATCAGCAGCTGATGAAGCCATGGCGATGATACATAGGCTGCAAGATGAGAAGGCGGCGATAGAAATGGAAGCGATGCAATTCCAGAGGATGGTTGAAGAGAAATCGACATTCGATGCGGAAGAAATGGTCATACTCAAAGACATTTTGATACGGCGTGAGAGGGAAAAACATTTCTTGGAGAAAGAAGTTGAAGCTTATAGAGAGCTACTCATTGAGACAGACGAATTGGAATCTTCTTTAACAAGAGAGAAGAATCTTCCAGAGAGTACCGAAAAGATGGTGAAATCGGGGCGTAAACAAAACCAAGAATCCCAAGAGAGAAGAGCTTTGCTTGTTCAAGAACTTGATGGAACGGTTCTTGATATGCCTTATAGAGAAGATAAAAACAGAGAATTGTATAAATCTGATTCAGAAGTTGCGTATTCACGTATGCGTGATGTTTATATGGTGAAGGACGAAACAGATCACGTGGGAAAAAAGAAGAATTTAGAAGAATCCTCTGTTAGCAAACCTGAGGAATCACTGCAAGGAAGTGGTATCATTGTCTCTGGGATTGCTCGAAAGCTTCCTCCGCTATGTCGTCCACGCAGGAAATCGCTAAGCTCTTCGGGGTCAAGGAGGAAATCGATGTCTGCGGTTGATTACGAGAGGTTAAAGATTGAGAATGAAGTGGAATTGTTGAGAGAAAGATTAAAAGCTGTTCAGGAGGAAAGAGAGAAGCTTACGCGACGAGCATCTTTGCCTCCTTTACCATCAAAGGTAAAGTTTCCACAACTCTCTGGTGAAAAAAAAAATGTTCTCATGTGTAATAGCTTTTACTGAGACTTTTATTGTTTTGCCGTGTCCTTTAGGTTAGGGTTATGTCAGATAATCGAGGTTGGAGAAGATCTTCCATGGACCTTCACTCTTCTTGAGAGATGTGTTGTGTGTCTATGTATGTATATATACTTTCGCACGTAGACACATGTATACAAGATTCGGTTATCAGTGACGGCTTTAGAGAATTTGAGCCCATCTCTTCCGTTTTGGAGCTCAGAGAATTAGATGGTGTTCGTGATGGATGAAGCTTTGGCCGCAAGTTAGCTCTTTAGAAATTAATTTTGAAATGGTTTTTTTATAACCTTTTTGCGGTTTTGTGCATAACAAAAGTGACACATTTTTGTACATATGTGCTTCCTTTTTGTCCAATATATATCAACTAAAATTATTGTGTTGTTTGGTTATAGGGCAATTCTCAAAAATAACACATTTTCATGTTTTTGTGACAAAAATACCACACCAAGGTGAAATTGACAAAAATAACATTTTTTGAAGAGAAAAAAGACTATTATATATTTATTTTCATATGTTTCTTCCCAATTCTTAAATCTAAACCCTAAAACCCAAAATCTAAACCCTAATTAATGACTTTTGAACCCAAAATTATTAGTTTTATTATCTTTAAACCATTAAATAAATGTTATTTTTGTCATTTTCAACTTGGTGTGGTATTTTTGTCACAAAAACATAAAAATGTGGTATTTGAGGGTATTTCTCTTGGTTATATATTCGCTCCTTTTTATAGGTTGTGGAAACTTTTTTAAAACAATAAAAAAAGAAAACAAAAAGCGAAGGAAATGTATATAGAGAAATACCCTCAAATACCACACTTTCATGTTTTTGTGACAAAAATACCACAACAAGGTGAAAATGACAAAATAACATTTATTTAATGGTTTAAAGATAATTAATTAATAAATTTGGGTTCAAAAGTCATTAATTAGGGTTTAAATTTTGGGTTTTATGGTTTAGGTTTAAGGGATTGAGAAAAACATATGAAAATAAATGTATAATAGTCTTTTTTCTCTTAAAAAAATGTCATTTTTTGTCATTTTTACCTTGGTGTGGTATTTTTGTCACAAAAACATGAAAGTGTGGTATTTTTGAGAATTGCCCATGTATATAAGTATATAGAATACATGTACGTTTTCGTTGATATCGTCGGCTTGGAATCTCAACTGTTGACAAACGATTTATTTGATGATCAGGTTCGTTTATCTCTGAAGTAAAATTTATTTCTTAAATTTAAAAAGTCATACAACAAGATCCAAATAAATCGACTAAACACATTTAGCGAATATTCCGTAGATGAAAATAAACTAGAAACAATGTTCATAATATATATATATATATATACATATATATAATTCTTTCTATATTTTTTTTGGTTTTCAACAATGTTAATGTTAGTGCAGTAGCACCTATCTAAAAAAAAAAACAATACTCAGACGTCTTTTGTAAAGTTAAACTTTTTAAATTCATCACCACAAGATCCACAACAATGTTAACTGTTATTAGTTCAAAAAAAAAAATGTTAAATGTTATACTTTTTCTAACACAAAATAGTAATTGTTATTCTTGTACTCTATTTTATTTTTAATGTATGAAAAATCGAGTATGATATTTTATAAATTGTTGAGATAGTGAATCTTCGGGATTTGAATCATCAATTTTATATAATATCGTTCCTACTAATAAGATCCATATGGAAAAAGGTAAAAATATATTATAGAATATCATTTTCCTAAAAAAATTCTAACTTTTACTTAAAAACTGTATTCTCTAGTGTATATGACCAATCTTATTAGTTAAGATTATATATATAGACCCTAGAGAGAAACCGATAAACAAGAATTTCCAAAGTGAGAAATCTAACCAATAAAATATCATCATTTTCTTTTCTTTTTTTCAAAAACTTCTAAATATAAAATAGATTTCAAATGTAATTGAGGATACGTTCTAGTTACTATCTCCCTTTTGAATTATTAGGTACCTATTCTAATTTGAATTGATCAAATATGCACGAGTAGTTTTATTATCTACATTCATAACGAAAACTAAAAAAACAAGAAGATAAATTCTGAAAGTCAAAATCTTTTAATAGACAATAGTTTGGTGTGTTACCATTCTTATCTATATGGTTGAATTTGATCGACTAGTAAACGAAATAAGGAAATGTGCCAAGTCAAACTTTGAATGTCTAAAATAAGTATTTGTGGAACCATAAACAAAATATGACAAAACAAAACTGACTCAATAATCAAATATATCAAGTTCACTTTTTTGAAGTTATTCTGTCGAAAAAGTGAATTTCATATCGTTCACACTTGGTATCGAGAGTGTGAACAATATCAAGTTCACTTTTTTTTTTTTTTGGTAGAAATATCAAGTTCACTTTTTTTTTGGGGTAGAAATATCAAGTTCACTTTGTTTACTCAACAATCAGATATCTAAAAACTAAAATAAAAGATATTAAGTTCATTTTTTTTAAGCTATACGGAGATATTAAGATCATTTTTTTTTGAAGTTATACAGTTACAAAGGCTTCACAACAATATATGTAGTGTATATAATTATTTATTTCCATATATTTGAAAATAAAAATCACATAAACATCTAATCAAATATTTGACAAAGAATAATTCAAACTACAATAAAAATATGAACGATACAATATAAACTTTTAACCACTAAAACAAAACCGCATAACTAATTGACATAATTATTAAATATTATCTATAATTAGTCAACAAAAAAAAATTTGTTTTATTGTTAATTGGACTATAAAATATTTTTATGAATGCATGCTTAGAGAATTGAATATGCATTTAATGTTTTTCTCATAATGTAGTAAATATAAAAGTTCATCATTATTTATTTTTGTCGTTATTGTTAATTTACAAAGAAATATATATATAGTCTAAAAATTGTGTATGTTTTCCTTATTTTCTTATTAACTTATTTGCTAAAACCGTTTAATAAATTTATAGTTTAATGATTCTGTACCACTAAAAAATAACCGCTTGAAATAAATATTATAAAATAATATAAGTTGTTACTGTTTTATATAAAAATAGACAAATTTGGTTTGAATGAAATTCATTGGACTATATTTACCACAGTTAAATATTAAAATACAAATTTTTTTAAAAAAATTGTTTTTGTGGCCAATCTTCAATATCTAAATTTAAATTAAAATAGAAAATTATTTTCTTCCTTTAAATTAATATAATTTTCTCTTTCTTTTTTTTTTGCCTTATACCGTGCATTATTTCACATTGCTCAATTCTCTCTCACCCTTTGGTAAATATATAAATTTGACCTATTTTATAGCCTCCCCATCTGTTATTTTCTTCATCTGGGTTCCTCATTTACACAATCATACATACGCATCAACGTACCCGTCCCTCCATTATATTCTCTATGCACTGCTTCACCATTAAAAGAAAACCAAAGCTTTGATTTTTATGAATATTCAAGGGTAAATGGTCAGCAAAGGTGAGTTCTTTTTTGTTTTAAATCATTTTTAAATCCTTTCTACTATTATTTAATCATTATTCTGTCGTCTGGGCTTTTGCTGCTTGTTGTTGTTGCCTCGCGGGAAATGGGTTCCTTTTTATTTTATACTATCATCATTTTCGCTCTTGCATCTGTAGAAGATCCATTCGTTGTTTCGTCATAGAAACAGAGAATTAATGGCTTCTTTGGAGAAAGAAAGTTGTTGTTGGGCATTAAGGTTTCTTATAGATGCATGTTAAGTATTTGTCAATATGCCTGTTCGGGGATTTTCCCGGTGTGTGTTCCCAAAAATCTCAGGCAAAACACGTTGCCGGCGCATTAAAACGAAACAAAAATCCCTTTCTGACAGAAATAAAGAGATCGGGTGGCTAGATGTGTCGTTGTTATTGAATCCTTAAAGTGTAGTTGCTTTTCTAGCACAAGTCGCTTTACAATAAATGGCAATCTGTCCATTCAGTTTTTTTTTGCATATTAGAAACAGAGGGAGGAGGAGAATTCATGGAGGGGCCTTTGCAGCCTTTATTGTTTTTTTGTCTTGGACTTTGCAATTTCTTTCTGCTTCTTTGCTTGTTGTCATCATTACATCATATACTTTGTTCCTTCAAGTTTTTCTTCATTTGCATCTGTGTGGATAATATCTTCACATTGACCTGCTGTGTATCTTTGAGTGTCTGTTTTACGGATAACGGTTAAATACACTATGTGCAGAGCCTTAAAGTCTCTGACTTTCGTTTCATTAATAAGCAGGGAAGTAAATGCTGAAGAAGGTTTAGTGGTTGGTAAAGAGGGTAAATGATCTCTAAAGTGCTTACCTTTTTCCTTTTCCTTTTTGTATTTTGGTGTGTAAGGAATGGCATCAAGCTCTTGTCTTAAGCAAGGGTCAGTGTCAATGAACAATGTTCGCATTTCCCCTGAAGCAACGTATGAAGCTGTGGTTGCAGACTCTAAACTTTTCATGGGTTCCTTGGAAAGGCTTCATTCTCTCTTGGGAACTAAATTCATGTGAGTTTCTTTATTTCCCTTTTCCTCTTTTTACCTCTGAGGGTAGGTTTATAGGTAATATGTTGGCTCCGATAGAATTTTGTGCTCAGAGAGTCTCCATCTTGAGATTAAAGCTCTTGTTACTGATGATAAACTCATTCCTTATGTTTTGAGATTGAACTGCAAAAGTTTCATGTTTTACTAATGGATGAGATTCTGTCTTTTACTCAGTCTAATCAAATCTGTTGTTTTCGCTTGTAACGTGCCTTCCTCCTTTTGCTTCTTGCGTGATGTATCTGAATTTCTATATGAGATTTGACTGACGCTTGGATATGGCTGCAATTGTAGGGTGCCGATCATAGGAGGGAGAGATTTGGACTTGCACAAGCTTTTCGTTGAGGTAACCTCTCGTGGTGGAATCCATAAGGTATGTATTTCAAATTATAGTTGAACTCTAGGCTATATATCAAATCTATTTCTCATCTATTTTGCCTTTTTTATAATATACATTGATTGACCTTTGTCCTTGGATCATTTTCCTTGTTTGAATTGCAGATACTTCATGAAAGGAGATGGAAAGAAGTAACTGCTACTTTTGTCTTTCCTCCAACAGCAACAAACGCATCATATGTCCTGCGCAAATACTACTTCTCGCTGCTTAACAATTATGAGCAAATCTACTTCTTCAGATCTAATGGCCAGATTCCTCCAGGTTTTGCTCATTATAAAATAAATTTACTATTTGACCGAAATCTAATTTTCTTTAGTTTACTTGTCTGTTTGGTAACAACATTTATTCTGTAGACTCTCTCCAGAACCCATCCGCTGGACCAGGACTTATGCAGGGAACCATACGACCTCCACAAGAACTTCAAGCTTTAACCTTTGCACCACAACCAAGGATCGATTCCGGAGATCTTCCTGGAGGTCTCAACCCTTTAAACGGTGCAAATGTGACTGGAGTGATCGATGGGAAATTCGAAGACGGTTATCTTGTAACTGTAAAGATGGGATCAGAGCAGCTTAGAGGAGTTCTCTACCAGCTGGTTCCGCAGGACACAGTTGTTCATCAGACTCCACAACAGAGTCATGGTGGTTTTCCAAACATTTGGAACAATAATGCCAATCCTCAAGGGGTTACTGCCGGAGGAGTGACAAAACGCCGCAGGAGAAGAAAGAAGTCTGAGATCAAAAGACGCGATCCTGCTCATCCGAAACCAAACAGAAGCGGTTACAACTTTTTTTTCGCGGAGCAGCACGCGAGGCTGAAGCCGCTTAATCCTGGCAAGGATAGGGAGATCAGCAGGATGATCGGTGAACTCTGGAACAAGCTCAATGAACCAGAGAAATCGGTAGTTCCGATATTACACGCTTTAATATCTGAACTTGTTTGTCTTATCAAATTCTACCATTTTTTTTCTCTTATCTGATTTTCTCTGAACTCTAGGTTTACCAAGGGAAGGCAATGGAGGACAAAGAGCGATATCGAACTGAAATGGTAGACTACAGAGAGAAGCTTAGGACAGGACAGCTCATAAGTAACGCTGTTCCACTGCAGCAGAGGCTTCCAGAGCAGAACGTAGACATGGCTGAAGCTGATCTTCCAATAGAAGAAGCCGAAGAAGAAGACGAAGATGGTGATTCAAGCGGTTGTTCAGGCGAAAGCGAGCCACATGATGATCAGAACGGCGAATCTGATCCTGAGTTGGAGGTGCCCTCTCTGAATCCTTCAGGTCTAAACCTAAACCCTAATCCTACTGAGATAGTGGTGGCTCCTAAGGAGAAAACCGGCGATGTCGTGATGGTAACATCTCCGATGAAGAAAGCCGAAGAGCCGACTGTGGTGGTGGCTGCTGAGCAGAACTGAAGATTCTTGTGTTGTTCCATTTTCTATTCTCGTACGTACTATACAGCCGCAGGTAAGGAGGTTAGAGAGAGAGGATAGGGTTTCAGATAGGCCTAGATTACCTGTGGCATAAAAAGACAGTCTCTTTTGGGATTGTTACTGTGGTTTTTTGTTTCATATTGCTTTTAGATTTCTTGGGCAGCAAGGAATGTTTAGGAGTGAACCGTTTCAACATTTTGTTGGTCTTCTGGAATGCTTAGTCTTATTTTGTTGCATGGGAGCTTCTTTCATAGAGCCATCCTTATTTTCAATTTTAAATTTGTGGACATTATCTTATTGAAAAAAAAAGAGATGTGGTCTAATTTATTCTGCTATATATTGCTTTCCTAATAGTGATGTCGTAAAACAGCATAGGCATAAGTGAAGGAAAGATCTTAGCAGATTAAGTTGGTTCGATTTGAGGTTAAAAGAAGAGTTAATTTTTTTTTTTAAGAAGAGTTAAATTAGAGATGAGTAGTTTTTGGGGGTTAATAATAAGGCAGGATTCTCCCACAGCCTCCATGCTTGTTTACCTAGCAATGCTTGGTTGAATCTGCTTATGTCATGAAAACCCAATCCACCATCCTCTTTACTTTCACATAACTTCTTCCAAGCCACCCAGTGAATTTTTTTCTTGTTGTTATCACTACTCCACCAAAACTGAGTAAGGACACTGGTGATCTTTTGGCATAGACCCTTAGGTAACTTGAAACAAGACATGGCATAAATGGGCATTGCAAGGCCAACCGATTTTACTAGGATTTCAAAAACGTCCCTTTCATGGAAAGCAATCTGGGAAGGAGACCTTCATTTGCTTGGCGCAGCATACTCCATGGTAGAGAGGTAATACAGCGTGGCCTGTTAAAGAAAATTGGTAACGGGACTAATACAAAGGTGTGCTGGATAATTGGATCCTCGACGGGGCTCCTCGGGCTCCTAGATACCTCCCTCATGCAATTGTGGACTTAACTTTGTCTGTCTCAGACCTGTTTCATGTCCACTCTGTGCAATGGAACATCCCGGTCCTACGTGAGCTGTTTATACCAGAAGATGTAGAAAGAATCCGCGCAATAAAAGCCTCTGTAAACTCTGAGGACGTTACCATATGGGGTTTCTCAAACAATGGGATTTACAGCACTAAAAGTGGATACAAATTCCTTCAATCGCTTCAACAGGGTCAAGATCCCCCTATACACGAGACAACACCTCTGGAAAAATCAGTATGGCGAAACTTATGGAAGGTAAAAGCTCCCTCTAAGCTGAAACATTTCCTTTGGAAAGCATTAGTGGGAGCATTGGCTGTGAAAGATCGTCTGAATACTAGAGGTTTGAACATTGATCCTCGTTGTGAGGTTTGCAACCATCCAACTGAAACTATTCTTCATGTTCTGTTTCATTGTTCGGTGGCGGAGGAAGTGTGGAATCTGTCTGGTTTTCCTATCCCTCCAGCTGGTTTCTCTCAGGTGTCGATGTTTCATAACCTGAGTTACTTGTGCGGTGTTAGTAAAAACTCGTCCTACCCAGAGAAATCTCGTCTATCGTTCCCGTGGATCTTATGGCACCTCTGGAAAGCCCGGAATATTCTCGCCTTCGAACAGATCCGCTTGGCAGCTTCAACTATTGTGCAGAAAGCTGCAGAAGATGCGGACATCTGGTTATCTATCAATGTTAAACTATCGCAAATGGATCCCATTACGAACGCTGCACCAGTAGTCTCGAGAGAATGGAGGAAACCTCCCCTGAATGCAGTCAAATGTAACATCGGCGTGTCTTGGTCTCAGGAGAGAGGTCAATCTGGTGCAGCTTGGATTGTGAGAGATAACTTTGGTCTGGTTCGTTCTCACAGCCGTCGTGCCTTTGCCATGTGTCTTCTCGTACAGAAGCGGAATTACTTGCAGTCTTATGGGCAGTAGAATCGCTGCAGAACTTGAGGGAAGAGAACATCATCTTTGAATCTTCTTTATGCGCTGCGCGTCAGGCTCTATTATCACCACCTTCGTCTTCTATTCTCTCGGGTATCATTCAGTGTATCCATCGTTGTTTATCGTCCATTCAGGTATGGTCACTGGACCATTGCTCGGATCAAGCAAACAGAGCTGCCTCTATGATTGCTTACAGTGTTACAAGAGACAATCGAAGCCAATCATATATCGCTAGAGATGGTCCAAGTTGGCTCCAACATATTTTACAGATGGAGGCTTTGAATCGGAGCTAGAAATGTGATAGGATTATGCTGATATCTCTTCCGTCAGTTTCGTCACTTTCGCAACCAATTCATTTTCCCCTCCCGATCATTTCTCTCAAGTTTTTTTACCAGAAGCTCATTTGGGCTTATCATTATTGCTTAGGCCCATTGGTCTTGTACCGAAACTCTCTTGGAATTTATATTAAGGGGAAAAAAAAAAAAAATTATAAGGCAGGATTTTGAGTATTTTCTTAATTTTATTAACAACAAAGCACATTTAAAAAAAACTTACATTTCGCCAAAATCATGCCTCGTTATGGAAAGGAGAAACCAAAATTACGTTTGCACAAGTTCAATTTCCACGTAGACCGGGATGAAATTGTCATGAAATGTAATTACGGCCGGTTAGGGACGAACCAATGGTGTGGTGAGATGTAAACCATTTGGGAGCCTTATTGTTTGGTCTGCCCCTCTTCCGGAGCGAGTCCTTTGAGATACTATCGTCGACTCTCTGTCTTCTTTTTGACGGCGGCAGCAACAACGAAGCAGTGATACTATCTCTTAGGTCCCTTTTCTGTGTATAATCCATATGATTAGGATAGATCCCAATTTTTCGAGTGTCGATTCTTCTTCACTCCTTCTGATGTGAAAGTAGTTATCCCGAGCAGCCTTCTGGTTCTTCTATTTGGGGCTTTCGTGGGTAATATCTCTGGATTCTTCTTTTGCTTTGTTAAGATTGTTTTTGAGCAACTTGTTCTCTTTGCTCCCGATTGCGATAAGATTTGAATCTTACTTGTTTTCGATTAATTGTTTTGTTCTATAGTTCTTTGCGATGGTGGATCTTTGTTAGCTAGTCATTACAAAGTCGGGTAATTTCTTTGTATTTAGTCCTTTGAATCATGGAAATTTTAATGGCTACTTCACAGCTTGTAAATATTCTTATAAACTTTTACGAGTGGCCTGTCGTAATTGAAATGGGCTAATTCGATTTTTGCCTTATTATTCCCAAATTTTGAAGCTGGATATTGATTTCGAATCTGACACTACCCTTTTCCAGCTGATATCATTTTTTTTTTCTGCCTTGATGAATCTGTGTTAGTTTCCTGCTGTCTTTATCTGTGTATTGGTGACAATTCCAAGGTTTATCTATCGGTATGCACAACATTGCTTCATTGCCTTTCTTTTTGCAGTTGGATTTCGTTACGTAACAACTTGAATCAATCACTATTATTTTGTTGACTCTGAACTTTCAGTGTATTCTGGACACTAACTCATGGGCAAGAAAGCGAAGAAGAAGGCCCGAACTCCAACAAAGGAGAACCCGAGCACGACGCTCTCCAAAAAGGTCTCTGATCAGCCGCCTAGTGTAACCGGGGAAATAGCTGAGGGGGCGGTTAAACCAGTGAAGGAGAAACAAGCTTGTGTGCATTTCGATAAGGGTCTTAATTTGGATAAAGTGTTGGAGAAGATCAAGTCTTCCCGGCAGATCAAGTGTCAAGAGTGCAAGGAAGGGGTGCACGATAAGAGAGGAGCTAAAGCAAAGGGTAATAAGGGGAAACATGCTTTTTCTTCGTCTTCTGACCCAAAATCTGACAAAAAAGCTATTTGGGTTTGTTTGGAATGTGGCTGTTATTTTTGTGGAGGCGTTGGTTTGCCAACTGGAGCGCAGAGTCATGTTGTGAGGCATATCAGGTTGACTCGTCACCGGTTGATGATCCAATGGGAAAATCCTCAGTTAAGATGGTGTTTCCCATGCCAGTCTCTTCTCCCTGTTGAAAAAGAAGAGAACGGTGAGAAGAAAGATGTGTTGCTGGAGGTCGTAAAATTGATGAAAGGACGATCTTTGAACAATATACCTTCATCTGATACCGAGGAGCAGAGCTCAGGAAGTGCCAGTATCACTAGTGATATCAAATTAGAAGGTGCTGTGACCAGTGGTGTAGAAGCAAGAGAGGGTTATGTTGTGCGAGGTTTAGTTAACCTTGGGAATACATGTTTCTTTAATTCGATAATGCAGAACCTTCTCTCTTTGGATCAGTTACGCGATCATTTCTTGAAGGAGGATGCGTCTGCTGTCGGTGGGCCTCTTGCTTCTTCCCTGAAGAAATTATTTGCTGAAACGAAACCAGAGGCCGGCTTGAAGAGTGTGATAAATCCTAGAGCCTTTTTTGGGTCTTTCTGTTCCAAGGCACCCCAGTTTAGGGGATATGACCAGCATGACAGCCACGAGTTGCTGCGTTGTTTGCTAGATTCGTTGAGCACCGAAGAATCGGCCTTGAGAAAGAAGCGTGGTATTTCTGATGATGATGAGAAATCTACTCTCATAGATTCTGTATTTGGAGGCGAAACGTCGAGCATTGTTTCGTGTATGGAGTGCGGCCATTCCTCAAAAGTCTATGAGCCGTTTTTGGATCTCTCTTTACCCGTACCATTCAAGAAAACCCCTCCTAAAAAGCAGCAAACCGTTTCTCGAGCAAAGAAAGCTAAGCTTCCACCAAAAAGAGTCCCTAAGCATGCTTCAAAGGTAAGTAAAGCTTCAAAAGTCCTCCCAACTAAAGCTCTGTCGGAACTGAATTCTCCGGAAAAAGCTCTGGTTGTCGCAGCTGATGCGGATACATCCTGTTGCAGTTTTGCACCCACTGATAATGGTATGGTTTCAGAGACTCATTCGGTTATAAATCCTGACAATAAGCAGGCCTCGGAAAGTGGAACACAGAGTGATACTGTTTTCGATAGTTTCTGGTTGGATGTTATTGGACCAGGAACCTCTGGAGATGAGACGAATTTGGATATGGAAAATAATGTTAGTGATGAAATCCCAACAACTGAGGCTAATCAATTTGTTCCCTGTCCAATTATTCCTGCCAATACCTCATTTTCATTGGGTGATCAGACTTTGGAAGGTAACGCAGAGAGGCCGATGCAAGATAATGACGAATTTGCAAAGGCAGAAAGCATCGTGGATGAAAAAGATGTACAAGCTCCGCAACCTGATGAATGCATAGCTACAAGCGGTGTTTCTGCTGAAATCAATCAAGCTAGCTGCATTGGTGGTAATCCTGGTTTAGGGGAATGTTCTTCCTCGGTGAATCCTTGGGATGAGGAAGAGCTTCCTTTGGTGGTTGGAGATTCGCAAGTTCTGTACATGCCTTACAAAGAAAACATATCCTTTGATGACAAAACAGCTATGGAAGGTGAGGGTGAGGCTTCATCTTCGTTTGTTACTGGTGATGATGAACCAGAAAACAATGATTTTGTTGATTTAGGCGGTTTATTTGATGAGCCTGAGATTACTGAAGGGCCTGTTTTTGGACCTCCTTCTAAGGCTGAAGCTTCGGGAGTTGGTTTTATGGCGTTCAGCAGCGAGTCTGATCCTGAAGAGATCGATGATTCGGATTCACCGGTGTCTGTAGAGAGATGTTTGGCTCATTTCACTAAGCCTGAGATTCTGTCGGACGACAATGCTTGGAACTGCGAGAACTGTTCAAAGAACCTGAAACTTCAACGATTGAGGGCAAAGCGAATATCCAAGAAAGATGAATCGAGATCAAGCAACACCAGCAACGGATGGGTGAGTGAAAATGAAGATGCAGTTTTGGGAGAAACCGATGTTTCAGCTATGAAGCAAGAACCAAGTGATAATTCTAGTGTCAAGGATAATGGAAGAGAAGCTGCGAGTTCTAACACAGCTAATGACAGTGAATCCGATGGAAGCCAAGATGCAGACGAAGATTCCGAGAAAGTGATAACAGTGAAAAGAGATGCAACGAAAAGAGTACTTGTAAACAAAGCTCCACCTGTCTTAACCATTCATCTAAAGCGATTCAGCCAAGATCTGCGTGGTAGGCTAAGTAAGTTAAATGGTCATGTTTCTTTCAAAGAAGTCATTGATCTTCGACAATATATGGACTCAAGGTATTGTCTCCTCTCTTCTACATTTACCATATTATTGATATGTGCTTCTTCTTTTTTGTTTAACTTAAATCTCTCTCCAGAATATGAAACCGTTTCTTTGCTCTTTTGGTTCTTTCAGGTGTAGTGGAGAAGACCCGCCCGTTTACAGATTGGCTGGATTGGTGGAGCATTCAGGGACGATGAGAGGAGGTCATTATGTGGCGTACGTAAGAGGAGGCCAGAAAGTTAAAGAGACTGATTCCTCCAGCGTGTGGTATAACGTAAGCGATGCACATGTTCGTCAGGTTCCGTTGGAAAAGGTTCTGCATTCTGAAGCGTATATCTTGTTCTACGAACGGATCTTCTCACAAGACTGAGATTATTTTTGTTAATTTCCATTATACTGAAAAAGGAAAGAAGAAAAACCCAGTTTTTGATCTTCTTCTCACTACAGCTTTTGCTGGGAAAGTTTTTGACGATCACATTAGATCAAATACCATTAATTTTGTTTTTTTATTACTTTGTTTCGAAGTTACATTATATGTATTATCAGAAACATGTCTGAAAACATTTGAGCCCCTCAATTGTGTAGTCTGTGTTACATTTAATTTTTCCAAATATTAAAAAAAAAAAAAAGAGTTGGTCTACCGTCTAACTATAGAAAGAACCTTCTTACAACGATAAGATTGAAAATTACAGATGTGACAGTGTTAGACTGGATTTCGCTTTTTTGTTCATATTCATCCAATGTTTCTAAAGAATCTATATTCCATAAACTATGATAATATAAATTTTTATGGATCATCGTTACACCACCCAAACTTACAAAATTAATCACTAAATTCTATATCATGTGAATGACGATGACCCTAACAACAACGGAAGTTCCCGTAACCAAACCAATACTTCCGCACCGAAAGCTTAACCGATGGAATCAATTCACTTCGATGTGAGAACCGAAAAAACTGAACCGGCAGTGGAGATGATTGAACCGGCCCTACGTCTTCCTCTCTACCCAAGCAACGGACGGACTTCCCCATTAAAAGGAAAGACATCGGAGTTTCTGAAACCAAGTCCGGGAGGTTGTAGCCATGGCAGGCGTATCGCTCAAGTGTGGTGACTGTGGTGCGCTGCTCAAGTCCGTGGAGGAGGCTCAGGAGCATGCAGAGATCACCTCTCACTCCAATTTCGCCGAGTCCACTGAGGCGGTGCTCAATCTCGTCTGCACTACTTGCAGCAAGCCTTGTCGCTCTAAAACCGTACGGATCCTCGATTTTCATCGCTCCTTCATTTTGCTCTTTATGAATTTGAGTCTGCTTTTGTTGGTGGTGGTTAGACTTTACTCGCAGATCTCCTTGGGTTTTCTTTTCTGTATCGGGTTTCGTGTTGGATGCATGCAATTTCGATGGTTCTTCATTCTGTAGACGGGTCTGGCTCTGCGATCTCGATTTGATGTGGCTTTTACAATCTTTACTGGCTCTGTGGCTTGGAGTTGATGGGTTTTGACTTGACTTTTGATGAAATTGAGTCTATTTTCCAGTGTTTCCCAATGATTTGGTTTGAACTAGAACGCCAAGTTGAGAACTTTACACCTCATAGCCTATTCATGGTTTCAATCCCACCTTGTTTTCAGATCTTAATCCTTTTTGTGCTTTCTGCTGCTGTTTTCGTTTCTTTTTACCAACTGGTTGATAATTGATGTGATTGATTCTTTGGCTTCTGCAATTTGTTTTATGACTACTGTATTTCGATTATTTCTGATTTCTTTCTTCCTTCTTATACAATGCGAAGGAAAGTGATTTGCATACGAAAAGAACAGGGCATACTGAGTTTGTGGATAAGACAATGGAGACGGTAAAACCCATCAGCTTGGAAGCTCCCAAGGTTGCTATGGAGATCGACAAACCCGATGGTTCTAGTGGCAGTGGAGAGGCTGCTGAAGGTACATTGTAAATTATATGTATTTCATGAGTTTCTGAATGTGTCGTCAGTGTTATTTCATATGGTCTCTATCTCTTTCCTGCAGAAATGGTTGTTCCTGACGTTGACAAAAACATTCTCGAGGAACTTGAAGCCATGGGCTTCCCTAAAGCTCGTGCTACCCGAGCACTCCACTACTCTGGTAATAACCTAGCGTGTCATGTTCTTCTTTTTTTCACTATTAGTTGTGGGCTCCTATTATAATCTTTGGTAAACCTTACTTCACCTTGTTTTACTATCTGCCCTAAGTATTTACTGAAGTGTAAAGTGGTCATATTCATTAAAGCTCCAAAGGTTAGGTCAGTCTCAATAGGTATAAGCTTATTGATTGAGTGTTGTGCTTAGTGAATGGCGCTTTTAGCTTGATCGTGTGTGGCTTAGCTCTTGAAGACCTCTCATCTTTTTGAAATCTGGATTAACATACAAACCGTCTTGTATCTCATTGAAGCATGTTAATTTTATACGTAGAAATTTAAAGATATATGTCATTTTTCCATGTTGTGTTCGTCATATGAATTCTGAGGTCATGTTTCTTGTTTTCTGTGTTTTTCCTTCTTAATCTTTATTCTGATGTCAGTTTGTACAATGAAATATACTAGTTCATCTGATACTTGAGGTTTTCTTGTACACTGTTTTATATTCTTAACATAGTTTGAACTTCACTTCTTCAGGTAATGCCAGTCTCGAGGCTGCAGTTAACTGGGTGGTGGAGCATGAGAATGATCCTGACGTAGATGAAATGCCAAAGGTGGGGGTGTCTTGTCAATAATCTGTTTTGCTACTTGATTATTGTTTTCCAAATCTGGGTTTTAGCTCTTATTTCGTTTTCAACAATCTTATATCATGTTGTATAAAGCATATATGTATTCTGAAGATTACTTCATTGCTTCTCTTTCTGTAAGTGCAATGTCTTATGTTGTTGATTGTTTGCCTAGGTACCTGCCAACTCTAATGTTGGGCCACCTAAACCTGCTCTTACGCCGGAAGAAGTGAAGATAAAAGCACAAGAACTAAGGTTCTATGAGTATTCTGTTTTTCTGTCCATGTTCATCTTCTTTTGTAGCGTGCATCAGAGATATCACTCTTGATATCACTCTTTTATCATTCATAAACTTGACGTTTCCTTCTTTTTTCGACAAGTAGCATGGCAAAAGTCAACACTTTACACTTCGATTAATATTGGTTAACTGAAATTGGCTATGATAATCCTGGAAGATGGTTGTTTTTAAGTTGGATTATGTTTCCTTCATCTTGTGCTGTTCCATATAATAGGGAACGTGCGCGGAAGAAGAAAGAAGAGGAAGAGAAACGGATGGAGCGTGAAAGAGAGAAGGTATCCTGTTGGTCCTTTTATAAAATGTTTTATCTACATTTACTTACTCTTATGATGATTCATCCATGGTTATTCTTTTCTGATAAAATTAAGTTTTGCTCTATACTCCCGAGTTCATGTTTAACTTGTTAGTATTTTGGTTCAGGAGCGAATTAGGATTGGCAAGGAACTCCTAGAGGCAAAGCGGATGGAAGAAGATAACGAAAGAAAACGGTTTGTTTCTTCTTTTTATACTCTTGGGTTTGTGATTTTGTTTATTCAAGTTAATACTTACTGGTTGTGTATATCAGTATAATCGCTTTGCGTAAAGCCGAGAAAGAAGAAGAAAGACGGGCTAGGGAAAAGATCCGTCAAAAAGTTGAAGAAGACAAGGTATCTTTAATGCAGTGGATTCACATACCTTTTACATTACATTTTATTATTTCTCAACAAAGACATTGAAGACTCATATTTACATTTTAATAGGCTGAAAGAAGGCGGAAACTAGGATTGCCTCCGGAAGATCCTGCGGCGGCAAAACCCTCAGTGCCAGTTGTGGAGGAGAAGAAGGTAAACAATAGTTCTCAAAAGCAAGTTATATATTTATCCTCTCCTATTATGTGCTTTTCTTAGAGAGACATTATTTATTTTTGCAGAGTTCATTGCCTATTAGACCCGCCACTAAGACTGAACAAATGAGAGAATGCTTGAGGTCGCTTAAGCAAACCCACAAGGTAAATACATACAATATAATATCAATCCACACAGAAAGTAATATTTTGGTAAAAGAGGAGAAAGGTTCAGGGACAGAATCAACCTTTAATTTGTTGGTCTCGCGGAAAGCTGTGTCTTGCGGGAGTGTTTCATCTGAAATTTAGGTGGGTGGAGGAATCAATACTTTGACAAAAACAGTAATTACTCGTTTGTTGGTTCAGGAGGATGATGCTAAAGTGAAGAGAGCGTTCCAGACTCTGCTGACTTACATGGGAAATGTCGCTAAGAATCCAGATGAAGAGAAATTCCGGAAAATTAGACTCACCAACCAAACATTTCAGGTAAACAATCTGCATAAAAATGAGTACTAGTTTTTACTCGATTGGTTAACAAGTTTGCATGAAGAATCTACACAATGATACAATGATAGACCAGTTTCTTACAAATCATGGTTCTTGGGATGGAAAAATTGTAAAAACAGGACAGGGTTGGTTCACTAAGAGGAGGCATAGAGTTCATGGAGCTATGTGGGTTTGAGAAAGTGGAAGGAGGAGAGTTCTTGTTCTTACCAAGGGACAAGATCGATTCAGCCATTATCAACTCAGCTGGAACAGAGCTCAATTCCGCCATAAACAACCCTTTCTTTGGAGTTCTTTAAATCGATGCATTGTCTTGTTCTTCTCCCTCCTGGATTATTGTGTCAAATTATGAAACTATTAAAATTTTAAAGAGTCGTATACCTAATAAGTGAGCGTTCGAATGACCAAAACTAAATGCCTTCAATTATTTGTGTTTGCTCTCCTGTTTTCTTCTACGATTAAACTACTGTCAGGCCAAATTATAGAACATTACTCCGGTTTGAAACGGTTTATGAACACCGAGCGATGTCGGTTTAATTCGTGTTTTGCCAAGATATATATACTGCGGGATCTGTCTGGTCTGAGTGTTTCTGGAGGGGGAAGGAAGAATGAAATCGCTTTACGTACTTTTTAAACCGAAACCTTCTCCCGCCAAGATTTTTTTCCGGGCCGACCGTCTAGCCTTACCGGACGAGTCTCACTTCATATCTCTGATTCACGCTTGCAAAGACACCGTAAGTCTCCGCCGTGTCTACGCTCAGATCCTCCGTCGCAGCGTTCTCAGTAGCCGCGTCGCTTCCCAGCTGGTTTCTTGCTCTTCTCTTCTCAAGTCCCCGGATTATAGCCTCTCGGTATTCAGATATGTGGAAGAGAAGAATCTATTTGTTTTCAATGCTTTGATTCGTGGTTTGACCGAGAATGCCCGTTTCGAGTGTTCAGTTCGTCATTTCATTCTCATGCTAAGGCTTGGTGTGAGACCTGATCGGCTAACTTTTCCGTTTGTACTCAAGTCTAATTCTAAATTAGGGTTAAAGTGGTTGAGCAGGGCTCTTCATGCAGCGACTGTGAAAGGCTGCGTTGACTGTGATTCCTTTGTCAGGGTCTCTTTGGTTGATATGTACGCTAAGACCAGAGGATTAAAGTATGCGTTCCATGTGTTCGAAGAAAGTCCTGAGAGACTTAAAAAGGAGAGTATTTTGCTATGGAATGTTATGATTAATGGGTATTGTCGAGCCAAGGATATGCAAATGGCTACAACACTTTTTGGGTCCATGCCGGAGAGAAATTCAGGATCGTGGAGTACTTTGATCAAGGGTTATGTCGACAGCGGCGAGTTGGCCAGAGCAAAGCAGCTTTTTGAATCAATGCCAGAGCAAAATGTGGTTTCTTGGACGACATTAATTAATGCGTTTTCTCAAAATGGCGACTACGAAACTGCAATTTCAACTTATTTTGATATGGTGGAGAAGGGCATGAAGCCTAATGAGTATACAGTTGCTGCCGTGCTCTCTGCATGTTCGAAATCGGGAGCTCTTGGATCAGGAATAAGAATTCATGGCTATATTTTGGACAATGGGTTTAAATTGGAAAGAGCTATAGGGACAGCTCTCATAGACATGTATGCAAAATGTGGGGAAGTTGACTGTGCGGCTAATGTGTTCAGTAATATGAGGCATAAGGATATTCTTTCTTGGACTGCGATGATACAAGGTTGGGCGGTTCATGGACGGTTTCAACAGGCTATCCTTTGTTTCAGACAAATGATGTATTCAGGTTTGTCTAGTTTAAAGCTTTTTCTCATTTCTTTGTCGTCCCTTGATTCATTTTGCTCAAACTTTTTGGCATGAATACAGGAGAGAAGCCAGACGAGATTGTGTTCCTAGCGATTCTAACTGCATGTTTGAACTCAGGCGAAGTAGACTTGGGAATTAATTTCTTCGATAGCATGAGGCTTGACTATGCGATTGAGCCGACGCTGAAACATTATGTGCTAGTCGTTGATCTGTTAGGTAGAGCAGGGAAGTTGAACGAAGCACATGAGCTTATAGAAGATATGCCGATAAATCCTGATCTTACAACATGGGCTGCACTCTATCGCGCTTGCAAGGCGCACAATAGTAATAGAAAGAGTGAAATGGTGTCGCAAAATCTTTTGGAGATTGATCCGGAGCTTCGGGGTAGTTATATCTTCTTAGACAAAACGTATGCAGCTAAAGGGAAGCATCGAGATGCAAAGAAAAGAAGATTACCGTTGCAGAAGATAGACAAAGAAAGATGCAAGGGATGGAGTTATATCGAATTAGACGGTCAACTGAACAAATTTGTAGCTGGCGAGAATTCTCATAAGCAAGCAGAAGACATACGTTTGAAGCTTGAGGAGATCATATCGCTTGCTATTGAGAGAGGATACATCCCAGGAGCTGATTGGTCGATTCATGACATTGAAGAAGAAGAGAAGGAAAATGTTACGGGAATCCATAGTGAAAAACTGGCACTTACACTTGGGCTTCTTAGAACTGCTCCTGGAACCGCGTTAAGGATCGTTAAGAACCTTAGAATCTGCGGAGATTGTCACTCTTTAATGAAATATGTTAGTATGATTAGTCAAAGAGATATTCTACTGAGAGATGCAAGACAGTTTCATCATTTCAAGGACGGAAGTTGTTCATGCGGTGATTATTGGTGATATAGTTGATCGTCACCAATAATCACTAGAATCCAAATCTTTTTACACTAAAACTTTTATATAGATTAATATATTAATAAACATGTATTTTATTGCAATAACCAACATTATTAATCACAATTTTTTTCTTTTATTATGACTAAGGAGATGTTAGTATATGTAGTTGACAAATGTATTATTGATGACAATGAAACACGAAACACATGGGAAGTTGTATGTGAAACACATGAGAACAAATGCCATTCGCCAAGGATTAATGGGGTCCAGCACTTCTGAGTTCTGATGATTTTCAATAAAACAAACGGGGGAAACTTGAATAAAGAAAAGAAAAGGGGTGAAATGTGTACAGAATCAAGAATAGTGAGGCTAAGGAGTAATATGACGGTGACTTGTTCATTTACCTTAAGGTCCCTCTTACGAACCTGGATTTCCACAATCACCGATTCGCAGAACCTCTCTCGCTCGAATTGAATCGTAATCGATACTTAGGGAAATTGAAGGAATCGATTGATCGATCCACCAAACCCTAGAAGAGATGGTGAGGAAAAAGGTGCCGGAATGGCTGAATAGCACCATGTGGTCTGCTCCTCCTCCGCCGTCTTTCAACGACGATGGTCTCCTCCGCCATTCCCCCGCCACTAAAATGAAGGAGGAGGCAGAATCGATTTCCGTTGCTCCCAGGCTTAATTCTGCTCCTCCGCCTTCCACCGCTTCTTCGGTTCCATCACCGTCGCCTAGACCGAGGAACGGTAGCAGCATCTCTGGCGGTAGTGGCGAATATGGAAACTCCGGTGTTCCTTCCTCAGAGGA
Source organism: Isatis tinctoria (assembly GCA_010577795.1). NCBI lineage: Eukaryota > Viridiplantae > Streptophyta > Magnoliopsida > Brassicales > Brassicaceae > Isatis > Isatis tinctoria. Next base: position 1,644,050 of record CM021244.1, on the reverse strand, counting down.
CTTTTCCCGCCAGGCTCATCTCTCAGCGGAGGTCAATGCAACTTTCCTTTTTCCTTTTTTGGTTTATCAATGCAAAACTCATCTCACAAGTCTGAACTTTTTTACTTGATTGGTTTTGTTAGTTATCGAAGAAGGTGATCAATATGAAGGAACTGAGGAGTCTTGCTTTACAAAGTTTGCCCGATTCTCCAGGGATCCGTTCTACTGTCTGGAAGGTGTGTGTGTATCACAAATAAGCATGAATTTGGTTTGTTTTCACTTTGTACTTACACAAAACATCATCTATTTCGTGGCATTGCCTAGAACTGAGACTGAGAACCTTATCTCGAATACAATTTATAAATTTTAGGATAATTTTGATTTGCATGCAAAATTTGAAATATGATTTCTCTTTTTGCAGCTTTTGCTTGGCTACTTGCCACCTGAACGTTCGCTCTGGTCAAGTGAACTGAAACAAAAGAGATCCCAGTACAAGCACTACAAAGATGAGCTTCTTACGAGTCCTGTAAGTGATCCTGCTCTTTCGTCTTTTTTTTTTTTTTTTTTTTTGCCTAGGAGTTATTGTCAGTTTTGCGTGTTTGTACCTCTAAATGATTCTGTGGTAGTTAGTCAGAAATCACATGGAGATTGGTGAGGTCAAAGGGATTTGACAATTATGATTTGAAGAGTGAAAACCGTTGCATGCTTTCTCGATCAAGAATAACTGACGAGGACCATCCTTTAAGCCTGGGGAAGGCGAGCATCTGGAATACGTATTTCCAGGTACCATGTCTTGCATCCTCTGCAGGTCTTTCTTTGTTTAAATCTCTTAGAAAAGCCTCACTACATTACTTAAGGATAGGATTAAAGGCTATGGTATTCAATTTTTCCACCACTTCCAACCTCAACTCCTTTATTAATACAGGATACAGAGACCATAGAACAAATAGACAGAGATGTCAAGCGTACACATCCAGATATACCCTTTTTCTCTGCTGAGTCATCGTTTGCGCATTCTAATCAGGTAGCCTTTTTTGTCTTCTCATTACCAAATTCTCACCTATTGTTGATTAATCAAGCTCAGTGAGGGTTTCCATTTACATGTCTAGGAATCTTTGAAGAATATATTGCTTGTGTTTGCCAAGTTAAATCAAGGAATCAGATATGTTCAAGGGATGAACGAAATTTTGGCACCTATCTTTTATGTATTCCGGAACGACCCTGATGAAGATAGTTCAGTAAGTAGACTCTTTTTTCTCTCTTTTTTTTCCGTTGCTACCTTTTAAACTACTTTTGCAGGATAGGGTATACGATTAATTGCAAGATAAATGTCCCAGTCGGTATGCTATATCACAGAATTACCTATTAATATGAGTCAAGAATTTTATTGCCTTGTTTTCTTAGAAGATTTATTTATGTATGATATTTCTTATTAAACCTTGTGTTTGCTTTTATCTCATGAAGTTTAAACAGTTTTATATTAACTCTATTCAAATCATGCAGTCTCATGCCGAAGCTGATGCATTCTTCTGCTTTGTTGAACTTTTGAGTGGATTTCGTGACTTCTACTGTCAACAACTTGACAACAGTGTGGTTGGAATCAGGTCCGCGATAACAAGGCTCTCGCAACTTGTTAAGAAGCATGATGAGGAACTTTGGCGTCATCTAGAGATAACCACGAAAGTAATACATTGTTTTCTCTCTCTCACTCTGTATATTTGTCATTCTGCTACGAAAGTTCTAATAATTTGCTTGGTGCGGAACTTAAATACCCCGATAGCTAACCTTGTGAACAAGCTTACTAGTATTCTTGTTCTCGCATCTAAAATATAATAGAAATGCATTATACCTTCTGAGATTGTTGACATTGTATAGTTTCCATGGATTTCAGGTAAACCCGCAGTTCTATGCATTTAGGTGGATCACTCTCCTTCTTACACAAGAGTTTAGTTTCTTCGACTGTCTTCACATATGGGATGCACTCTTAAGCGACCCCGAAGGTCCTCTGGTAAGATTGCCAATGTCTTTTCGCATTGATGCATACATACCTGAAATCAAATCAATAGATGCACAAGACTCAATTATTTTCTGTTTCATCATTTTTTTCACGAATGTTTGCTTGAATGATAGAACTCAGTTATCTTGTATTGTTGCAGGAAAGCTTACTCGGGATATGTTGTGCGATGCTGGTACTGATGAGGAGGAGGTTGATTGCTGGAGATTTCACATCGAATATGAAATTACTTCAACATTATCCAACTACCAACATCAGCCATCTCTTGTATGTAGCTAATAAACTTCGTTCCAAAATGTTAGTCTAAGTTGTTTTTTATCTAACTTTTGACCAAATCAACTTTAGTTACATATACAACAGAGCTCTGTCTGTTTTTACACGGCCATTTGCTTCGGTCTTTAAATCGCAAATATGTTTTCTTTGTTACGGTTGTGTTTGGAGGCCAAGTGTTTCAAAATTTCTTAGTGAAAGAAGAAACAGATAAAATGAAGCGGACAACATACTTTCACTCTTCTTTTGGAAGCAACCATATAAGAGTTTCTGATTTGCATCATTGATGTGATGACACCTGTAAGGTTAATATTAGCTTGCAAATAAAGGAAATCACATTTTAGACTTTATGTAGTCTAATATTCCATAAATTGACCAGACCTTTCCAAAGATAAAGAAAACAGAATTGGCCACATCTTTTATCGGGTTGAACTATTTTCTAGGAAATGTTCTTTTTACCGATTAAAATATTAGACTTTAGAGTTCAGTTTGTAATCGTAGGAATATAGATATGCAAAATGGACACACCCACACAAAATCTCAAAACCTCGGTTTCTTGTTTTGGCTTTGTTAGTGGCCGCAAAAACTTTTACAGCCTTCGAATCAAAATTTACTATAACTATGATTAATTGATATGAATATATGATCAACACAATTCAACGACTTGTATATAATAATTGGTGTCATAGGTTCCCCAACTCTTCAACTATATTTACATCATATTGTTTTCTTTGTGTTGGATGAGATCAATAGGGCAGTTGGGCAGACAATAGTTAAATAAATAACTTGTCCAAAAAGAAAAAAAACTTGTCCAGTGACCGGTGAAAATATCATTTAATTGTTGTTACTCAAAAGCTTTTTACAGGTTGAACCGGGACGATTTTGGTTTACTATTCATTTATAATATATGTAAATCTAAGTAAATGTCTCGTAATAATTAAAGGGACATTGATCTCCAGAGATATGGTGAACTTGTTGTATTCATGTATCTATTTGTGTAAATCGCATAGACTATTTGAAAACGTTGTTCTTAATTTTTGTAAGTTAAGTAAATATATCATGGTTTGAGAGAGGAATCAGTGTTGTCTTCCAGAAGAAGAAAAAAAGCAAATAAAACTACAGCTCTCTTACAAGAAGTAAACCAAGTGAGCCGGTTTATTTTAGGCAACTGACAATAAGTGCTATCACGATCTCCCTCTAAGCAACCTCTATATATATACCCTTGCGACAAGCAATATATTATAAACAAAATACATTTTCTCTCTTTCGTTAATTTCTCAATAATTATCTAACTAGAAACAATTCAAGTTTGCCAAAAATTATGGGTTTAGTCTCCCGTAAAGCGTGTGTGTTTGTTTTGGTATTTGCTTTGGTCGCAGATTTGACTGTGGGAGAAACAGAGTTTGGTGATGAAAAGCCCTTGTTTCCTCACCCTCGTCCATTCCTCCACAAAGGTGGCATCCACAAGAAGGGCTTTAAGAAAGGCTTCGGCGGTTTAGGCGGTGGTGGTATAAGTGGTGGAGGCGGCTTTGGAGCAGGAGGTGGCAGCGGTTGGATTGGAGGCGGAGTTGGAGGCTTTAGCGGAGAAATAGGCGGTGGGTTTGGCAATGCTGGCGGAGCTGTAGGGGGTGGAGGAGTTAGTGGTGGTACCGGGGGAGGAGGATTCGGCGGCGGTGGGGCTGGTAATGGTGATGGTGGGGGAGTCGGCAACGGTGCCGGTGCTGGGGGTGGAACTGGTGGGGGAGTCGGCAATGGTGCCGGAGCCGGCGGTGGAACTGGTGGAGTCGGCAGTGGTGCCGGTGGAGGTCAGTGAGGGTTTGTGAATGTACGTCGACGAGGAGCTATAAATCCCATGCAATATATGTTGTCATTTACGAATAATTAAATATAATATAATAAAGGATATGTATGACATTTATCTTTAATCCGACCCAACTGTATGCCTCTTTTCCCCTTTTAAAACGATTTCATCTTTGCTACTTCGAGTAAATGATAACATGCATACACTGCTTTTCAAAAGTGTTTTTTTTTTCACTTTTGAAATTGGTATAATAATTATCACTTAATGTAATGAAGATTTATGCACTTGATTGGAAAAAAGAAAGAGCCGTAGTATAATGATTGATCCTAAATTAATGGTACGAAAATCAGCTGCTTAAAATCTACAGAACAGTTCTTAGCAAGATTAAATAAAATACTCACAAATGACACAACAGATCACTTCTCGCGACGTAAACGGTAGTGAAACCCCGTTTCACGAGTGTTTCAAACTCGACGGCTACGAAGAGTGTTGGCTTCATCAGCAAAATGAATCCAGAGAGAATATTCCACCCGTCGAAAAGGTCCGATGGTAATTTTGTAAACATCCTCCGGTGAGACTGCAAACCTCCTTGTTTAAGTGACGGAGGATTTACAAACCGGGCATGCTTTACTCCTTCCTAGCCACGGATCAATGCACTGCATAATACATAGACAAAAATCTTCATATCGTATACACAATGGTTGATTCTTTGAATTTGTAATCTTACAAAACGGTTTTTGATTTTATCCTTACATCTTTGTGGAATTTGTGAAAACATGGAAGATGACGGATAGTGTCTCCAATCGTCGGTGTTTCCAGACAAATAACACAAGTTTCTTGAAAATTATCGGTCTGCAAATTACACATACAACACCAAACACAAAACGTTTACTAACAATACGTCGATATGAACAAAATGGATTTTACAAGTGAACCTTGACTTAACCTGAACTGTGGACTCTGGCAAGTTGTTAATGCGTTGAGTAGAAGCACCGCCATGCCGATGGTTGTTTTCATCAAGAGCTAGCAGCAACTCGTAATCATCCCTGCGTCGAAAAGATGTTAGAAGATTTAAGTTCCAATTATTGATGAACATTATGGTAAATGATAAAAAAAAGATACCATACTCAGTAAAGTCGCGATCCATATGAAGAAGATTACTATTGTTGATGGAGTGTCCAATAATATTCTCTAGATTCTCCAGAAAATCCATTCTCTGTTACATTTTTAAGAAGAAAAAGAGAAGGTTAAGGAATTATCTCTTAGTTTCGCGCGACATTTGGGATTTAAACAGAGATCATTAAAAAGAGTACCGAATCTAAGCCCATGTCATTTGGAAAATTGAGATTCAGAGCTCTGTGTAGTGAAGCAGGTGCACGGCCTAAACGCTGACCTCTAGCCCGTGGTGGTGCTCTAAAAGCAGCACGAGCCTGTGGAGGATTCATTCGCCTCCTAGAAGAATTATGTCGCGGTCGTTCCACGCGACTACTCCCACCTGGATCTGCTGCAACCTGTAAATTATATTTATTATTAGCATAAGCAACGGTTACGATCTTCAAGATGATCCTAAATCCAGATTCATTTCAAATGCAAGTTTAAGAAAGAACAAACCCATGTTTAACAATGATAAGTCTCGCATTTGGAAACCGAAATCGATAGCATCCGGTGAAGAAAGCACTAACACAGAAAGTTTAGAGTTCGTGACTTACGGTATTAGAGCTTCTGGTATTACGAGTAGAAGCACGACTAGAAGAAGCACGGAGAGAATTCTCTTCCTGTTCCATCAACCTAGCAATGTTTTCGTCGATCTGTTACAACGTATGAAAGTCCAACAGAACCATTAGAAACCTTAATAAAGGATGGAAGATATAAAGGATATCCAAAAAAAAAGGAAGTGTCGGAAAGGTACCTGCTCGTTCCTAATCAATGTCGATTCTTGGTACATCTGTTCTTGCAGTTCACGAGCCAATATCTCATCTGCTTCTATTTGTCTTGCTTTCACATCAGATTCATTGTTTTCAACGCGTCTAGGATCCCGGAAGACCCGTACATCAGGAGATGAGTCTCCAACTTCCAACACTTGTGTGCCTCGTTTTTGATGATTATGTGGTCTTGAGCTAGATGGTTCCCCAGAAGATCCAATAACAGAAACTTGTGGCTCCCTCGAAAAAGTAACTCCATTTATCCGTCGCCGTTGTTGTCTAGCTTCTCTGTCAGCTGCACCGGTTTCCTGCACATCAACTCCTGAAACGAAACTACAAGTTCCACGTGTGTCACTCTCATCCCTCCGATTGATTACATGGTCGATATTTAATTTACGGCTGCGCGTACTAACCCACCCCTCCGTTCCATCTCTACTAGCCACCCTATTTGCATAGGTACAAACTCCTTTAGCACCAAAAGTAAAATAAAGTCATTCATTCAAACATCAGATGAAAGAAACGGTAAGAAATATTACCTGGTTGGGGAAATTTCTGGTCTTTTCCCTCTGGCTCTTCCGCGAGAATGATTTTCAGAAACAATGTCCCTTATGCCAATCGAAGATGCAGTTTGAAGAGGTACTTCCTGTACAGCATCAACTGTATCCTTGGAATTGGTATCATCAGCAGCTTGTCTAGCTCTAGCTGCTATTGCAAGTGGAGATATGCAGCCGTGTCTTACCAGTCTTCTAGTGCCTCTGTTCGGTTTTGCATCACTGGAAAGGTCAATAGTTTCTGTATTAGAAACAGAGCCACAGTCTAGTCTTCCTTTACCCTTGTTAGGAGAAGAGCCATTACTTGTGCGCGACTCTCTTGCGGCTTCAGATGGTAAGCATCTCGATGCAGTAGTACTAAGCAGAGCGAGTCCATTACGTGGATTCAGATTTACAACCGGATCTTTCTCTACCGGAAGCGGGCAAGGATCAATGCAGATGGATTTGCCTTTATCCGCCGTTGTCCTAAACAAACCATTGCTCCCAGAAGCACGAGAGCGATGCCCGTTCTCGGTTTGTGTATCAGAAGCTTCCCGGTTGAGGTAATGAGGGTGCTCATCTCTTTGATATCTAACCGGTGCTTCTGGAGAAGGCGGTGTTTTCTTAACCTCTCTGCTTATGGAAGAAGCACGTCGTACCGGTCTATCCGGTGTGTCGGGTATGCTGATAACCATGTCAATGTCAGTGTTCTCCATCCTGAAACAGTTATAACAATACAGAAACTGAAGCAATGGAGTTTCGAATTCAACACACACAGGATTTGGACAAAATACAAAACAAGAGAATTAGAGATGAACAAAAGAAATTCATATGCCTTTGAATATTATTCTTATCATTCCAAATTAGCAGTGTTACCTAAATTCGAGAGAAAATTATCGATACACCGAAACGAAATTCTTCTTCCTTCCTCGAGACCGGTCTTTCTCGCGTCTACGAACACGAAAGGAATGAGGGGAAATAATTGAATCTGGTTCCAAAGTGCGACTCGGAACCCTGATTGCTCGATGACAAGCAAACGCATCGATCAATCTACTATCTCCGCCTCTTGCTCGGCTGCAACGATTGGACCTCAGATAACTCCGGGTCGGGTAAGGATTTACTGGGTCGGGTCATGGATCTCGACTTGACGATGTTGTGACTTGCACAATTTCAACTGGGCTAAGGTCCAAATTTTCTTCGAAGGAAGTGACGGCGACGTGGGCACTAGGCCCGGCTCATATACCCATTTTAGTCTTCTAAAATCAACTACTAAGGCCCATTATAAATGATTACCGAACTAATAATATGAATATAAAAAAAAAAACTTAGATGTATACGACGAGTATTATACATGACCAGCTTTTTTTAAGGCCGTTATAGAATAGGTCATAAGTTATCAATCACAGTTAGAAATCGGACGGAAGAACAAAACGAGAAATGTATGCACAACATTCACATATCTATTTTATCAACCCAAAAAAAAAAAAAATCACGTATCTTATGTTGAAGGATGTGAAAAGAATAATTTGGTCTCTCACTATCTCTCATAAAATCAGTTTAGGAGACGAAATTTTAGAAATGATAGTGACATAGTGTATATATCAACTAACGACTAACGAGATCCGTGGTAAGAAAGGATGGTTACTACTTACGTACCACAGATTTTGATATAAGAGTTGGGAAGTAGATATTGCATAAGTCGGTGGCTTCAGCTACCCACTTACTCCCTTTCATGCCTCCAAAATTCTTAAGTCAAATTCTATTTCATATTTTAATAACTCTAGATTCAGTTCTTATTTTGACGCCATTATTATGTTTTCTTCGAAATACTTCAAACTTCAGCACAATCTCATCACCCTGATTGTACGTTGAAATTTATAACGCGTTTCCCTTTTAATGTTTCTCAGTCAAAATTTGTTATTAAAATTAGCTATATTTTCCCCATATAATTACACGCAATCTACATACTCATCACATAACTTTGACAAGTACTATATGACAACGTACTTCTTTGGGATTTGTTTAATGGCAAAACTAAGAAAAACATAGTACAATAATCATTTATTGGGATAATCAAGTCACCAATTGCCTCAAAACCAATTATTTTGGCGGTTTCTTAATGAATTATTCGAGGAAAATATCCTCTCCTTTCTTTTGGTTCATTTTGGCTTTTTCTGCATCCAGTTCAAAATAGTACTACTATTTGTTTGGTATCTAGCATATAAAATAATGATTCACCAAACTTATTAATTAAATTTGTTACGTTTCAGTTCTAGTAATTTTGCTTTTTAATAATGCCAATTACCATATAATTTATGCTAATTCTATGGTTATTATTTTTCTCGATAGTTAATTATTTTTTGTTTGTCATAATAGTCTTTTGAGGAGCTCTTAACGGTTATCATATCTGATAGCTCTTCCCAGATTCCATGTAAGCTTCCCGACCGGACTTTGAACCTTCCCATTGGAGACAGCGAAAGGAACCGTGTCCACCTTCGGTTCCTCTGCCTCTAATTATATTCCTTTCTTCCAACTTCACATCTCACCTTTCTCTCTTTCCCTGGATCTTTTCTTTCCACGATACTATCTTCTCGGGTGGGTTTTTCCCGATCTGGGTCGGATCTGATTCCTCGGAAGCAACGAATCTCGAGGCTCCTTTTGTTTTGCCTTTCAGGGAAAGTCGAGAATTATTTCCAATAGTGCAAAAGGGGATAAATTTCTCTTTACTTCTCCGTTAGCTTATTAGCTTCAATCGTCTTGATCTGGGGTACAGGAAAAAAAAAAGACTTTCCTTTTTTGGCATATTATTTCTGGGATTGGAACAGCTTCGTAGGCTTCGTTTGTTGAATGATCGAATTTTGATCCCTAGTGTATTATATCTGTTAAACGTTGTCGACTTTACTCATTTGGGGATTTTGCTTGGGTTTTGGGTTTTACCTCCAATTTTTCAGATTTGTGTACTCTAATCTGATATTGGAGAACTGCAATTAGGTATAACTCCCTTAAATTAAATTATGTTTCCTCAGTTGAGAGGGTTTATTGTAGGTTCTTAGATGATGATGATGGGGCTTGAGTTGGGTTTCTCTTTGTGAAAGATTGAGTCTTTTCAAAGCTTTTGTTTGTTATATTGACTCCTGAGATATGGCAAGCATCATCGACGTTACCAAGTATGGTCATAGTCCTGTTCATCAAGCTGTTGTCACCCGAGACTACGCCGGTCTCAAGAAACTATTATCCGCTCTTCCCAAGATGCGTGACCCCTCTGAGGTTAAAAACGAAGCAGCCTCTGTAGCTGAAGAGACAAAAGCCGATTCAATCGCAGCTGTTATAGACAGGCGTGATGTCGTTAACCGAGACACGGCTCTTCATTTAGCTGTAAAGCTCGGTGATGAGACCTCCGCGGAGATGCTCATGGCCGCAGGTGCTGATTGGAGCTTGCAGAACGAGCACGGATGGAGCGCTCTGCAAGAAGCTATATGCGGTAGAGAAGAGAGGATCGCTATGATTATCGTGAGGCATTATCAGCCTTTAGCTTGGGCTAAATGGTGCAGGAGGTTGCCTCGGCTTGTGGCTACGATGCACAGAATGAGAGATTTCTACATGGAGATCACTTTCCATTTCGAGAGCTCGGTTATACCTTTTATTTCTAGAGTGGCGCCTTCCGATACTTATAAGATTTGGAAGAGAGGTGCCAACCTCAGAGCGGATATGACATTAGCTGGATTTGACGGTTTCAGGATTCAAAGATCGGATCAGACTATACTTTTTCTTGGAGATGGGTCTGAAGACGGCAAAGTTCCCTCCGGTTCTCTCCTGATGATATCGCACAAGGATAAGGAGATTATGAATGCGTTAGACGGTGCTGGTGCTCCTGCGTCAGACGAAGAAGTTCGTCAAGAAGTGGCTGCCATGTCCAAAACGAGCATATTCAGACCCGGAATCGATGTTACTCAAGCTGTTCTCTTCCCGCAATTAACATGGAGACGCCAGGAGAAGACTGAAATGGTTGGGCAATGGAAAGCTAAAGTGTATGATATGCACAATGTGGTTGTCAGTATAAAGTCAAGGAGAGTCCCGGGTGCAATGACCGATGAGGAGCTCTTCTCGAACACTAATCATGAAAACGAAACTGAAAGCGAGGATCTTGGAGATATCTTGACGGAAGATGAGAAGAGGCAGCTAGAGTTAGCACTCAAGTTGGACTCGCCCGAAGGATCTTCTAACAGCGAGAGCTCTAGGATTCCTCAGCCGCATAATACTTGTTTACTGGAGGACCGGGAGATTCCAGTAACGGATGGAAACGGGTACTGCAAACAGGAGAAGAAAGGATGGTTTAGTGGGTGGAGGAAACGAGAGGAAGGACACAAACGAAGTAGCGTTCCTCCAAGAAGTTCGCTTTGTGTTGATGAGAAAGTAAGCGATCTTCTTGGGGACGATGATTCTCCATCTCACGGAGGAAGACAGATAAAACCGGGAAGACACTCGACGGTTGACACTGTTGTAAGAGACGAAAACCGGGGAGTGAGAGATTCGTCAAAAGCTTCGACATCAGAAGGCAGCGGAAGTAGTAAGCGAAAGGAAGGTAACAGAGAGAACGAGTACAAAAAAGGGCTTAGACCAATTCTTTGGCTTTCTGAGAGATTTCCATTACAGACAAAAGAACTTCTTCCGTTGCTCGATATCCTTGCAAACAAAGTCAAAGCAATTCGGCGTTTAAGGGAGCTTATGACCACGAAACTACCATCCGGAACATTTCCAGTCAAGGTCTGTTTAACATTCAGTGAGCATCATCATCACATTAGTCAATATATTTTACTCATTTCAGTAAGATTTTTGTATTGCAGGTAGCTATTCCGGTGATCCCTACGATTAGAGTACTCGTTACGTTTACAAAGTTTGAAGAGCTAGAAGCTATTGAAGATGAGTTTGTAACGCCGCCATCGAGCCCTACTTCTACGGTCAGAAACAGTCCTAGAGAGGAAACACAGAGCTCGTCAAGCTCATCCTCCTCATGGTTTCAATGGATCAAAACACCGAGCCAACGTCCATCAACAAGCTCGATTTCTGGAGGGTTTAGTATTGGTAAAGCCGAAAACGATCAGGACCCATTTGCCATTCCAAGGGGATACAGTTGGATCACATCTGAAGAGAAGAAAAAGAAGATCCAAGAGAAGAATAAAGCTAAGAAGAGCAAGTCATCTCAGAACAGCTGAAGAAACCGAAACACAAACACAAGTAAGAAGGATCTTTCTTGTCTCTGAAAACATTGAAAAAAAAAAAAGAATACTGAAATAGGAAAATCTAGCAGATTATTATTACTGGTAAAAAAAGATCGAACCTTTTTCCTGGTTCTTGTACTAATAAACTGGCCAAAACCAGGGGAAAAAAATACAAATTCAATTAAATATAGTGGGGGAGGGGAGTTGAGGAATGATGTGGGTTAATGTTGTTATGACTTAATATATGCTTATGATTCTTTCTTTTGTCTTTTGGTTTTAATCGTTGGAGATGATAACTTTACCTGTATCGTGATCTTGAAATAAGCTGAAGTTGTTGGTATGAGATCAAGTTGATGGGAGATTCAACATTGTTTCTTCAAACTTTGCATTTCGCATAATTTCTTTTAACTTTTCTCTCGTCTCTTTCTCGCTCGGCTTTGTTAATTTTTTCATTAGAGTGGTGTTATTACAGAACAAACGAATAATTGTCTTACAGAGAGATCGAGAATTGTTCTTGAAAAACAAACTATTTAGATTCAACTCATCTCAGACAGTGCTAAGAAAGAAAAAAAGGCAAAACTCAAAATGATTACATAATTGTCATTGGATTATACAGACACCACAATATTTTCTTTTAGTATGTCCTGCATGATCCCCGTCCTCCGAAGCGCTGCAAACAAATTCCACAAACGCAGATTAATATCCTTGTACCAGATTAGGATAAACTGGCAATTAACCGCCTCCTGAGTAAGCAGAGTTAACCAGCCTCGTACCAACATCGTATTCGTAAACCATTATAAGGCTCTCTTTTTTTACAGTAAGGAAATTTTTAGTCTTATCTTCTATATATTATAACAACAAAGATCTATAAATGAAACGTTACGGAAATTAACAAACCAACGAATATCAAGAAATAAATTAAGATATGTATGTGTATAGATTACCTAAGCTCAAATTCTTGAATATGAGCAATATCTTTTCCATGAGCATCCGGCCAGCTTACTTTCCTCTGTTCCAACCCTTTATCGACCTCAGTCTTGATCTTGAGGTTGCTTTTGAGACGGCAAGGCTCGTTGGACACGGCGGTGCAGATTCTTCCACCGTGTCTCTTTGATGGCTGTTTCTTTCGCCACCGTCTTCCTCCTCCTCCTCGGAAGCCAAGACCATCTTCAACTTTGGTGTTCGTTTTACTAATAATGTCGTCCTGGTCAGAACAAGTAGTCCTCGACGGTACGTAACAAGACCGTACCAAAGCCGAGCACTTTTCTCTTGTTAATGTCGCCAGGTGATCCAAATCAATGATCCGATCCCGATCCAACCTGATCGGTAATACTCAGTCGAGACTTGAGTACAAAGTAGACAAAGAACCTCTTTTAGCTAAGATAAAAAGGACAAAAACTTGTGTTTTGGGTTTGTTTGATTAGGGTTTTAAGATGAGACTTGAAAGAGAATGTGGAGAGATGGTAATAAGAAGAGAAACATGAGAAAAAGAGAAGAAAAAAGAGTGCAATTAGTGTTGATAGTGAATGCTTGTGGGTTTAGGCAATGATGCATTTTTGGCATATGGAGACTTTTGTGGGGTTTTCTTGTTTCTTTTTTTCAAGTTTAGGCTTAAAAATGAGTTCGTATTAGATCTTTAAACAAACAATAGAGAAGTTGGTCCAGTTGAGCGTCCTCGATCTATTATTTATCAAAAAGCACTAGTTCGAATCTTTTACTCTTAACACTATATATATATATATATAAGAATATATTAACTATACTAACAATCAATTAATATTCAAATAAAAACCTCTTTAAATCTTGACAGCATAACATTAACGCACCGGCCAACTTATTGAAGACCATTTATCATCTTTTTCATTTTCTAAAATAAATCAGTCATGTAGAATATCGAATCATGTGTAATGATTTATACAGTAATTGTAGACACGATATAAATTACGTTGCCAATTTAATTGGTCGAAATCATCGCCAACAAATGCGTAAGCTGCACCAACATTCCAGTTTCTAGCTGTACACCAAGAAAGCTTTCGGTTCCTCTTGTCTGTATTGTACACTCGTGACTCTCATGTGTCATCGTCTACGTAGTGCACCAAAATATAGTATGTGTATACACGAAAAATCAACATACTATATACACAGCATACTATATCTAGTATATTATATACGCGAATAAAAAGATGACGAAGGTACCTAATGCATTTATGGGCCATAATTGGTAATAATAACGGCTAAACAAAGAACTTCGAGGCGTGGCTTTGGAATGAATCATCATTATGATGTTTCCATTATAGCCTATATGTATATCACTTTTATTCTTTTTTTCCCCACTCTGTATAACCACCACCTTCTTTTGCAAAAGAAGAGAAAATTTGAAAAAAAAAAAAAATATAGTTTCACCTCTACTTGTTTTCTTTTCAACTTCGATCCAGTGGTATAGTTTGCTACTGCCAGATTTTCTCTAACATGGTGAAGATGTAAGAACAACTATAAATTGCAATGAACGATCAAGCTTTGAATTGAGTTCTTTGAACGCAATACAAAAAATCAGAGTTATTGAATAAAAGTTGCATAATAGCAATTTATTTAAGAATGACTTTTAACTCGGTGGATTTTTGCGAAGAACAAGTAAAAAAAGATCTCGGTGGATCTTTTTTTTTATCACATATTGAATATTGTGTGTTTCACATTAAGATAAGTTGATAACAATGGCAACACACGATTCAGTTGATAATCTATATACAAAGTACGTAAATGCAAAAATTTGAAACGAGCTAATTAAAAAGAGGGGGGCGAAACTAAATAGTTCAGAAAGTATGGGACCTAAATGCAAAAATTTGAAACGAGCTAATTAAAAAGAGGGGCGAAACTAAATAGTTCAGAAAGTATGGGACCTAAATTTATGTCAAATAAAGCTAGGTCGTCGGGGAGAAAGTAAGCGCGACACGTACGGCCAGCTGACTGACACGTAGGGTCCATCTCGCTTCGAAAGATGCACAGATATATTTTTGACCTTAAAATAAAAATGAGATGAACGATATTTTTCTTCTTTTTTTTGTCGACGCGCATGAACGATGGAGTACTAGTTTGCAAGGGTTGAACCTTCGTAAAGAAGGAAAATTAGTAATAGGAGTCGGCCTAGTTTGACACATTCTTATGGATTATAAATATTTTACTACTTTTTTAAAAAATCATTAATAAAAACCACCTCAAAATTAATGTCAAATATGATCAAATTATAAAAGCTAATCTCCTTTTAAAATTGGAGTAGGAAAATATTGTATATGATTTTTAGAGAGATCGTAAAAGCAATATGGCTTTTAGTAGATGCCTATAATTAATTTGTATATATATGGGTGTCTAATATGAACTTTAGTAGTATAAAAAATAATATCATTACAGCTGGGCAACAACATATATAAACGTCTACGAAGTCCCATAGATCATCAAAATTCATTTTTTTCATATACAGTTAAACACAGATTATCTTATTCCGAACATTTCACACCAGTCAAAAAAATTCAGAGCGTGGGCTAAAAACATTGCACTTTTTTTTTTTCTTCTCGACTTTCAAAAATCCGACAATTTCCGCTAGAATCGCCACATTCTAGAAAAAAGTCGGCATCGTTTTCTTGCTAATGTAAAAACAACAGATCCCATAGTCGTTAAAAAAGAAAGAAAAAACAACAAATCCAAGTTTTATACTTATAATAATAAGGACAAGGTGTGTCGTATTAAATACTACTAACTACCTCCAGCAGAATATGGTTAGGGGGCAAGTTACAACTATGGACTACAAATTGAAAATGTTCTAAACAATAGTGTAAGACCCAACTAAAAAAAAAAAAAAAAAAAAATTGGCCAAGTCGAAGTCGTGTGAGAATAATGGGGGCGGATATTGCACGTGGCTACATCCCATAGGTTTAAAAGACGACCAGCCCGCGGTATTTTAGATCCAGTTGACGATAATGAATCAAGACAAGAATCCGTCCAGGTTCCTTCTTCTCCTTCCACAATATAACTATTTCTTCACACACACCCCTAGAGAGAGAGACAGAACGGTGTTAGAGAGAAAAAGTTTCTTTCTTCATTTAGAAGATATAGAGAAAAGAGAGTTTAGGATGATGAGTCTGAGAAGAGGAGGAGAGAGGCAAGACTCCACGGTGGCGTACAACGTTGTCCATAAGCTGCCTCACGGTGACAGTCCTTATGTCCGAGCGAAGCATGTTCAGGTAAAGAATATACGATTCGTGATTTCTTTTGAACGGATTCGAATATATATTTTTTTTACTGTAGAGATTTTGTTTGGGGAAGATGGAAAAAAATAATTCAGATAAATTCTAAATTTTGGGGTTTGAAATTGTAAAATGTTTGGTCAGCTTGTGGAGAAGGATGCGGATGCAGCGATAGAGTTGTTCTGGAAAGCGATCAAAGCGAGAGACAGAGTGGATAGTGCTCTTAAAGACATGGCGCTGCTTATGAAACAACAGAACAGAGCAGAAGAAGCCATCGAAGCTATTCAGTCCTTTAGAGATCTCTGTTCGAGACAAGCTCAAGAATCACTCGACAATGTCCTCATCGATCTCTACAAGGTAATAATCTCTGACCAACAACCATTCTATTGTCCTGATTCTCTCACGTATTGTTGATATTGACAAAAATAAGTTTCCTAATTATGAGCAGAAATGTGGGAGGATAGAAGAGCAAGTTGAGCTATTGAAGCAAAAGCTTTGGATGATATATCAAGGAGAAGCATTCAATGGCAAGCCAACTAAGACAGCGAGATCTCATGGGAAGAAATTCCAGGTCACGGTCGAGAAGGAAACATCTAGGATCTTGGTACGATATTCTGAGTGATCTTTTAGTTTTGATTAGAGATTTCTCAAAGTCTATCGAAGCTGATGGAATGAGTGAAACTTGTGTTACAGGGAAACTTGGGATGGGCTTATATGCAGCTAAGGGACTATACAGCGGCTGAAACCGTGTACCGGAAAGCTCAAGTGATCGAGCCAGATGCAAACAAGGCATGTAATCTATGCACATGTCTCATCAAGCAAGGGAAGCACGATGAGGCGAGGTCCATTCTCTTCCGTGATGTGTTAGAGGAGAACAAGGATGGATTCGATGATTCGAGGTTGAAGGTTCGAGTTCAAGAGCTGCTGAGTGAGCTACAGCCACGGGAAGAAGAAGCAGCAGCTGTTTTCGCATCTGTGTCTGCGGAATGTGAAGTTGGTATGGATGAGATCGCGGTTGTTGAAGGGATTGACGAGTTTGTGAAAGAATGGAGGAGGCCTTACAGGACAAGAAGGCTTCCCATTTTCGAAGAGATCTTACCACTGAGAGATCAACTGGCTTGTTGATGATTCTCTATGCTTTGAATACTGAGTAGGAAATAGAAGAATTGTAGTGGATATGGTTACTTCTTGTAAGCTGTTTTGGTGTCGTTAACTTGTTACTACTGTAATGTCAGATAACTCTCATTCCACATATATTAGATAAAGGGTCAATTTACTTAAGACTGAGAAGATTGGAGGAACTATAAACCGAGCATAAGACTTGTACATTACAAAACCATAAATGCCTAACCTATATAATAAGCAAAAAACCCAACGAAAGCTAAATATCTCTCTTCCAAACAGCTGATCTCCTAAGGACATTTCCTCCTCGGTACCAAGTCAATATTTTTTTGCCTAAAAGAAAAAGGAAGATACAGAACAGAACGAGGGGATGACTATACCGGGAGGATTTCTAATCAGCTTAGTAGCTCGGGATGGAGTATTAAGTACACTTGAAGCCGTGGCAAACCGACAAGATGATGATGAGAATCAAAGCGATGATGATGCCGAAAACTACGAGCTTTATCTTCATGTTGTCTAGCCACATTTTTCTTTTCATCTTTGTTCCTTGTGTTCTGAAGTCTTGTGCCTTTGGAGAATTCAGAAAAAAACAAGAGCATGAACCAGGTATGTGATGTATTTCCATGTGCCTATGCTGTATAGAGATGTGGTTTACTAACCTGTGAGCGAAGGTTCTCAGTTTTGTCTACTAATAGCTCGATTTTCTCACCACGGTCAAGGACCTGCCGTAGCAAAGAATTTCAGAAAACAGAGACATTCAGCATACAGAGGCGGATTAACTGTTAGTCATAGGAGAAGTCCAAAAAAATATTATAACCTTCTCAATGTTCTCCATCATAACACCCTTCACTTCAGTCACCTGAGCCTTCACCTTTGCAAGTTTGCTAATCTCCTCAGGATGATCCGCGCAATATTGCATATGCGCCTTCAGTTTAGACCTTTATTACAACAAAAGCAGTTAATAAAGACGCAGATGTGGAGAACCTTTTGTTTGTTTGTTGAAGTGCTGCTTTCAATGCCAAGCGTACCCGAATTCTTTGTTCAAGCTGTTGGCTTTAGCAGTGGCAGCTTTTCCACCACCATATCTCTTGCTGAAATCCTCCTTGACTCGCTCCAAGAAAGCCATTGGTATCTGCCTCCCAGCAGATTCAACGACAACAACACAATACGCTGCCAATAACAGCACATGGAATGAAATTATTATTTTTAACTTCACATTGCATCAAACGAAAATAGGATCCCTCAACAGAACATGATTTCTGGTTATAGATGAGTGATGACCAAATATTATATCAAACAAGGAGTCAAAGGACGTGCATGATTCCATGCTAAAAACAAATGCATAAATTGATCCAAACAAATCATTGAAAAGGAAAATAACCGAAACTCACAAAAGGAAAGGGAGGCTTCAACAGAGAATAAAAATGCAGAGACTTACTGAAGCCATTCTCGGCGAGGTAGTTGAAAGTGTGACCGTCGCAATTGTATGTAAATTTGTTGTTTGAGGAAGGGAGCTTCTGGAGGCACTGTGCGGCGACGGAGGTGAAGTTTCCCTTGAACTCTGTATACTCGGCGAGGATCACCGTGCCGCGAGCGACGAAGCTGTAGATCAACGATTGTTGTCCCATTGTTCCTTAGTTGCAGATGGGGGGGAACCAAAAATAAAAAAATAAACCTGACAACACCACAATTCCGAATCACGGAAAATAGTAAACGTTGTAAAATAACATGCAACGAGGGGTTGAGGTGGAGAGAGGAGGACGAATAGATCGGAGAAGAGAAACAAAATTGAAAACGCTGGATTTGCGCCACAAACAGTGTTTTCCTTCAAATTTCAAAAATAACAAAATAATTAAACATTTATATTCGATTTAAATTAATAATACTAGTTTTCAAAGTCTCTACGCTAGTGGTGCGATTTCAAATTTTCAATTCCAATGTTAAACTTTTTCTTTTCTTTTTGACCCGTATAGTTTTTGACGAATCCATAGAACGCTAAAGTTCTAAACAATTAGACCAACATGAATAAGATAAAGCTTTATTCAATGTGATATGTAAAAAGGAAAATTTGCTTGATGATGGCAATATTTATTCAATAAACTTCTTGAAAATAAAAGTAGAGAGGAGAGCATCTTTTCAAGCGAATTACAATTTCTAAGGGATGTTTGAGTTACTGCATTCATTTGAGAAAGAAATTTTTTTTTGGCTAATTCGATTTTAGATGCAGATTTGAAACTTACGCAAATAATTGTATGTTACTTAAAGAATGTTCAATTGATAATGTTGCAACAACCTGATCTTTTTAATTGCATTCCAATTCACCAACCGGTCCTTTGTAGTTCTAACCGCAACCTAACATTATTATTTTGGCCGACAAAAGTTACTATTTGATGTTCAGTTTGATTGTTGATAGAAAGAACATTATGGAACACGTGAGAAAAAAAAAGTTTTGCCGTTAGATAAAAAAAAAAATGCAGAGGATTTTGAATGTTGATATGTAAACATCCCCATTGGATACGAGGGGAGTAAATCAAAACCTTATAAGATCACATATGCCGAACTTTTAAGCTATATTTTTGGTTGGTTCCACTTCCACCTATGTATAAATTTTTACTGAACTTGGTTAATGGTATGGCATGAAATAGCCAGAGATAGATAGATTCTTATCAATTGTGGTATCATTGAGCAACAACCGTTCGATCTTTGATCCCGTGTATGTTTCTGTCTAAACCAGAACGGTATTGTTAAGTATTAGACGTCGTCTAGGTCTAACTAATGTCTTATAAATCACTCATATATTAGCTTTTGCGGTTAGTTATATCCAAAAGTTTTTGGTGGCTATCGTTTGTGTCCAACGTATGAGGAAGATTGTGGATGTGAGGTCTTCTGTGGTTGGATTGAAGTCCTTACAAAAAAAAAAGGACGAAGATATTTTCTATTATGCCGGTTTGTTTCCCTAGCAATAAACTGAACGTGAAAATGTGTGAAATTGTGGATTAATAGATTATTTTCTATGATAAGAAACCTTAATTGTACATCTTTGAATTAGAAATCTCATTGGTTATGCTTGACCCTGTTCTCTCTATATACTACAAGTTAGTTCGAATTCGTGACTGAACCTAAGACTGGGATTAATGGTGTGGACTCGGAAAAAGACAGAGACTGACTCTGTGTTTCTCTTCGACCATGGGACCTGAACACGAGCTTCTTGGCCGGATCCGGGTAATCAAATAAAGGAACGGGTCCAATTTTCTCGAGATTTGGTCTTTCGGTTTGGAAATTGTTGTCTAGTCCTTCAATTCTAGGTTTCATATCAATTTATTACCCCATCTGCTTGGCGGGAATGACTAATTTACCCTCGACTTCTTTTCTACTTTTTATTTTTCTTCTCCTCCTTTTCCCACTTTAGTCCTCATTTTGTTGCTGTTTAGTCTTATAGATCTCTGGTTTTCCGCGACAGCCCATAAAATTCTCTGATTAGACGGACGATCGGATCGAGTCGAATCGAGGATTTAGGGTTTGAAAATGGCGCAACAATCGTTGATCTACAGTTTCGTTGCTCGCGGCACGGTGATCCTCGTCGAGTTCACTGATTTCAAAGGTAACTTCACCTCCATCGCTGCACAGTGCCTCCAGAAGCTCCCGTCTTCGAACAACAAGTTCACCTACAGCTGCGACGGCCACACGTTCAACTACCTCGTCGAAGATGGATTCAGTAAGTCATTTGATCTATTACACAGGCTTTGAATGTATTCTCACGGTTTACACAACTCGGTGCTTGCCTCGATTTTTTGTTTAGGCTTCGTCTCTTTTTTTTTTGTCTGTTCACTGCGTAGTTGCCTAACGTACGCGCGAGTTCTCTGTCGTGTCTTGTGGATTTTGAGTATTCTGGTTTCTCTCACTAGCCGCTTGTACCAAGCTTTTTAGGGTTAGATCTATACATATCGATTGCTAATAGATATCTGTATTTTTTTTACATATAGTTTTTTTGCTCAGTTTTCGATGGATCTGTGGTATATTTTGGTTTACACTATGTGGAAAAACACCAACATTGTTCTGGATACGTTTTTCACTGGTTGCTTGATTTGCATAATTTATTTGCTTACTCTTTCTTGGGCTATGATGTCTGAATGACCTCACTCTCAATGAATCTAGGGGTCTGATTGTAAGCTTTTGTGACGATGCTTTTGGTTGTAACAATTTCAGTTTCGTATTAATCAATGCTTTTATTTGTCTTCTGCTGTATCCGCTACATGAGATTAATTGTGTTTCTGTTGTGCAGCCTACTGTGTTGTTGCGGTTGATTCTGCTGGGAGGCAGATTCCGATAGCCTTTCTGGAAAGAGTAAAAGAGGATTTTAACAAGAAATATGGTGGGGGAAAGGCTGCAACTGCTCAAGCAAACAGCTTGAATAAAGAGTTTGGGTACATTTTTTTTGTGTCTCTTCTTTTGTTTCTGTCGATTCCCTCTTAATTACTCTTTGGACTGACACTTTTTTGGTTACTTTGAAGCTCTAAGCTGAAAGA
This sequence comes from Isatis tinctoria, assembly GCA_010577795.1. Classification (NCBI taxonomy): domain Eukaryota; kingdom Viridiplantae; phylum Streptophyta; class Magnoliopsida; order Brassicales; family Brassicaceae; genus Isatis; species Isatis tinctoria. The sequence goes on along the minus strand of CM021244.1, from coordinate 1,622,429 downwards.
GCACATGCAGTACTGTATGGATCATCCAGATGAGATTAGCAAGCTTGCTAAGGTGAAGGCGCAAGTGTCAGAAGTTAAGGGTGTTATGATGGAAAACATCGAGAAGGTTGTAATCTGACCCTTTCTTCTTTTTGTCGATATATATTATATCATTGTAAATGTCCCATTCGCATTTCCAAAAGACCTTGTCTAGTGATACTAAGTTACTAATCTCATGTTCTGGTATCTGTTCAATGCATCACATCTTTTTGGGGACTGTCCACTTTTACCAATGCAACACATTTTTGCTGTTAAACCAGTATATATGAAACTGAATTCATTTGCAGGTTCTTGACCGTGGTGAGAAAATTGAGCTTCTGGTGGACAAAACCGAAAACCTTCGCTCACAGGTTAGACTCTCATGCTGTTATCTCCTGCACACATAAAAATGTCACACAAATATAAATATGAAGCTGTTGGTTCACCATATTATCTTATCTCATGTTTGATTAAACCCAAACTGCTGCAGGCACAAGATTTCAGAACAACGGGGACGCAGATGAGAAGAAAGATGTGGCTTCAGAACATGAAGATAAAACTCATAGTTCTCGCCATCATCATCGCACTGATTCTCATAATCGTGCTCTCAGTTTGCCATGGGTTCAAGTGTTAAGCCCAGAAAATTCAAAACCCTCTGAGATCTTTCTCACTCGGTACATGGTACTGCCTTTTCTTTTATTGTTCTATCATCATTCTAATGTTTCTGCTTGAATTGGTTTTGTATAGATAGACATATATGTAAGCTTCACATTTGCTATATTGCTTGCACCTGATGACGTTGATCCTTTGGGAACCAGTATTTGCCAAGAGATCGAAAACTATTAAATGATTTTGTCGACTGATGACTGCCTATGGTGATGATACATAATAATAAAATGATAGTTGATAATGATGATGATATTGACCTAGCCACGTAGGTCATAAGAAGTTTGTGTATGTTTCAAATCAAGCCATTTCTTTATTTTTACAAATTTTCTATATCTTCCGAGTTCCGACCACCTCCAAGGACCGATACAGGCTTTAGCGAAATATAGCAACAAGACACGAAAGCACTCTTGTATACAGAAGCGTCTTGTCTTAATAAAGGCTAGAAATTGTGGTCGACAGAGATCAAAACCAATATCGTCAACCTGTAGAACACAAATTTGATTTACATATTCCACAATCTGTATAGCCACAATTGTTGGGCTATTTTTTGGGCCGAAAATCTACTTTGAGATTCTGCTGCCACAGCTTTCCCGCTAAAAACTCTAACTCATTCCCGCTCAAGCTCACCACCAGATTCCGATTTGCCACTTGTATTCTCCCTCCTCCGCACATGAGGCGTTCCCCACAAAATTCCGACCAGATAAATCATATCGGGAAATGGAATTCGATATCCCATTACCGGAGGAGCTTGAGCTTCTGGAAGCCAACTCCTATTATCCTGAAGAAGAAGATGACTACCTAAACTTCGAGGAGGCGCCGTATCCTTACCCAATCGACGGCGATGAAGACAAAGAAGAAGAAGAGCCCGTCGCGCAGAAGGAGCATACTTTCCGCGAGTCGGAATCTCCTGATATCAACGGATGTAAACGACCCAGGAGTCTAATCTCCGATCCGATTGTCAATCTCGACGAAGTCTCTCCAGTTTCGGAGAAGAGAAGCAAAACTAATGAGAACCGGGAAGAAACGGAAGACGAGGAATGGTTACGGTTATCGCCGGTTAAGAAAGTCGTTCATGTTATGGAGGAAGAAGAAGAGGTCATTCCCGAGGAGACTATTTTGTCCAGGTTACTATTGTTCACTAGACATACCGCGTCGGGGATTATAATTTTCCTCTTTTTAGTAATCTCGTTATTGGAATTATCAGATACGCTTCTGAGGTAGACGGGGAATGCTTTCCGATCACGGCACCGGACGGGGGAGAGAGGGTTTATGCGAAATTCTGCCGAGCTCTGGGAGATGAAGAGGTGAAGAAATTGGATCTGAAAGCCAAGTCTAATGGTACCAAGTTTTCAATTAAGCTTTATTTTGTTACCCGAAATTGTCTTTGAAGTTCAATCTCTCCCCGGGAACTCTAAGATTTTTTTTTTCCTAGTGTAGCTAGATGAATTAGATTTGTGTATTATCGATAGCTTTGGTGGTATACTTTAGTTGGGATCTGAAGAAAGCGCAATGACATAGGTTATATAGTCAGTTTATCTTTGGAGTATGTTATTCGTTGGTCTTCGGCTCATAGCTGTCTTGTATGCGAGAACTTCACTCTGGACAAGGTTTCTGACTCCATTCGATTTCTTTGTGGGGCATTCGATCTTCTGGCAAGAGCTCTATTTTCCTCCCAAGCTCGAAATTTAGCATTCATTGATCTTTTGCAGGTCTTATTAAAGATCCTATCAGTGTTCTTCTACAACAGTCAGAGAAAGAGGCATTTAACAAGGTGATTTTCTCCTTAATTTTATTTGCAGAAATCGGTGTCAGTCTCAGGCGGTTTTTTTTTCTCGTCTCGTCCGTTCTCAATAGTTATTGATTTCATTATTGTAAAGCACTCGTTATTTGTCTGTATGTGGATCATAGTTAGCATGGGAATATAATTTCAGCAGTTGTGGATCGTAGTTATGTTCCCTCCTAAACAGTATATGTTTTCTTTTAACATCGAAGGTCTTGCAAACTAGTTCCGAGGATCAGAATGAAACCATCACTGCGGAAACATCTGTAATGCATGAAAAGCTCTGGGTGGACAAATATTCTCCGAACTCATTTACTGAGCTTCTCAGTGATGAGCAGACCAATCGGGAGGTATTTTGCATGACTTGGTCAAGATTCTGGGTAAATTAGATGAATCAAGAATCAGTAGCTGATGCTCTTAAGTGTTATTTGCAGGTTTTGTTATGGCTTAAGCAGTGGGATGCTTCTGTTTTTGGATCTGAAATTAGGAGCACGACAGATGAAGTATTGTCAGCTTTGAAACGACACTCTACACCAAGTCATCGTCAAAAATCAGATTCAGCTTTCACAAGGAAAAATCAGTACAGTAGACGGAGTAAGGAAAGTTCTACATATCCTAAAAATTCAGACGTGAGTAATAGCAACACTACAGATAATCATGACTTGCGGAACAAAAAGTCAAAACATATTGGTCCTCCAGAGCAAAAGGTGTGATAAACTGATTTGGACTTCAAACTTTTTTTATTGATAAGCTGTTTGTCATTGTCTTATACTAAATCCATTACTATGAATCGACCGTAAAAATTTCATTTTTACTGCTGCTGTAGATCCTTCTGCTTTGTGGGCCCCCAGGGCTTGGAAAGACTACGCTTGCTCATGTTGCAGCTAAGCATTGTGGATATCGCGTTGTTGAGGTATTCTTGTATACCTCACATGCGAAGTTCATAATTTTGCTAGCTAAGTTCTTGACTGTTAGGATAAGCGGAAGCGTATTGCTGTTTAAATTTCTGATGGTTTTGCATGGAGGACATTGTTTCATGTCCATGTGATCATTCCTTAACGAAAGGATTCTTCATTAACTGTGCTACACAACATTTCCGTATGTGTCTGTTTCTCATTCTTCTGGCTTGTGTATTAGGTTGATTCAACCTGTGTTATTTTGCAGATCAATGCTAGCGACGAGCGGTCAGCAGCAGCCATTGAAACTAGAATTCTTGATGTAGTTCAGATGAACTCTGTTACGGCTGATTCTAGACCTAAATGTTTGGTATGCTTGGCTTAATCTATGTTCGCTGGGAACCTTTTTATCGATGCCAAATTTGATTACTCAGAATTGCCTGAAGTAGAAGAGACTGACGATAATTTATGTAGGTGATTGATGAGATAGATGGAGCTCTTGGTGATGGAAAAGGAGCAGTAGATGTTATTCTAAAGATGGTATGTATGTGCATGCTTGTACTGGGCTGGTCATTTGGGGCTGTGAAGTTTAGGTTAACTTGAGCAAATACTTACTATCTACTCTTTGCACATTTTACCTTTAGAAGAAAGATTTAGCTAATTTTCTTGCTAGCTGTAGACCTCTAATTCTCAATATTTATCTGAATTTCTTTTTTCGCTTCACATTTGCTCGAAGTCTTGAAACCAATTCGGGAAACTATGTGATAGCATTGTTAGTATTTAATTGTATCTATGCTGCATAGGTCTTGGCAGAAAGGAAGCATGCTACAGGCAAGGAAAGTATAGATAATGGGAAGAGTTCCTCGAAGAAGGAGCGGCGAACAGCACCACTATCAAGACCCGTCATTTGTATATGTAATGACTTATATGCACCAGCTCTTAGACCTCTGCGACAAATAGCGAAGTAAGTTTGACTTCCTGTGCACTTTAAGCGTCTCTTTTTCCTGTTTGTTTGGTTATGCTAGCATTATTTTACGTAATGCATACTTCTTTCAAAAATGTTTAATTGTCTTTGACACGTATTGAGTATATCTGCCTATCAAATGCTCATTCTAGATAAACCTCCGCCTCTTAGTATGATGATAAGCTCGTATATGAACTTTCTAGATAAACCTCCGTTTTGAGTATATGAACTTTCTCTTTCAGGGTTCATATATTTGTTCAACCGACAGTGACCCGTGTGGTAAACAGGTAACTATATTCTTACTTTGTTGCGCTAGAGAGAATTCTTTTTATAACTTTTTTTTTCTTTAGGTTTCTTTTTGGTGAGTCCAACTGTCATTCACCTGTAAGACTAGTTTCCTCTCTAGGTTGAAAGTCTATAAATTTATCATTCCGCAAGATGTGATTGAATATGCAAAAATAATACCTTAATGATTTGTATGCTGTATTAAAATCAGTGAACTATATTCAAATTAAATTCAGTATTTTTCGCCCTCTTTATTTATATAGCAAATGTGCGAATGACAGGCTCAAGTATATTTGTAATATGGAGGGGATGAAAACAAGATCATTCGGTCTTAGTGCACTTGCGGATTTCACTGGTATCTTTCTCCCTTTCCATATGTTCATTGTGTTCACTTTAATTTGGTTCTCAATCTGGTATATCGCCGAAGAGTTTGATCTCATATTATTCTTAACTATTTAAAGAAGAGTTCTAAACGAATCTGCTAACTTCTGCCTTTTCTATGGCGGTTACAGAATGCGACATACGCTCTTGCTTGAACACTCTGCAGTTTCTCAACAAGAAGAATGAAACCCTCAATGTGGTGAGTCTTTGATGAACTTCTTGCCGGCTGAGTGTTTATCCACTCTCAATTTGATTTAGCAAAACTCCAGAACTTCGTACCTTGTGGAAAATTTTGATACTGAAAAATCTAAGTTTACTAGACTATACATGTGAGAAGAAAAAGCTGATCGGTAGCTTGCCAACTGAAAAATGTCTTTGCTGGACCTATGAGCGCTAGCTTTCTATTTGATTTTCCATTCTTGGAGATTGAGGTTTCTAATAAGCCAAACAACTGCTTCGTTCTTTCTCTTTTAGATCGACATTGGTTCTCAAGTTGTTGGGCGGAAAGACATGTCAAAGAGTCTGTTTGATATCTGGAAAGAGGTAATGAACGCACAACTAAAAGTCGTAGATTGCTTTACTTGCAAATCCACTTCAAGCTTGCTTCTTCTTTTTAGATATTCAACAAGAGAAAAATGAAACGAGAACGATCTGACGGCGCGTCTGGCAGTGAGGCCAAAAAATTTGATTTCTTACACACCCTCGTATCCAGTCGGTACGTGCAAGACAATGATTTCCTCGCATCCGTTGCTTCTTTATGCCTAAGTAGTTAACTGAATGTGCAGGGGTGATTATGATCTGATTTTCGATGGAATACATGAAAACATTTTGCAGCTTCACTACCATGATCCGGCGATGGACAAAACAGTAAGGCTAATTAATGATTTCTAGTGAGCTGTGACTGTTTTGTTCTGTATATTTTTGCGGTCATGTTCTGAAGTATTGTTATGTGTAATCCTTTTAATTTAAAGGTTAGCTGCTTGGACTGTCTTGGAACTTCTGATTTGCTGCATCGATATATTATGCGCACCCAGCAAATGCCTCTTTATGGTAAAACCTTTAAAACTCAGATGATTATTAAGTCCTGTAAATAACACTGCATTTTTTTTTACCTTGTGATGCAGTTTATTTACCTAGTCTGGTGATACCTATACACCGTCGAGTGGCCCAGATTCAAAGACCAACTATTCAGTGGCCTAAGTCATACCACAGGTGATTTTGGTGCCATTTTGTATTGATTAAGAAAGACATTTCAAGCGTCACTGCTTACACGTACTTCTCAATATGAAATGTACCAGATGTCGAACGCTTCTGGTGGAAAAGCAGGAGTCCTTGCGGTCTTGGCACAACAAGATACCTCCCTATATTGGGAGGCATTTGTCGATCAAGTCTTTCGTAGAAGACTCTGTTTCCCCGCTATTGCATATTCTTTCTCCTCCAACTCTTAGACCAGTATGTCTTCATTTGCTTACTCACTGATCCTTTCCCAGTTTACTCCAAGATCCCTATTTTCATGTCCTACTGCTCTTCTAAGGATAACATCAATGCTACGCTCCTCAGGTGGCATCGCATTTGCTATCAGAGAGGCAAAAGGATCAGCTGGCTAGTTTGGTCATGGTTATGTATTCTTATTCTTTGACTTATAAGAATGTGAAACTTGATCCTGCTCTGAGTAACATCAGGGAGGGTGCTGCGTCAGATGCGTCAGTTCTTGCTTTAGATCCACATCTATTTGATTTCATTAGTTTCAAGGTTTTGTTTCTGCGTCTTCTGTTCTGACCGCTATATTTTGCCTTTGGGGATAATACTAATCGCCTTTCCAACATTTGACAGGGTCGCCAATTGAAACATCACGTACTCACCTTAGCAATGAAACAAGTGTTAGCACATGAAGTAAGTCTCGAACTTCTTCGCTGGAATTTGTTATAAATTGGGCTTTAGCTGCATGAAGATCTTGATTGTTCTGGTTTTCACATGAATGTCAAAATTCTCAGGTTGAGAAGCAAAAGATATTGCAAGCAAGTGGAGGAAGGTCCGGAATCTTACACAAACCCGAGATAGAGAAAACAAATCCAGACTTGGCCAGGAAAACCATTGCTGCATTAAATGAGAGTCACAGAAATCCAGTAACCTCAAAACATCCACCAGTCTCAGTTGACAACGCCACAACTTCAAAACCCAAATCTGGTGATGTGAAAAAAGCATCTCGCACCGCCCTAAGTTTCTTCGACAGGTTTCTCAGCTTGGAACTTCTTTAAGATTTCATGCTTTATCACTTTTAGTGTGATGATGATCATAGACTAATTCCATGGTTGCCTTTGTGAGAACAGGTTTAGGAAGTCGAGGAAAGATTATGAAGATCCAGAGGATGTACAAAAGCGAGCTACCGCAAAAAGAGATTCACGCCCTCTTCTCTTCAAGTTTAACGAGGTATTTCACAACCCCAAACTATGTTGCAACCAAACCAAAAAAACTCCACAAAAGGATGAATCTAAGATATACCTCATGGAACCAGACTTTAGGCCGAAACCAAAATATTCAGGATTGTATTATTTCCACTGATGTGATTATTATGCTTGCAGGGTTTCACAAATGCTGTGAAGAGACCGGTTAGAATGCGGGAGTTTCTACTGTGATTCTCCAATGGAGGAAGTGGTAGTAAATTGGTGCATACTTGCAAAACCTAAGCTTTTACTTTACTCCTTCGACCAAATAGATTAAGTTTGAATGTAGATGTAGCAGTCAAAGACGTTGTTTGCATAAGGAGAGCGGAAAGAAAATGATAGTGTAAATACTATATGCTAATGCGGAACAGTACGCCATTTTGGTTTTATATTATTTACGTTTCATTATTAATGCAGAAAGAAGTTGAGTGGATTACTATTAAACTTGTCTGAGTGGAAAGAAATGGTTACTATTAAATTTGTTTGAGTGAGAACAAAATATCATTTTCTACGTTTTCTCTGATCTATCTCATCCGAATGAAAGCAAACAGTTACTTGGCAAGTCAAGGGTATACTTCTAGGAAGAAGAAGAATGAAATTGTCCAATTTCAAAATGCGTGAAGCAAAAAAAAAGGTTACTTAAAAAAACAATAATGGGGTGAGAGAGGCTCGAACTCTCGACCTCAGGATCACTCAATAGCTATGAGACCTACGCGCTAGCCAACTGCGCCACCACCCCGCCCTGATTATGAAGTCGTCTCAATTTATAAGTCTCTCTTTTCATTGAGGGATGCTATGCCACGACTAGCCTTATTTTGTATTGAACCAACCAAATACATTTTCTTGAGTAATAACCTTTGGTTCTTTTGATCGAACATAAAGTATTGTTAAGTATGGTTTTGTCATAATAATTCAATCATTTTAAAAACAACAGTATGTGTAGTAATGTTTCTATGCTACTTAGCTAGTGACTTGTGTAGTTGAAAAAGTCTCTAGCGATGTTCCTTGGTCACATTGTTGTTCCACTTTCCGGACGTTGCTTAGCTAATCCACACCGTCTCCTCTCTCAAACACCCCGGCTGCTCCCATTCCCGACCCTACACGGTTTCCCAAATCAACCATCCCAAAACCATACCTCAGTGAGACTGAGAGATTGATATTGGTATTGAGAATGGGAGTGAACATACCTATGCACATTGACACCACTCCAAAACGGCAGTATTTACCACGACGTTTCATCTCGTGCAGCAGCGTTGCAACACATCTGGCGCCTGAGAAAGTGTAACATAACAGAGTATTGTTTGATCAGAGGAACCCATTAAACATATGGGGACATGGAGGAAGCATACCTGTAGCGCCTAAGGGATGTCCGATGGCTATGGCCCCTCCATTGACATTGATCTTCTCCGGGTCGAGCCCTAGCTTGTTCCGACAGTAAACAAACTGAGATGCAAATGCCTAAACAAACACAGTAGATTTTTAGACAGGGGATATAAGGGGTACAGAGTAAAACGAATAGAAAGAAGAGTTGTTGTATGATTTTTAACCTCGTTAATCTCAAACAAGTCGATGTCATCGAGTTCTAAACCAGCTGCCTTGACTGCAGCAGGAATCGCAACAGCTGGGCCAACACCCATAATCGCTGGGTCCACACCAACTGCAGCAAATGTCCTGCAATGTGTCCAAGAGTGCTTTACTTTTACTTAAATGAATCAAACAAAGGTCAATAAAAGGTATCAAACTTACCTGAATACACCAAGAATGGGAAGGCCTTTCTGCATCGCGACACTCCTCCTCATTAGGAGAACTGCTCCTGCACCATCACTTACTTGGCTAGAATTTCCTGTTTAACACAAGCATTGAATTCGCAAAAAAAGAAATAAAGATGGTATAAACAAACAACTTTCTCTGCAATGTGAATATAGTACCAGCCGTTGTGGTACCGTCTTTCTTAAACACGGGCTTCAGCTTCGCAAGGCCGGAGAGGGTTGTGCTAGGTCGAATCCCATCATCCACAGAAACTTTTATTGGTTTCTCATCACCTGTCTTTGGGTCAATAATCTGAAATGTAATAGCCAAAAGTCAATAACATGGGGAAAGAGCACTTGACGGTTGTCACCATGTTGCAAAACAGCATCTACCTTGGTGTTGACGGGGATTATTTCATCCTTAAATCTACCAGAAGCAGTAGCAGAAGTGGCCTTTCTGTGAGAATCAACCTACACATATAGCTCCAGAAACTAAGTCTGGCAGGTGAAATCAAGTACAAGCATTAGAAATGAGAAAGTTAATTCTAGTTACAACGGCTTGATCCTGCTCCTCCCTTGAGACACCAAACCGGTGTGCTATATTTTCTGAAGTAATACCCATTGGAAGAAGGCAACTTTGTGCTTGTTCCAACTTCTTCACCTACAACAACAGAGTAGGTTCTAAGGGCCATTCAAGGAACTCAAGAAAAGAGAAGAATAAGAGCACGGTACCTTTGGGTTGACTGATCCTTTCCATCCCCTTGGACTGGTTGTCATGGACTCCAGCCCTGCCCCAATACCTGTATCCGGCGTATTTTAAGCTAAATTCTTCATGCCAACAAAAGACAGTTACTCTCTTACCAATGTCATAAAATCCTGCTTTTATGGCAGCTGCAACGTCAGCAACAGCCTGAAGCCCGGATGCACACTGTCTGTTCACGGTTCTGATGGGAACAGTTTCTTCCAACAAAACATAAGGGCATAAGCACGTAGCAAAGATTGTGGATTACAGATAACCATGTTCTAAACAAGAAATCTTACCGGGGAAACCTGCATAGAAGGCAGCCATCCTGCATTCAGTAGCTCTCTGAGATCCTGCTCCCAAAACAGTACCAACTACAATGTCACCAACTTCACTGGGGTTTACACTTGTACTCTCTATCAGTGCCTGCCAAGAAGAAGAAGGTAATTGGAAACAGGGGGACAAGAGCAACCAGCAAACAGAATTGAAGAAACGCCTAGGCATACTCTGAGCACAGGTGCAAGCAGCTCGTCTGGATACGTATCCTTGAAGCCGCCACGTTTTGCCTTGCAAAGTGCAGTCCTTTGTGCCCTGTGAGTTTTTATCATCACAAAGCATCTTAGAAACGGTCGAAACAGAATTATTTCATAAGGTCTTGCACAAGAAAACCAAAATACTGAAAGACGAAGAAAAAGGGTAAGAGAGGAGAGAAACTTAACGCGACAATGACAACATCATCTCCATACTGAGAGGTCCTATGGTATGCAGCACTGTCTCCCGCCAAGCAAGCTGAGGCCTTGCGAGAAGGCAACACAACACATTAAGAATAGAAGAAGAAGCAAACAAAAACCACAAAACCAGCCTTCATCGAACTAGAAATCAGCTTTACAAGCGTCGATCAGAGTTGTGTGATTTGAGGGACATAATTCAAAAATCCTCAATGGAGGAATTCAGAGCAATTAGCGATCAGAAATTCGAAAAAGAAGAGATGAAGAGGGGATGGACTACAGAGAGAGAAGCCTCGGAAGAAGACGGAGGAGGTTGAAGATGCTGAAGCAGCACCCTTTGTCTCTCCATCGCTTTTTCCATTTTCGCTGATTTTATTATGAAGATTTGTTCAAAACAAAAACTATGATCAAGACCAAACAACACTCTCAATTTATAAAAAAAAAATAAAAAAATGCCGAGAAAATAAAATAATTATCAAAGCTAAACCCGCTCAGTCCGGTTAAGACTGGTTCAGTGTTCAGCTGGTGTTCACACTCTGAACGACGCCGTTTGTTGTTTTTAGGGTTTTAGGTTTTTCCTTCTTCTTGCATACTTATTTATTTAGCTTCTCAACACACAGAATTAGTGTTGTCCGTCATTTTTAGACGGCTCGAATCTCTTTTCTGCCTTTCAGCTCGCCGCCGGAGTTTCGTAAGTCTTTCGGTTGTGGAATTAAGTCTCTGCTTTATGTATTCCCTTCGATTCTCCTTACCTAATTTTTGTTGTTGCTGTTTCTTTTGGGTTTTCGTTTCAATTTTTCATGAAGAGTTTTGCTACTTTTGTCTTTACATTGCTGCTTCTATTGGTGTGTTTTCGCTATTGATTTTCTCAAACGTTTGGGTTTTGATTCGCTACTTCGTAAGTTTGTTTTCCTTTCATGGGTTTTCGTTGATTCAAATACGAAGAAGAAACATCACAAAGTATCTCACAACAGAGATTATTAACTTGTATGCTTTATGATCAAGCTGGTGACAGGTTTACGGGAATCTATACAGTTTATTAGAAAAGTCACTACTCGTCTGCTGTTCTTGGTTCAGTTTGTTAGAAAATTATATTTAAAAAAATACTCTTCTTGGTTATTGAAATCTTCTCCGTAATTGTCGTTATGGTGATCTACTAATCCGGGTTTATATCATATGTACAGATCAATAAGCAAAAATGGTGCAATATAATTTCAAGAAGATCACTGTTGTTCCCAATGGCAAGGATTTTATTGACATCATCCTCTCACGGACTCAGCGTCAGACGCCAACTGTTGTCCACAAGGGTTACAAGATTAACCGTCTGCGTCAGTTCTACATGAGAAAGGTTAAGTACACGCAGACAAACTTCCATGAGAAGCTTTCTGCGATCATTGAAGACTTTCCTCGCCTCGATCAAATCCATCCTTTCTATGGAGACCTTCTTCACGTCCTGTACAACAAAGATCACTACAAGCTCGCTCTAGGCCAAGTGAATACCGCCAGGAACTTGATCAGCAAAATCGCCAAAGATTACGTGAAGCTACTCAAGTATGGTGATTCCTTGTACCGCTGCAAGTGTCTGAAAGTGGCTGCTCTTGGTCGTATGTGCACTGTTTTGAAGAGGATCACTCCTAGTTTGGCTTACCTGGAGCAGATCAGGCAGCACATGGCGAGGCTTCCTTCCATTGACCCCAACACCCGCACTGTCTTGATTTGTGGATACCCTAATGTGGGCAAGAGTTCTTTCATGAACAAAGTTACCCGAGCTGATGTGGATGTCCAGCCTTATGCTTTCACCACTAAGTCGCTCTTTGTTGGTCATACCGATTACAAGTACTTGAGGTATCAAGTCATTGATACCCCTGGGATTTTGGACAGGCCGTTTGAGGACCGCAACATCATCGAGATGTGCAGTATCACTGCGTTGGCCCATCTTCGAGCTGCTGTTTTGTTCTTTCTAGACATTTCAGGCTCTTGCGGATACACCATTGCTCAGCAGGCTGCTCTTTTCCACAGCATAAAGTCACTGTTTCTGAACAAACCTTTGGTGATTGTCTGCAACAAGACTGATTTGATGCCCATGGAAAACATATCCGAAGAAGATCGGAAGCTGATTGAAGAGATGAAAGCCGAAGCTATGAAGACTGCCATGGGAGCAAAAGAAGAAGAAGTGCTGTTGAAGATGAGTACTCTGACCGAAGAGGGTGTGATGTCTGTGAAAAATGCTGCCTGTGAGAGGCTGTTAGAGCAGAGGGTTCAGGCGAAGATGAATTCCAAAAAGATCAACGACCACTTGAACAGGTTCCATGTGGCGATGCCGAAGCCTCGTGATAACATAGAAAGGCCCCCTTGCATACCTCAGGCGGTTCTGGAGGCTAGAGCTAAGGAAGCTGCTGAAGTGGAGAAGCGAAAGACGGAGAAAGATTTGGAAGAGGAAAATGGTGGAGCTGGAGTTTATTCTGCCAGTTTAAGGAAGCACTACATCTTGCATCATGAAGAATGGAAGGAGGACATTATGCCTGAGATTCTCGATGGTCACAATGTTGCTGATTTCATTGATCCAGACATCTTGTTGAGGCTTGAGGAGTTGGAACGTGAAGAAGAACTAAGGCAGGCTAACGTGGAAGAAGATGATATTGAGATGGACGGAGAAGGGATCACGGAGGAGCAGAAGCAGCAGCTTGCTGAGATTAGGAACAAGAAAGCTGTGCTCATTCGAGAGCATAGGCTCAAGAAGACCGTTGCACAAAACAGATCAACTGTTCCTAGGAAGTTTGACAAGGACAAGAAGTACACAACTAAGAGAATGGGTAGGGAACTATCGGCTCTGGGACTTGATCCGTCTTCTGCAATGAACCGCGCAAGAAGCAAGTCTAGAGGGAGGAAGAGGGATCGATCAGAAGATGCAGGTAATGATGCAATGGATGTGGATGATGAGCAACAGGCGAACAAGAAGCTGCGTGGGAGATCGAGATCGAGATCCATGTCTATATCAAGATCACAGTCAAGGCCTCCTGCTCATGAAGTTGTGCCTGGTGACGGATTCAAGGACTCTACTCAGAAGAAAGCGGCCCTTAAGATTAGCAATAGTTCTCACAAAAAGAGAGACAAGAATGCACGTCGTGGTGAAGCTGATAGAGTTATACCAACTCTGAGACCGAAACACTTGTTCTCAGGGAAGAGAGGTAAAGGAAAGACGGATAGGCGTTGATGAAAAACAAACAAGGTACTTTTGTCTCTGTTTGTTTTCTTACAGCAAACTTTTATGTTCTGTTACTTCTGGAATGATAATTGTTTGCATTTTCGACATTAATATTATTTTGTTATTTTCTTTCAGGGAAACAGATGTTGGATCGATTGAAGAATATTTCTCAAGTTTTGGATTTTGCTTTAACTTTTGTTTATTATTATGTTATGCATCTTTTGTGGTTTTTCTACAGACATTATAGGAAACATTGTAGCTTCTTCTGCGACCAATGTGTTTCGAGTACTAAGAATCGTTTAAGCAAACGTTTTAATGGATTTATTTTGATTAAGGGGTGTTATTGGTTATATTAGTTGAAGTCAATTCCATTAAATCTAAAACAAATCAGTTTTAACTCTAAAAAGAAAGTTACAAAATGCTAGAATTTGTGTAACCAAAATCAGTCAATTACTTAAAAACTAGAATTTGTGTTTTTATTGAAATTTAAAAGAAGAAAAAAATGCAGATGTTAGATGAAGAGAATTTGGATTGATCAGTTAGGAAATACCTTTTTATCTGAGAAAAAATTGTGTTTCAATGAGATGATATGTTTTTTTTATAAATAAAAAAGTTGTGTTGTTACACAATGGACCTTTAACTTTTCTTGGTATACATATAATGTACAAACTCCCCCCATCTCGTAAATCTATATTTTTGTCCCCTCTTTTTTATAACTTTCTTTCAACCAACCCCGAAAAGTTATCTCACAACTTACGTTTTGAGTTTTTCTCTCTGAACACTCATTAGAGAGAGCTTCTTACGTTCGTCGCTTGGGTTGCAAGGCAACAGTCATTGACCGGAGCCGATCAACAATCTCCGTGAATGATGGTCTTACCCCCGGATCGAACGACCAGCATTGCTCCATCAACTTTCTCCACTCTGCTTCACACCGTTCTGGTACCAGAGGTCTCAACGTATTGTTCACAATTCCACCTTTTTTTAATAACGAAAACAGATCAAAACTATATCTTTCCATCTTTTTGGTCAAATACTGTAGCAAAATGTTTCTAATGTAAACATACCGATGATGGCACCGCAATGAAGATTAGCATAGGGTTCTTCGCCTGTCAAAATCTCCCACATAGCGATACCAAATGAGAAAACATCTACCTGCAAAACAAACATATAAGTTGTGTTCCCATATTACAGTGATGAAGACTCAATATTTTGGACTCAACAATGTACTTTCTCTGAGACGCGATTGCTGCTCCCATTTAGCAGCTCTGGTGCCATCCACGGAAGGGTTCCTCTTACTCCACCAGACACAAGCGTGTTTCGTTTTATCCTCGACAATCCAAAATCACCAACCTGTAAATGGAACAGCGTGACAGTGAGATGAAAGAAAATACAATTTGCCTTGAAATGACTTGATATCGGAGGAAACGTTTACCTTGCAAATGGGTCGCTGTGGATCCCTCAAGTTTACAAGCAAGTTGTCGCATTTAAGATCAAAATGAACAATATTCTTCATATGTAAATACTCCATGCCAAATGCAGCATCTAGAGTTATCATCAGCTTTTTGCGCCTATCAAGCGACCTGACCAAAAGTAGTTTCCATGAGTACCATGAGTAAATTACTCATGTCATCCCAAGATGTGACAGAAAAATGTACCTGTCTTTTCTCTGCAAGACATGTCTCAAAGATCCGTTCACCATATACTCAGTAACTGTTGCCATTGTTCCACCAGGTCCGTCTGGTACAACTCCATAAAAGGCCACCACATTTGGATGGTGAAGATTCGCCAATATCCGAGCTTCTCTCCAGAAATCTTTTGTCTGTTTCAGAAAAAAGCATTTGATTAAGGCATCGGTGATGCAACTGTGGTTTTGAATCTAGGCTAGAAGTAGAAAGACACGAGAGAAGAGCTTAAACCTGCCGTGCTTGCTCTGATGATCCACCAGAGAAACAGCTATTCTTTATCCTCTTGATAGCAACATCAGTTCCTCTCCACTTCCCATAGTAAACAGTTCCAAATGTACCCGATCCTAGCTCGTGTAAGTCTTCAAGATCAGTGTTCTTAATTATCTGTAAGCCATAGATTCCAGCTTCCATCTCAACCATCGTAGCTTCACTGAATGATTCATCGGTGTTTCTGCTTTTCTTATAATTTTCCTGCAATGTAAATAGAAACCAGAGAGGTTAACCCCAAACTGACACACACACCAGGAAAGCCAGAACTTCTAATAGAACAAGACAAAATATATAGCGATCTGGTACCTCCCTAGGTGATTTATGACCACCATTTGTAATCTCTAGCTCCCTTGAGTAAGATTTGTGATCATCATCTGACTCACTTTGTACATGAGGGACAATAGTAGCCGATAAGAGAGTATCGGCGTTTACATCGTTTGTCACATCCTCAACCATGAACTGTGGAACAGGCAGCTTGTTTCTGAAGAAATCATCGGATTCCTGTGTGTGAATGAAAGCAGCATCTCTACTCCCCACCTTCCTAAGTGGCATTCCGCAATAGTGAAAGCTCTTTTCTTTAGAAAGAGAATTCTGAATTTCTGAATCATCATTATCTGACTCCAAATCCGGCACCTAATTTGAGGAAACCAAACTTAGACAGAAAAAGAAAAGAAAAAGTTGCTACATAAGGTAAACCAGGGCTTACACATCTCGGAATCATAGGCTCCTCCTGTCTCAGAAATTCCACTGGGAAATTTTTGTTTGGTGAGCAGTAATCTGCTTGATCACTTGACTTGGTTGTATCACACAGTTGCCCTGTAGCTGAAGTGTGGCTTCTGATTAGATTATCTAGTGATATGTCTTGCTTAAAACCATTTGATTTGTCCCTCGAACCACCAAGATGATTTTCGTTGGAGTTGACTGATAGAGAGAAGACTGAGCTTCCCGAATCTTGTGAATCACTTGAAGTAACCTGAGCAGATGGTTGATAATCCGGACTGAAGTAACTAGTATTGTTACTAACTCCATGTTTCTTTGACGCCTGATCAAAAGAACCGGGACTGTGATCACGATCCATCAAATTATGAGGAACTTCTGTGTTGAGATCAATCTCCTTACTCTTCCTGCCTTCCGGATTCTTAAAATAGATATCATCACTATCTTCCCACTTTGACGTAGCCACAACATGCAATTTCTTTCTCAGTATTTTCCATGGTTGTCTGGTAAATGCTTCTAACCCATTGTTGATTTGGCTCTCATCATGCAGCTGTGGATCAGAAAGAGCGTTTTTCTTAAGCGTCACTTTCTCGGGCCCCATATAGGCCTGGCCATGAGGGTAAATATCGTCGCTTGGCCTCCGGTCATGAAGATTCATTTCTGGATGCTTTTGCGTCTGCGTATTAGTCTCAAACAAGAACATATGTTGCTGTGGGAAGTTTGGAGGAACCAAATAAGGGCGAGTATTGTTGTCAAAGAAACCATTTTGATCAACAAAGTAAGGAATGTCGGTGTTTGCTCTCTTGTGAACTGAAAAAGGAGATGATGGTGGAGATTGTTGACCAAATGAGCTACTCGGCATCTGCATTTTGGGCATATAATGAACAGCATTCGCGTTCATATACGGAGTCATGAAGGTTGGACTGTTGTTGCAGTCTTTGTTTTCCCATGTATGAACAGAAGTAGGCGAGTCTCTAAGATGAAACGTAGGACTAAATTCCGAAGCATTACCAAATTGTGTTGTCTGACTCGTCCCGCTTTGCCCGCTTGAACTCTTTTGAGGACTCACATCCACAACGCCATTAAGAGCTGAAACATACTGATAATGATCGATGTCCGTCTGCTGGTGTGTGTTTCGGTTAATGTTCATACTCCTTTCATTGAAGATTTTGGGAGACTCTGATGATTCTGCTGAAGATACAAGAAAGACCCTTATCCTCTGAGATCCAGCCTTTGTTTCAGCATCTTGATACTCTTCAATCATATGAAGAAGATCCTCATCCGAGCAAACAGATATCAGTGCATCAAGATCTTCTCCTGGTAACTGATACTTGATTGTATGCGGATGGTTGCACAAAGCATAAGTCTTGTGCATCAGTTCCTTTAATCCAACGTGTTTCCGTATCGAGATAATCCGAGTTTCCCCTCCAATGTACCTAAGCTTCCCATCACCAGGTCGCTGTAAGATCCTTCCCCCGAAACTACAAAGAAGCTTCAGCATCTCCGGCATATAGACATCTGATGTTGCTGTCATCCGAGGCGCGTCTGCAACATTTGCTTCAGCCAAGTATCCATTGGAGGGATTAACCATACCTTCAGAGATGTTGGAATCAACTCTCTGAAGACCAAGGATCCTGTTGAAATCCTCGTAAACAAGGTGTCGATTATTACGATTATCAGCAGCATTTCTATTAACAACCTGTGGTCTACGTTGAGCACCAAAATCCCTCAAAAACTCATTTGAAAACTCCTCTCCTGTCTGAGAACAGACATTGTCGTCACGCGTGTTATTACCACAACCGACTTCCCCATTGAACCTGTCCCTACCGAACTGCTGATTGGATCTGCCAGGGAACTCCATTCTCATGTTCTCTCAAGAACACCAGAAAAGCCTTTACTCTTTCTTCTGCACAATCTCTCCTTCCTCCCCAATTTTTTTTCAAAATATTATTTTTAGGCTCTTCCGAGGAATTGTAGCGAACATGTTACGGAGATTCATACCCACAATCATCACAAACCCTCCAATAAACACCTTGAGGTATATTGCTACAAGATCATATCCAAATCGTACAGAGATCAGACATTCATCCTCATTCGAAGGTGTTTGACATTTTTGATGCAAAACTAATGAAATCCCACTGCATTAACAACAACAACAATTAGAAGCTAAGATTTCTTCCATATAAATTGAGTTTTTTTATATTTTCTCTGCACATGTTCATCACAAAAATCAATCCTATATACAGTTCAGTAAATATATAAATACATAATTAGGAACGAGATCGTAGATAAAGATCAAATGTGTTGAAAGCGAATTGTAATAATTGAAGCTTGAGATTAATTTAATTTAATTACCTGGAAAAAATGACCAAAAGACGCAGGAATGAGAATGAGATTAACAATGGAGGAGAACGATGGTGACAAACAGAAAATGAGAATTTGGGTAAATGTGAAGAATGTTTCTGGAAAAAGAAAAGAAAGGAGGAGGATTCGAGATTTTCGAAAGTTGAGGTTTTTGATTTGCGAGAGAGAGAAAGAGAGAGAGACGCAGAGAAGCGCTCTCAAAATAAACGCGGGGGGGACAAACTCCAAAAACTAACTCGTCTCAAAAATCCCCTTTTTTTTATTTTAGCTACAAGATTTATTATTTTAATAATCTAAAGTTTTGATTTTATTCCTTTCACTTGTACTCTCAGACCATCTATCTATTAATAATTATAAATTCGGATTTTATTTTCCTTTTCTCAAATAGTAAATTCATAGATTGCATTGTGAAGGTTTTAGGGAGAACGTTTTTTTTATCTATTTTTTACTTTTTTTGGACAATTCTAGAAACTCTTATTTTCTGATGTAACTAAATAAAACAGAAAATCCAAAATTAGTTTTTAAAATTACGGTGAAGAAAGAATCGTACCCCAAAAGAAAACCGAAAGTGTATAGGATGTCTATATGGGAAAAATCAGAAACGTATATGCATGTATGTTTTAAAAACTAAACAAATGCCGGATAGTAAACTAAACGCTAAACTAAGATGGTGCAGACATTATGATGTGCACGTTCATCATTAAATACTTTTCATCAGATCTTTAATCCTCTCTTGCATAAAATAAAATTTGTATAATAACATATCATCTCCCTTGGACTATATATTTAAATAAATAAATAAGAATATCACAGTTTTCTTCTTCCAATTTTACATGAAAGCCAAAATAATTCAAACAACCAAATAAAATAATATGATAATAAAAGAAATACTTCAATATACTGACCTCGTGACATTGTAACTACAAGATGTGAAGAACCAACTTTTAAGTTTCACTAACAATAGACCCGTTTTGAAAGACGAAACAACAAAACTAAAAACAACATATTACTCTCTTTCTCTCTGTCTCGAGTCTTAAAATGCATGGGAACAAACAAAGCCAACACGAGACAACATCCAAGAACAAACACATCACAGAGCCTCCAAATGATTTCTCTTTTTCCTGCAACACTCTTCTGAGACCGATCGGATAGGGAATAGAGAGATCTGGGGATTGGTTTTACCGGTATGATTCAGGACGTTTCGGTTTGCTCTGTATCACTTGCTCGATCTTGTCCAGAACATGTGGCGTTAACAATGGGATAACATCAACGGCCTTCATGTTTTCTTGGATCTGCGTAGGTAAAAAAAAAAAACAAATTATTATTTCAAATCTTGGATTGACATCAAGACTTGACATTCCCTCTTACGAGAGAGAATGTGGGTTGGAAGAACTAACCTGTGACTCCCTTGTGGCACCGGTGATAACGGATGACACATTAGGATTTGAGGCACACCATGCGATCGCAAGCTGAGCCAAGGTTACACCTAGCTCATCTGCAATCGGTTTGAGACCGCTAACTTTCCTCAGCACGTCATCCACAAGAGATCTATTGGCGAGGTTCTGCAAAACAAGTTAAACCGGTACATGTATTGGACGCAGAAGCAGAGAGAGTTGTAAACAATTATGACCAAGAATACAAAAGAAAAGGTGAAAAAGGAAATACTTTGTAGTTCTCCAATGCAAATCGGCTGTCCGAGGGAATAGCTCCCTTGTTGTATTTACCAGTGAGAACACCCGATGCGAGTGGACTCCAAGTAGTGAGACCTATGCCATGGTTGGTGTACAGAGGAAGAAACTCTGACTCAACCTACATCACAGAAAAGCACAACTTAACATGAGATCACAACAGCTTCAGTGAATTGAAGAAAAGGGAGGTCAGATTACAGACCTTGTGCCTAGCGAACATGTTGTATTCAGGCTGTTCTACGATTGGACCAACCAAATCCAACCTCTCAGCAGTTCCCCATGCCTCTGTGATTTGTTGAGCTGACCATTCACTTGTTCCCCAGTAGAATGCCCAACCCTTATCAATCACGTAGTTCATCGCCCTCACTGTCTCCTCGATAGGAGTTGAAGCATCCGGCCTGTGACAGATGATAATGACCCAATACACAAAGAAAACCAATTTTCTTATAAGAAGCTAGTGGCATTATGATCAATGCAAAATGCCCACTTTTTTATATATATTTTGTTCCTGTCTACATCATCAAATCCAAAGATAGCAAAATTCAGATCTGGATAATCAGCACCAACGAATCAAGAGATCAAATGAAAACCAAAGTTCAAACCAAAAGCTACCACTAGAGTCAAGATGAAGTTGATTCGAAGATAATAATCTCTCAAACAGCAATCCGTTTCCCAAATTGTCAATTTTTGTAATAAAAAAAATGGAAAGTTATTTTTCAAGATTATAGAAACCCAACCCTGAATCCGTACTAGAAACAAAAGCACATGCTAGATAAGTTAAACCAAACCCATCACTTGAAACCTAGAAAATTAAATGCGCAGACAGACAACATAGTTCAGATAAACCTTGCAATCTCAGACAGGCTAACAGTCAGATCATATCAAAATTAAAAACCCTAGAGCTTCAAAGAAAAACCCATTAAAGAATTACTTAAAAGGTTCACCTGTGGCAATAGAGCACATCGACGTAGTCCATATCGAGTCTTTTGAGAGAAGCTTTGGTTCCTTCGACGATATGTTTCCTCGATAAACCTTTGTCGTTGGGACCAGGACCACCCCAGAAGATCTTAGTGGAGACGACGATGTCGGATCGGCGCCAACCCAGCTCACGAATCGCCTGACCCATAATCTCCTCAGCGCGACCATTGGCGTAAACCTCGGCGTTGTCGAAGAAATTGACACCGTGATCTCGACAACACTGAAGAATCGACTTCGCTTCTTTCACATCGAGCTGGTTACCAAACGTAACCCACGCTCCGAAAGAGAGCGTGCTCACCTTCAATCCCGATTTCCCCAAATTCTTGTATTGCATTTTTCCAGAAATCTACCCAAATCTCTTGATCTAATCTCTCTCTCTCTCTCTCTCTCTCTCTCAAGGGTCGCAATGAGACAAGATCAGACAATAAGTACTTTATTACCGATCACAAGTGACACTTCTAAGAAAAGTACGATAAGCTGCCGGTTTGGTTTCCATTTTCCGGTTCTCGAGATAACCAAAATTTTCAAGTATCAATATTCGTATCTGATTTAGGGATTTTACATTATTAAATCTAGTATCTTTCACCCAGACTTGGCCAATTCAGCTATCCAAAATCTTTTCTACAAGTTCAGTGTAAGAAAGTATGTACCAAACCATACTAAACCTCGAGAATTTGATTGTTGGTACGGTATTTTCCGGTCTGTAGGCATTCCGGTTGAGTCACAATTTGTAGTGTAAAATGTGTGTGATTCTAATTCTTGATCTCGTACTGCAGACCAAAACCAAAACAAAGTAAAAGATGATGCGATGATCTCGTACTTTTTGATGAAAACGAGAAAACAGTGTACTAACTAGTAAAAGAGAAGATTTGTTGGCTCTTAATGGGCCAAATAATCCCATGTGAGTGACTTCAGTCTAATCTCCACTATCAACCAATCAGATGCGGAACACGTGTCCTTTCCTTTTGAAAAAAGTTGATCATTAGTTGTAGAGCTGTGCTGTATTGGGAGAGCTGTGCTGTATACGAATGAAATCAAGTCACTGCCACGTGGAATTGCTCAGTCTTTCCTTCACTCACGTTCACACTTAAACCAAAATCCAAAATTTTCGAGTTATATCTTTTGGGCTTTGGCCCCTCTTTAAAGCCCATTATTGGCCCCTCTTTAAAGCCCATTATTAACTTACCTTTTCAGATTTTCAGTTGCTCAGATGGTTGATTTCGGAAACAAGATATTGACATAGTTTTTGTTAACTTCTAATTTCAAAAGTTAACAATTTGGGCTAATGGCCGTCAAATCTTGAAATGATGTTTTTGGTTATATATTTATTCTATCGATTGTATAACTTTATGGAACGACATTTTTAATACCAATTTGACCAATTTAAGTTCTCTAAAACTTTTTAAAAGTTGGAAAAAAGAAAGAAAAGATTTAATGACATTGTCTGAGAATCGAGTTTATAGTTATGAGTAGATATTAGGTAGAGCTTATAAATTATAACTTAACTCGGTAGTGAATGGTTTGGGGAAACATATTGCATTTGATGGCATGTGAGTGTGGGGTTTTGCTTCGTTTAAAAAATTCATCTAAATCTCCACCAAGGGTTTACATTTTTTTCTTCATTTTTTCTATATTCATTTAGTCGTACTTTACCGAGTCCTATTTTAACTTTTGATCCTTTCTTCCGTGTACGGTGTACCCCAATACAATTATTTTTGTGTGTTATATCTGACATAATTATTCTTATAATCCTGTTACAAAATGTAGAGCACAAACAAAGAATTTCATGATATTCGCCACGAGATTTGGACAGATATGACCATGTTACTATAAGTATATACTGATTTCCATTATGTTCCACGACATGCCAATGTTTTGGTATATTTTTTGGCCAAGTTAGTCATTCATTTGTATATATAAAGAAAACTCGTTACCGAATTGAACAAGTTGGCTCATTTTCTTCTTACAATGTTTTGACAGTCACGGAAAGAAAAAGAAAAAAACAAATCTTCCTCAATAAGCTTCTTCTTACCCTTATAGATTTGAGAAAATTCACTGTAGTTGTCAGGCGAAAAGGAAGCGAAACAGAGATGAAGATGAGAAGTAAATCGATTCAGATGAGAAGATAATCAAACTCCATAAATTATCTATAAAAAATGGTTTTAACAAACAATTAATTATCGAAATATAACTTTGTTTGCAATTTTTACTCCATAATCAGTTATTTAACTCAGATAGTTAAGGTTTTTAACCATAGATGTCTCAATTGCAATGTTGGTGCAACGTTTTGGACTGCCTTACACAAATTCATGAATTTTTAAAATCATGAATCGTTCTTTTGGTGATTCCGAAATTTGCGTTATAGAATGTCTCTTTAGTACCAATGTCTTCCCCATAGCCATCACAAAGGTAAGCTTGCACCTGCAAAACATCATCACAGTTAGCAGGTTTTGCTTCTGCATAGCATCATCAGCTACATGAAGTTGTTCACTCTGAAAGCAAACAAAAGGATAACAGATTTAACAATCAGAACAAACTACATGTTACATGGAATTGTTCAATCACTCCACTTGGAAATATATCTTTCTTTCACTTACTTTCACTGAAAGCAAAATGCATTTTGGATTCGTTTCTCGAGTCATATCTTTTCGGCTTTGGCCTCTTAAAAGCCCATTTTTATCTTACCTTCCAGATTTTCAGGTGCTCAGATGGTTGATTAAGCCCTGGGCAAAATATCCGGAATCGAAAACCCGAACCGGAACCGAACCGAAAAAGTTGATCCGAAATCGAACCGAAAAACTCTAAAATACCTGATGGCTCCTATTTGTTGATACCCGTGGGTATTGGATAATACCCGAAACCGAACCGATATCCAATGGATACCCGAATACCCGAAAATATTGAAGGTAATAATTATCTTTGTGGTATTATATGTATATTTTAAGTATTTATGTTATTTACTGTTTTTAGGTCTTCAGGTTTTTAGTGTATAATTACGTATTTTAAATACTTTTTTTGGTTTTTACTAGATTTTGGTAAATAAGTTCGGATTTTTTTGATATATTTTTGGGTTTTCAGATATATTTTTAGTATTTCGAATAATAATATCTGAACCGAACCGGAACCGAATAGGAACCGAAAAGTTTTGAGTATTTAGTGGTTCTTAAAATTAAAAACCGAACCGATCCGGAACCGCAAAGAACCGAACCGGAACCGAACTGAAATTTTATAAGTACCTATTGGATCCAAAACTACTCTACCCGAAAAAACCGGAACCGAATGGTTCTTACCCGGAACCGAACCGAATACCCGAATGCAACTTGATTTCTAAAACAAGATATTGACATATTAATGTTAACTTCTAATTTTAAAAGCTAACGATTTGGGTTGGGCTAATGGCCGTCAAATCTTGAAATGATGTTTTTGGTTATGTATTTATTATAGCGATTATATAACTTTATGGAACGACATTTTTAAATTCTCCAAAACTTTTTAAAAGTTGAAAGAAAATATTATCCACCAATTGCATCTACGGAATTATTTTGCAAGGGTCCATTATTTCGCTATTTTACTAGTCACCACCAGACAAGTTATATATAACCATGAAGCTTAATTTTTGTTTTACACTTATTTTCATAAACGCGATAGATCTGTCTTATTAAACTAGGGAAATGTACGCACGAAAAAAAGAAAGAAAAGATTTAATGACATTGTTTGAGAATCGAGTTTATAGTTATGAGTAGATATTAGGTAGAGCTTATAAATTAGTCTAATTTAACTTGGTAATGAATGGGTTAGGGGAACATATTGCATTTGATGGCATGTGAGTGTGGGGTTTTGCTTCGTTACCCATCTAAAAGAAAATTCCAGTTTTATTGGCCACCAAAAAAAGAGCAGAAGGCAAAGATTGAAAAGTTCGCCTAAATCTCCCACCAAGGGTTGACAATTTTTTCTCGATTTTTTTTCTATATTCATTTCGTCGTACGTTATCGAGTCCTATTTTAGCTTTTCTGATCCTTTCTTCCGTGTACCCCAATACTAATCATTTTTTGTGTGTTATATCTGACATGATTATCTTGATATATCTTATGATCCTTTTACAAATGATACTGTCTATGATAAAATGAATTTAATAACCTGAAGAGCAAAGAATTTCATGATATTCTCCACGATATCTAGATAGATATGACCTTGTACTATAAGTATATACTGCTTTTCATTATGTTCCACACATGCCAATGTTTTGGTTTTTTTTTTTTTTGGCCAAGTTAGTCATTTGTATTGTTATTATTATCTTGTACATAGATGTAATTTAAATTTTACGAAAACTTGAAACATAATCCCGTTCGTTAAGTTTTCAAAAGAAAATTAGTTGAAGATAAATGTAGATTAATTAGGATATTGCTTTTGCAGCGGTGATGATGTGGACTTAGGTGGATACTTGAACAGGGAACACATACACCGTCACCGCATCTGATTGGTGCATCCGCAATTGACATGTCTACCCCATCAATATGTTTGTCTAATTGCCTAATTATAATGTCTCTCAAAACGTTAAGGAGAAATTTGTGGGACTTGAACGAGAATGCAAGTCTCCAGCTTTCATTTGATTAGAGAGGCACAGTGAGCATCCATGTGATTGTTTGTCTTCTCCAACATTTTTTTAGTTTTCTTTTCTTTCTTTCTTTTTATTGAAGTTTTAGAAATATTTGCTGGAAATAGGTCTGCGTCTAGCGTCTAAAGAAAACTATTAATACCGATATACGAGTCATAATCGACAAAATGCTTAATGAGTATATACTCTTGAGTTCTTATCACTGCAAAGCCCATCCATATACTATAACTTTATTTTACCAACAAAGCCAACAACAAAATATACGATAAACTCCGTGGGATGATAGTCTCTCTGCGACTCAGCTTCACCGTCGTAGCTAAACATGCATCTTTTTGTATTTTCTTGCTTCATGATATATCCACACGGCGTAGTTAGAACAATTTAATTAATTTGAAACGTCTCTATCGAACTTAACGTTGCAATGACACGTTAGAGATCATATCTATGAAAATTGCGGAAGAGCCTTTCCCGAGTGCGTCCGATCGAGAGGCTGTGGATCTTTGTTTTCTTTATTGTATATAATATTTTGTCATCTAGTTTATAACAAAAACAAAACTACATATAAGCTAAAAAAAACGACGTCTCTTCTCCATAGCACAAAACGACCACGTACAATGTCGAGTGGATCCAAGCTCCAACCATTCGGTAATTTTGTAACATTTTGGTAGTGTCGGTGCTGGGGCTTATATAGTAGGTTAATATTAAACGACAAATATAAATAATTCGAAATGTCTACTATGTCTATTTAGATAGATGCCTGAAATGTATATCTAATTTTAGTGCAGTTATATACATTTATGGAATTTGATCATGAAGATGGCGTCTCAGTGATTTGATATGCATCAAGTCCATCAACTGAAACATTAACATGCAGTAGAGATGTCCTAAATGGAATAATAGTAAGGACGGTTATATCGTTTAGTTTCTACGCTATCGTTCTTACATTTTCCATTTTTACCAATAGGCTTTATTAAAATTTGATCTTCCCTGATTATCTTGAACAAATTTGGTCAACAGTAAGCATTAATATATATGTTTGTAATCTATAACGATACAGTTGTAAAGTGATCATAAATTCCAGAGTCATAACAAAAAAAATATATACACATGAACAATAATCGTCCACCTCATAAAAGAAAGTGATGTTATTTTATCGACTAGCTATATATGTTTTGGCTGATTAAAGGTCGAGAAACACACTGTATACGGTAAAAAATGTCGGAAAATCGGGTAATGACAACAATTTAATTACATTAAGGGATAATGGTTTCTTGCTGTTTTTCACTTGTGCGATGAAAAGGAAAAAAAAATAAAGAAATATTTAAGAAAAAGAGAGAAAAAGGATAAGTAAAATAGAAGTGATTGGGAACCAATTTGACCCGCGAGTTTTGGCGTAACCAAACATTTCGCACCAACAAGATCTTCTCTTTATTGTAGCTTTTTGCACTTTTACAAAAGTAATTTGAGCAATAAAAGTGTAACAAAAAAAGCTTCAATAATTACCAGTTACCACCAATCCAACCTCTCCCATGATGAACACACATGGTACACACCATATATGTATATAGAGGAATATACATTAGAAAATTAAAGTTATCTACTAATTTGCTGTCAAAAAAAGCACAAGGACGTTATTATTGTTAGACCGTAAATTCAGAAATCATCAGGGTTCGGTTTCCGCTTTCACGCATAGTCGCATACAGTACTGTTTTTTTTTTTTTTGAACACATGCATACAGTACTGCTTTTTTATCTTTTTTTTTACGGTAATACTTTTATTTATCGTGATATCTATTCATAAAAAGAACAAAAAAAACAAATTGATGGGATTACAAAATAATAAAAAATATTTCATTTTCAAATTTTCTTGATGAAGTTGAATAATTGTTATTGGTATATCATTTGCTGAGCTTTATAATTATTAGCGTGACCAAAATTCACTTGAGACAAAAGATTATGACTTGCGAACTGTTTGATCGTGTTATTAATTGTTAGCATGTCGTTATATAATCATTCTATAAACAACAACAAAACTTCAATGGTAAGTTAAAAAATAGTAAACTCTATATATTACAATAAAAATAACTTTTATTTCAGGGTCTAATGGAAAAAGAAGTGAATTACCTACCAGCTTACTACAAATTAGTTTGTCAGCTATCGTATTAGCCTTATCTCACAAACTTGTGGTTACTTGCTCTTACATGCTTCGTTTAGAATTCTTTATATAATTACTATATAGATGTACGTTTGAATGTTACAATCATTTTTCTACCTGCGATATGCGATTCAATCTCAGTATCCAATTTTATTTAAACTAAAACTCATTCGATTTAAAAACTAATGGCATATGATCTAAAATGAAATATGTAGTGAACACTTCTATTTTCATAACTAATTAAGGTGGTACATGTGCGAAAGTTTAATATGATACGATGATTTATATCACCAGAGTTTCTTTATCTGTGGTATTATAATCATGAGAAAATTCTACAGTCAAATTTCTCTACCTTTTGGAAATTTTGCTCTGATTAATACATGTTTTTTAAATGACTGGTAGAGCTGTGAGTAATTTTATATAAAATTCAAAAAATATATTTAAGATATTTATTTGTATATATTATATATTTATTTATACTTACAATATATTTACTATAATATTTTTTTAAAAAAATATTTTTTAATTTTATTTTTATAATTATAAATATAATAAAATTAATTTATTGATAATTATTAGTTTTAAAATTATAAAATTTACAATTGAATATAAATATAATTTTTATTATTATTTGACATGATAAATTAATTATATATAATTATTTTAGTGTTTTTAGATATTTAAATAGTAAATGCTCTACAAAAAGCTCCATCTCAGGATTGATTGGAAGAGAATTATGTAGAGCATTATGCTTTTTCATCATCCAATCAACTTTTGTACATAAAGCATTTAGGGAAGCATTTAGAAGCTGCTAATGCTCTCAAATGCTCCTCCCCTCTATGCTCTGAGATGGAGCTTTTTGTAGAGCATTTACCATTTAAATATCTAAAAATTCTAAAATAATTATATATAATTCATTTATTATGTTAAATAATCCAAAAAATTATATTTATATTCAATTGTAAATTTTATACTTTTAAAACTAATAATTATCAACAAATTAATTTTATTATATTTATAATTATAAAAACAAATTTAATTAATAAATTTTTTAAATAAAAAAATATTATGGTAAATATATTGTAAGTATTAAATAAATATATAATACATAAAAATAAATATCTTAAGTATATTTTTTGAATTTTATATAAAATTGCTCACAACTCTGCCAGTCATTTAAAAACATGTATTAATCAGAGCATACAGCTTCAGCAGCATACTGCTTATGCTGCATATTGCTACTGCTTTACTATCAGCTATACCAATCATAGCCATAGAAGGGAGGAGCATTTGATAGCATTAGCAGCTTCTAAATGCTTCCCTAAATGCTTTATGTACAAAAGTTGATTGGCTGATGAAAAAACATAATGCTCTAAAAAATGCTCTTCCAATCAAGACCTGGGAATGAGGGTAAATTGGTAAAATAGAAATAGGAAAAGCGTGAAAAAAATATATTGACATTATGATGAGACGAGTCTGGGATGTTGCATGGGAACATTATTCGTGCTCCCTAAAGGTAAATAAAACCAAATTTTAATAATTGGAGATTTATTTACATGCATCATATACTAACTAAAAAGACTTAACTTCACAAGGAAAATCATTATAAGCTAGATTTAAGGCTTTCTAATTGTAGTGTATATACCTACATTAAAAATTATATAAATTAGTAATGTTAGAATCATGATAATTTATTAATTTATTAAAATATTAATTTATATACAAAATAGATCTAAAATTCTATTGATTTATTAAAATATTAATTTATCCAATATTAATATAGTTTATGTCAAAGTTAATTATTTGCTTTTTAAAAAAAAAATATGCTGGTGCAATTTAACTAGGATACAAGCTAGCTAGTAAACATACCCAATTCATTCTTTTTGCAGTATAACTAGAGTACAGGCTAGTAAAGATACCCAACCCACTATTTTTTTCTGGGTTTGGATAATTTTTGTTTTTAGTTTCTAAAATATCTATAGGAAAAAAGAAAGCAAACTGTTTCTATTTGGTTGAAATGTGAATTCTGACAAATATATCTATGATTGATTAAAATTAAAAGTTATACCTTGTTTGTTTTTTGTTTTTTTTTTTCTCGGTTCGGTCTGGAATATGATCTTGTCGATCGATACGTGTTTTCTTCAATTTGCTTTCGCAATACAGTTTCCATTCTGCTGTCATCGGTTTGACCAAATTTATTGAGCACCCAGTTTACACAACTAATAGTGAGAACAGTTTGAAAACTGCCTTGGATAGTTAGTCAACGACTCAGCGCGTATTCGCTAAGTTCTTCGTGAGATTTTTCATTTTATTGATAGGCCGTGATTAACGCCTCTGAAAAATCTATGGATATACTTTCACGGAAAATAATTTGTATTTAAATGTTTACTCCAAAACCCGCTAATCTAGCAGGAAACTATGACAACTGGTTTCCGTGTACGGAATCTCTCTCTCTTCCCCGTATCTTTATTGATGACGTGTCACTACAAGTCGACAATTCAAAGGGCAAAATTAAAGAAGAAATAAAGCTAATAGCATTATCTATTTTCTGCTGCAGTCATATTCACTCACTGTTAATGCGAAAGTGAAAGCATCAGTTCGAAGCCAATTAACTTCTTCTTCTTTTTTTTGCTGGTTCGGTCATATTCCAAGTCATTCAATTATTCATAGATCAATAACTAGTCGATTACCATTTTTTTATAATGTAAAATTTTGATATTTGTGGCCATTCATGTGAACTATAACTGTGTAGTAATTACATTTATCATGAAAACAATTGTTTTAGTGAATCTCAAATTATATAAACTACGAATTTATATTTTAGGCATATTTTGACTATTTTGACAAAAATATAATCATCCTTCTCTATAAAAAACATATATATTTATTCATCCTTTGTTTGTCTTTGTTTAACTATAGTATAATTACTAAAATTGATTTGTATTTGTCACGTTAAACCAAAATACACATTTTTTGCTTTTTGGATACTCTTTTTAGCGATTTTCCAAAATAAAATGACTAAAAAGTGTAGAAGTCTAAACAAGCAAAATCCTATGTTATTGGCGGTTAAATTACATTGAAAACTAAAGGTGTTCGTTCGCAAAAAAAAATAAAAATAAAAGTATACAAGCGTGCGAGGTCTGTAAATCACACGCTTGAGCAGTTAGTGGCGGTTAGAACGGTAAATAAAGAGATGGAGTTAACAACTAATCACGTTACAAAAAGATAAACGAAGAATCAAATTGTACCACACGAAATCGTATTGTATAGATACATAACGGCCGTCTTAACGGCTCTTTTTCGTGTCGTCTTCTTTTTTACTCTCCTGATTCTATAAGAGGGCCAATATATCTCTAAGCTAGTCGTACATTCACTGTCTTTTAACTCCCACCTCTCTCTCTCTCTCTCTCTCTCCTCTCTCTCTCTCTCTCTTCCCTCTGTTCCAATTCTCTCGGACCACAACAAATACTCTGCTCAGCTTCTGTTCCAATGGCGGTTCTTCCGACATGGATTTTAGCTATGATGTGCCTACTCTTCTTCGTCGGAGCAATGGAGAACAGCACACACGACGATATCTCAACTCTCTCCAGGTCTTTATATATAAGCCTCTCTGTCTTTTCTTAAAATCTCTGTATCGAAAGATACGTAGAAGAAGATCTCTTTTAACTATTTGTTTTACATCAGTAATTCGTTACATTGTTTTCGTTCTCGAACTACATTTTCCCCAGATTCCAGAGAAAAGTTTCCAAAATTAATTATGAAAATCATTTATTTTTACTGTTTTAGTTATTTTTCAACCGACAAAATTAGCAGCAGGAGAAAATAGTTTTTTGTTTTTTCTTCGCCTTTTCGATCTTTAGCTACATTACTACCTCCCTCCATTCTTTAAGTGAAATAATCTGAACCGTTGGATTTTGTGTTATGATCCAGATCCAACGATCTAAACCGTACATTCCGCTTTTTTAGTTACATTACAAACACTCGCGAGTCAACGCTATTGTGTAGTAGTTACACTTGACTCTGTTTAGTGTAATTTACCGCTTTGACCTTAGACAATGCGCTACGCAGTACGCCCGTCTGAATTGTTCGATAGGGCTAGTTTCGCCATTTAATAATTATGTCCGAAAGCATCTCTCTTAACGGTTTCTCTGGATAGCGAATTTTATTGAGCAGCGTAATTTGTGCATTCTCCAATGATTAATTTTAAAAAACAATTACTATAATGTTAATCATTAATTTTCTCTAGATTCGCAATTTAGATTTATATATTTGTAAATGATCTTGCAATTTTTTGTTCAGATCGGACCAAATCGAATGGAACAAGCACGCAGTGACGAATCCAGATGAAGTAGCGGAAGAAGTTCTCGGCTTGGTTGAAATGTAAGTTAGTATATCTTAAAATTAGCATGTGAAAATATATCAAGTACTAGTGGGAAAAGTCATAGAAGTACGATAGTATTGGGTATGGTCCAAAAGTCCTAACTAGTAGTATTCATTTACAATAGTGTTGTGACTTTTGTTTCGTTCTATTGTTGGATCAAGATCCATCCTACAAAAGCTGTCACATTTATTTCTTCTCTAACTAACTTAATTCTTCTTCTTCTTTTTTGTTACTATATTTATATCTCATCTAAAACCCCCATATTCACATGATTTATAAACTATGACAAAAATAGTGTTTGCGATTAATTTATTCTTGCTACTAGTGAGATCCACTCCCGTGAACAATTCCCATAAATTATTTATGTCAGGATCATTTCTTTAAGTAACATATCTATTAAGTATATTTTCCATGAAAAGAGATATCTATTGTGCTTTTCTTCATCTTTCTCTGAAAAAGTATACATATTTATATCACCTACTACATGTTTCATGCATTGATACTGTAAAAGCTAATTGCATGCTATTCTTTCTCAATATAGTATTTTATTACATTTGATTTTACAATAGCTCTCAATTTATTTTATATTTCTCTTCCAATTGTTGTTGAACTAATACTTATAGCAGACAGTTTTCACCGCAAAACACCACATGCACTAATGCTAGGCAGATCCGTGTCCAACGCATTATTGCACGTATATGTATATAATGTCCTCCCCCAAAATTAAATTATCTTTCACATCGCCAACCATCTGTATACGGCTGAGTACACACTGCGAATTCGTTAAAATTTACTTTCAAAAATACGTACAAGTAAGATTATTTATTAAATATCCAGATTTCCAGTTTTTGGTTTTTTAAAAATTCATACTTCTTTTGTATATTTTTAAACGGTGTTGAAAATAAAATTTATTTAATTATTCTGGACAGTTCCCATGTGGTCGTAACAGAACAATTTACGCTTTATACGGTCAAAAAACCAATAAGATCCCAGAACGGTTCCGTTAAAGCGGACGGACTTGAACGTCGTTGTCCAACGGCAATTTTTTTTGTTTGGCCTTATCTAACGGTTCTCTGTAACGTCGTTTGCTTCAAGAATCTTAGCCAGAGAACCTAATCCCACCGACACACGTCTATGAAAAAAGTCTAAAAATACATAAGTATTTATCATCAAACATGTCATGTGCACATGTTCTGATGTGATTTTGATGTTTGTTAATAATTTATTTTAAGCTTGTGGGGAAAATCCGGTTAAGAAAATAGAACGAAACCAATCTAAACCGGGTATGATTCTACAGGAGTTTAAAAAACCACACTGAGAGGAGGAAGCTTGGTTACTTTACTTGCGGAACAGGCAACCCAATCGACGATTGTTGGCGATGCGATCGCAATTGGCACAAGAACCGCAAGCGCCTAGCGGATTGTGGAATCGGATTTGGAAGAAACGCCATCGGTGGTCGCGACGGGCGTTTCTACGTAGTCACTGACCCGAGAGACGACGATCCGGTCAATCCTAGACCGGGGACTCTACGTCACGCCGTGATCCAAGACCGACCACTATGGATCGTTTTTAAACGTGATATGGTGATTCAATTAAAACAAGAGCTGATCGTTAACAGCTTCAAAACGATCGACGGACGCGGCGCAAACGTTCACATCGCTAACGGTGGTTGCATCACGATTCAGTATGTGACGAACGTCATCGTTCATGGATTGCATATTCATGACTGTAGGCCGACCGGTAACGCTATGGTGAGAAGCTCGGAGACGCACTTTGGGTGGAGGACGATGGCGGATGGTGACGCGATTTCCATCTTTGGATCGAGTCATGTTTGGATTGATCACAACTCCTTGTCTCATTGCGCTGATGGACTTGTGGATGCAGTCATGGGCTCGACCGCTATTACCATCTCCAACAACCACATGACTCACCACAACGAGGTTCTTATAAGACCTGTTGCATCATTACCTCGTTCCTGTAGCTTTTTGTTTTTGCGGAATTCGGTTTTTGATATGTATATATGTGTGTTTAACAGGTTATGTTGCTCGGACATAGTGATTCATACATGAGGGATAAAGCTATGCAAGTCACCATTGCTTATAACCATTTCGGGGTCGGACTTATTCAAAGAATGCCGAGGTGCATATAAATACAGAACAAAATCAGAGTATGCTCTGCTTCTGTGATTTGTTTTCTGACCAATGAGATTAAATCTTCTTGCAGGTGTCGACACGGGTATTTCCATGTCGTGAACAACGACTACACTCACTGGGAAATGTACGCGATCGGTGGAAGCGCAAACCCGACAATCAACAGTCAAGGAAACCGCTACGCCGCCCCCAAAAACCCCTTTGCTAAAGAGGTAACAACCCAATTAAAATCAGTTAAACCAAAGAGTGATTTTGTCATTGGCGTGTTTGTGACATTGTGATGTTGAATGTTTTTGATAGGTGACGAAGAGAGTGGACACACCGGCGAGTCATTGGAAAGGATGGAATTGGAGATCGGAAGGAGATTTGCTTCAGAACGGAGCTTACTTCACTTCTTCAGGAGCCGCCGCATCTGGTAGCTACGCACGTGCTTCTAGCCTCGCCGCTAAATCTTCTTCACTGGTCGCCACCATTACTTCCGACGCAGGAGCTCTACCTTGTCGCAGAGGACGTCAATGTTCCTCATAGTTGTTTTTAACCTCCTCCCAACACCATTACCACCAAAATTCAAAACCATCTTCCATTATATTCAGACAAAAGTGTACATTTTCACACATTTGTCATTTAAAAGCCAATTATCTTTTTTTTTTGGTGTGTGTGTTTGTGTCGATTTTTCTCAACCTCGGGTTTGCTTGCTTCAACCGCAAGTTAACACAAGAAAAGGGGAAAAAACCAACCTTTCATGTAAAAGAGAAACTCCCGAAGCGTTGTTGGTTCTGTCTGATCAACTCAGATTGTTCTTCCTTTGTCTCTGTCATCTAGCAAGAAAAAAGCAAGAATCTTATGCCTTGTTTTTTGTTTTGTTTCTTTCGTGTACTTCTTGAGGTTTATAATTTAATATAGGGTCTAAATGATTTGTGAATCTTTATACTTTTCTTTGTAGTATTTGTTTGTTTACTGGATTTGCTAGCTTTATTTTCCCATGTGGTTGTAACTTGTCATGATTGTACTTTCTAGCTATAGAAGCAAGCAACCAATAGTAATTGGCGGTTCATAAAAGCTTTGTATTAATGTTATTTTGAATTTTAACATTAAAAAAGGTTCAGTTGCGACAGATTCGAATAGCCAGCTATATATGACCCGCAAGTGTTTTTCAGTTTGCTTTCCTTAGAAAAATATATTATATACAAACTTTTTTTTTAATGAAACTAGCATTATAATTTTTTTAACAAAATACAACGGCTAGTGAGTAGTTATAATTTACAAAAAAAAATTCTTAAATTTATAATTCTTTAACTGATAAACTAATACAACTATTTATATGATTTTTATGTGGGAATATATATTAGCTTCAAAATGGCATTTAATGGTTCAGTTGCGACAGATTCGAATAGCCAGCTATATATCACCCGCAAGTGTTTTTCAGTTTGCTTTCCTTAGAAAAATATATTATATACAAACTTTTTTTTTAATGAAACTAGCATTATAATTTTTTTAACAAAATACAACGGCTAGTGAGTAGTTATAATTTACAAAAAAAAATTCTTAAATTTATAATTCTTTAACTGATAAACTAATACAACTATTTATATGATTTTTATGTGGGAATATATATTAGCTTCAAAATGGCATATTTTACTTATTAACTTTTACAAATTTTAATCGCGATGATTATTAAGACAAATTCATTTTGATGTAAGAAACTATATTTCTAAAGAATATAATATTGCATTACTTTTTTCCTTTGAAAAGCATATCTTTTTTGTTGGGAAGAAAAACTAGCATACCTATTTTTATTTGGCTTTTTGCATTGGAAAGTTGATCGTTAACATGAAAAGCAAGAGAAGTCTTTTTTTTTTTTTTTTTTTTTTTTTTTTGGGCAAAGGTAAGCAAGAGAAGTCTAAAACACGCTAAATCGGCTCCATGTGCTCACACATGACAAAAAGAAGTACGAAAACCACAGGCAAAATGTTCCGACAGATAATGATAACCTTTTATTTTCACCATCATTAAGGTTTTATTGAGGCTAATTATGATTATGTACAACTAATTAACAGACAAATTACAGCATACATTATCTACAACTTAAAGCGATATAGGCTTTTAAGAAAGAGATATACACAGACATGTACTATAATAACGCTTATAAACCCTTTGGTATCATTTAACTTAGAGCGGTGGATAACAGTTAACCATTTAAAAAAAAACATTTCGGTAATTACCTTTACAGCTTAACCAAATCAATTACGATAAGTCTCTTGATTCTTCCTTCCAACACAGATATCAATCATATTCAAGGAGCCCAT
The DNA here is from genome assembly GCA_010577795.1 of Isatis tinctoria. NCBI lineage: Eukaryota > Viridiplantae > Streptophyta > Magnoliopsida > Brassicales > Brassicaceae > Isatis > Isatis tinctoria. The sequence continues at coordinate 1,585,261 of CM021244.1, read as the reverse complement.
ATATATTGGGGTTACTGGGAGTTGTTCAACTGAGTTTCTAAAAAAAAGATAAGTATAAAATAATATATTATATTGTTTTTTAATTGTGTGAGGTTCTAAAACTTTGTGGGTGATTGGTTAGGCTGTATCTTGCTCTTACAGCCTTCTTTAGCGTTAAAACATTAATACCCGACCAATCATGATGTAACTTTATTTTTTCCTACAGAAAAATTTCTTAATTTTTACCAATCAGTACGTAGCTTTAATTTCTAAAGATACAGCCAAGAAAAAAAAATATTTCTTTATGTATTGTATTAGACAACAAATCCTACATCCTTATTTTTTGGGCTGTAGGATCTGTAGAGAAAATAAATCATTACTAAATATTAGATAAATATTAAAAATAGAAATTATTAGCTAAAAAAGGAAAAATTAAAAAATAAATGTGAAAATAGAAATTATCAGTTGAAGAAAAGAAAAAAGTAAAAAATAAATATGAAAGAATTTATATAAAAACTAAACCATAACCAATATGAAAAATAAAGAAAATATGAAAAATAAATACGAAAGAAATGATATAAAAAATCGAGATGAGATTGCTATGACTTTGTGGAATAGTCGTAAGTAAAATTTATTATTATTTAGCTAAGGTTTTTATTATAATTTTTTCAATTTTTTTTTGAATTTTTAGTAATTTTCTAATTTTTAAATTCTAATAAGAGATAATTTTCATTTTATTTTTAGTAATATAAAAGTATTTTAATTAATATAAAAATAATTATTTTATGCATGTTACAGACATTTTATAATTTACCAATCATGTTTTATCTAAAAATATCTACAGCAAAAAACTTACAGCTACAGCCAATATAGCTACAACAAAAATCTCTGCTAAAAAAGCTACAACAATAAATTTACAGTACAGCAAAAAAGTTACAGCTAAAGACGAATCAATCAGCTACTTTGTAATGAAAAGAGGTTTTGGGTGTAGTTATTACAAAATTTTAAAACCTTTATAAATAAACAAACAATTTATATTATTCTATAATATCTTTTTTTTTAGAAACCCACTTGAACAACCTTGCTGATGCTCTTATGCTACAAAAGCCGAGGCATTCTCTACCTAGTCGAGAGGTTTTCCAAAATAGATTTGGTTTGCATTCCACTAAGCCGTTCTATAACAGTTCAGCTTTTTTAGGTTTTTTGCTTTGAGAAAACTTAATAACTAGTGTATAAACCAAATATACAAGGTTCTGATTAATATTTAAAAATTAGTCAGAAATACCATTGATCTTGATCATTAATTAATTTGGAGATAGAATTTGTAAATATATTGAATACTACTTAATTTATTGAAACATACATAAATATATCAAATATGTATACATGTAGTAGCTAATCACCACCAAGAATCTTGTTTTTTATGATATCGGTAGCATTTTTGGCTGTGCCCAAAACTCCAGATACGGATCCTTTAGCCTTTTCAGTAATAGAATCTGTTGTTTCAGTTACTTTTTCCGTCACATCTTTCGTCATTTTAGTTACCTAATTGATCAGATCAATAAAATATAAATGCCATACTCATAAATATAACATATATGCAATTATGCATATATATAATTAATTAATCAAGATGATCAAACCATAAACGTGAGTTGATTAATTACACGGTTAGCCGTAGTAGAAGCGACATTTTGGATATACTCGGTAGTTTCCTTCACTTGCTTAGCTCCTTCTTTCACTGCCTCTGCTGCTTCTTTCACATTTTGGCATTGCTCTGCCTCTTCTTTTCCCTTGTTTTTCATTTACCATAACCAATAACAATTAATATATATCACCCAACATATTAAGATATGAAACTCTCTATACCCTATATGCATATATAGTGTCTAGCAAATTTGTTAGGATTTTAGCATTGCGGAGTTGCGAAATCATGACAAAGGTACAAGAAGTCGAATGATAAATTCAGTGAAATAACCGAGTTAAAAAATCTTTGTATATAATCGTTATGCGAGTTACCGAACCATATGTAGTAATTAGATATTAACCTAGTATACTGTAGTTGCGTAAAATTATAATATATTGAAATTTTGTGACTAAAAAACAAACCATTTGAATTTAAGTTTTTAAAACTATTTTAACAATAAAGCACAATCTAAAAAATATCATGTGTTTTTCGTTTTACTCGAAACCTTAAAAAATCTTTCTGTTTAAAATCACGATGACTCTACAAAAATCAAATGAACAATAATCCCTGTTAAATAAAGTTGTTAATTATCCATTGACTCCTTACTTGTAAGGGCCTTGGTGACGCTGAAACGAATGCCCTGCAGAGTGGAAAACTCCTTGCCGTTTTTCCACTGCATATCAGAACTTGGGCCAGTTTTGATGAAAGCATCAACGAATACATCGTAACTTTTGTAGAAAACAAGTACTCTGATATTATAGAAACGTTCGAGAGAATAATTGAACCCCTCGCAAATCAGAACTTCTGATTCTAATCACACGACACAAACTCTAGCTAAGAGCTTTATTTATATGCGATCATCGCTTACATCGCTGTCTCAGTTCTGATCGTCCGGTTATGAGCAATTATAGGGTTCTTAAATTTGTGGTTTGTCGACCTTTAATATAAGAAACAATAATCTCAAACCCCATTGTTCGGCTATAGACTAGATCTTGGTTTTTCTTTTTTGAGTTTTGTGGCGACATGTTTTCTTTTGGTTAATGTATTAATTAACAATAGAAAATGCTGTATAACGTACGTATTACCAATTAAATGTTTGATTATGTTATATTTGGCCAAATGATGACATATTGTATTTAAACATTTTCTTTTTGAAACTTCAAATTAGTATATTGTTAATTTGTTTACTTTTATAGTATACTTAGAACGAAAACATGATAGACGAATTAAAGTTGAGTTCAACTTATCCTTCTTGCGGTAATGAAGAGTGAAGACACTAGCCAATTACAATTTATGCATACTAAAAAATGAGTAAAATTGAACCAATCAGTTATCAATCGTATAGTTGTATCATCAGACAGCCTTTATTAAGGAAAAAATGTTTTAAATTTTGTTCATAGCCGAATTTATGACTTTCAACTGTCACCAACCTTCATTTTGCTATATAAACCCTAGAAAACTCATTGTAAACCTCAACAACATACGAGACGATCAAAAGAATCTCTAAGAGAGAGAGAGAGAGAGATGTCTAGAGTTTTGTTGGTCTTTTGTCTCTTGCTCGCTATGTCATTCGTCCATGCACGTGCTCGTCAAGTGCCGGGTGAGTTTGACGAGGGAAAGACGAAAACACGTGACGGTACAACAACGCTCGTGCATGCAAATGCAGCTGATCAGTCACCACCAAAAAGCCTCGGCGACAAAAAATGCATCGGAGGAGTAGCAGGAGTGGGTGGATTCGCGGGAGTTGGTGGTTACGCCGGCGTGGGAGGTCTAGGTATGCCACTCATCGGGGGTCTCGGCGGTATCGGTAAATACGGTGGCATAGGCGGTGCGGCTGGAATCGGCGGTTTTAAGGGTCTAGGCGGCGGTATAGGTGGTGTTGGCGGTCTTGGTGGAGCCGGAGGTGGAATTGGTGGTGGTATTGGTAAAGCAGGTGGTATTGGCGGTGTTGGCGGTCTAGGAGGAACCGGAGGTGGAATTGGCGGTGGTATTGGTAAAGCAGGTGGTATTGGCGGTGTTGGCGGTCTAGGCGGAACCGGAGGTGGCTTAGGCGGCCTAGGTGGAGTTGGTGGTGGTGGTGGTATCGGTAAAGCAGGCGGTATTGGTGGTGTTGGTGGTATCGGCGGTGGACACGGCGTGGTCGGTGGCGTTGGCGGTGGGATCGTTCCACATCCTTGATAAAGATATGAAGCTTTAGTAGAGAGTTTTTGTTGGTTAGGGTTTCATTAATGAATAATTGATTAGTAATCGGATGTTATTGTTGGTCTCTTTGGGTGATCATTAGGGTGACTTTTTGATCTATTTTCTCGTTTGGGTTTTTGTAACTTTTGCTTCGATTTCGGACCTCGTGTTATGTAATGCGTTACTCTCTGTGTAATCGTTGGTCATTAGTTATCGTTCTTCGGGTCTACGATCTTCTTTACTTTTCCTATTTTTGCATGTTCAAAATACAGTTTATAGATATCATTACTAACGATATTTGTTTCAATGGCTTTTGTTTGAACATATTTTGATGTTTATAAACTCCGCAAATATACTATGTATACAAATACAGTGTATACATAGAGGACACAGTCTATAGTAAAAAGTGGGGATTACAAGAATGCTTATAGTTAATGAAAAAATAAAAAGGCTTATAGCTCTATACGTGGATAATGGATATGATTCGTATGAAATGTCTTAGTTCATATCTAAAACATCATCCACTTTAAGATGAAATGTAGTAATGACCTTAGAAAGATTTTCCAATTTTTTTTAAAACACATACCAAAAGTTTCCCATTTTATGTTTGCATTAGAAAAATTTAAGTTGAAGTACTCCCACTATTACTCTAAAGTCATCTTCATGACTTGAGACTGTATTGTGGAATTACCGATCCTATATATTTCATCAAGAAACAAATTATGGAAAGCAAATAAAATTTCAAGTATTTAAAAACATGGTTTGGGAAGTTCTTTTGCGATATTTGTATTTTCCAAAATATTTATGACAAACATAACAAATTAACAATGTGGGTGTGAAGACAGCAAGAATCCACAAAATGTAAGCAATAATAGATGACGTAATAATTGCGTCGGGATGAGAGGGACAATAATTAAAGATACGATTTGCATGTCAAACACTTGTTGTGCCATTTCATGCATCGTCTTCTCTATAGTCCATCTCACTGGCCCAAATTTACATTTACATCTCATGCTGTCATGCAATTAATTAGGAACGTGTTCGCCTCAACTATTTTGTTTTTTTTTTTCTTTTAATTTTGTATGAATGGACATGTAACGATATCATACATTTTTTTAAAAAAGGTAAAAATCACCATGCATACAATAGTTTAATAATTTTCTAGAGAGAACTGTAAAAGAAAGATGCGAAAAAGAAGAAGAAAAGTATGCGAATATAAGAAAGAAAAAATGAAGTATTTTTGAAAATAGAATGTAAAGTTTGTTACTTACAAACATGTAAATGGTATTTTATGATAAACGACCGATTTCTCTACGCAACTCGAATACCTTGGGTTAATGCATTAAAAGTTATTTTGTATGGGAAAGGATTATAAAAGTTCCCAGCTAGCATAAATGCAGCTCTCTCGCCATTAATAAAAATAACAAATCTTTTTTACAAATTTCTCAGTAGAAAGAAAACCAACAAATAAGAACGAAGCAATGAAATTTGGGGATAACCAATGCTTTGCACTCAACGATCTAGTATTAGAAGATGTCCACCAAGCATACTGTACTCACACGAAGAGCCTCTTCATTATGTTGATGCTCTTTTTCATGTCAAAGCCGGAAGATTACCTTTACACCAATGATATGGTCAAAGGAAAAGCTTCTCCATGCTGCTGGTTACCTCGGAATGACTTACGCAGCCATATCTCCGGCCGATGCTTGCATCCGTTCCAAACATGCTGGGGTAAGAATTTTCGATGAACTTGGTAACCTCGCTGCTTACGATTGCTTGTGGTGCCTAATGAGTTGATTTTTGGAGAGAGTACAATATACTTTTCAATGGGATGTATTGTTTTAATGGCGATTGTATATTTTGCTGCGAGTTTTTATTACCGTAAAAACCAAGGAAAACCTAGTCAAACCCAAACAACATATAGAAGAGTTAAAAACTTGATAGCAGTTCAGTGTCGATGCAACATTTTGACTGTCTTAAGCGATTTCAAAAATTATGCATTTTTATTAAGAAATAATAAAATGATAACGATATAGAAAATAATATGTTAAAATTTCACAAGATAATCCAACTCCATTATAAAAAAATTTTATTATTGAAATATAACTCTTTTTGTATTTTTCCTGCAAAATCAGTTATTAAACTCGGATAGTCTAAATTTTTCAACTATAATTGATGGTGCGCTAAGCCTTGAGTCCCCAAGTAAATGACGACTCTTGTTTGGTCTTTTCACAATAATATTTATACTTAGCTCCTTCTGTCTATTTCCCCAAAAGATCCTAGAACATCATCGAGCGTAAAAATCTACAATTTATCCATTGTCTCTTTGATTTGAAAGAATCCATATAAAGTTATTCATGTTTCAAAGAGAAAGTTAGCTCTTTCACTGCATATTATAGAAACAAGAACATATAAAAACAAGAGTAAATAAACAGAAAAACTGCACCCATGCATATATCAAAGCTTTAAACAACGATAACGGGATTTTAATTTGGCAAACGGCTTTATCTTCACACGTGTGGTCTTACGCTGTATATATGCTGAGCAACAAAAAGTAGACACATAAGAGAGAGTCAACCAAAATTCAGCCGACAAATTGACCGTTCAGAGAGGGCAGCTGTATTGGTACAACGACACACTCTCTCTCTCCGCAACAGATTTTGATTCCTTTCGATCATTAAACGGCTAATGACGTGACAACATGTGTCGATAAAGTAAACAACGAGTATATGCAACTCTTTCGCCAATATCTACCAAAATGTTTTCACAGAAATTTCTCAGTCGAAAGAAAACAGCGAGTAAGAGTGCAGCAATGAAATACGGTGGGATAACCAATGTTTTCTACTCGACCAGCGAGTATGATAAAATGTCTACCAAGGTTGCGCTACTCACCATGATTCTCCTTACGATCTTGATGCTATTTTTCATGGCAAAACCGGATGAATATCTCAAACAAGTGTATCTGTCCATGTGTTTGTGTTGTAGTGCATATCCAAGAATGCAAACATATTCCATAAGGCTTTTTCAAGAGGACACAAGGGATCTCAGGAATTTTTGGAGAGAATACAATATACTTTTTGATAGGATGTATTATATTAACTGTGATTATATATTTTGCGGCAAGTTTTTATTACCGTAAAAACTAAGGAAAACCTAATCAAACCCAAATAAGAGATAGAAGCTTAGTGCCGGTGCAATGTTTTGGACTGTCGTCTTAAGCGAGTTCAAAAATTGTACATTTTCATTAAATATCATAAAATGGTAACAATATATTAAAAAATATGTTAAAGTTTCATTAAATAATCCAACTCCATAAAATGTTTATAAAAAAAGAAAAAAAACAATTTATTATTGAAATATAATTTTTTTTTGCATTTTTTCTTACAAAATCAGTTATTAAACTCCGATAGTCAAGTTTTTTCAACTATATTTGTCTCAATTGACAACAAGACTAACTCATTTAAGATAGACCACAAATAATTTTTTATTAGCTTCAACTTTAGTTATTAGATTTTTGGACTTTTTGTTCTTAGCGACGTTTTACAGAGCCCAACATAAATGAAGAAATCCAACAAAAACAAAGAAAGCAAAATGTTGAAAGTAGCTACCGGTAAAGCCCAATTTGATCCAATGGGCCTTTATATATCTTATAATTTGCTAATTTTTTTCTGTTTGTTTCAATAAATCAAAACTTCGAAATCGGAAAACTAAGGGGGTTTATTGAATCAAGTAATTGATAGAATCCAGAAAATTTTAAAATCCAGGGGAATTTTTAAAAATCTGGGATTTGAGAAAATTTTAAAAATTCTTGTTACAAGGAATTTGAGACATGTACGTGGATTTGAAGAGAATTAGAGAAGAATTGAAAAAAAAAATTCTTTTTAACCAAATATTCAATAATAGCAGTATATCATTCTTTTTTTTGTTGGAAAATGTATACTTTTTCTATGCCCGACACAAGAAACACATATAGAGAAGAAAGTTGCAGGAAGTAACAAGAAAGTTTGGCTTTCATTAATCGCTGCTGAGAAACAGTAAAGATCTTCTTTTCATTGTAATTTAAGCTTATATTCTGATTATATATTTATATTTGAAGCTTTAACGACTCGATTGTTCGTTTTCAGGAACACATATAGGCCAATACTGCCACAAATCTCCCCTCACTACATACGATCGCAAGTGCTCACTAGATCTTTGCTTTGCTGCAGTCATAACAACTTCATTCAGAACATGTGATATTTATAATTCTTTGTTTTTGTCCATTTTCACAGAGATGGAAACTTAACTGTCTTCCATCATAGAACCTTTGCGTCCTTTCTGTTCTGATAGAAAATATATTGTATGCTTGATTTGTGAATTTGTGTGGATCCTTTTATTTCAAAAATCTACAAACTGGCTCTAAAGGATTGTTTATGCAAATCAGTCATACATAAACTGTTTATCATTAACATTTTCTTTTCCATATTCCTTGTTCGGGTTATTGCAGCTCTTCCACCTCGTATGCATGTGGAAGCAACTTGACAGTAACAACACAGAACTAAAGGAGCACAAAGTCAAACAACATATAACGAACAGTTTATTGTACGTTAAAGACGTTTCCTTAAACCTCACATTCGTGACACCATCATTTTTTTCACAACCCACCCCTTTTTTGTAAACCCAGAATCCAAACATACGTTTGGCCGACAAAAAACGATCATCACCGAATGAGAAGTCTCCAAATGTGTTTGACGGATGAGATGATGACTCCCTTTGAAGCAAATCTTGTTTTTGTCGTTTCTCCCCGACGTTTCTTGAATATTGACGTTTCCTTCGGCTGTCCAGCTTTGCATTTTACTGATATCTTCAGCTGTCACAAGCATATATGGAAATAGAGATTCCATGGTTTGGAGAAGCTCTTTATCGTCGTTGCACATCGCCATCGCAGGCGAACCTTGGTTAAAGAAAGCTTGTGGTACTGGAGATTGCTCCATTTGATGAAGCACTTGATCTTGTTGCTCCACGCCATCGCAGGCAAACCTTGGTTATCGAAAGCTTCAATTGCATATGATGGTGATACTCGATAGTGCTCTGTCTGATGAAGCATCTGACGGTTGTTTCTCGTGGCCGTCACAGTCCAACCTTGATTCTTTCCTAGCGAATCTTCACTGTTGGTGATATAGTTTAACGGAGGTGGAGATTGCTCTGTTTACAGAAGCAGTTGACAGTAGTCTTCATCAGGTGAGACGAGAAGGAGGCGAGAATAGTTGACGATATTGCATATCTTGAAATCAAGACCATCTATAACAAGAGGCTGGCCTTTGCAGTAAAGTTCAGTGTACGACACAGAGAAGAAAACTCAAAAGCCATCAAACTGTATAGAAAGGATACAAGTAGTTAAATTTTGTTTCATCATCTAAGTTCCCTCAACAAAAAGCAGCTAATATGACTGCATAGTTGTGTTCCCTAGATAGACCTACATTAGGATAACACAAACACATTATCTTACAGATTTTCCAAATGACAAGTAACAGCAGTTGCAGGATATCATACACTAGCAATTATCGAAAAATGCATATAAGATAGACGTATTTAACCAAATTCACCACCTAACGAGCACATAAAAATGAGATGATGATAGAATTCATCTCAACGGATGCCACTGCATTCAACAGGGGTTTTTTGTTTTGGCTGATTTGAGAAAGAAAATCTTACTTTTGACGAACTTGATTGTATCGATGCCCTGTAAGATTTGTCAGATGAGAGAATCAAACCACAAGTTCTAGGGATATAATAATAGAAAAGAGAAACAAAGGGATATAATTGCAAGTCTTACCCTTCAAAATCGATAAGACAAAGAACATTTCGAGTTAAATTCAGAATCAGAATCGACCCAACAAAACAAGACATGGAGAAGCAGATGCCCTTGCTAATGAGGCAAAATAATCGTACTAAATCAATCCATCATTTGACCAAACAAGAATTAAGATCTCCAGATTTTGAAATCCCAGAGATGATTAAACTTCACAAGAGTGTACTTTTTCGCAGAAGAAGCTAGTGAAACTTTGAATAGAGGAAATTTTGAAAGGATAGAGAATAGAGAGAAGAGAAAGAGAAGAGAGAGAGACGCACACAATCGTGTGAAGATGAAGAAGGAGAAGAGAAGGAAAGAGGAGAGGAGCTAGAGATGGATAATTTGGTTTTTCAAGGTAGGCGTTGTTTTTTTTTTGGCATGAGCTTTTTAATGAAAAAGAAAATAGTCCAAAATTTTCAAATACCATCTCATGAGGTGGTATTTTGATCTATTAAATTTTAACTATAAATCACTTCTTAAAATTTTCAGAATAATTCTTGTTATAAATTCTTATTGAAATCCTTGTTTTTCAATAAGATGAGATTTGGAGGAAATTGTATAAATGATTACTCCAATAAGCTTGGATTTGAAACAGTTTTTATAAATACCATATCCAATAAGAGAGGATTCGAACAATTCTCTGCATTTTATCAATTCCCTGATCCAATAAAGTGCCGGAAAAAAAATTTCAGGAGCCGAAATGTAAAGAGCGGGAAGCGCGTAACTAAAGTCACACACACTCTCTCTCGCTCTCACACTGAAAGTGAAAACGAAATCGGAGAGATGGAGAAGAATGCGATAAGGATACTGGAAGAGGTCAAATATTCTGATGTAAGCTTTCCTTCGCTTCCCAGCTTCGATTCGATTGAAATTTATAGGTTTCATTGATTTTTTCTTTAGAAGTTCACCGGTTCCGGTCGTCGAATCTTCTCGGCTCAATCGAGAAAAATGTCTTCCGTTTCTCGAGTTTTTTTTTCCCGATTGCTTCCGATTGGTTGATGCTTCTTCATGGAGCTTTCACTTTCTTCAATGTGTGTAGCTTATGGAGAAGCGGGTTCAACTACTCACACAGCTCGGCCAGTTAGATACACACGATAATTTCGATGTGCCTTCTTTTGTGGAGAGCTTAACAGTATCCATAACATACTTTTTTTTTTTATCCTCATTTATGCTAAGCTGGGATACTTGTCAAACTAGGTTTTAGATCTCTATGCCATGTGATTGTTGCTAGTTTACTACCATGCTTCACTTGGACTATGCGTACATGCTTTTAAGTGGCTTGTTCTGGCGTGTTTCAAGTATCCCTTGACTGCAGCGTAGACTCTCTGGGAAGACTTCACATGTCTTGACGTTTCCCAGTGTTTGTTGAACAAGGCAATTCTGCTTGTGGCTTCGAAATGCCTGCCTTGAATCGGCCTGACTGCTCTCACTACTTTCTTGCTTTTGGTATTAACGTACAATGTTTTCCTTTCTTTTGCTGAGCTTGAGAGTTTTCTTGTTTGTTTATTTTCTTACTCCCCTTCTCGTAGGTAAGCCAATGGTGTGCAAAACATTTAAACATGTCTCTAATGTCGATGGAGGACTCTCAAGAGGAAGACCATTCAAACATTTTCTTTCAGGTTTTCTGACGTTTCTCCATGTACAAATCTGTCAGAGCTAATATTTACTGGCCAACTGAGTTTTTCAACCATTGTTATGCAGCTTCTTTTGGATTCTCTTCGCTTTTCTGCCTCAAGCTTTACTGCTACTGGAAAAATATGTCTCATGAGTGATGAGGCCTCACCTGTTACACTTCATAAGTTTGTTTCAGAGCAGCTGAATTTGACGAAGGAGGTGATTTTGAATGCCAAGGTACATATGTTTTATCCAAGTTTTATATTTCTACTCTAGGTTGACATTAGTGTTCTGCATTCTTGTCATCATCTGCTAATAGCTTTCACCTTTTGTTTTGGGGACAGAAAGCTGAATCCTTCTCCTCGGAGATTTTTAAGGCCGCGCAAGTGGTAATTGACTCTGTTGTTCGTCTGTGCAAAGAGTTCTCTCCAACAGTGAACCGATACACAAATGAAATCAAGACTAATGGAATTGTAGAGAAAGCAAGGGTTGGAAGAAGGCAACACCGTGTGTAATCTGGTGAGCATAATTACGCTGGGAGTTGCATCGTCCCTCAGGACAAATCTTGTCAACGTTATGTGGTCATTCAAAGAAGGTCTGTATTTTGCCGTAGTTTTCTATTTTTTTTTTCATCTGACTTTTCCTCTTCAGCCTTGTGTTTGACATGCATTGTTCCCTTTGCAGGTTACGAGTATTAAGTTTGTAGGTGGCACTGATCTTGTTTTGATTGCTTCATCAGACAAGGTAAGCCAAAAATATTATGTATACAGGCCTGAGATCCGATGGTATTTATATCTTTCTGTGTAGTGCATGTACAGCATCTGTATGGGATTTCGCTCGTCCTTTGTTGAGTATTGCATGATCTTAACAAGTAGTATGGGAAAAAAATGAGCTTGTTTATTGAAAGTCTAGAAATGTTTTTAGTTGCTGCTCACACAGCTGCTGTGAAATCTAGTTCTTGTAAAAGTCATCAAGTCATCTTTGGAAAACTGATGAGAGTATCTAGAGTGATCCTGGTAAACCTAGCTTGATGCATTTCGTACATAAATTTTGTTTATCACATCATTGATCGTCTGCGGTCTCTCTATGTTAAGGTTGATCATAATGATATGCATCACTGTTGGTCTGACTTTAGTGTTTTGACACTCTGCAGACAGTCCGTATCTGGGGGAGTGAGTTCCGAGGATGGGAACTATGCCTGTAGACATACATTGAAAGATCAGTCTTCAGAGGTGAGGATGAATTTGAAGAACTTAGGCTACAGTCACATACAATTTACCTGTAGCACTGCTGTATTCGTTCTGTTATAGCGTAAAAACAGTGATGTGCTTTTCAGGTGCGAGGTGTTACTGTCCATGCAACGAATAAATACTTGGTGTCGGCATCGCTTGACAGTGCGTGGTGCTTCTATGATATGTGTCCTCCGGTTTATGCCTTGCCCAGGTTCGCAAACTTCTTACCCACAAGCAACAGTTAACCTGTTTTGCCAGTTTAACCTTTTCTCTTCGTACAATGTTTATAAAAAACATGAGAAACATTAATTGTACAATGGTGATGTGAAATACAAAAAAAAAAAAAAAAAAAACTCTTTTCTTCGACGTGTTTTTCTCATGCTTGTTGTTATAATATACACGGCTGCTGCTTTCCATCCTGATGGTCTCATTCTTGGAACTGGTACCGCTCAATCTATTGTCAAAATTTGGGATGTAAAGGGTCAGGTAGAATCCCCTTGATCTTCCTTGTCCATCAACTCTTGAGCTGTTTTCGGTACTCTCTATTTGTTCCCACCTCAGTTGTTTCCAGCTATATCTGTTGGTTAATAGGCAAAAGTCGCGAAGTTCGGTGGACACACTGGAGAAATCACATCTGTATCATTTTCTGAAAACGGTTATTTCCTCGCGGTGGGTGCTCTGACCAAACTAAACGGAGAGGAATATCACCGGCTTCCACTTTACTTACCTTTTTTTTTTTTTCCTTCTTGAAATTATTCAGACTGCTGCGCTGGGTGGTGTTAGATTGTGGGATCTGCGCAAGCTAAAGAACTTCCGAACATTTGAATTTCCAGATGCAAGCTCAGGTATTCAACTACCTGAGCACCTCTCACTAGTCCATTTGGTTGATTCGGGTATTCATTTCTAATGCACGAATGAATTTTATTTGGCAGTGGAGTTTGACCATAGCGGATCTTATCTCGGAATTGCTGCTTCAGATATAAGGTGAGGTTCGCATTGATACACACAATGCAGGGAATTATTTGATTCAGAGAGAGAGTTGTGCAAATGCAAGAACCTGTGATCAATAGAAATGCCCCTATGTGTATGTTGCTTTTGCGGATCGTACTAATAATATACTTGTGCATCTTCAACGTTTCAGAGTATTCCAAACGGCCAGTGTAAAAGCAGAATGGAACCCAATCAAGACACTTCCTGATCTATCCGGTTCAGGTAGGTCACATGATCAAGCTTTTGAAGTCACTGTTCTTGTTTTCCTTTTTCTTTCTCTTTTTGTTTGAGTCTATTATGCTGACATTGTAAATCCATGAACTTGTAGGTAAAGCAACATGTGTTAAGTTTGGTCCCGACGCCAAATACGTAGCAGTCGGTTCAATGGACCGTAATCTCAGGATATTCGGTTTACCTATCAATCACAGCAGTGAAGATTGTTCATGAATATATGTCTCAAGTCTCATCGTGAAGAGTAGCTAAATACCAATTACGTAGACGTCTGTTGTATCTTTACAATTTATCCATTGACCATTGGGTCTGTTTTATTTGAAAGTATCCGTGTAAAACTATTCATGTAACTTTCAAATAGAAAGTTAGATCTTTCTCTGGATATTATAAAAACAAAGAGTATATAACTAGTAAATGAAGACAGGTAAAAAGTGCACTGATCAACTAGTGCTGGGAAGCGGGTCGGATCCGCCCCGTTTGAATTATATTTATTTATAGAAAGTTAACCCGCTTGACCCGCAAACTTTAAAATATATATCCGCACCCGTCCCGCATTATCAAACGGGTCTGGCGGGTAACCCGCAAAAAAACATAAAAAAATCTTTTTTATAGACAAACGGTTTGATTGGTAAAAAGTTAAGCAGACCAGTATAAATATAACTGAAGCCCATTATAAACTTTATTTTGAGCCCATTTTTTAGCCTAAAAATATTATTATTACATTAAATTAACGTGCACATACATGTGTAATTAGGGTTCAAAGGGGAAAGTAAACTAACACAAATTCTCCGTCGCGATTCCACCGTCCACCACCTTTAAATTGATAATTCAACAAATTTCAATTATTTTTCTTTCGAATTTAACCGCAGAAATTCCTTTATAGAATAGATTACTCTTTGCTACATATGAAAAGTTGTTCGCTATCATATGAAAGAGACAAATGTAAAGCGAAGTTTGTAAAGGAATCAAAATAAAAAATGAGAAAGAGATAGAGATAAAGATTCAACGGTGTATGGTCAAAGAAAGAGATTTGCAGAGGGATTGAAAATATGAGAGATTTGAAAAGAGATTGAAAATGAAGAGACAAAGAGTCTCCATAGTGGAGAAACAAAACGGTGGTGGGCCTGGTGACCACCGAGTAAGGAATTGTTCCGATTTGGATAAAGAGATTAGACGAAGATGAATAGATAACTGTGGTGGCCGACGACGACACAGTTTTAGTAACAAATTGAAAAAACGACACACAATTATTAACACTAAAAACTTAAAACGACAAAACATTTAGAAAAAAAAATTCAAAACAACATGTTTTGCGGGTATCCGCCAACCCGCTTCTCCAAAATTCAGAATCCGCATCCGCCCCGCGATATCTAAACTCAACCCGCCCCGATCCGCATATTAATAGTTTTCGGAATCGAAGACCCGCACCCCCCGCGGCGGGTCAAACGAGGTGGGGCCCGTGGTTATTGATTCAAATTCCCAGGACTAAGTGCACACATGCATAGTTTGACCCGTGAGGATCAACAACAAATAGTTAATTTTGGCAAACGATTTTCGCAGAGTTATATACAACATATTTTCTGAAATGAGAAGCTGAGCAAAAAAAGAAAGTTAGACACGTCATCAAATTAACAGTTGAGGGCAGTGTATTGTTACTGCAACGAATTTTTATTCCTTTCACTCGTTAGACACAGTGTATTGTTACTGCAACGAATTTTTATTCCTTTCACTCAGTGTATTGTTACTGCAACGAATTTTTATTCCTTTCACTCGGCTAATGAAGTAACGATACCTGTCGAGAGAAAAGGATCCGAAAAGTTCTCCGCCGCCAGCATAAATGGAGCTCTGCACCCAATGCCGAAAATAACAAACTTTCTTCCCAAATTTCTAAATAGAAAGAAAACTGAGAGCCAGTGAAAATGAAATACGGGGGTTCACCAGCGGTTTCTACTCCGTAATGGAATACGAGAAGGTGTCTGCGAAACTCACGGTGCTCACTATGAGCCTGTTCACAGTGCTCATGCTGTTTTTTATGTCAGACCCCAAAACTTATCTCACCAGCGAAGTTCCGTCCATGAAAAATCTTCTGCACGTAGCGGGTTACGCTGGCATGACGTATGCGGCGATGTCTACGGCGGATGCGTGCATCCGATTCCAATTCCCGGCTGTAAGCGTATTTGATGAATTTGCTCTCGTCGCCGCCTACGTTTGCCTCTGGTCACTTTTGGGTTTAATATTTGGACTTCATACTGTGTTTTTTCTGATCGCCTGTATTGTTCAAACGGCGGCTGTATGTGTTTGGTCGGATGTTCATTACCGTAGGGCTCACGCTACACCTAACCAAGCCAAAATAAGGAATCAAAAGGTTAAGGACTTCATAGCTGCTCTCGCCGCCAGCGATTCCTCTGCCGCAACCAACGCGCTGACCACCATCGGTAAAAACTAAGGAAAACCTAGTCAAAAGAGATAGAAGCTTAGTGCCGGTGCAATGTTTTGGACTGTCGTCTTAAGCGAGTTCAAAAATTGTACATTTTTATTAAATATCATAAAATGGTAACAATATATTAAAAAAATATGTTAAAATTTCATTAAACAATCCAACTCCATAAACTGTTTATAAAAAAATAAAAAAACAATTTATTATTGAAATATAATTTTTTTTTGCATTTTTCTTGCAAAATCAGTTATTAAACTCTGATAGTCAAGTTTTTTCAACTATATTTGTCTCAGTTGACAACAAGGCCAACTCATTTAAGATAGACCACAAATAACTTTTTATTAGCTTGGACTTTAGTTATTAGATTTTTGGACTTTTTGTTCTTAGCGATGTTTTACAGAGCCCAACCTAAATGAAGAAATCCAACAAAAACGAAAGAAGCAAAATGTTGAAAGTAGCTACCGGTAAAGCCTAATTTGATCCAATGGGCCTTTAAATATCTTATAATTTGCTAATTTTTTTCTGTTTGTTTCAATAAATCAAAACTTCGAAATCGGAAAACTAAGTGTATCGGCCGGAAATTTTTTTTCAGGAGCCGAAATGTAAAGAGCCGTAAGCGCGTAACTAAAGTCACACACTCTCTTTTCACCAAAAAAAAAAAAAAAGTCACACACTCTCTCTCTCGCTCTCACACTGAAAGTGAAAACGAAATCGGAGAGATGGAGAAGAATGCGATAAGGATACTGGAAGAGGTCAAATCTTCTGATGTAAGCTTTCCTTCGCTTCCCAGCTTCGATTCGATTGAAATTTATAGGTTTCATTGATTTTTTCTTTAGAAGTTCACCGGTTCCGGTCGCCGAATCCTCTCGGCTCAATCGAGAAAAATGTCTTCCGTTTCTCGAGTTTTTTTTCCCGATTGCTTCCGATTGGTTGATGTTTCTTCATGGAGCTTTCACTTTCTTCAATGTGTGTAGCTTATGGAGAAGCGGGTTCAACTACTCACACAGCTCGGCCAGTTAGATACACAAGATAATTTCGATGTGCCTTCTTTTGTGGAGAGCTTAACAGTATCCACAACAGACTGTTTGTCTTCTCTTCCTTTTCCTCATTTATGCTAAGCTGAGAATCTGAGATACTTGTCAAACTAAGTTTTAGATATCCAACCTCTATGCATGTGATTGTTGCTAGTTTACTACCATGCTTCACTTGGACTATGCATACATGCTTTTAAGTGGTTTGTTCTGGCGTGTTTCAAGTATCCCTTGACTGCAGTGTAGACACTCTGGGAAGACTTCACATGTCTTGACGTTTCCCAGTGTTTGTTGAACAAGGCAATTCTCCCTGTGGCTTCGAAATACCTGGCGTTGAATCGGCCCGAATGCTCTTACTACTTTCTTGTTTTTGGTATTAAGGTACAATGTTTCCTTTTTTTTTGCTGAGCTTGAGAGTTTTCTTGTTTTATCTTTTTTTTTTTTTTTTTTATTTACTCCACCTCTTGTAGGTAAGCAAATGGTGCGCAAAACATTTAAACATGTCTGTAATGTCGATGGAGGACTCTCAAGAGGAAGACCATTCAAACACTTTCTTTCAGGTTGTCTGACGTTTCTCTGAGTACAAATCTGTCAGAGCTAATGACTACTGGCCAACTGAGTTTTATCAACCATTGTTATGCAGCTTCTTTTGGATTGTCTTCGCTTTTCTGCCTCAACATTTACTGCTACTGGAAAAATATCTCCCATGAGTGATGAGACCTCAGCTGTTACACTTCATAAGTTTGTTTCAGAGCAGCTAAATTTGACAAAGGAGGTGATTTTGAATGCCAAGGTACATATGTTTTATCGAAGTTTTATATTTCTACTCTAGGTTGACATTAGTGACTTGCATTCTTGTCATCTGCTAATAGCTTTCACCTTTTGTTTTGGGGACAGAAAGTTGAATCCTTCTCCTCAGAGATTTTTAAGGCTGCGCAAGTGGTAATTGACTCTGTTGTTCGTCTGTGCAAAGAGTTCTCTCCAACAGTGAATCGATACACAAATGAAATCAAGAGTAATGGAAATGTAGAGAAAGCAAGGATGGAGGAAGGCAATACTGTGTGTAATTTGGTAAGCATAATTACGCTGGGAGTTACATCGCTGAGTGAATTGGGTATGCTTGCTGCAAGAGATGGTGGTAATCTTGTGACAATTCTTAATACATCATGGAAGGGTGTCATTACGTTACTTCAGATAGACAAGCAGACATTGGCATCTAAGGTAGATGTAGGAGAAATTATTTTGAAGCTAATATCACTGATCAAGGAGTCTCTGAGATTTGCTGCTGAGGCTTGGTCTTGCTCATTGAAGGAAACCATATCTACAACAGAAGCCAGAAGGGTCTTTCTTCCTGTGAAATTTTATCTTATCAATGCTGTTAAACTTGTGGCGCTGTTTCCAAGCCAGGCGTCTGTGGTTTTCAAGGAAATAGCACTCTCCGTCTTGATGATATCTGCTTTCAAAGTTTCACTGAGCCAACAAACCCATGGCAAATCCGCGAGTGAAGTTATGACTGATCTTCTAGAGAAAACAAGTGTAGATCTTTTTAGTGCATTGTTGAACGCAGGTGACATGACACAAGAATTCAGACTCACACTTCTGGATTCGTTGTTCGTAGATGAACAATGTTTCTCAACACAAGTTTGTAAGAAACATGGCCATGATTCGCAGACAAAAACATCATTGGTTGATATCTTGGCTGTATCTGTTGAGTCCGCGACAAATGCCAGAGTTTTGCTCCTGGCCCGAGTTGCATTGTTTCAGTCTGTCATGAGGTATTCTTCTGAGCTTGAAGAAGATGCAAAACTTGCAATCACCAAAAAGCTGCAATGGCTTCTCGACATATTAACAGACGAAGAGGTTTACTCTTCAGTCCTTTCTTCTCAGCTACCAATGGCAGATGGCTCTGGAAAGACAATAATCTGGGAAACAATGTTTTCAGCTCTGCTTTCATCTCTTAAAAGCCTTATGATTATTCTGTCTTCATCTCCTGCCTGGGAAGAGCTTGAAACATTCTTACTCCAGAATCTCTTGCATCCCCACTTCTTGTGTTGGCAGATAGTTATGGAACTCTGGTGCTTCTGGGTTCGTCATGCTTCTGAGGATTTGGTGACCAATATGATCGACAAACTTTGCATATTCATGATGTCAATGTCAACATCAGAAACGCCGCTTTGTCCTGATTCCCTTCTCAGAAGAACTACAAAGTCCATCTGCTTTCTTCTTTCTCACAGCTCCAAATCTTTAACAGCTCGAGTTTACAAAAACATTTCCATCGAGAGCAGATCTGAATCTGCACCAGATGCATATCTAGCCTTGCTGTTAGAGGGGTTTCCGCTGAATTTTCTTCCAGACGGAACGAAAAACGACGCGAAGAAACAGATTATCGCAGATTTCTTTCACTTCATTGAGAATTTCATTGAGAAACCATCAAACTCCTCCAGATACGCTGTGCAAGGAGGTCCAGTTTTCGCACTATCTGCTTGCCTGCGGATACTGTAAGTAACTATGATATCTACCCTTGACAATTCCCTAGAAATCGTATTCCAATAGATAGCTAAATCATATACTAGAAAATGGATAGAGTGCAAAAGCTTCAGTGCGAGCTTTAAAACTTCGGTGTTGTGGATATTGACTCCTGTCATATTTTTCTCTGTAGGAGCATATCAGAGATGGACTCCAAAACTCTGAATTTTTTCGTCGCTCTCATTCAAAAGCACAGATACTCCAAAGATGATGTGACAAAAGATCGTTACAGTGAGATTCTCAGCGAAACACTATCAATCATCTCAAGAAGCGAGCAGCTATACACTTGCCAAGAGATGGATAATGTCATAACAGAGCTTCAAAGGCTTTTCATTTCAGAAACTGATAATCATCAGCATAATCATCTCCACAAATCGATGCCAAACCTCGCCCTCTTCTTGTCAGCACTTAGCAAATACGAGATGTCTGAAAGTGAAACCTGCCCAAAGAGTCGGGCGATCTGGGAACTCTACCATTTGCTTCTCAGGAAACGCCACTGGGCTTTGGTACACCACGCGGTTACTGCGTTTGGGTATTTCTGTGCACGTACGAGCTGTAATCAGCTATGGAGATTCGTACCTGAGGACGCTGCTCTAGCCTTCGATATAGGTTCTGGAAAAGAAGCGAAAACAGAGAGGTTCATGTCGGAATTAAAGATGTTCTTGGAGAAAGAACAAGTGCTTCTTTCGACCACACCTTCACAAGAGGAACTGGACTTACTTTCGAAAGAAGGCATGGAGGTTAAAGGAACAGTGCAGAAGCTTGTAGAAGGAAGAAAGCAGCAGAGATCAGTGGAAGTAGAGAAGCGACCGAACAAGAGAATGAAACTTCCAGAAGGAATTTGCAGAGGAGTGGAGTTATTGCAGAACGGAATGAAGAGGATCAACGAGGGTTTAAGTGAGCTGAGGTCAGATGAGAGTGAAGAGTTTCAAAAGAGTTTATTGAATCAGTTTTCGTGTCTTGAAGATTTGGTGTCTCATTTGGTAAGCCTTGCTGCTTCGGACTAGTATTCCTGAATATTAGTTTGATATATAAAAGAAAAATACTGTTAGTTGATATAGTGTTATTAATAAATAAGAAAAAATTGATATAATTTTTTTTTCCTTTTTGAAAGAAGCTAATAATTCTGAATATTAGATTTTGCAAAATGCTTTATTTAAGAATTGATATTTGAAAAATACCCCAGTTTTTTTGGATTTTAAAAATACACTTTTTATATGTTAAAAGACTATTTTGACCATATTTAAACAAAACATTATTAGATCATTATAAATTAAAAATAAAATTCGAAAATAATATTGTTAAGATTGCTATTTTATTTTTGTTGCCGACATAAAAAATATCTTATTTTAAAATTATTAATTTTAAATGGATTAGTATATTTTCAATTTTAAATTTTATATCTAAACAAACATAATTATTTTTGGAACCTTATATAAAAAACTTTAATATCCCACTTATAATCTAACTTCATCAAACAATTGACAATAATTATGAAATAAAGTTTTACGATGAAAAAATATTAAGATTATAAAATCTAATTAATCACCATATATGGATCAAGGTTATAAATAATATTTTGGTTTAGGAAAAAAGAGAAATTAATATTTGTAAAAAAGAATAAAAGAACTTTTATCATTTTATAATGAAAAAAATCAAAATAAAATTTTAATTTTCTACTTTTTATTATTTAAAATTCATTTTATTTAACTTAATTATAAATTTCATTCTATCATAATTTAGTCATTTCATTTTAGAAAAAGTGTAGTTTTCAAAATCCAAAAAAACTAAGGTATTTTTCAAAACAAAAACTCTTATCAAAATATTTTTCCCAAATTTTCTCTAAAAATATTAGTAAAATCAAATTTCAACCAATGATCACTCAATAATACTTGTTTTGTTCATGTCTTTCAAATTTGGACGACAAGTTTCACAAAAGCATTTAAGGATCGGATCTAACCTCACTAAATGCACCTTTACAGATTAGCTTGTTCATTTGGTAAGAAAACGTAGGAGTTGACCAAAAAAAAAAAAGTTGACCAAAAAAAAAAAGTTGACCAAAGAAAAAAAAAACGTAGGATAAGAACAATAATGCATCTACAAAAACTCGTATATATATATGAACGAATTACAATAAATTCAACATCAATAGCAATCTTATATTACTTTAAACATACAGAGAAAAGAAAAGGAAAAACTACATCAATGAGAAATCTTCCAAAATTTTCAATTGCTTTTCTGATCATCTTTCTTTTAATTGGTTTGAGTCATGGTAAACTACCACCATTTTGGCCCAAAACCGTCGTCAAAATGACAAATTATCTTGGCGGTCCAGTTCTTACCGTTCACTGTAAATCCAAACAAGATGACTTGGGGGTTCACAAGGTGCCTTCCAATACAGATTACCAATTTACATTTCAAACAAATATCTGGAAATCAACATTGTTCTTTTGTAGCTTTGAATGGAACGATCAGGTCAAACATTTTGATATATTTGTAGCAGAGAGAGATCAAGATATATGTTATTATAAATGTAATTGGACTATCAAAGTTGATGGTCTATGCAGGCTTGGTGAAAAGAAAGCATGTTTCCCGTGGAAATAATTTTACATGATCATGATGATAAATATATATATGTATGATCAAATGGTAATGTATAATAAAGTCTTTTTATGATAACAACAATTTTACTTTTTATGACAACAACAATTTTACTTTCACTGATAAATATATATATGAGATCAAATGGTAAGGTATATTTGAATGGTTTTTTCTTTATTATGTATTTTATCTTCAAAATAAATGATTTAATGTTTAGATGCCTAGACAACTGTTTGAAAATATTGATGAAGATTAAGATAGGAGCAGAATCTACATCACATATGAAAAACAAAAATACTTTTACCAAACTTATAAAATCAAAACAAGGAAAAGTTTGATATTTCATTCCAAATCAGACCGAATTAAACCAACGATTTGGGTTTTCGCTCTTGAATTTATGCTGCTATGTCTTCGATGGATGCTTTCATACATCCAAATATGCAGCCGTAAGAATTTTCGACGAACTTGGTATCATGATGGCTTACATTTGCTCGTGGTGCTTAACGGAGTTTGATTTTTGAAAAGAATATAATCTCTTTTTTTTATATATAAGTTGTATTTTTAAACGTTGATGCCTTGATGGTATATTTTGCCGTGAATGCTTATTTACCGTAAGAACAAGGACAGACTTGAGTCAATGCCAAATCAGACAAACGAGCCAATGAACCTCTTTGCGGTGCTGCCAGTGCCAGCAACTCTCCAGCCGCGGCAAATGCCCTTACCAAAAGTCTTATAAATAATAATATTAAAATGAAACAAATCTTTTTGGTTACAATATTAATATGAAACATTAAATTAATATGAAGTAGATTTATAAGACGTTGACACTAAGTTAATAATTAACAACAAGTTTTTTTTATAACTTTTTAAAAATATTAAGATGATAAAAGCCTTTTAGTATAGGAAAATATATAATCAAAGGAGATAATTAACAATTGTTGAGAAATAGGATAATCCTTCTAAGATTTTATCTAATCAAACCCTTAAATACCGCCGTGAATTGAACTACAAGTTAAACAGGAATAGGTTTCAATATACAGGTTTCAAGTTTCAATACATAAGGAGGAACTAAGGCCTTAATTCTGACTAATATTACCAAGAAACGAAACCATAGATCCTGCTACGGTGGATGAATGTCGGAGTCGGCGACGTCCATGGTGGTGAGTCCCATCAACAATTCTGATCTGTTTTATATCGAAAATAAATATATATATATATATATATATATAACAGTCGATTTTACTAACAAGTTAGGCCTCTCTCTTGAAATATACATTAAACACATAAGACGTTTTGGTTGGTGGATGCAGGGAAAACAAATTCCTGATCTATGACATTGTCATGAGCGGTCTTTTGATAGTGTTAAATGTTGCAATATATTCGTATATAAGACACCATAAGATTCACATAGCTGTTCCACACAAATCCTACATGATTGAGGTGTTCTTCGGTTACTACTGCGTAACATTCATTTATGGTGTAGCTTTGTGTGGATCTACATCTTACTCAAGTGCAACTCCGAATTTCTTGAAGGGGGCATGATGGGTTTTAGTCATATCATAGCCATTGCTTTACTCATCATCTTCATCTATTCAATCTCTCCCCGTTCTTCTCTCCTTTTCGGTGTACCCTCTGCACTATGGTTTGTTTCCTATTTGCTTTACACTGCATACCGTCGCCAAAATTTCCCCAGATAAGGTTTTGTCAAATTTTTATTTTTTTTCCCTGCGAGTTGGAATGACCAATGTTTAGGTCTCAGATGATGACTCATAGTGTTACGAGTCTCAAATCCATTGATTTTTATGGTAGGTTTATACAAATTGAGAAAGAGAAACCAACTGTTGAGAAAGAGAAACCATGGAGAAAGAGAAACCAACTGTTGCTAAATCTTATTAGCTTTAATTATAGAGCATGACATTATACTTCAAATATATCATAACGAGATAGACCAAACTAATCGAAATGCATAAAGCTGACAAATCAACTGGAGTGACAAGCAAACATAGGCATAACGAGATAAAAAATCAACTGGACTCAGGATAAACCTGCAGAAGAAGTACTCGTTTCTTCCTTGGTGTCCAAAATGACCGAAGGATCTTCCTTCCACACAACATCACCATATGAAAACACTTTGGTCAAACATGAAACCAACTGTTCGTGAATCACTTCTTCCGAAGGAAGCACAGCATCTGTCTCTCTTCTGAGAGATGTAACTTCTTTATCAGCAATCCCACAAGGAACAATGTGCTCGAAGTACTTCAAATCAGGATCTATGTTGAAGGCCAACCCATGACAAGTGATTCCAGATGATATACGAACCCCGATAGCACCAATCTTTCTGTCCCCGACCCAAACGCCAGTCTCACCTTTGTGTCCTGCACGAGCTTTCACACCATAAAGCGAAGCAAATTCAATCATCGACCTCTCCAATGACTCAACATAGTTCCTAGCACCGATACCGATGCTGCGTAAGGAAATGATGGGATATAAGATGGCTTGATGAGGGCCATGGAAAGTGATATCTCCTCCTCTTTGAGTATAATGAAGCTCAGCTCCAATGTTCTTGAGTTCAGCTTCAGGGATCAGTAAATTGTGATCGGTTCTACGTTTTCCGAGCGTGTAAGTCGGTGGATGCTGAAGCGACAGGAGGGTATCGGGGATTCGATTAGCTTTTCTGTCGGAAACTAACTTGTCTTGAAGTTTAAGGGATTTCAAATAGCTGACAGTGCCTAGCTTCCAAACCTCCAGGGTTCTAGGCGATCTCATTTCCTGCACGTAATCAATGATTATGAATATTTAAGGCTGAATAAGAAGATGATTACAAGACCCAAAACACAGGAAAAAACTTGTTCTTCGTTCTTTTGTCAACACAAACTTACTAATATTACTGATGGGATCTAAACGCATGACCAAAACAGCAAAATAAAAATTTTCAAAAAGCAACGAAGTTAAAGTTAAGAATCAAATATGAGGAGCTAAGATACAAACCCTAAAGACAGCAACATGATTTGTATTTTGGTACCAGGACGGTGAGGCATTTCATCGAACATGTAACGTGCATTAATAAAAGTGACAGTACGAAAGCGATCTTCAAACAGTTAAATACCCATCAGAATGATCAAGTGGAGTGCATCGTGCAAGGGTGAAGTAATCGATAAAGTCATAGATTTTGAAAGACCTGGATGATCGAGATACCGTTTCGATTCTTCCCCTCCACGAAGAGTTATGACCTCAGAGACGATTGCTCCAGATTATAAATTTTGGGTTTATTAGTTAAAACGACTTTATACTTGTGCCCTTGAGTTTCAGAATCTCAACAATACAAACTTTTCGGGAAATTTCAGTGGATGATGATCATTGTATCAGAGTAATATACATCCAAGGGGAAGGATTGCACACTTTCCAAAAATTAGGGGTCAAATTCGAAAGACGAAGCTAAACAAATTGATTTCTTCGTGAGAAAAAGTAGAGTTTTTACAATAGTTTGAGCTTTTCTAGACACTTGTTCATCTCTCGAATCTCCTCTTCAGACAAGTTCTTTTCAGAATGTTTAAATTTCTCCGACTCGCACTTCAAGGCCGTGTCTCTACACGCTCTGATGCAACCGCTGGTATCGAGCAAGTTGAATATGACCGGACAGTTCCCGATGAGTTTGACCAACGTCATTGCCGACCAAACTTGTCTGTGTTCCTCTCTCGATGATCTTACAATACATAGCTTTGTGACTGGGTTCACATATGCGACATTGAAGGATCCGAGACAAGAGGCGAGACCGCACTCGCCGAAATTGACGAGGATGCTGCCTTTGATTGCTTCGGAGAGATTGAGTTTCGTAAGAATAACCGGAGTTCCTTCCCCGAGAAGATCCTTGTCCGGGTCTAGATAAACCTCCATCAACATGTACCTGTTCTTAAACCCCACCATGTTCTAGTAGAGAAGAAACACAAGCGGCGGCTGAAAGAAACATTCCGAAAGCTTGTGCTTAAAAAAGGGTTTATCTTCGAAGAAGAAGGACACAATCACGTGGCGTGCGAGTATAATGGGCTTGGGCCTCGTAAAAGCCCAGTTCATTGATAGAAAAAATAATGAGGCGTAGTTGTTGCTTCGCATCGGAATCGGAATCCCTAGAACAACACTAAACTACGGGGTTAGCAAAAATCAAAGATACGACCGTCGATTGGATCGAGAGATTGAGCAAAGATGACGGAGGCGATGATAAGGAAGAAGCCGGGAATGGCGAGTGTGAAGGATATGCCGCTGCTTCAGGATGGTCCGCCACCGGGCGGGTTCGCGCCGGTCCGATATGCTCGCCGGATATCCAATACGGGTCCTAGCGCCATGGCTATTTTCCTTACTGTTTCTGGTGCCTTTGCTTGGGGAATGTACCAGGTCGGCCAGGGAAACAAAATCCGCAGGTAAGAAGGAGATTCCTATCGCTGCTTGCTAACATTTCGTTTATTTTTTTGCTGTTTCCCTGAAATTGTAGATCGTCTTAGTCAAATTCTATTGTCCAGCTTCGTTTTGGTGCAAGAATTGGGTATTTTCCTTTTTTTCTTAAAAAAAAAAGTTAAAGAGGGATGACCAGAATAAATAAAAAAGATTTATGTCTTGGTGAGGAAATATATCCTAATCAGAGATGGTGGTGAATTTTGTAGCTTGGTGTTAGGAACTTGTTCGAAATCGAAGTTGGATATACCAACTTTTGATTTTGAATCTTGTGCTCTTGTTTCTCTGGAATTTGTTCATCTTTGGGGTGACAGAATTTTGTTTTTGTGTGCCTTTTGGAAGTATTATTTTCTAGATGTTTTGTTAACTGGTTCGGAGCATTGGTGCTAACCTATGGAAGGATAGCTATTTTGCCTGCCGATCTGATTTCATATGTGTGTTCCGTTAGTGTTCCATGGCATTTTGGTTGAAGCCACTATTGTTAAGCTGCGATGAAGAAAGCAATCTTAGTTGCAAGTTGATTGTAGATTGTTAGTCCATCGAGTGGTATCTGCGTCTGTCATCTGGCTTATCCGTTAACAACATTTATATGCAATGTTTTTCTAGTGAACAAGATAAATTCGATTTCATATTGTTTGCCTTACCTTCTCATCAGAAACTTTCAATTTCCTCGTGATACGGTTCAAAGTTCTTAGTACGGTTGATTTGATGTGCAGGGCGTTGAAGGAAGAGAAATATGCTGCTCGTAGAGCAATACTTCCCATTCTTCAAGCAGAAGAAGACGAAAGGTAATGACTTTCTTTAAAGTAGGTCTTTTGTTCCTGAAACCTTCAGACAGTAAGTAAACCCGCCTCGTATTCGTTGGGTTGATATAGGTTTGTGTCTGAGTGGAAAAAGTATCTGGACTACGAGGCTGATGTAATGAAGGATGTTCCGGGATGGAAAGTTGGTGAGAACGTGTACAATTCTGGCCGTTGGATGCCACCGGCGACTGGGGAACTCCGTCCTGATGTCTGGTGATCTCTTCTTAGTTTCTCACAAATGCGTATGATGATGATGATGATGATGAATGAATGTTTCAGTGATGATTAATAATATGTTCTTGTTTTATCTTTTTTAATCGGGTAATAAGAGAAAGAATGATTCAACAGACAGTTGTTCTCGTATTGGTTTTGCTGGAACATTAATTTGTGTTTTTGTATAATTTTTTCAATGGTAAAATGTGACAAAAAGAGTTTCATCAGCAAGCATGCAATACCTCACGAAAAGTAATTTCTGGCTGTTCAGTTAAAATATAGATTTAACTGGTTTGGAATTGGGTTACGAGTTTAGTTAAGTATTTTTGCAAAGCTATACTAAAATCGAACCAAAATCAGTAATCACAAAAGAAAATTAGGACGAAACCTTCTCTCAAATGACAAATAGAATTTACTGAATTCAAAAGGCGAACCAACACCCTTCAGTCCGGTTTAGAATTGGGTTTCGAGTTCGGGTACTCTTTAACCGGTCTGTGATTTGACTTTATCATCTTGAAGAGGAATCTCAAGTTCAAAAGCAAAAATATCTACTCTCTCTCTCTCATCTCTCTCACTGGGCAAACATGTTTACTGTCACCTCCAAGCTCTCTCCCCTTCCTCCATTCTTCTCTGTCGTTAACTCTTCTTCTTCTTCACGTTCGAAAGGTGCTCAATTTTTCCTGCCGCTCGCTCTCTCTCTCTCTCCCTCTCTATGTTTGCGCTCACACACGTTGTAGATTCTTCAGTTTCTTAAAAGACCCGTCTTTAAGAAAATTTCGTTAACCCTTCAGTTGAAAACGATCCTTTAAGTTCGTGAAAGAGAGGAAATTGTATGAAAGATTTTGAAGAAATTTGGCACTTCAAAAGAGATTGGAACATAGTGGTTGGAATGCGTCAGTTGTCTTCGATGGCTGCCACTATTGAGTTTGAAGATAGAAAATTTGTGTTAGATTAGCACGTTTATGTCTGTTTATGCACGCAAAGCATCGATCGTTGTCTTAATTCTTATATCCACTGTGGTTTTCCTTTGTCTGAATTCTGAAACCTGCATGAAGTTTTCTTCGCTCATCGTCTCCTGATCTTCAACTGCAGATGCGAATACAGAGCCAAAAAAGAAAGTGAAACTAAGAGACGACTGGAGGGAAAAGTCCAAACCTATACCGCCCGGAGGCACCTATCCAGCTAAAGATCATTGCAGGTTCTGTCTATTTTTCTTTTCTTTTTTGTTTAATTCCCTATTTTTTGCCTTGTTCTTATCAGAATTCTTGGTTGTTTTAATGGGTCTCGGCAGTCAATGCGGGCTATGCGACACATACTACATTGCCCATGTAAAGGATGCATGTGCATTTCTTGGAGATGGAATGTCAAGGATTGAGGTAATGTCGATATGGCCTGGAACTGGATAAGATTTGTTACATTTTCAATTGATGGGTTAAGATTCCTGTGTTGTTTAATATAAGTTTCTGTGCAGAGCTTGGAACCTGTTGTGCATGGTAGAGGAAGGAAAGCAGATTCCTTAGAAGATACATATTTTGGGGTCCATCAAGAGCAGCTCTATGCTCGGAAGCTGAAGCCTGTTGAAGGTACACTGATGCTAGGCCATTTTTGTGCCTCGTTTAAGATGCAAAGCTTTGTGTTTTTGGTTACAGCTCACCAATTTATCATGTCTCTCTTGTTTCTTTTTTATACAATGTCTGTTGAAGAAGCTTAGAATCAATCTTGTTGTGATCCTTAAAACTGTTCTTGAAAGCTATATAACATTTACGTTCCATGTGGTTGTAAAAGGGAATGAATTTCCACCTAAGCTTGAGAATCTGGCTTACCTTTATGGTCTACTTTTCATTTGCAGGAGCACAGTGGACTGGAATTGTCACAACCATAGCCATTGAGATGCTGAAATCTAACATGGTTGAGGCTGTTGTTTGTGTGCAGAGGTAAAAACTTCTGTTTAATTTCAGTAATGGACTAAGGAAGACATTTATAACCATGCTATAGATTTTTCCATTTAACCATGTAAATGATTTGTTAAATTAACAGTGATCCTGAAGATAGATTGTCTCCAAGACCAGTATTAGCAAGGTTTTCCACCTTCCTTCTGTGGTTTCTTTGAGGCCATTCTCCTTCAAGTCTCCATTTTTATTGTGGGTCCATATTCTGGTGTTACTCTGAATTTAAAGGCCTCTTGATGTTTATTTATTTTCATCTAAAGGACACCTGAAGAAGTTTTAGCGGCAAGAGGCGTCAAACCAACTCTGTCTCCTAATCTGAATACTCTTGAGTTAATCGAGGTTATTTGCAGATCCTTCTTTCTTGCATGTGTTTTCTTTCGGTGAGTCCATTTCGAATATATTAAAAGTTGCGTTGTAACAGACTTCCGGAGTGAAACGTCTTCTTTTTTGCGGTGTGGGTTGCCAAGTGCAAGGTATGGTCTCGGACATGCTTTTTTTTTTGTATTATATTTTTAAGTTCCTCCATACCATGACTCATAGTGTTGTAATGCAGAGTGATTTCTTATGCTGCAGCATTGAGATCAGTGGAACAGCATCTGAATCTTGAAAAGCTGTATGTATTAGGCACTAATTGTGGTAATATACTCATCCTATCTGGATTTGTTAAAAATCTTACTATGCATAAGTCCAGAAATGCTTATTACATGTTTCAAGAGGTCCTAATAATATCTGCGAATCAATAGTGGACAATGGTACACGGGAAGGACTTGACAAGTTTCTTAAAGCGGCTAGTAAGGAGCCAGAGACTGTTCTCCACTATGAGTTTATGCAAGATTACAAGGTTACCACAGATACATACCGCTATCTATAGTTTTCTTACACTTTTAGCATTGGGCATTTGCGTCGGCGGTGCTAAGCTTGCTTTGACTTCTCTTGCAGGTCCAACTTAAACATCTGGACGGACACATTGAAGAGGTATAATCACTTAAAATACTGTCTTGCTTCTTCGATGTTGCAGCTTTAGGCCGTTTTTAAAATCGTTTGGCTAAAACAGGTTCCCTATTTCTCTCTACCCGCAAACGATTTAGTTGATGTCATAGCTCCATCTTGTTATAGGTAATGCCAGTCTTTTCATAAAAAGTTCCGAAGTTTTTGTAATATCACTGTGTTGCCGCTGTTACCTTCTAAAAAATCCTTTTCTTTTCTATTCTGCAGCTGCTTTGATTACACAAATGCATTAGCTGTGAGTGTCTCTCTAGCAGTTAAGATGTGATTCCTGTTATTTTAGAATTTACCAATTATAACTCTATGTATGGTTAATCCAGGATTTGGTAATCGGTTATATGGGCGTTCCAAAGTATTCAGGTGTGAACATGACTGACCATCCGCAGTATATTACAGTGAGGTCAATATTTCTACCTCCCGATTTTTAATATGAATCACATAGACTAGTGAGATTGGCCAAAATTAGTGTTGGTTATGCATAAAACTACAGGAATGAGCGCGGGAAAGAAATGCTAAGCTTAGTAGAAAACCTTTTGGAGCTCTCTCCAACAATCAGCAGCGTAAGACTTCTAATGTTTTTATTGCTTGTTATAAGACTTAAGACATCGAACAAACATATCCTTTTCTGTTTTAATGTTGCTTCAGGGAGATCGGCGGCCTTTTGTGACGGAGACGGTTAAGGCAGACGATGCTGCTAAGTTTGGTATGTTTTCAAACGTATTTGAAACTCTTTTGTTTCTTGAATCATCTCTGCTTCAAGCCATATTCTTGTTCAAGCAATGCAAGATGCCAAACATTTATATCACATGAAACATTGTCTGAAGTATTCTAAATATTCAATTCTCTATATTTTTCTCAGGTCAAGGTCCTTCTCAGCCGGCGCCACTATTTGTTGGAAACATTATCGCATTCATCTTAAGTTTGGTAAAGCTCTCTCTTTATAAACACAAACAGAGAAGTAACTTCATAGCAAAATTTCTTACTTGTATAAATGCATTCTTGCTGCAGGTTGGTCCTAAGGGTCTAGAATTTGCTCGGTACTCATTGGACTACCATACCATCAGAAACTATTTGCACGTCAACCGGAAATGGGGGAAAGAAAGGTAAAAATTCTGAAACACATTCCTAGAGATAATATGTTAACCGTGTTTCTCTCTGTTATCAAACCGCCTTTAATAACCAAAATGGCATTATTTTCTGCAGAGCCAACAGTCACATGCCTTCATATTCCAAAAAGATAGTAGAAATGTACAACAAAAACGACCAAATAGATCAAATGCTCTCTAAGAAATGAACATATAAGGCCTTTGCTCATGTAAGTTTACAAATGGTGCACTCATTCTACAGTGAATAATGTACATTGGTCCTACTGTATGTCAACTTGTAGTATGTTAGTAATATCCAAAACTATTTCCCTTGTGAATTTGGTAAGACACCGGCAAGAAAGGATGGGTCGGTTTGGTGTTTTTTGAGAGAGAGCAGAGATGACGAAACAGTCTAAATCGGCGGCTGAATCCAAATCACCCATGTGGTTACTTTCCTCCATATCTTTAGGTTAAGGTGATGTCTGAGTAAAAGGTTGCAGGGTTTTGTGTGAGAACATGAATAACTGTTTTAAGAGGATGGGAACCAGACATTTACACAGTTGGGGGGAATTAGCTTTTAATGTTTTCTGTTTGGACCAGGGAATGAAGGAACCATGGTTTAGCTTCACTCACTCATCACCACATTTCTCATATACAAAACTTGAACTTTTACTCCTTTTTTTGTCCTTTTGTTTGTGAATTATCTGTTCTGCTGGTTCAATGACTTTGCCTGCAGAGTCTCAGACCTCAGATGAAACTTGATACTCATAAATGTCTGGTCTTTTTGCACCAGAGTTGATTTTTTTTCAGCAGAGGCTTTGTCCATATACAGAGTATGTAAAAGTTTTTTTTTATATATATATATTTGGTGAAATAAAGCCACTCTGGCATCTTATATTATTTTCAAGTGCAATTTGACAAATGAAGAACTTAGATAATGTTAAGAAGATATATTTATTTACGTATAGCATATTTCGGATCTGAATCCGTTTCAAAGATGGAGAGATTTACAAACGTTTTAAATTACATCTATTTCATACAGTATGTGTTTCCATTTTTTCATTGATAGTTTCGAGAGAAATACTCTCAAATACCACATTTTCATGTTTTTGTGATAAAAATACCACACTAAAGTGAAAATGACAAAAATAACATTTATTTTTAGATCTTAGGTTTTAGGGTTTATGTTTAAGGGATTGAGAAAAAACATATGAAAATAAATGTATAATAATCTTTTTTCTCCAATAAATGTTATTTTTGTCATTTTCATCTTGGCGTGGTATTTTTGTCACAAAAACATAAAAGTATGGTATTTTTGAGAATTGTCATAAAAAAAACTCTATTAATTATTTTCTTAAACGGATAAATGATCCTTTTCATAGATATATGCATTTTTGTTTTATATATTTCCTGGTTATAAGATCAATTGCATCCCTATTGGATTTTGCATATCCCACATAAATGCATGTTTTGTTCCCTGGGATATGAGTAGTAATAATTTTTTGTATTAAAGGTCCAAGATAATCATGTGTAATCAATCATTTGTCAAATTAAACCATTATAAAATGGTATGATATGGCTAATAATTTCTAAATCACCAAAATAACAGCTCTTAACTTATGAGAGTATTCTTCCAATAATGAAACAGCATGATATTAGTTGTTTTTTTTCTTCTTCTTTGTTTTGCTTTCATCAAGATAAAACATAATAACATTTGTCATATTAGATTAAGCAAAACTTCTTACAGAGTTCAAAATCTAAAATGAAGAAGAAAAATAATACACAACAAGAAGAAAATAAAGCATTCTCCAAACAAAATAATAAAATAAGAATATATATTAAAAAGCCACATCTTCCTTAAAAACAAAGAAAGAACCCCAAATTTTTTTTTTTTTTTCACATTTGTTTTTGTTTTTGGGTTTCTTCTTCAGAGGAGAGGGCCTAGTTGTCTCTTTGGTTTTTTTTTTTTGGTTCCAAATACTAATTTCCCTTTCTCCATTTTGTATTTTTTGCCCTAATATATATTTTTTGCCCAAATTAGAAATGTGAGATACATCGACGATGACGAGCTGCAGCAGTTTTCTTCTGTTGCTTAGATTCTTCTTTCCACCTGTTTGCAATATCGTGAGCCACACTCATCGCGTCCAGCGACGCGCCGAACAGTCCTTTTCTCGTGAACCCGACCGCATACAATCCTGCCTCTCCTTTCCATCCGTTTGGAAACGGGTTTTTCGGTATCCCATCATCGGAAAAGAAATCATTGTCCTGAAAGTCCAACACCAAACAAGCTTCAATTAGTTCTCACTTCACAACATTTAATAACATTTTCCCTTAACTGTCATACCGGATTTCTTCTATCTAACAATACAACTCGTACCACGATCTTCTATCCTTTTCGATGAAAATGTAAATGTAAATGTTTCTTACACGATATTTGATAGTATTTTCTAAGATTTTTTTTAGCATTTAATGCTCACATTCAATAGAATCAAAACACTATTCGAGTCGGGTTTCACAAAACTCGGACCGGGTCGGGTGGGTATTTGTGTTTTTTCTTCCGACATCATTAAATGGTCTAAAATTTACGCTAGATCTTTAAAGAAACAATGAGAGATGTTGTCTAGATTACCTTAAGCCACGAAGGGACGTTGCTTCTGTATCCAGTAGCTAGAATAACGGAATCAATCTCAAGAACACGCCCATCGACTAGCTCAACTTTTCCTTTGCCGAACTTTATGATTCCGGGGACGATTTTGATCTTTCCCGATCTGATTTTGGGTAGTGCTCCGATGTCAAGAACCGGAGTTTTACCTTCCTTGTTCTTTAGCTCTAACGGTCCGATTTTCGGCCTTTTTAGACCGTATTTATCGGTATTCCCCAAAACTATTCTCGCAAGCAGGAGCAGTGTCTTGTCCGCGAGCCAAACAGGCATCCATTTCATCATCGTCACTCCTAGTTCAAACGTTGATCTCCCGAAAATCTCCCTTGGTAACACATGAACCTGATGAATCAACAAGAAAACAAAACAGAGTATCAGACCAAAGGATGCTCTTTTTCTTTCTTTTTTTGGCTATAAAGACTCCAACTTTCGGGGTACTTACGGAGCTACGAACGACCATTGACGGGTTTGCTCCATGATTGTAGAGATCGAGAGAGACTTCCATACCGGAGTTTCCGCATCCGACCACCAAGACTTTCTTCCCCTGGTACCTTCCACCGGATTTGTAATCTCCGGCGTGAAGAACGTCTCCGCCAAAGTCCTCTAGACCTTCAAAATCAGGCACAACTTTCTCAGCATTCTCTCCCGTAGCCACCACAAGCCACCTGCAGATGTACTCAAACTCGCAAGAACCGAGCTGCCCGCTCTTGGAGATGGTCTTAACCCGCCACAGCCCGAACGTCTCGTCGTATTTCGCTGACTGGACTGTCTCGTTGTACTTAGGGTTGATGTCGAAGTTGGTTGCGTAGTCCTCAAGGTACTGAATGAACTGAAACTTGGTAGGGTATTCCGGGTAATCCTCCGGGAAGGGAAAATTGGGTAATTGGCAAAACTGTTTAGGGAGATGGAGTTTGAGACGATCGTACGTTCTGTTTTGCCACAGAGAAGCAATACAGTTAGCTCGCTCGAGGATTATAAACGGTACTCCTTCTCGTTTCAACCCTGCAGCGACAGCTAAGCCTGATGGGCCAGCTCCAACGATGACCGGACCGTTGACCCAAATGCAGCGTCGGGAGAAAATGTTGCCGTCCGGGATGAAGTTTTGGAACATGCTCGAGATGTTGAGAGACTTCTTGTTATTATTTCCATACATCTTAAGCAGAGTTCAGAGGTTACTTCTGTCAAGTTCTGAAGAACAAAAACAGAGGAAACTTTAAGAATGCGTGAAAAATATATCAGATTTTGGAGAGCTTTTTAGGACAAGAGGATGGATGTTTAGTGTATGTGTGTGCTTTGTTGGATTGGAGAAGAAGAAGTATAAATAGAGAAGAAGACTTGAAGCAAATTGGTATTTGTAATATTAGTAAATTGTTTTTTTTTCCTTTATAAATAATGGATGTTATTTAATTCTCAAATGATAAGCTTGCAGGCCACTATTATTTGTTTATTTATTTTCTCATATGTTCTACTTATTGCTATTAATTTAATCCAAGTCCAACAAATACAATAATTAGTGACAAGAAAAGTGGTTCAAGGATATTTTGCAACCTCTTTCTTTGCATGTCATATATGAATCACGTATACTAGATGGAGATAAACTCCTTCAATTAGCGAAGTAGCAATATGCAAAAAAAAATCGGGCTTTAACAAATGTTGTCGATCTACTTAACGTATTACATTTGATAAACTTTTTGTTTATTTAACGATATGATAATAGTTTTCGGCTATTATAAGTAATTGTCTCCTGGTAATATATTAGAAGCAAGATTGTGGTCGGTGTAGAATCGACTAATTTCTCTCTCTTTTTATTTTCCAATTTTTTGGTTCAAGAATACAAAAGCCTCGTTTTTTTGTTAGTCATGAAATTAGCTCTAAAATTAATTAAATCTCTCACAATTAGATGGTATATGCCCGAATCTCACATTTTCATGATCATTCTCATTAATCACCCACCTATATTACAACCCTATTTAAATCGCTATATTAGTTAAAAAGAAGTTCAAAGCGTATTGAGAGAAGAGACATGACTTTGGATATACACTTGAGAAGGGAAAGAAAACAAGATAATTAAGTTTGATGTCAGGTTGCTACCAACGTGAAAATAAATTAAGGGTTAAAAAGGAGATCCATATATATATGTTGCTTATATGATCGATTTTAATGAAGAGACATGACAACGCATTTTGCTACACGATCATGTATATACATATAAACATGAAAGGTCCATTGGGTTGGGAGTTTCTCTTTTTGCTCCTCTTTGTTCTTATTCTAGAGAATTTAGGTAATTGTGGCTTTTTCTCGTTAAACATTATCGCAATTATGAAACTATTCATCACAACTAAAAATTGTTCACATACGAATGTGTATAAGTACTTCTGTTATTAATATAAATATTTGGTAGACATGATTTTTACTTTCGTTGTGTTTCAATTTTTTGTAAATGTATATTTTAGTGAATATTTATTTAGTTTATTTTAGTGAATATTTAGTTTTTTTTTGTAAATGTATATTTTAGTGAATATTTATTTAGTTTATTAATGACTACAGCGAGTGACTATTGTTTCCATATCAAGATCGGTTAGGGTTTGGTTTTCAAAAAATACGATAACTAAAAATATTAACAGAGAAAAGTTTATAAAATAATTTCAGAATGATATAAATATAATTATTTTCATAATCCTGTACTAAAGATATAGCTATCTATCATAAATTCTGATTATAGTAAATACATGTAAAAAGATTTATCCAATTAAATATTTTTATAAATGTGTCATAATTTGTAATAGAATAATAATTTAAACGAAAAATATATTTTTTATTCTCCACTTTCCTTCATTTTATATAAATATGTATGTTAAAGTTTTGATATTGTAAAGTTTTTTTCTTAGAACACTATTCCCATAAGTAATTTTTTTAAGAGTAATATGTAGCTAGAGAATATCTATTGAAAAGAGTTTATAGTCCAACTGTAGATACAACTGAAATTCTAAAATGTTTTGTCTTTTATTTATAATCAATTTCTTTTTCATTCAAACGATAAAATTTTGAATTCTGCGAAGCTGTGGAATTTGAGGCAACGTGGTTAAACCTCCATCAGGAGTGGCTACATATCCCACAGACTTCCAAGTCCACAGAATAATTAACTATTTTCATAAATAAATAAATGAAATGCGATCTCATCCTAAACACATACATACACATATTGTATGTGGATTTGTATAATAAAGAATAATAGTTTGTAGCTTATGCTTGACCTAGGGTTCAACGGATATCTTGTGTTCATGAAAAAGAAGTATACTATCGGGTTTTATATATTTTTCTTTGGTAGAAATTTGAATTAAACTGAAATTTAGTGTACTACAATTTTGGTTTTAACTAAATGCATCTTATAAATCCTTGTAATCTCTGGATTTTTCTTTCTTCTAATGTACTTGGTTTATAGTGATTTATTCTGATATATATAAAAATCTACTTTTTTGGGCAACTCACATGATAGAACTTACGCCTCGAAAACCATTAACAACTTGGGTTTAATAATTCTGCCTACTCAGATTTTAAGATAATAAGGTTGTGATAGGTAACTTGTACTAAATTAGTAGATTATATATAGCCGGTAATATAATAGCCCTCTCTCTCGCTCTCTCTATGTTGTATGATTAGTCATAAATTTGAAGTTGTTTGTAAATAACGTTGTCTGTCCTAATGATGGTTAGTTAGGACTTATGACTTGATTATATATGACCGAGTGAGATGATTGAACAGTTTAAACCAGAACGCCAAAGAATTTGTATATTGTTACACATATTATAAGGGAAAACTTGAATATTATAAAACGAATAATACAAGCCGTTACACCCATTTATTAGACCTTCATCTCACCATACTTGGGAAAAGAATCTTAAAAATTTAAATTTTAAACAGATCTATATAACATTTGTAAATTTCCATCTTCTTCTTTTTTGTGGTGTAGAGAAATTGTTGTCAAGATCCATTGAACCTATCTATTTTTATAAGTATATACATTTGGTAGTTAACACATTCATTGGAATGTTGCATATTTCCAAATTAAGCGCACAAATTTATTGGAATAAGAAACAAGCATGAATGTTCGAACAAATTGACATTATTTCTGTACGAACGAATAGATAATTAACAAGATTTTATATTGAAAGATTTTATTTTCTCAATTGAGGACACGTCAGATGCGATTGCTCAAACCTCCCATTAGTGATTCGAATTTCGAATGCCAATGAGAAGCTGTAAGAATTTATACCAATCAAAACTATTCCAGTGGTGAATAATAGGCATCCAATTTAAACTACTATT
This sequence comes from Isatis tinctoria, assembly GCA_010577795.1. Taxonomy (NCBI): domain Eukaryota; kingdom Viridiplantae; phylum Streptophyta; class Magnoliopsida; order Brassicales; family Brassicaceae; genus Isatis; species Isatis tinctoria. The sequence goes on along the minus strand of CM021244.1, from coordinate 1,546,433 downwards.
TTTTTTTTTTTTTTTGAGCAACAACACTACATGAGTCTTGACGACCGTTGCTTGTAAATTTCTACGAAGTCTACTATACTGTTGTTTGATAGCCATTTTGTTACACTCAGAATTTACAAAACTAATAAGTATAGAACGCTACAAGATATAATTATTTATTAAAAAATTGATATATTAAAAAAACTTACCTAATAGTCTAATACTCCATTTTTAAGAACTACTGTTTTAGGATCTTAATAATATTATTTGAGAAGTCACTTGCATATGTGTCGCGCTCACGTTGATTCTTACACTGATTGATTACAAGCATACCCTTAATGAGATAAAATAAAAGAAAGTCTTAATTTTTATTTTTAATAAATTTTTGAAAACGTATTCATATTTATATAAATAAAGGGAAGTTTTACTTTCTTAATTTTTAAAATTATTTTAAATTTTTTTCGTTTTAGTATAACTTCAAAAAGACTTTCCTTTTTGTAATTTTCCTTTTTTATATATGCAAAAATTATTTCCCTTTATTAAATACTTTCCTTTTTGTATTTTTCTTTTTTTATATATGCAAAAATTATTTTATGTTTTAAAATTATTTCCTTTTATTAATGTGATTTTGAAAAAGAAAAAATAAAAGAAAGTCCTTTTACACTGATTGATTACAAGCATACCCTTAATGAGATAAAATAAAAGAAAGTCTTAATTTTTATTTTTAATAAATTTTTGAAAACGTATTCATATTTATATAAATAAAGGGAAGTTTTACTTTCTTAATTTTTAAAATTATTTTAAATTTTTTTTCGTTTTAGTATAACTTCAAAAAGACTTTCCTTTTTGTAATTTTCCTTTTTTATATATGCAAAAATTATTTCCCTTTATTAAATACTTTCCTTTTTGTATTTTTCTTTTTTTATATATGCAAAAATTATTTTATGTTTTAAAATTATTTCCTTTTATTAATGTGATTTTGAAAAAGAAAAAAATAATTAAACAAAAAATAAACTAAAATTTTACAATAATAGCTTTACAAATCTAAGATAAAAAAATTGAGCCAAAACAAAAAAATAAATATAAAAATGAATAACGGTGCCTATCTAAATTTTTATACCAAAAAATGTTTAATAAGATATATAACATCTTAAAATTATATAACATCTTAAAATGTTTACATGAGTTCATATAGTTGACAAATCAAATAGAAACTTATAAATAAATAAAAGATAATATTAATAAATAATTTTAAGTGAGTTACTTTATAAATATTCATACCCGTGCATGAGCACGGGAGAATCACCTAGTAATCTGTTATTTAAAAAGAATCGTTAGAAATTTTTGTAAGAAAACACTCCTTTATTTTTTTTCTCTGATCAAACTAATGAAAAATGTCAGAACCACATGAGTAATGTTTTTTAGTTTATGTAAATAATTAAAATCCATATTTATTTATTGAAATTAAGAAATATGAACAAACATAGAGTAGCATTTACTATATAAAATATTACATAAAATATATTTGTATATGGAAAATGATGCATTAATCTATTTTGTAATATTGAAAGTTATCATTGAATACTTATGTCTAGGGTATTTCTCTATATTTATATGTAATATTTATATTTATACCATAAATTATATGCTAATCAAAATATCTTTGACATGCACCAATCTAGAGGAGAACCAACATGCGCTTGCTTTGGCAGGGAATTTAGTTAATTTAACTTTAATTCTCATATAGAATTGGATAATAAACGAAGTTGAATAGAAGTTCTCGAGAATATTCGGATGTTCTTACCTTTAGTTTCACCGACCATTTATGCAAAAATATCTACTCGTTTACCAAAGTAATATCGCAACTCAACATCTTGAAAAAACCACATTTATCAAAAATCACATATCGTTGCACTATCTTGTAATATGTAACTGTCTATAATTACACGTAAGACTAATTCATGGAACCTAACATACGTACGGGATCCTAATAATATTGTCTTTTATGATTATAGTCCTTGCAATGAATTGTAGAAGTATTGGTCACACAGAAAAGAAAAAGAAAAAGTAGAAGTAGGATAATTTATGATCTTACAATTTGTTACTACACACAATTTTACAGATTTTTGTTTTCTTTCGAATTCACTTTATCAAGTAGTATATACGAACTTAACCAAATCCAAAACATGACAAAGAATTGCAAAGCATGCTTATCTAGTGAGTTCGACAACGTAATAGTACTGGTTCTAGTAATTTGTTTATAGTTGCTTCGTACTATAATTTTGTGATTAAACTCTTTTTAATTATAAGTATGTTCCACATTTAATTAAACTTGCGTTTAAAGATTTCTTGGAATATACACTACTTTTTGGTTAATCTGATGCAGAGAATCAAAACTGATCAGGCGTGTTCGATTCTCGTTGATTGAGAGATTATAAAGTTAGAAGTGAAAACTAAAAAGACTTAGGGAATTGATCAGTACCATATTCCAAGACTTGGGTAATGGTGTGTTCTCATTTCCTAGAAACCTCGAGAATTAACATTAATGCACCGATAACAAACATTTTTAATACTCATATGGAATTAATGATGGTTTAAGTTAATTATCATGTTAAGTATACTGATTTGATTAATTGATTTACTGCGTGCATATATGATATATCATACGTGCGTGCTTTTGTTCCATATGTATACATACATATCTTATGCACCATTCTTCAATTTTCGTAATTATTATAGTTTTTATTTTCAAATTTATTTTGAAAAATAAACCTTATACGATATTTCTACTTTGTAATATAACGAGAAAGCGAACAATCGTGAAACTAATCAATTAAAAACTGTAAAAAAAAAAATTACGACGTAATGAATACTACACAAACGCAAATGGAATAACTTAAAAGTTCTATATATATGGTAATTGTAGTGTACGAGAGAACAGCAGCCATGCAAACGTACAATTACAAAGCACACATTTCTCATCATCTCTCTTGTGATCTTCTTGAAATAACATAAAAGTTGGACTCTAATGAGTTTCAAGATCGCCACATAATCATAAAAATGAAGCTCTTTACCTCTTATAATAGCTCTGAATCTGACATCCGTAAACTTTAAAAGTTTGTTATGTTATAATATTCATTGACGAATGGATTAAGTTTAATTTCATATATATAACTCTGTTATCTTAATTTAGGGGACAATAAAAATTAAATTCATTAGATACACTTATCTTGTACAAATAGTTTATTAGTGGACAATAAAATCTTCTCGAGGGGGCGAATATTGGATTTTGCTTGTGTTTATCGGAAAATAATGATTAAGAGAAATATTTGTAAGAAATACGATTGGAAAGCAGAATATGTTACATCATCACATGGAAACATGGGAATGGAATAACAAACTCCTATAAGCTTATCAGAAAATTCTCTCTTAAAATTTTCATTTGACTTTGTGATCTTGCGTTTGACCACTAACAAAACCAACCCATATTTGCTTCTCATAATACAGTGTTAAGTTATTAACCAATTTGGTATTACGCGCGGCACCATCAAATGATATAATATTTCAATATTTTTGCAACAACTGTCGCGTCATTTTTCTTTTGGACTTCAGAAATACATACTATAATATAAATTCATAAGGGAAAACTAGAGGCGAGGTCCAGTACAATTGGTTTTAAACGAAAAAAATTACAATTGAATACCCACTAACTTTTAATTAGTTGTATTTATCAATTTATGATATTTATAATAATGTATTTACATTAAAAAATTAAGCATAACGTCTTATTATTTTTATCATAATTTTTTTGAATTTTAAATTGATTTAAATTAAGATGAAATAATAATTATTTTATAACGTTTATTAATTTATCAATTCTTATTTTATATGGTTTTTACAAACAATGAAATGAATGAAGACCAGAAGTGGACTAAATAAAATAAACTGACATAACATAATCATCAAAATGCGACACTATCAGCCAAATTTTGGTCAAATCTTTTGGTGGGTAGATATGTAATGCCAATCATTTCTAACATCTGAAAATTATCTGGTATGACAATAAACAATAAGTTTTATATTTTAGTAAACTAAAATAACAACTCCTTTCTTCCAATAAGTGTCATTATTGCCAGAGAATCTCGCAAAGACAAAATTAAGTCATTAAACATAAAACTATATATATACTATGAAAGAAAAGGACAAATTATTGCTATAGTGGAATTGCCAAAATATTTTTTGCTTGTTTATATATAAACACATTCTTTCTACTTTCAGATTCGATCGGTAGAGTCAGCTGCTTAATCATGTGACTTAATAAAAAAAAAAACTGAATTAGGGACCCAATATCCCATGTTACACTTTTAAATCTAGCCTAAAAGGCTACCTAATTTCATGCCGTCTCTGTATATTATTACCCTTTTCCTGTACATTGTATGAATAGTTGAATATATATTGGTAACATGAAAATATTCCAACATTTATTTTCTCTTCACTGTTATCTGTGGATTAATGCTTGTTTGACCAACGTATATGTTATTGAAGTCACTAAAATAAATCAATAACATAACTAGACGTTGACATCTCGAGATTAGGGGCATGCAGGTGGTACTCGTTTTAGTTCATCACATAACTCACTCAGAAACCGCCATTATGAAAATCATCAGGGTACCTAATGACCCATCCTACTTAAAATCGACAAATAGTTAAATAATGATGTATATGATCTAGTCCATTTTCTTTGTCGGCACTTAAATGTAACATTTTTCATAGAAATCGATGTGAAATAGTATATTGGGGAGATTGGAGCGTAAGCTGATGATGGACTAGTTCGCGTACCACATAAATGTAACTAAATTTATATAATTTACAAAGATATATTCCTAACATATATAATGTTGTATATATACTAGTATAATGATTTTAAAATAGCAATATACTATATTTAATTAAAATCATATATGCAGATTAAAAGTTTATCAACTTTTAGTTCGGACGAACATACATATTTCTGATCAATCGAAATAAAATTAAGGCACGTTTCTATCAATGTTTACATTCTTAATTATGCATCACACCAATAACAATAAAGATGTTAAGACAAAAAAATTATGGATTTTAATGCAACGAAGAAATTATTAAAAGAGAAATAAAAGTGGTACAACATAAATTACTAAAAAAAAAAACATGAATTACTAAAATGCAAATGGAAGGAAGAGATGGAAATGAAAGAAAAAAGAAGATAGAGATGCAACTAACTCCATAACTGTAATAACTGAAAGGGTATGGAAATATAATAAATGATTGGAGTCAAATGGTTCCCTCAAAAAGAAAAGTGTGATAGTGAAAGATGGGAAGTCCATGTGATCACATGTTTCTCTGAATTTATAGATACCATCAACCTCAGGTGGCTTCTTGACCTTTGATGAACTATCTTTTTTTACTGGTCAACCTTTTAAATATGACCTGCATTTTTTCTGACCAAATAGTTTTTATTCATCTTTTGGGGGTATAATCTTGTTTTCGGTTAGAACATTTTTTTCTTTTCCAGTTTCCAATTTGCTTTTTTAGAATAACTTATGTACTTTAATTGAACGATATGGAAAATATCAATTAAATTGTAGTTTCTTTTTGGATTTGATTTTGGTTAACTTTTGTTTTGCTAAATCAGCTTTCACTTAGGGGGTTCAATTGTTTTTCTCCCAGAGAAGTTTTAGTTCGGATCTGCTTAACCAGATTCAAAACTTAAATCTGTATAATATGACCTGTATTTTAGAACTTAGATTAAATCAAGGAATATAGTCTAGTTTGCTTTTTAAGCGTCATGCATCGTGTCACACATAATAGGCGGCATGTGGTAGCTAACAATCAACACAATAATAAGACAAGTGTCTCTCCAGCCTTTGACACATAGGATGTGAGAAGAGTTCTGGGAGTGACATGTCAATAAATGAAAAAACTTGCTGATCCAATGAACACATTTTATTGCACCACGTCACCTTCTATTACACCACGTCACCTGTTATGTTTTTTTCTAGCGAAAGCAAAGGCGATGGCTTTTGGTTGATGCCGCCGGAGACGAAAGGAAGATGAAGATTAGGGATTTTATCTCTTCTTCGATACTCGCCTGTTCCAATTCACGTCGCCGGTGTAGAACTTCGGATTATTCTGGAGGTGTTGATTTAAGCGTATTTGATTGTCTCTGATTTGATTGTTGTTTTGCTTCTAGAAGTTTTCGTTCTGAGAAGATTTGTTTTCGTCGATTTGATTGGTGTCCAATTTGATTGTTGTTTTGCTTCTAAAAGTTGATCGAGATTCCTCTAATTCTGATTTCGTATGGTTGTTCTGTTGTTTTGTTTTTCTAACAGCTTTTTATGATTCGCCTGATTCTGCTTCATTGTTTTTCCACATTCATTGTTTTTCTGATACAGATCTGCGAGGGAATTGTACCATTCATTGAGTTCTGGATGCTAATTTTTCAGAGATTCCAAGTATTGAAGAGCAGAAATGGCTGATTTTTTTTTCCTCCATTAAGCAGAAGAAGAAACGAGTCGCGAATTCGAACTTATATCAGAGCTATGCGTAAACAAAAAATCCTAAAAACCCTTCCCTTCTCTCTTTTATAATCTAATATTTTCTAAATAGGCAGGAAGATGAAGGAGGCTGCGAACTTTGAGAAAGTTATATGCAATGTCATGATCCATCTCAGTTAACAGTTGTATGTCCTTCTATCTTTGCTCCTTGTTCTTCATTCGATTCCGATGTTATTTATTGATTCCTGAGATTTTTGTGTTTTGCTCTGCTTATAATCTGTAGTGAAAAATTCTTGATATTTTTAAAACGATTGGAGAATACTCATTAGTTCGGCCTCTAACAATGAATCAGCTAAGTTCCTGAGTTAAAGTGTTTTCCAATTGAATGGTTTTATGCTCCCAAACGAACACATAACCAACAGATTAGTGTCCACTGTTGGATGTGAACCTCTGTCTCTATGGAAAGCTTTTGATTGTTTGGTTATTGATGCTTGCTTCCTTAAGGCGCAATTACTTAGAAGATGTAGTTGGATGTTTCATAATATCACTTGGCCTGACATTGTTTGTTGTTCATGGGTTTTATTTGCTCTTAGTGACTGCAAGATCTCATAAACATTGGAATCTTTCATGTCCGATGTGTAATATATTCTCTTACACTGACTAAGTTTCTTGATAATTTTGGCTACAATTACGTCTACTGTTTCTGTTTCTATTGCATATAGTTTAATTTAGTATCTTACAGTTTTCAAATGATGAGCTTCTTTTTGTCTTACTCTCGCTTCTTTTGTCTCTTTGGTCAGACCAAATATTAAGCTGCGATAAAGATGGTGTTGTGGCGGAAACAAATTTAACTCCACTGGTAATAATAAGTTGCAATATCTTTATTGCAAGATCAATAATCTGAACAAATGTCTAAACTTCTTACTGGATTTTGGTTCAGATGCAGAAAGTTTTCAAAGTCTACCTGTAAGGAGAAGAGAGAACGGAACACGTAATCATTGGGCTGTCTAGATGCCAAAAAAAAATGCGCTACCTGGTGTCTCGGGCGCCAACCTCCACCGAACAGGTTCTTCTATTCATTCATGTGTTCTTTTCGCATTCATAATCTTTAAATATCGATTTTTGTGTGTGTTAGCTTAGTGCATCTCATTTGCTTTGTAGTGATCCTACAAACGCTGAAGTTAAGCAAGCATAACCAACGGCTTCGAGTGATGCGGTTACTTCGTCTTCGCTGTCAAATCAGACGTATCAATCCGTTTGAGTCAATGCCAACCCCGGGCAGAGAACTACGACTAATATCGTGAAAACGGGTAGGCCTCTCAATCATAAGAATGTCGCTGTGCCTCGCTCATCAGAGACTGAAGAGAGTGGAAGTAAAGCTCCTTTGGAATGGAACCGAGTAGATATCAAATTGATAAAGCTCACCTGAAAGATTTTAAGTCCTCATTGGTGTGTTCAATATCTGAGTAAGCAAATTTTCTATCACATGTCCTCATTCCAATCTTATGGTGGAGTGACTTCCCGGTCTCACAATGTCACAACAAAGGTAAAGCTTTGTCTTTTTTTTTTGGTCAACAAGTAAAGCTTTGTATTTATAATATAAAAAAATCTATACTTCAGCTATTTGGTTTTATTAAGCATGTGGCTAGCGAAAATCATTTTTTTTTTGCTCTCTACCTCATTATGGCTTAGATTCAGAGCTATGCCATGTTTGCTTTGGTGGGAAGATGAAGATGTAGCGATGAATCCAGTTTTATTCTACTTAGTTACTATATATTCAAACTATGACTACAGTTTTACCATGGTGACCTTTGGGTTTTGTAGGGTGTGGAATACTATTATAATTTGAACATCGGATCAGTTGGCGTCCTCATCACTGATTTATTATTGCAGATCCCATCATTGGTTGTGGAAAAGATTGGATCTTCCATGATTTTGTAACCACATAAGCAAGTTATGTATTTTGTCGATTTTGTTGGTTTTAACTGAATAATGTTTTCGTCATTTTTGATACATGTTTATCGAGAAATATCGTACCCCTTCATGGATGGAGGCAATGTGAAGTGAAACAGGAAAACAAAGGTTAAACATCTTGGTTTAAAAGTAAATTTTCAATACTGGTTCTTGCAATTTTAGGTTCCGAGATTGAACGACCTCCCTTCCACATCTCAAAGCATAATTGCTTGGATTTTTAACAAAGTCATATAGATTTTAATAAGTTCTGCACATTCATATTTAAGTTTTCATTGACGTATATGTTGTCTGGCTCCAGTATTGGCTGGTGGATTCATTCATGGCTCACGCTGTGGAGTAGGAGTCATGATAGAGCTTTGGAGATGAAATCAATGTTGGGCTAATAAGGTATATATAAAAGCGACGTGGACTGCATACGAACATCAAAAATCATTGTGGAAACTGTGTAATTCTGTGTTTGTGTTTAATTCCAAGCATGGAATATAAAAAATGTCTTTAAAAACCTCGGCTCTTGGAAGAAGTAAGACGGAGTTAAACGTGATGTCTACAATGTAGGAAGACAAATAAAGGAGTATTTGTAAGTAGAAGAGGATAAGAAGTATCTATAGCTTTGTGTGTTGTTAAAGATTCAGTTCGGTTTGCGTTTGTGTGGTATTTTCATTACCAACTGTTAAAATCAGGTTCAAGGCTTTAACTTCAAAATCAAAATTAGTTACTCAAAGTTATATAGTTGGTTTGTTGGTTACGTAATGTGTATAACATGTTAAAGTTTCGTTCTAATCTTTATAAATAAGTGTACATAGTAGCTTCATATCTTTACATCATAAGTTTATGGACAGTGGATTCTACACTTATGTAGAAGAGACTTTATATAAAAAAAATGACATTATATGATTAAAAACTTTGGAATTTAAGAATATTCCGAGTGAAGCTTTGATTAAGAAAAAACGACACAATTATCCTTTAAAAAAAAGAATATGCACAAACCATTTATCAGGTAGGTGTAGAAAATTATTTTGAGCCCCCACTTAATATTTGTGGATGAGTTCTTGGTTACGAATAATTATAATAATTCCGTCAAGCATTTTGGTTTAAAACATATTATTTATCATTTTTAACAACTATTTAAAAAAAATGTTAAAACTTTGTCTAATTAACTATTTCTTCACATTAGGTATAGTAAATATATATTTTATAAGTCATTAAAAGTAAAACATTATTTGCATTAAATCATTAATGAAATGAAATTTCTTAAAAACATATAAAAAATTAAGATTGAGTAAAACAAAATAAATCATTTATTTACAAATAAATTTTATATATAACCCGCGCATTTTCTTTCATGTAGATGAGTATATAGTTATCAAAATACTCATATATGTAAGTTATTTTATTTCTGTTCCTAAAAAGTTTGAATTTAAAATTTTTTATCTACATAATGAATTTTCTTATATTTTATACATTGTTGTCGACACATATGTAACCGAGAAAATATTTATCAAATTACACAGCTATATTCGGTACGTATCTATCGCAAATACGTGTTTTGGCAAAAAAGTACAATCAGATTTTCAAGTTTTACAATTTTTAATTCATCTACTAGATTTTATCTTATATCGTGCTTTTTAAGTTTTAATTAATAGACAAAAAAATGTAATTAAAATAAATTTTAATATACAACCCCCACTACGCGTGTTGCGGTTACTTCATTATAAAATTGGTTAATATATTCAGGTGATAAGATATTAACATTCAATCTTAATCCGATCGGGTTTTACTTCAACTTCGGTTCGGGTTATTTTGGGTTTGGATTCGGGTTTTTCGGGTTTTTTCAAAACCAAAGTAACCAATGTAATGAAACAAATCCAAAAAGGGTATTTAGAGTTTGTGTTCAGGTAGTTCGGTTTATTGAGTTCCGGGTTTTCGGGTTTGGATAAACTGTAACCGATCGGAGTTTTTAATATATTTTCTCGGGTTCGGGTTCGAGTCTCGGTTTCGGATAAAAGTCTCAGGTCTAAGATCAACCAACATGGTATCCAAACCCAACACCCGCGGCGTAGCGCGGGTTCGGACCTAGTATGATTAAAATCTTAACAAGATAAAATCACACTATGATGAATGAAATTAAGAATATATATAGCATCATATTTTGTTATTTTTCAAAGAGCACAAATATTCTTTCAGTGATGAATAATACACTTTTTAAGTAAAGGGTTTTTGGGGTTATTGTGTGTTGTTACGAGTTTATTTTAAATAAAAAATATAGAAACCTAATTTCTTGTATTTATATGGATCATTTTCTTTGTTCATATTCGAAAGAAATATAATGGTATATATGTACCACTTTACTTTGCAATAAAAAAAGTTTTAGCGTAGAATAATAAAGGAAAGGATGTCATCTAGGTAAACCAATTGCAAATGTAAAAAAAAAAAAGAATGTTATTGAGGTAAACAATCTTAATAATATTATTTGAGAAGTCACTTGCATATGTGTCGCGCTCACGTTGATTCTTACAGTGGTTGATTACAAGCATACCCTTAATAAAATAAAATAAAAAAAGTCTTAATTTTTATTTTTAATAAATTTTTGAAAAAGTATTCATATTTATATAAATAAAGGGAAGTTTTACTTTCTTAATTTTTAAAATTATTTTAAAGTTTTTTTTTAGTATGACTTCAAAAAGACTTTCCTTTTTGTAATTTTCCTTTTTTATATATGCAAAAATTATTTCCCTTTATTAAATACTTTCCTTTTTGTATTTTTCGTTTTTTATTTATGCAAAAATTATTTTATATTTTAAAATTATTTCATTTTATTAATGTGATTTTGAAAAAGAAAAATAATTAAACAAAAAAATAAACTAAAATTTTACAATAATAGCTTTACAAATCTAAGATAAAAAAATTGAACCAACTTTGGCCTAAACAGAACAAAAAATTAATTGAATTTCAATTCAAAAGAATATATGCCATATAATAAATATAAAAATGAATAACGATACCAAAAAATATTTAATAAGATATATAACATCTTAAAATTATTTAAAACAATCTTCTATTTACATGAATTCATATAGTTGACAAAGCAAATAGAAACTTATAAATAAATAAAAGATAATATTAACTAATAATTTTAAGTGAGTTACTTTATAAATATTCATACCCGTGCATGAGCACGGGAGAATCACCTAGTTTATACATTATTTACTAAACCCGAATAGATTTTTAAAAGTAATAATATTTGTGTATACCACCAAAAGCCCGCCATGAAAAGAATACAATTTTCCATATATATTTTTATTTTACAATATGTTATTTTATACATGATAATAGTTTATAGGTTTTTGAATAATATTCATACCACTAGAGCCCCAGAAAATAGAAGCGTATAGGATTAAAGAGTGGGTTTTTTTCTATTGTTCTTTTGTGGAGTGGTATGAATATGAACAGATCTATATTTAATTAATCCGTAGTATAAAAGTAATTAATTTTATACAACATGGATGGAAGTACCTAATTATAGCAAAGACAAGGTGTTTAGAACTTTAATCGTCTTGGATTAAATGCTTAGGGAAACGGGTAATGCTTAATTTAAACCGTCTTCCAAGATTCTTGCAGATGTACATTGCATTTTGCCTCAAAATTTATAATCTTTCTTTTCTCCCCTTATTTTAATAGTATAGTTCAGACCTACTTGAAATTTATGGCTCAGTTATTATTATTTTTTGCTTGTGTAGGTGTCTATGACCAAAAAAAAAGATCTACGTGGTTGTCCATTGTTATTTAAAATTCTTCGATATCGTACTTTAAGTTTTAACCCTAAATAAAAGTTGACCCCAAAAAGAAAATAATCTTAATAATATTATTTGAGAAGTCACTTGCATATGTGTCGCATTCACGTTGATTCTTAGAGTAGTTGATTACAAACATACCCTTAATGAGATAAATAAAAGAAAGTTTTAATTTTTATTTTTAATAAATTTTTGAAAACGTATTCATATTTATATAAATAAGGGGAAGTTTTACTTTCTTAATTTTTAAAATTATTTAAAAGTTTTTTCTTTTTAGTATGATTTCCAAAAGATTTTTTTTTTTTTTTGGAATTAACGATTCTATATCTAATAGAAATATTTTTATATTTCAAAGTTTTTTCATTTTTAATATTATTTTAAAAAATATTTTTTTTTATATATGCAAAACTTATTTCCCTTTATTAAAGACTTTCCTTTTTTGTATTTTTCGTTTTTTTATATATGCAAAAATTATTTTATGTTTTAAAATTATTTTTCTTAATTAATGTAATTTTGAAAAAGAGAAATAATTAAAGAAAAAAATTAAAATTTTACAATAATAGCTTTACAAATCTAAGATAAACAAACTGAACCAACTTTAGCCTAAACATAACAAAAAAATTAATTGTATTTCAATTCAAAGGAATATATGCCACATAATAAATCTAAAAATGAATAACAGTGCATGTCTAAATTTTTATACCAAAAATGTTTAATTAGATATAACATCTTAAAATTATTTAAAATTATCTTCTATTTACATGAATTCATATAGTTGACAAAACAAATAGAAACTTATTACTAAATAAAAGATAATATTATTCACCAAAAAAAAAGATAATATATTATTAACCAATAATTTTAAGTAAATTACTTTGTAAATATTCATACGGGAGAATCAGCTAGTAATAGTATAATTCGCTGAAAGTCTGCTCATGCCATCAGTCTCAAGTTATATGCAAAGACAAACCGGTTTGTAACCGGTTCGATCATTAAATACTCAGTTATATCTAACTACTGTGATTTTTGTTGACCGAAATGACGTGGCGATCTAAATCCCAATCTGGGCCAAGTGGCTTAAACCCAAAGCTTTCCATGGCTCAGTTGGCTGTCTTCGGTGTCATAATAAATTCATATATTAAATCAAAGTTTGTTTACATAGTTTAAATTCCCGCCTCGAGGTTTCTTCATATACAAGTAACAAGACTGAAAAGAAGACGCTCAATTTCAAAACGCTCTTTGGGGAAACTAGAAAAAGAAACCTATTGAGATTTCTACATACTCAAAACCGTAGAGGAATTGATATACTCAAAACCGCTAGCTCCATTGTAGAGGCTCAGGAAAAAGGCTGAAACAATTTCTCAATCCTTGAGAAATTGGAAGTTGGGGTTATCAGCGAGCTCGGAAACTGATTTTACATTCGAAAAGTCCTTTTCTTGCATGCAGTTCGAGATCTCATCGGTTTCAAAAGGGATGCTGTTGTTTTCCACACAAAAGGTAAAATTTTCAGGAGCTTAAGTATGATCATGATGCCTAACAATGTTTGGAGATATTTATGAATGATATTAGATCGTACCTGGAATCATCGTCTAATAAAAAGGAACGGCTGTCTTCATCTTCATTTGTCATTAGAAGTTTTAAGTTGGAGATTACCTGCATTGCAAGCAATATGAATACCGGAATAGAAAAGTCAACAGAGAGTCTCTTTCTTTTTTCGGTTTATCAGATCTCGGGAAAGTTTTTTAGAGCAACGTACCTCTGACGTTACGTTATGATTATTGTGGTCTTCGTTATTGCAAAAGGTACATATCCTATACAGTTGCTGAGTACTAAGAACCTGATAGACAGATAAAGATCAGAAAAAGCCTACGAAGAATTTAAGTTCCAAGTCAGTACTAGTCAGTCCTCGATGCTTTCCTCATTCTGAATATCTTTTCACATGTTTGATTCTGAAGCCTCTCATGTGTTCTTATATTTCTGGTGTCTTACTGTTATTTGATTATTTAATTTGAGTTGTTTGATATCAGAGAAGCAGAGATTTACCGGGCAAAGGTTAGTTGTAAGATTGTCGTATGTGATTGTGGACTTAGGTTCTGTAACCTGAAAGAAGTAGCCTATCAACATTCAGGAACGAGAAATAAGAGGGAGAGTGGTATAAAGTCAATAGAAGAAGTCAAACCAGGAGCAGTACGGCTTGTCTCGTGTGCTTGAGTTCATCCCAAGCAGATCCCACGAACTGCATTCAAGAGTAACAAGTGAAATCATGTCCTAGATATGTTTTGTTACTAAAGTTGTTTTCAGAAGAAAAAAATCTACCTCTTCAGTCGCTTGGCTACACCATGACTCTAGTTCATCTAACCCTGCCTTCACTTCCTTGCCCATGTTGAATGTGCAATATTCTTGTTCGAGGAGAAGACTGCATCGTTCAGATAACAACTCTAGTTCAATGGTTTATGGCACGTATGTGAATTGTTTCACGGTTGAAGTCGATGAGAGGATAGAAGCAGTTACCTGTTGAAGAGTTGAACATTGATGTATTGGAAAGTTTGGCTGAAGATCTTCTGAACAAGAAATAGAGGAACCTGAAAGAGAACGTTTTAGGTAGTGAACTTAAGCAGTAATGTGAAGTTTAAATACAGAAATATTCTTACATAATTTTTCTTCCATGTGATGAGGTTTTGATTCAAAAGCCTAGTAATGCTTTGCCAAGAGTTTTCTGGCGATTTTTCTTCGGACGACTTTGCTTCTTGGCCCTCTTTAGCTGGCCAATCCTCCTCAGATAACTGTTTTGGCGAATTTGACTTAGCGGGGAGATTCTCTTCAGATGACTTCTTCAGGGAGTTCTCTTCAGATGACTTGGTGGGTGAATTATCTTCAGATGACTTTGCGGCGAGATTCTCTTCAGATGACTTAGGGGGTGAATTATCTTCAGATGACTTTGATGGTGAATTCACAACAGAGGAATCATGTGATGAATTCTTGAGATCCTAAATCATTAGAGAAGAGAATTAATCATATGAAATGATCATTTCTTGTAAGCTAAAAGAGTGTCAAAGGTTTAGTTTGTTGGTCGAATCACCGAAGGTATACACCTGAATGCAGGAAGAAAGCACCGACGAAACTTCTCTCTTGAAATTCTCTCGGATGATTCCGTACATTGTCTCAACATAGGCCGTAAGCTGCTGTTTGAAAAGCAAAGCAGGATATCTAGCATCTACTTGCTGCACCACATCAGTTGCAAGGTTCGGGGAAGATGTTGAACGAAAACCCTGAGACAACCATATATTAGGTACGCCCAGATACATAAGCTAGCTATAAAACATTCAAAAGTATAGTGCTTGAAGAATCAAGCTGCGAGACAACAGTTTTTTTCTATCCTTACCTGTGTCATCCTTCCAAAAAAAGAAGTTGGCTGAGGAGGTTTTGTTGGACTTGAGCTAGTTGAGCTATGTCTCAGGCTTCTTTGAAGCAGGAATAACAGAGTTGATGTGTTTGTTAGCCAGTAAGCCAGATGATTGTCGTCTTCCTGATTCTGCAAATAAATTTGCAGAGGATTGCATTAACTTCTAGCATTGGTCTCTGACTAAACGAGCAATTCCAAACTTCTCTGGTTACCTCTATTGCAGAAGCAAAAACAGGAACAATTCGGTCAAAGATACTGGTTTTCTCTGCTTCGAATACTCTCCAGTGTATAAGACATTTATATATTGTAAGGGCTGCAACAGGCTTTCCATGACTGAAACCGACATTTTGGGATACACATTTGAGAAGAACGTCAACAAATTCCTGCATCATAGAAACATGACAAACATGTAAGCCAGTGAAAACAAGAATGAAAGTGTTATTCGGACTAATGTTTTCGCTAGGCACATACATGCGGTTGTTGTTCAACTCGAGACCGTCTAAAAGATTCTGTCCCAAACTTTTTGGCCGGTATAGGAGCAAGTGATGATTCCTGTAAGAATGCAAAATATGACAAAGAGCTATGAAGACTGGCGATGTGCAAGAAGATGATTGAGTCGATTCCAGAACAGTTTTATCACTTACATGATGTCCATTCTCCTGAAAGAGGTAAAGAAAAGAAGTCAAAATTTTCTTCAAAAAAGTATAAACGGAAGTATGAGAAATAGTAAATTTACCGGGGCTCCTGTAAATGACACCTGGGGTGACATTCTCCGGGAAGCAGAATTAACCAACGCTTGCTGCCGGCGAATATGTTCTTCTGTTTCCATGTCAGAGACCTTTTCTTCAAGCCTAAAGAGAAGCCAAAAGATGTTATTCATATGTACTAAGTACTAACTAGTGCAGATATTTTGCAGAGAAAAGATGGACATTATGGAGAAGAAAGAACGCAAAGAGTCAAACCTTTGCATTGTTGTCTTCAATTCAATTAGCTTTGTCTCCGCGTCTAAAGCTTGCTTCAGCCTCTCTTCACAAAGTCTACTTGCTTCCTCATACTTCTTCTCTGTTTCATCTATTTTCTTTTCCAAGGAACTTACCAGCTCCTGTTAGAAATCAAATGGTATGAACCAAATTACAGATGCAGAATCCTTTTTAACATAGAAAGGCTATATGTATATATATGGACACTTACATTCAGGTCCTTGTTTTGAGCAGCAAGTTTGTTGACCCTCTCATTATCATCAATTGAAGCATCCTCTGTCAACCTCTCTTTTTTCAACTTGCTTTTCCCCTCCTTTTGTCCATCTGAAGGATTGTTCCCATCGCTTTCATCGATTTTCTTCTCTAATGAACCTACTAGTGCCTAAGAAGTAGTTCCATTCATTAGATTAAGGGGACTAATAAACTGAGCACACTTAGTTAACCATGTTTGACCCATATGGGTTTCTTTTGGTTGAGCTACAGCTGCAGAAAAGTTACCTTGAGCCGCTCGTTCTCAGCTGAAAGATTTCTCACGATCTCGTAATCAGATGAAACATTCTCCTTCAACTGCTCTGTGATATTTGAGCTTGTTTCGTCATGTTTTCTGTCTAATGCATCGATTTTCTTCTCCAAGGAACTTACCAACGCCTAAGAAATGTTATGCTTGGTGAGACATATATTATCAAGAGGAAACCGAAATATGTTACGAATCTGGATTGTGCAATCCTACCTTCAGCTGTTGGTTTTCAGCTTCAAGTTTGATGATTGCAGTCTGATCAATTACAGGAACTTCTTGTTTTATCCGCTCCTCACTTACCGTACTTATGTCTTCATATTTTCTCTCGAATTCATCATTCTTCTTTTGCAAAGAACTCACCAACTCCTTATAAAGAAAGATAATAAGACAAAACAACAACGATGATACATATAAAAATCTTAAACATAATCTTCAACACAGACACTGAATTCCGAGGAACAGAAGGTAATAACATAGACTTTTTACGGCTAACCTTAAGCTGTTCATTTTCAGCAGAAAGATCGTTACTCATCTCAAGTCCCTTAGAGAGTTCTTCAAGCTCAAGTTGCATGTCTTGTAAAGCGGACTGCAATCTTGAGATCTCCGCACTTTTGGTTTCTTGAGTTTCCCTGAGCTGAAGTTTTATATCTGTTAAAGCTGACTGTAATGCTTCGATTTCTTGAGATTTGGCTTCCTCGATCTCCATCTGCATTATAACACCGATCAGGTGCCTCATACAGAACCAAAAAAGTGATCTAGTTTTACATCGAGTTTAAGAAAATAATTTTTTCTTCATCAGAGAATAGGCAATTTTGCATAACAGGCGCTGTGGTGTCCAGCATGATATCATTGATGGAATTATTTGTACCCTCATCTGTTTCTCGAGCTCCAAGTTTGAAGTGATTTCTTCCACTTGATTTTCCAGCTTACTCTTAGCATCTTGAAGTGCTCCTGTTTCTTTAGCAGCCTGAAGAAGTATAAGAAACTCTCTGCTTAAAAGTTACCTAGTGGATTGGTTACGAAATCGACTATATCACTTGACACTGAAGATATTTAAGAAACGAAGATAGTGACAGAGCTAAGTGCAAAAAGTATTGACGAATATGAGTATTTTTCATGGAAGGTCAGTTTTTGGTAAAGAGCAGATTTAGTGAGACTAAGACCTTCATATGTTAGTAAAGGAGTGTTACCATTTTAAGATTCCGCAATTCTCGGCGTGCAACTCTAACTCTCCAGCCACATTGAGTGGTAATCGCTGCTTTCTTCATTCTCACATAATGCCCATGACACAAACATCTTCTAATTTGACTCTGTGTAAACAGTACGTCGTAAATACCCCAACAAGTAAAAGACAGGCAATAGAAACAGAAAAAACTAATCAATGTGTGAGCATAAACTTGCTTGAATAATGATTGCCGCTCTTCTCTTCTTCCTAAACTGAAGTTCAACTCGAGCAGCTTTTGCTCGCATCCCTGTCTGAACTGAACAAGCAGAAGAGCACAGACTTTTATAGGCTTTCTGGCAAATATAAGTCCGTGCCTGCTTCTGTATTCTCAGAGAAGCAGCTTCTCTTCGCATCTTCTCAAACAAAACACGTGCGACTTGCCCTGTAATCAGTTTGACGAGGTAATTGGACAGACTGATGAACATGTTCTTGAAGCCAACGAAATATATGTACATACAAACGCATACAGCACGTATTACCTCTACACAATGCTTGGATATCTGTTGAAGCAGCCTGCAACAACAGAAACTTTTTGCGAGACTGATAGGAAAGGACTTTCCTCTGTATAATCCGTGCTGAACGACCAAGAACTTCAGCTCGGTGAGCATCCAGTTCTGCCATTTGACCTGCCCTAAGAAACACCTTTGACTTCCCGATCTAAGATGCCAAAAAATTGTTAATAAGGATAATCATATTTCCAATGATACATGTATAAGAAAAAGAAAGCTATAATAAATCTTTTGCAGTGTTGGCCAAGTAACATATTCGAATGTGGAAGTCCCATAACCCATTATATGTATTCTACTAATTTCAAAATACAAGAAACAAATTAGAAAGAACGTGATCAGACTATGAAACTGCACCTGAAAACCTTTGAGGTCCACTTTTGATAGTAGCTTTTTGCAAGCGTCAACTTCGTCATAGCTAATAACATTAAAATCAGGACCCAAAGAGTGAAATATGTTACTTGGCATTCTAATACCTTAATTGTCATCTAGGAGAATATGATAAATCTTGAAGTGTCGGTAACGCTACCTTCTATTTGTAGTCTCCGGAGCTAAAATTTTGAACCGGGTCAAAAACTCATTAAAAGGCTTTCTGGTAGGATATCCAGCGCAACTAATCCTAATGGCTTCCATGACTCCCTGAGATCAAATGTACATGAAGTTTCACAACATCATCGGAAAGCAGAATAATTAATACAGTTGCGAAATTGAAAGCGTATGGTTTCTCTGAAACGCCAAAAGCTTACCCCACACCTAAGTTGATGCAGAATATTAATGTTCTCAAAGATTTCTGGCTTGAGAAGGTTATTTGGTTTAACACATCGTATGTAGTGTGGCTCCGTGGTGCTCAAATCTCGAGCAAAGATTGCAGTTGGTGCTGTATTTTAGTACATGGTGAGAATCACAGTAGAAAATATGAGCAGAATCAATTGTGACTAAACATTACTTCAGACCTTAAACTGAGAACCTATTGATGAGAACTTTGACGTTTTGGAAGATTCCTCTGGCAACGGTGGAAACAGTGATGAGACAAAAGAACAATCTGAAGAGCTCAGGAGAGCTTGATGTTCTCCGACAACATAATCTTTGTTCTTGTCCAGAAACAGTTCTGTCTGATAAGTGACCTGGAATTAAACAAGAGTATAGTCATTGGACAACCGGTAATTTTCCCTTTTATCAAGAAAAGCAAGTAAGCATGAGTTCGGTTATGAAGAACACTAACATCACCAGCATAGTGGCAAATTGTAAAGTCTGTCTGAGCCAGTTTTGGCTTGGCAAAACGCTTGTGGTCTTTAAAAGTCTGGTATAGCTTTTGTGCAAATGTATCATGTGTTGATCTTGGAAACATGCTGTAGAGGCAAACAAATCCCAATCAGATTTTGTTTTGGTAAAAAACAGAAAGAAGCAACGAACAAACATGAACTTTAAACATTACCAAGCCTCGTCTAGAAGGGCAATGATGCCACCAGGTTTCTGGCATGAAAAAAACTGTAGATCAGATACCCAAACGATATACTAACACTAGGTGTGAGCACATAAGTTTGAACATGGCACACTGTGACTGCTAACCTTTTCAATAAGATCAAGGACATCCTGATTATCAATGAACTCTATGTAACTCCAGTCAATCTCTTCTTTAGTATATTCTTCTTGCTCCATCTTGAAAACGTGCTGGAGAGGAGAGGAACTTATGCATGATTAAGGTTCAGCCGAAAAACAGAACAATCTGGTGTCAGTGACCAACCTGGTTGAAATGTTGCTGCAGCTTCTCGTTTGTCAAATTTATACAAAATTGTTCAAAACTGCAAATCGGCCGTGAAAATGAGAAGACTATGTTGGAATTAACAAAAGAACTGTATAATCAAACAGACAAACCACAAAGCTGCAAGGAACGGCAAATAACCAGAATAATGATATTGCTACAAATCACAAGAAAGATTTTAGCTAAGCAACTCAATAACAGACCATCTCTAAATGTTTAAAGAAGTTTAATCAGATAGCATTAATGTAAAAAGCAATTTAAGAATACAGTTATCAGTTTCAGAGACTTAGCATATCAGCAGAAAACAAAAGCATACCGGTTAAGCACCTGTTTGTCTTGAAACTCTCGAATCCATAAATATCCAGAACTCCTATAATGTGTTTTGAATTTGGGTCTTGGCCGATCGAATTATTGATCTTTGTCACGAGCCTGTAAACAAGAAAATTGAAACCTTTTGCAGAGAAACCCCAAGAATATAATAAATCCCTAATAAAGATTTAGTTGTCGTTAACCTACCAATCAAACAATTTAGAATAGACAATTTTGGCTAGTGCATCTCTGCCTAGAGCTGCGCTACCAGGATCAAGCGACTTTGTAATGCTTTCATCACGAGTCACCATGACCCTTTTGCACAAGGAATCTTCTAGATATTTCTCATCACACCTGCAACAAAGAGCAAGTCAAGGCTCTTAATCTGTCTAACCAGCAAACCGTTTGTTTGAGAAAAAAAAAAAAAACACAGAACTAGTGAAGCATTTACATGAAAAGCTCTGCTGCCACTTTAAGATGGAACCGCGATTTTTCGTCCTTAGGTTCTGAAGCTTCTGATTCTTCACCCTTTGCAAACTCGATGTTCCCTAGATGAAGGATTGCAGCCACTACTCGAAAGATTGCATCCTGTTCTAGTAGAATGTAAGTAGAGTTGTCCCTGTGACTCTGCATGTAAATAAACAAGTAAAAGAAAGCACCTGCTCTTCAGAATCGATCCCAACAACGTCCATGGCTTTCCTTGTATCTAGGTATTCCTTGGAATCATCAAGCCCGTCCAAGGCATAGCAATTAGACTGATTCAGATAACGAAATGTGCTTGGTTTTCCTAGCTTGTACCTCTTAGTTTCCTGAAACCTCATGACATATACTGTTATCATCAGCGGGGATCTCATTTAAACTAAAGCATGGGACATACATGATCTCATAGACTAGATCAGGCTTACCTGTTCCGGTGCAGCGCAAAGCATGTAAAAGCAATGGTAATTTCTTTCAGGGTCCGAAACTTGACAAACACGCGACCTCTCAAGCAGATATGTCCTGATAGCAGCTCCGGAGATTCTTCCCCTTTGATCGAACTGAATCTCCACAAATTTTCCAAAACGACTGCAACAGAGGAATTTCATAAACTTGGGTTCAGGTAAATACAAAAGATGGAGAGATCAACAAAGGTGAGACTCATCCCCTCCACCTTGAATTATTGTTTCTAACGGTTTTTGCGTTGCCAAAAGCTTCTAAAACTGGATTGGACTGCAACGCATGAGAGGAAAATATGACAAGATAATACCGGAGAGGAGGCAACTCACAAAGTCTATCTTCTGCCAGAATGTATATTACTTACCTCCAGAACTTGCTGCTCCACGGATCGTCCTTCACTCTCAGCTCTTCCGCCCATGTAGGCAAGATATCGCATGAGCATCTTTGTGCTCTCCGTCTTCCCAGCACCACTTTCACCACTCACCAAGATCGCCTGGCTCACTCCCTCGTTGATCATTTTCCTAAATGTTTGGTGAAGGCTGAGTGATAGTGCAACAATAATAGAAGCTAATTAAGACCAACAGGATGAAGCGATACCTGTAAGCAGAATCTGCAACGGCAAAAGGATGTGGACTCAACTCACCAAAAGCTGTGCCCTTATACTGTTTCATCGTATCACTTCCGTAAAGGTGGGGTAATCTTTTAAAGGGATTCACAGCTATCAATATATTCCCTGTGTATGTCTGGAAATATTGAAAAGAAAATTAGCTTACATGTTAAGATGACGAGAGCGTAAATGTAAACAAGACAATTCCTTGCAAGCAAGAAAAAGAAGTAAATGAATTAAAAAGTGGTATAATATAATGATAGATAAAGATTACATATATTTCATTGGCATTATATCGGCACTTGAGATTGAGCAGAACCCCTGGTTCATGCAAATATGCAAGCTTTGTCATGTCGTCCACCCCAAATTCAGGGAACTCGGGGTCCTTGGGGTACACTGCATTTACCTTTGCCACAACCTATAAGAAACAAATGCCTTTTTATCCGAAAACTTTGGTTTTTTGTTTAATTTCTGGTTGAGGAAAGGAACATTTGGAAGATGGGGGGGAGCTTAATTACCGTCTTTCCAAAGCAGTTGACTGTGATTTCGTCACTGTTAGCTTCTTCTACTTCTCCATCTATCCAGGCTTCATCTGAATCCTCCACCCAGACATGAGACCCTACACTTACTTTGCCTGAAGCAGCCTGCCCCATAAATATCACAATAAAGTAAGGTGATTTTTCTAGAATCCTTTTTTTCTTCGTTTATTTCAGCTTTGTTATTTGTTGCTCATCTTCATTTTTTTTCTCGTAAATGTGCATCAATCCAATAAAAAAGGAAAGTTTTTGAATAAAAAAAAGATAAGACCAACACCAAGACCCAACCATTGTGACACATTTTGATACAGAGGGAAACCAAAATGAAAATATGATTTGTAGAAACCGGAAATGCAATGCAATTAGAGAAGAGAAAGCTCATACCATTGTTAATGATGGAATCTGGCCAGATTCTCCTAAAACAATCTCGGCTCGGAGAGAAACATCAACAAAACAAAATTGGAAATTTTGCCCAACATGATCATTCCATAGTAAAATCTATAACTTTTTTTTCCCAGCTTCGCAATTTTCTGATCGACGTCAAAATTCCTTAAAACCCGTGAAGCTTTTGTCGCAGATCCTCTCGCGAATTTTCTCCCCTGTTTTTTTTCGTGATTAGCTTCTCTCTTTCGTCTTTCCCCCCACGGACGTTGGAAAGCGAACGGAGGAATCTCATGAAACTTTTGGATTCCTAAACTACCCTCTCCATTCCGTTAAACCGATCCGGTTTACATAGTCTCGATTTCAACGGATCGGAAGAAAAGAAAGAGAAAGAAGGCGCGTCTTTCTCCGTTTCTCGTTCGCTAATGGGCCAATTGTTTTCATATTGGGCCTAATTCATGAAAAAGGCCGTTTTTACAAGAGAAATATCGATTTGTCCAGTTTCTGAAACCCCTTTGTACGCCAAGTCTCTCATCGTCCTCCCTCCCTCTCTCTCTCTCTCCAATGGCGGGTTTCAGTTCTCTAATTCCAAGAACGCCTCTCAAACGCGCCGTTGCTAGAGCAACCGGAAACCCACCGTCGCCGTTAGCTTCTATTTCGGCGGCGCGAAACCTCTTCACCGGAGGAGGATGTAATGGTTAGTATTGCTGATGAGTTTCGCTAATACACTCTGACTATATACATAGCACTTTGAGTTTTCATCATGATTCTGTTAGTGAGCCTATGAGTTCGAGCTGATTTGTTTAAGTGGCCATTTTGGGGGTCAAAACTAAAATGAAAAAACAAAGTGGTCTCTCTGAGTCTAACTGATTCGGAAATGTTTATGTTTCTGTAAAGCTTCGACTTTGGCGTAACAAAGGGTCTCGTTTTCTCCTGGTATTTTGATTGAATTGCATACTTAGTTTCTGACACTTGTGAAAAATCATGCATAGCGTGAAGAACTGTAGATGATTTGCTTCCGTCTAAAATGTTGCCTGGTTCGAATCTTAGTAAAAAATCTTCTCATTGTGGTGAAGTCTACTGATTTGAAACTTATTGTAGGTGAGCAAGGAATGTTTTCTCATTTCAATGGAACAAGGTAAGTGCTTGGATTGGGTCAACTCAGCATGATGTCATTCATTCATTCACGTCTTGTGCTTTTAGTTTCATTTCAGTTTTTTCCTGTTAATACAAAATCTATTTTTTTGAGCTGCATCTTAGTATCGGTATATTGACTCTGATGCTTTACCATTCTTCTCCAGTAATCATCACAAAGCCATTGGCAATGCCGGCGCGATCTTTCATCATCTTCTTGGGGTAAGTTCTCAGTTTTGAAATGTGTTTCTTGTCTTATACTTTCGAAAAAACACTAGTACTCACCGTAGAAGTCTAATAAATATACTGGATGTCTGATGCTTATACCATAAAAATTGATACACAGATTCTATGTGTATACATCTCATTAAGTGAAACATGATATTTCTCAGGCCAACCAACCAAACAAGCCCGCCTTTTTAAGGGTCCAATCTATGAGCTATCAGTTTGTGGCGGATTCCCATGTATCTCATAGACGGTCTGTGGAAACTGAGGTACAATAGTATACACTGAAATGTTTGTATTCTCAGTCAGTGGCCTGTATTTCTCAGTAGATTCGTGTAGTCATTTACAGCACTGATATTTCTGATGATCAATCTCCTGAGAATTGCACAATTCATTGTTTATATGGAAGGCATATTTTTCATCTTGATGTAGGATGAGCAAGAAGTTGCGAATTCATTAAAGAAGGAAAACGCTGAAACCCCTAGGAAGCATCAGACTGGGGAGAACATACCCAAGAAAGATAAAATAAAGTTTCTTGTGAACACGGTAAGCAAAAAAAAAAAAAAAAAAGAAGTTTCTTCAGATATTCCGTTTGCCTTTACTAATGGCTATGTTCTTGTTCAACTTTGGTTTCTTGTTCGTATTGTCATTGGTTTATTTGTTGGCTTATCTGTAAAAATCCATAATACGATGTGAACTATGCAGCTTCTTGATATCGAAGATAATAAAGAGGCTGTTTATGGAGCTCTAGATGCTTGGGTTGCTTGGGAACGCAATTTCCCCATTGCTTCCCTCAAAAGAGTAATAGCTATTCTTGAAAAGGAACATCAATGGCACCGAATGGTCCAGGTATCTATCACCAGAATGATCTCTCCCTTTTTCCTCTTATTTTGGGACTCCAGAACCATGAATTGTAATACTGAAACAAGTAGAAGAGACTCTGAGAGAGGTTTTTATTTCTTTTCTCCTCTGTGATGGCCTGTAGGTAATAAAGTGGATCCTAAGTAAGGGGCAAGGGAACACGATGGGGACATATGGACAGTTGATACGGGCGTTAGATATGGATCGTAGAGCAGAAGAGGCGCATGCTATCTGGCGAAAGAAAATCGGGAATGATCTGCATTCCGTGCCTTGGCAATCATGTTTACAAATGATTCGCATATATTTCCGGAACAACATGTTACAAGAACTTGTAAAGGTTTGTTTTTCTTTTCCTTCATTCATATGCTCTTTTAGATGATTTGCAATTATGTTAACTTAGTCCTTGGTCGTGTCCTCTTCACCGACCGAAAATTAAATGGAGAATATTACTCATCGATACTTAAACTGACCTAGTAAACTACGTCCTAAATTTTATTTCGTGCTGACATCGAACTTGTGTTGTGTTTGCTGTTGTGGTTTATGAAGCTGTTTAAGGATCTGGAGAGTTATGACCGTAAGCCTCCGGATAAAAACATCGTGCAGTCAGTGGCGGATGCTTACGAGCTTTTAGGAATGCTTGAGGAGAAAGAAAGAGTATTGACTAAGTATAGCAATCTTTTTCTCGGCGCAGCATCAGATGATAAATCAAGAAGATCTTCAAGGAAGAAGAAGAAACCAGGTAGGTGATAGATGAATTGGCACATGAATATCCTCAACCATCTAAAGGCTTTATGATATTCGAGCTCATGCTGTGAAAACCTTTAGGTTCTTGCACAAAACCGCATGATTTGTAACTGGTCAGATTTTGATTTCAGGAGTGATGAATCCTGAAGCAACCACAGAAGACGCAGTCGATGCAGCAAAAGATGAATTACAAGAAAGGAGCAAAGAAAATGTGGAGAATCACCAAGAATCAGAAGCTGCCACTGAGAAACGATCCGAACATGGAGCATAAGTTGTGTATTTAATGTCTTTAAACGGTAAATTGTCGATTGCAAGACACTGACTGTGACAAAACTCGGAGTCACCAGTATTAGTAATACTATAATACTGAGAGTTGGGGTTTGTGGTTTGCTCGTCAAGGAAGGAATATCAAAATCATCTTACATCAACCGAACTAGAACACGTTTTCCCATTAGTTAATTTTATACGTCAAATAACATAAATGCTCTTAACCAGCAGTCCGATAAATAACCAATCTGGCCAATCGATTGTGGACAGGGCAACCCAAAGTATGAAAGGAATGTCTCGGGATGGGACATTGATTCACTAAAACCAAACGAATGGAGAATAAATATCCATGGCTACGCACCGAAGAGCAAAAAGTCTTCTAATTTTTTTCTCTTGAGAAGATGGAAGGAGCGTTTGTTCAAGGAATCGGTTTTTTCATGTATGAAGAGTACAGAAGAGATGAAAACGGGCTTGTGATTGAAGAAGGCACATGGGACTACAAAATCCCTACAATGGACACAATTCCCAAACAGTTCAACGTTCAGATTCTCAACAGTGGTCATCACAAGAACCGTGTTCTCTCCTCTAAAGGTTTTAGCTAGACTCAATGAGATCCACCTTGTGTTTTTTTTTTTTTTTTGTCTCCTCTAAAGGTTTAGTCTTATTCTTTGTAAAGCTGAGTTTGTCTTCTACTACTTATGATGTAGCTTCAGGTGAACCTCCGTTGCTTGGGGCTGCTTCTGTGCATTGTGGTACAAGATCAGCCATTACTCATTAGAGAAGCTCGAAAGCAGTACTTTGCGTGGAATTGCGTTAATGGTGATTGCAGAGACAATTCTGATCTTGGTTTTGAGTTGCCGGTTCCTGCGATTATGCCGGTGGTGAAGCAGCTCTGACAGCGTTGACAAGTACTTAGAATGGAAAACGCATCCTTAAAATAATACTTTGAGATATGCACTAACATAGTGATTTACTCTATCCAGTTGACTTTTGTTGCCGTATTAGTCGAATCACAAATTTGAGACTTTTGGAATATATTCGCTGATGTATGATTGTCTTTTACTATATACTGTATCAAATAAATTGGCAATGTAACTTTAAGTGGTTTGGGTCCATTCATATTCAGTGTGCATATAAACTATTCAGGTAATTTGTCATCTACCTAATCCAAACCCCAAAAATTACATCGAGTTACACATTGGTTTCGCTAAATTTCAGTTTTTACAAAATTAGTAGAACCGTAACCAAAAAGCTACGATATTATCATGAATAACAATTACATGTAGTTCCATTAAAAAACAACAATGTTCTATAACAACTCCTGAATATCTCGAAGATGTAAGTTGCGCACAAAGAAGTCGGTTCTGATATTATTTGTGCTCGGTTGGATATTATCTTTGTACTATGGCATATTATATATATTGTCGACTACATGTAATAACCGATAACTAATAAATTGCAGACCACATAATTCATGTAAAACCACCTGCTCCTATTTGAAAGTGTGGTCATTACTCGTTTACCGACGTAACGTTCAATTTGTGGAAACAAAAAAAGTCCAGGAAACAAAATTGCGGACTCGTAATCAGTTTTTATGGGTCGACCTGTAATTCTTTTGGTGATAGAGAATTTATAACAGGACATTTAGTGATAAGTCATTATCAAATCAGATGTAGAGAAGACATAAGACACACCCGAATCTATAAAACACTTGCCCTTCTTCCTCTTCTAATTTCCGACGGCAATCGATTTCTCTGTGGGTCCCTTAAAAAGAAACCTTAACAATCTCTAAAGCCTTTATAACCGATGATTGGTTGGCTAATTCAATAAATAAACACGTTAGTGTCTTTGATTATCTGTGGAAGACAACTTTTAGAGTTTTGTCTCTTTCTTATTACTTCTACACACGCTTCTAGATCCCTCTGGCTCTCTTCCCTTCAAAATATCAATTTTTATTTTCTTTTTTTTTGTTTGTTTCGAAATCGAGAAATCCTAATTCGTCGCCTTTCTCGATTCAACGATCCTTAAGAGTTTGCCCCAACGTTACATAAACACACCGATACATACAAAGCTTGTGACAAGATTTCTTCGTCCGTGGAAACAAGGCCAAAGCTTTCTCCTTTCTCCTCCTCCTCTATTTTCATTTCTCTGAAACAAAGGAACCTCTAGGAAAAAGTTCAAGAATCATAATGATAAATCCACTGTTATCAATACAGAACTCCCCAACCACGTTCTTGAAACCACCATTTTCGTCCATTAACAGGAAACTACAACTTCAACAAGAGAAGCAGAACAAGAACAACACCCTTTCCATGGTGGAAACCAAATCAAGAAGAGCGACGACATTCGCATGTCTCTCCATAGCTAGAAGAAGGAGAAACAATGGTGTGTCTGAATCTGATGAAACGGCGAGGTATGAACAGATGGGTGGTGAAGGAATCTCGGTTTTGTGTGGGTTAGGTTATTGGGTACAGGGATCGAGGTGTTTCCCATGGCTTGCGCTTAACTTCCATATGGTCCATAGCCTCGGGCTCCAACCATCCACGCTTCAGCTTGTACAGTATTCTTGCAGTCTTCCCATGGTGGCTAAACCTCTCTACGGAGTACTCTCGGACGTTCTTTACATCGGAAGTGGTCGTAGAGTTCCTTACATCGCCATTGGAGGTTAGTTTTTCCGAAGTATCTCCCTCTCTGTCTTTGTCTGCTCCAAAGCCGAACTTTCTGATTCTGGCGATTCTGCACCCTTTTAACATGTTCTGAAATCTCGAATGTCTCAGTGTCCCTGCAGGTTTTAGCATGGGGTTCAATGGCGATGTTCCAAGGAGCGAGAGAAGTTCTTCCTTCTCTTATGGCATGTGCCCTCCTTAGCAACCTTGGAGCGTCCATCACCGAGGTTGCAAAAGACGCTCTTGTTGCGGAATACGGTCTGAGATACCGAATAAACGGTCTCCAGTCTTATGCGCTCATGGCTTCAGCAGCTGGTGGAATCCTAGGAAACTTACTTGGAGGATATCTCTTGCTCAGAGCACCTCCTAAGATCTCCTTTCTTGTTTTCACCGCGGTGTTGTCTCTGCAGCTCGTCGTTTCTTTATCTTCCAAAGAAGAATCTTTTGGTTTACCACGGATAACAGAGACAAGCTCGGTTTTGAGGAGCGTAAAGAAACAGTTATCGAATCTTATGGAAGCAATTCAGGCGGATGAAATCTCCCAGCCTATGATTTGGGCAGTAGCATCCATTTCGATGGTTCCGCTTCTCTCGGGATCAGTCTTCTGCTACCAAACACAAGTTCTGAATCTCGATCCTTCGATTATTGGAATGTCGAAAGTGATTGGACAACTGATGCTTCTTTGTCTGACCGTGGTCTATGATCGATACTTGAAGGCACTTCCCATGAGACCACTGATCCATATCGTCCAGCTCTTGTACGCGTTATCGATCCTCCTCGACTATATCTTGGTGAAGCAAATAAATCTGGGAGTTGGAATCTCCAACGAGGTCTTTGTGCTCTGTTTCTCTAGCTTAGCAGAAATCCTTGCGCAGTTTAAGATCCTTCCCTTTGCGGTCCGATTGGCCAATATGTGTCCTCAAGGCTGTGAAGGATCGGTCACATCTTTTCTTGCTTCAGCTCTGTGTCTATCACAAATAGCTAGTGCATTCTTAGGCGTCGGATTGGCTAATGTGATTGGCATAACATCGAGTAACTATTCAAACCTGTCCTCAGGGATTGTTATACAGTCTCTAGCAGCTTTGGTACCTTTGTGCTTCATGCACTTCGTCCCAATGTCTGAACCTGTGATCGAGAAAGAAGTAAAAAGAGGTATAAGTATGAGAAGCAGGAGAAGTAGAAGAGTCGGGAGAGTGGTAAGTCAGGAAAATATTGATTTTCGACGAGGAAGAGAGTCAGAAGAAGCGCAAAGATAGCGTAAGTAATCAGTAGATCACAAATTAGAATAGCTCTATACGGCAATAAATGATGCCAAATCAAAAGCTTACTTGTGTTGGCCATGTATACTTTGTCTATACTAAAATTTTGCATTTTTGCTCTGTTTCTTGCGGCTGTTGGTGAATGCCAAATCGTCGACATCACTTGAACTAGGCAAAGACTATCAAGCATGTAAAAAGGATCTCGAGTGTTCTAACTCAAAGAGAAACTTGTAAGCCACCTCTTGCATCTCAGTATATCCATTCAATTCATAGCAGCGGAGCTCCCTCCCTCCTGTGAATCATCATCTCCCTTGGAATGACTTGAAATAGTGATATCCATCAAGACTCAGTTCTTAAGCTTGCTTATGCGCAAAACTCCTAGAAATTAGGACTTCATCAGTTTGCCGTAACTCCATTAGCAGAATATTCCATGAACCTATGTTTCCTCCTAGGCATTTCATCAAACACTTCCCGGGCTTCACCAAAATTTTCCACATTTTACACCTCCAATGAGGAAATTAGTCACAATGATATGATGGAAATAAACGTCAGCGCAAGATGCGTGTTCGTCCCATCGAATCAATCTCGGCGCAAGAATGTCGGCACCGTCAACAGTCTGTAAAATCATTTAGCAAGACGGATCATGCCTTATTGCCTTTACACATTCTCTGTAGAAAAAGAATTAGTAAACCCACAAGTCACCGACCGTAGAGGAAGTTCTTGACGTCCGCACACGGTTATCAACGAGCTCCACAGAGACACCAGTGATCTCTCTTGCACTAATTCGAATACCGAGAGTCGTTAAGAACAGCAACAAATATCCTCAACGATCCTCTGTAGTCTCTATGGCTTCATGTTTTAAATGAAAACACGGTTCGGTCTTTGTTCTCAGTAGTTGTTACATGGCATGATTTATAAGTTTCAGACGCAAAGTCCAGTTGCGCTCAATTAACGTTAAGTACTTACCAAGATCGAAGGAAAGGAATCAGTAAGTGAGAGCGACTGAGGGCGCGTCCCAGAATTTTATGAAATGCGACTTGGTTTGGATATTTCACCTTCGTATGGTTCAGTTCGATCTTAAATTACAGCTGGTTATAGATTTGATCCGAAAATAAAATTGTTAAACTCACGTAGAACAAAAACATAAAACAGAAATCCATAAATTAACAAAGGTAAGACGAAAGGTTCGCTTGGTTGTCAGAACGATGGAA
This sequence comes from Isatis tinctoria, assembly GCA_010577795.1. Lineage (NCBI taxonomy): Eukaryota > Viridiplantae > Streptophyta > Magnoliopsida > Brassicales > Brassicaceae > Isatis > Isatis tinctoria. The sequence goes on along the minus strand of CM021244.1, from coordinate 1,514,627 downwards.
GCACATTATTACACAAACTTTAGAAAAAAAAACAAGAAACACCTACATTATATCGAAACTTCATTATTATCCAAATCAACGTTACATAAAACATACGACGACTCTAAACGGCCATAGTGGTTCCAACGCCAGCCTTGTGCTCGCCCGCATGAGTGCCTGGTACATGAGCATGACCTTGACCCGTAGCGTAGTCACGATCTCTATATCCAGGACCATATTTGCTGCTGAATGCACCAGCGTGGATCAACAAGAGGTACAGCAACTGCGTGAACGTCAGGATTATGATGAAGGCCTCAATCATCCTCAACCTCCATCCTCTCCATCCTCCTATGTTTATTTGCTTGCATGCCAACCTTGAGTCCCCCAAAAAAGAGAGAAAAACCAACTGTGAGAAAATCATTGTGATGTCATTTCAATCAAAACTATATAATTCCGTGCCGTTAAGTAACTTCCTCATATGACTATGTACAAATATGACTATCACATGATTAATACAAACTTGTTCATGTGTTCAGTTGAGCTTACAACTAGCACTCATTTACACCAGATTTACAAAGAAAGTATTATATTAAACTATTATACACTCAAATATGATAAATTACCCCATGGCGAGAGCGGTAACGGCCCATGCAACAATGGAGGAAGATCCTGCGGCTGCAAGACTATCGTTCCTCCAGAACCTAATGTGGTTAGCTCCGGCAAGCTTCGACGCTATGCCTATAACGGCAGCTAAGATCGAAAACGTCAGGAAAAACGGCGTTGCTCCGTTGCCTCCGAAACCTAATTAATTAGTTTTAAACAGAAGATCATTAGTGATAACTAATAGCTTCGACTAATTTAGCTAAATGATATCATATATACGAATTGAGAGATTTGAAGAGTAGTTTACTTGGGTGGTTAGTCTGGCCGTTGATGTATCTGTTCAGACACCAACTTGCGAAACCAAGTACAATAAGGTACATAACCAGATTCAAGAACAGCAATGGTGCTGCTATGTTTCTTCCGACCGTAGTCGCCATTTTTGATTTTCCTCTTTTGCACTTCTCTTCAACCTTACTTCTTTGCTTCTCTTATCCAAAATCCAAACAATGATCGACTTGTTCGGTGATGATCGATTGAATGAAAATGTGGCATGGTTGTTATATACACATAGCTTAGGTGGTTCTTGGCGAGGAACACGTGTCGTGCACAGAGGACCTTCTGTGTTTAGCTGGTTACAGGTGGTGGAACACGTGTCGCGAGGTTGTTCCAAAGTGTTGGATATAGCCAGTGTTGTCATCGAGCTCGAATCTTGAAGTGGTTTTTTTTTATATTATCCCATATGCTTTTATCATTATTAAATGTTCTAGGCTACCATATATTGGTAAAGATATCTTGTCAGCAAATAATTTATAATAATTCGCCTGGAGTTAGTTTACATGCATTTATACAGACTACAGAGCCATATATTGGGAGAAATGTTTTAACTATTGATCGACTGTGTGATCTTGAAAAATTGAACATTCATACAGCTTTGGATTGTTTCATAACAGTGTTTCAAGCATAGATTATTAAGATGGTACGAGAAGTCATAATTCGGTTTTAAGATTCAAATAAAACCACTTTATATAAAAATGGTGGCCACGAAACACAAAAGAGAAAAGAAGAAGAGTAAAAAGAACTTTTTTTTTTTTATCTGAGTCTCTGAGACGTCAAATTTACCCCAAAGATACAACCGACTATCTATGACTTGGCTTCCTTATTTTTTACATCAACTCGAAGGCGAGGATATAGTTTTTTATATTAGATAAGCATTTGTTTAGGCAAAAGATTAGAGTTGCAATAAAAAGATTACTGATACTTGCCACAAGAGTCACAAACCGGAGCTGCATAGGCAAAAGCAAGAATCAAAAAATATGAACTGTATAATTCAAGGTTATTGGATCGTCTGGACCAATATACAGGTGAGCTCACAAGTCTTGCTGAATATTGTTTGGTGTAAACAAGTTTGTGAAGTTCAAGGTCGGTCGGAAACAGTACAACAGTTTTAGATCCTTTCCATTAAAAAGCATCTTGTCTGTGTATTACACTATACGAATATTTTCTGAGACTTATAATGTTATATAATATATATAGTAGCAGCCACGATAATCAGTAGATATCTTATGATGTTTTGGATGAAACTCCTCCGGTTTTTTCAAGATCCCGTTGTCTTGCTCGTTCCATTTTCCGCTTCCGCCATTCTTCCAATGCTGTGCGGATAAAGAACAGATCAAAACCTTCGAATGTAGTAGTGTTTCTGATCTAAATTCCATAGCATAAACAAAAACATTTAGACTGTGGTTGTTACCCATTTTTTACCTTTCAAGCTCGACGCATCGTTTTGCGCGCGGAAATCCTTGAGCCGTTTGGATAGATCAACGGCTGTGTTCTGCTTCACATCTTTCTGCTGCTCTGTTTCTTGTCCCGCAGATGCCTCCTGTTCGATTTCTCGGACCTATCATTTAAAGGAAAATAGAGCCAAAGGTTTTCACGTTGCGGATAGATCTTTTTCAACAAGCATATTTGGCTTTGAAATGGTACGAGAAGTAGAGGCTTTACAGATGAGAACAATGTATAGTGTTGCAGCTTACTCTTTTGATGAGCTCTACAGGTTGCATCGCGAGTCTAATCTCTTCGGCTTCCTTCGCATACCGAAGCTGAGCTGCATTTATAAAAGGGTGAAAGAATGAAACAAGAAAGCCAAGAAGAACAAACCTTTTAAGAAGGCAACGATACGCATACACAAGATGATAATTGTAGAAATATCAAACGGTCTCCCCCAAAGATGTGACGTTAAAAATGCGATTTTTAACAGATATAATGTCAAAATCCAGACAACAGTCACAATTCTTAAGTATAGCAAGTTCAGTTCAACAGCCAAATTCTAAGCTTCTTCCAATTCGATTCTTAGCATGCATAAAATCTAGAAAGAGCGAATCCAAGTGATACTGAATTCGAGTTTTGAAGTGACTAAATCTAGGGAAGGGATCCAGAAACCTGAAAAATAGTCAACTTCAACAGATCCGAGAAAGACCCAGTACAAGATGATCCCTCAAGCACCAAGCTTTGAATCGAAATTCAATGAAATTCCAGAGAAATGACGCAAATCAGACTACACCCAGAACATAAATTACGAAAAAGGTAGAGTCTAGAGAGAGAGAGAGAGAGAGAGAGAGAGAGATCGCAACAAACCTGAAACGAGTCGGCGAGAGGAAGAAGACGAAGAGGAGGAAGTGAAAAACCCCTGAAGGAGGAACAGGAAGATGAGAACGTTGACGACAGTGAGAGCAATTGTTGCGTTCTTGAAAGAAAATCTCATACGCCATTGATGATTGTGGTCCATTCTCCAGTTCTTCAAGAAAAAAAACCAAATTAATTGTGATTTCACAAAACTTGGAATTTATGAAGAACCATGAATCTTCTGCTACAGACTAAACAGGTGTTTGACTTTTGTTTTTCCTTTTGTTTTTTTTTTTCTGGGTTTTAAACTCATTTCTTTTATCCTTTGGTTGGACACTTCATTATGCGCATCGCATAGCATTTGTTAATTTTATACAGTATTATTTTCTTATTTTGATTAGGTGACATGAATCCAAACATTTTTTACTTTATTTCCCTTAATTGAGTTTGAACTAGATTATCTTTTGGATTATTAGATAATAAATTAAGAAATAACATAGATAATATTTGACAATTTCCGAATGAATAATTTGTTTGTTTGCTAAATTCAAATTCAATGTATTTTTTTTTCAATTCAAATAAAACACAATAAGCACACATTTGATGACAACACAAATAGATCAAACCATATGAAGGAAGTGAGTTACATTTCTTGGAATCAAGAACGACCCAAAAAGAAATACCAGAGCTCTTATCACATTAGATAGCTTCAACTATTTACAATATGAGAAACGAAATAAACAAAGACCACCCTCTCTGAGAAGAGAGACAACTGGTACACCACGAAAGAAGAAACAAGTGGAAGAAAAAAACCCAAGAAAACTACTAATTGGGTGACCTAAAGAAAAACCATATTCGAAACCTGAAATAAAAAAACCAGGATTAATATCAAATCTAAGCTTCTGCTTTTTATCGATTCTCCGGTATACTTTCTTCGAAAAGTATTGAGTAACTTGCCAAACTCACAAAAACCATAACAATGCCAGCTTTGTAAGGGAAGCTAAACAGGGTTGTTTCTTTGTCTCTCCTTCTGTTCATGATGTCTTGGAGCTGCATTAAGAATGTTTCACTCGGGTTTTTCTTTATTGGTCGAGAAGAGAAATCAAGAAACCAGAAGAATGATCTTTAAAGACATACCAAGTCCATTAGCCTCGGAGGTTCCCATGATCCGAAGCCTTTTCACCGAAGTGGCAAACATTCTAATAACAAAAGGCAAATCCGGAGAAATGATTTAAATCTTAGTAATAAAGAAAAATAGGTTATAATACCAAGCCATTTCTCGATTCTTACCTCCACGGAACATCGCCCACAAGCATCCAATCTCCTTCCTTATCTTCATAAGTGAGTACAAACTCTGATGATCCATCTAAAAGTCTTAAAGGTTTCACCTTTTCCCGAGAGGTAGTACCTGATGTTTTCAAAATATAAAATGTCAGTCAAACTCCATAGTCGAAAAGATCCGCTTGTAGTATAAGCCGCACTGACCTGTCATTCCGAAGAACATTTCCTCGAGCGTATGAGCCAAGTTTTCATAAGACGAATGAGCTCTCATATCCACTTTTCTGCCTATACCAACTCCATCCATATTCGCTTTTACAAACCCTAAACCCTGAACTTTCCCGTTCACCTTCATTGACACATCTTTAGGCTCATCATTCTTCACAACTTTCTTCTTCCCTTCTTCTTCTTCTTCTTCTTCCGCTTTCGCTGCCTTCATAGCTTGGTTGTTAACCAAACTGTTCATCCTGTGTGACCCAATTGGTGGCCATCCCACAACCTGACTGCTACAACAAAACCAAAAACTTTCACTCACTTACTCCCAAAATTCAGATGCAATCATCAAACAAGCATCTTTACTATGACCAGATCTTGGCATAAGCATGAATGACTCCATAGCAAAATCTATAGCAGGACAAGAAGCTAAAAGCTCATCAATTTCGCAACATTTTCGAGTGTTACCAAAGTCTGATTCAGGGTACACTAGAACAGAAGCTAACTAGTTCCTTACACAAATTCTGTTTCGAGATGGTGACATTTTCACATAAACGGAACATCGAAATGAACCAAAAGATTGAAGCTTTGTTGATAGGAAAGACGAACCTTGAACGAGGAGGAGAAGCTCCTTGGTGAGAGGAAGAGTCAGCAGCTCGCTTAGACCCAACAGAAGGAAAATCCTTAGCCGTTAGAATTCTCCCACGCTCTCTCCACGCGCCACCGCCAATGCTGAGCCCTAATCCCAACTCCAGCTCACTCTCAGCCGGAAGATTACTCTTCCCCACCTCCAATTCTGACCCACCATGCATGTCAGTTAAGGATCCAAAGATATCAAAGAGAGAATCTTTCAAAGAAGCGCCCAAGAGAAAGAGGCTTGAGGACACAGAGAGGACGAAATCGAATGGAGACAAAAGAAGAGAGCGTGGGTATTTAGGGTTTCTTCAGTCTTATTTGAGAGAGACAAGAGATGATGAAATCAGAGCAGAAGAGAGAGGATTTGGTGGAGAGACTGATGAGAATTGGGACCCATCTGTCTTGTAATGGCCATACCACAACGCCAATTTTTCTCTTTTGTTTTTAATACTATTAGTTTTCTCCAAACTTTAGTTCCCGACATTATCAAAGCCTGTCGTGCTCTCGTTGCCTTATTGTTGGTTCAAGCAGCAATAGAAAGAGTGTACCAACTACCAAGTAACTTGTTTACAGTTGTGTTGTTGTGTGTGTGCGCGCATAAAATATTGCTATAATATTGACTAAGGTTTTGCTTTTTGTTACATCGTTCTTGTTTTTTTTTCCTTTTCCCACTTGTATCTGTTTTGGTGTCAAAAGGCTATATTGTAATGCTTTCGGATGAGAAGTCATTGTTTTAAACATCATTTTCTTTTGTATGACTAATCAAGAATCTAGAGAAGTTTATAATATTTCTTTAGTTAGGGGCATCGATTAATGGCGCAATTCGTTCATGATATACCCCCAAAGGCCAAAACTTTTAAAAAGTCTACAAAAACAAATTTGTATTTCGGTTAGCCCTAAAACACATCATATTTAATTTATTTTTCCTTGAGACATGATTGTTGTCGAACAAAATGTAATAAACAAACAAAAATGGTGGGAAATAAAAAGAATTGATGATAGTTATGTTTTCTCTGAGAGTGGTTGGTTATTGTCGAACAAAATGAAAAAACAAATTAAAAGAGAGAGAAACAAAATTTGATGGGAAAACATGCATTATTATAAAATCGCGGTGATGAGATATTCATCATGATGTTTGATGATCCTTTGAAAACTTTTGCAGGCGCAGTTGGCTTGTGGAAATTACACTTTTGATCAGAATCATTATTAAGGAGTACATTAATTAGTCTCATGCTGTAATCCATGTAAACTAAAATAAATGGTCATATCTTGTATGAAATTATGAACAAGTTTTACTTTTACCTTTGATTTGTATGTTCTTTCAGCTAAAACACTAATATTTTCATAGTCCCAGATTTTGTTCATTGTTTTTCTAATTTTAGCAATGTAATTTATGAACAACAGTAATAATATTAATAAATATTTAACAAGAGCCATTGTTGCGTGATTCATCACTCCAACATTTTTCCACCCCCTCCCCAAAAAATAAAATAATACATCGATCAATCCAAAAAAAAATGTGAAAAATATTTAATAAAATCATACAAAGCTTAAATCATCGGCAGAGTAAGTGCGGTGCACGCGCCCAGCTCCACCTTTTTTGGATTCGTCAGGAACCATTGGACCACCACCACCGCCGCACACAAAACTGCACTCTACACCGCAAATCTTACTGAAACAGGAGAAAAGACCATTACCTCCGTCTGTATGGCGACGACTATGCTTTTTCACCGCCGGGGTTTTCCGCCTGGAACTTCTTCCTCCAGTGACGGCAGCGGCATGAATGATGGAACCATCGAAGTCGCTGCTGCTGACTTGGCTCGATCCTATGTCGTAGAGTGGTGGTAGCTCCGTACGCCATCTCTCGAGCTTGGAACGCAGTCCTTCGATGCTAGACTCGTCGACGCTCCACTCGCTGAGTATTGAGCTTTCCGTATCGTTGGCGTGAGACCTATCTTTCGCTATTTTCTCAGCCACTTCTGATGGTGACGGACCTAACTCCGATTCGGTTAGAATCCTCCTTCCAGCTAAGTTCGACCTCATCGGTGTAGCCATGTAGTTTGATCGCATCGGAGTGGATGCAAACATGTTGGAACGCATAGGGGTCTGCATCGGAGTGGAGTCGACCATGTTGGGACGCATTGGAGACATGGCGATAATGTTGGATCTCATTGGTGTTGATCTAACCCCATTAGACTGCATCGGAGAAGACGCAACGATGTTAGATCTCAACGGTGTTCCATGCCTCGATATGTACGGGGAAGCTCGACTGCGGTTGTAATCCTTCGACTGCCTTTGTTTCTCGTTCGTCGTCATTTTTCTCGGTGTTTTGTGTGACTGATAGTACGATTCGTAAGATGGAATGTCGTGGCTCTCCCTTCTTGTCACCACCACATTTGGTTTCACCTTCAGTGCCGGATCAGTGAGGTCTGATTCCATTGAATCGTATCTCTGTCTCGTAACTCTAGGGGTTATCTCGGGAGGTGCGTAATCATTCGCCTCCTCCGTTGCTTCTGAATCTGTCGTGGTTGGTACAGTTTCAGATTCGCTGCTTACTAATGCGCTCGCCGGATGTTTAGCTAGCCGGCTCCGTTCAGCTCTACTTAAAAGATCAGAAACGACCATGGAGCTCGAATCGCTCTTTGTACGACGGAGCTGCGGCCTTGAGACTACAGACTGAAACTGTCTCGAGGACGGAGACTGTGGGTTCTTTGAGCTCCCTTTGTTACTATTTAAATGCAAATGTTGTAAATGACGGTCCTCTTCTCCAAGCAAATCCCGATATCCTACAGCAGACGAATCCATATGCGTATAAAGCGGCATACTCCTCATAGAACCATCGAGCAATCCCACACCGATGTTCAAAATTCCCTGAGGCCGGCCTGAGGTACGACGAACCTGAAGTGCAACAAATCTCATTCCGGGAGGCGGCGTGCGGCGGTACTCGTTGTTGCTGGTTCTGTATCCTGGACGACGATTAGGTGGAATGAGATTGCTGATGAGAACACGAACTGTGCCTACATGAATATCTCGAAACCAATGTAAAGCGTAGATTTCAATGACCACTGCGGAAGTATCAGCATAGAGAAACTCTTCGTTGACTCTGAATACAAATTTGTCGTTCCAAGTTGGGTTCGTTCCGCCGTTGTAGTCTACGCGTGTGGTCAGTTTACGTTCCGAGTGAACCCAAGCCACCGCATAAGTCTTCATTTTGCGAGACACAGGAGCTAAGTCCTGAGCTGAGATTATGTTCAGCTCTAGCAATTGAAACGATGGAAACATCATCGACATTATGGTCAACAGATTAATTTTGCATTAATTTTTTTTGATGGATCTTTATATGTTTATTTTTCTTTTCGAGGGGGTGTGTAATGAGGAGGAGAATTGCGAAAAGAAAATTAGATTTTTCTCTCGCAATTCTAGATGCAAAGTTTTGAGAATCTGAATGATCAATGAAGAAGAGAAAGATTATTTGCTCTATGGTGGCGATTTCCAAAAAAAATGGAGAAAGATAATAATAACCATTGATTTTTGTTTTGCCATCTTTATAAAAACTAATTTTGGGTTTGTGTTTGTGAGAAAGACACCGAATCTATTAAAAGTGGTGTGGTGTTATTCACCTAAAGTTTGCTTATATTAGGAGATGACTCGTGTGAATTAAGTTGGCATTAGTGATGAATGAATCTACGCATCAAAGTATGCGTTTTTTTTGTAGCAAAATATTATTTGTTTCTTTATTTTTCTTTTGATCAAACGAAGAATAAGAATTGGAGTGACTTGTGTGAAAGTTTCTAAAAATCTATTTTTACTTAAACACGTTATTTGTCTTTGTACGGTGAAAACGATGGTGCTTAGTTACTAGTAATGGGCAATTCTTTCTTTTGTGGACCATTACATTTGACAACTTAAAAGCCAGTTAATGTGAGAAGCGAATTGTGCGCCCAAGAGAACGGGAGAAGCAAACTCATGTGGATGGATGTTTGGGACACAGTTTTCTAAATCTTAACTCAAAAACCAAACTAATCAATAAAACTGACAGACGCTATTGGAAATTATACAAAGACCGCAAGATCCACATATGTAATGTAGCAGTTGGCTAAATTAAGATCACACTATTACTATTAGAGCTATTTTGCATTGGAGTGATGGGTCAAATAGGAAGAAAGTGAACTTGAGAGAGAAGTTCGTAAATGAGAAAATAGTATAAGGGTACTTTGCGTAGGATTGCCGTTTCCCCCGGGAAAAAACCAAACAAACTTATCCTCTTCCCGTGACTGATCAGAGTCATCTAAGAACCTCAAATACTGTCTTCGTTCAATCGTTGTCTTTGGGGTCCTCCGAATCAATGTCCACAAATAACATTTGAGGAATCACGCGATTCGTTCGAAATCGACGACCCACCATTTGGTAAAAAAAGGATAGAATTGAACCAATTTGCCCCTAAGGAAACCAAAGTTGAAGACTTTGAACGGATTTTGCGAGAGAGAAAGATCCAAAAGATGCTCAAGAGCGAGCCATCTCTCTCCGTTTACTGCGAGTCTGGAGATGGGCTCAAACCAGAAGATCCGGTGACCGGAATAGAGGAGAATTTGGAGAGAACGGTTTCGATCGGTGACTCGGTTGACGCCGACTTCAGCTTTGCTAAGCACAACATCGATATCTTGCCAATCAAGGAAGAAGACAGTGGAGGAGAGAGGGGAAAAAGGGGTTTTGATAGAGATGAAGAGCTTGTTAAGAAGCTAGGGATCGGTGAGAGAGACGATGGACAAAGTTTTGAGATTGAACGACCGCCAAGTCCTCCTATGCATTTAGCTGCGGGCCTTGGGATTGACAAGTTCGATTTGTATGGTAATGAGATCAAATTCGATCTACCGAGTTTCGGTGATGAGAATTGTGGTGACTATTACAAAAGAATGCTCGAGGAGTATCCATTGCATCCTTTGCTTCTCAGAAACTATGCCAAGTTCTTGGAGGTATTTTTGATTGACTCATATGGTAGTGTTGTGTAATGGCTCTGTTTTGAATCTATTAATGGCATTTTTTTTTTTTGTAATCCTAAAAACAGTACAAAGGAGATCTTAATGGGGCAGAAGAGTACTATCATAAGTGTACTGTAGTTGAGCCTAGTGACGGAGTTGCTTTAGCAAACTATGGTAGATTAGTGATGGAGCTTCACCAGGATGAAGCTAAAGCCTCGAGCTACTTTGAACGCGCTGTTCAAGAATCTCCTGAGGATAGGTCTGTTGGAACATTCATCTTGGTAAGCCATTGGTTAATAATAGTTAACCTGAACGTATGTTTTGTTTTCTTCTTTTCAGCAATGTTCTTGCAGCATATGCTAGTTTCCTCTGGGAGATAAACGATGAGGATGATGACTCTTTCGGAGACAGAACCCGGCAAGGAGAGGAAGACTTTGAGGTTTGGTTTTCATGATTCAGTGAACCGAATTCTTCACCTATTATGTTTAGCGTTTCACATTCATTCTTGTAGACATGTTAGCTCAACGTAGTGAGTTTACTTGCAGATGGATTCGAGTTTGTGTCACTCATAGGCTTTCAATCTAAAGTCTCTAACTAATCTCGGGTTTTGTCTTTGTCCTGAAAAATAAGCCTGAGGCAGCGGAAAAACGCAGCTCAAGGTTGTCTGAAACAGAAGATGGAGAAACACTATGCAGATATGCGAAAGCGTTTTGGAGTATTAATGGTGACCACGAGAAGGCCTTGTTCTATTTCGAGAAGGCCGTAAAAGCCTCTCCAAATGACAGGTACACTTTACACAAACTCTTTTTGTTTTCGGCCTTTGAACTAACTGAAATGTAATCATCATATTATTCTGTGTTTGGAAGCATTATACTTGGAGAGTACGCTCGGTTCCTATGGGAAATAGATGAATGATGATCATCAAAAAGAAGATATCTCTACCTGAAAGAAAAGAAAAAAATATATCTCAAGTTCATAAGATCTCTCCTACGTGAAGAAAAAGCTATTGTTATATTAGATTTATGCAGCTTCACTCATTTCCGTTATGTCTTGTATTCTCAAAAATGACAGAATCATTTAAGAAAAACAAAACTTTTTATCTCTCGCAGATTCGAATGTTTTAGCAGAATAAACCTAATCGATGTAAATGTAAATGCTTCTTGCTACGCTCGGACCCACTTTGTCTCACCTAGTTTTAACGAAATAGACTAGTACACTATCCAGTTTCCTTCTTGTAACAATGATAGTCGCATTATTAATGGGAAATTACATAAGTGGTCTTGTAAGATAGTTTTGAAAAAGAAGAGAGTATATTTATGGTAATGTAAATTGATCAGTTGAAATAGTTAAGCGTAATTGATTGAGAGTAAACAAAATCCTTTTCTTCACATTTTTTTTTGGAAGTGTTTTTTTTAACATTTTAATGGTCCTTGCATCAACCACAAATCCCTAGCTCCCAAGATCTGAACTAGCAAAAACAAAATAAAACATAATAACAAATTTCATTAAAATTAAAAAGTTTGGACTAGCAAAATCTAATAGCACCTCAAAAAGAAAAGAAAAGAAAAAAATAATAATAATTAAACTTGTGACTCTCTTTGAAGGGACTAGACTCTCTTTTGTTCTCTTCCTCCCCAATCTTCAATAGTCTGCCAAAAAAGATATGATTGTAATGAACAATTCCAGTTATTATATTCTTCATCACATGTGCATGTGTCTGTAATTTGTAAGTATGCATGTTTGATGTTTCTATATTCATGCATGTATGTATGAGTGTAAAGTATAGAAGATGGTACCGTCGTGTTTCTTCTTCATCAAGTTTTTGGCAAAAAGCAAGCAAATGACAAGAAAGCCAATACCAGCAGCTCCTCCTACTATTATTGCCACCGTCTTGCCTGTTGCTCCTGTCAATTTTTTCGTTTTGTTATTTTTCATTATTATTATTTTGTCATCAAATATCAATATCAAATGTCCTATGTTCATGAACCCATTTAGAATTTTTCCCTGGTGGAGATCATTCCAAAAGTACTTTTTGAAGAAAAAAAATTAGTGGTAGACCACCCATCTCTAAGGAATGATCTTTAATGAATAATACCATAAGACTTAAATAGTTCATTTTTCTACTTATGGGTAGAAAAGTATTTAATGAAAGCATGATAAACAAAGTATTATTAAATTGAACTGCATACCCCATAATCATATGGGCTAGGTAGGAATTATACGAATTAATTGAAATCTCCAAGGAATAACTGTTACTACCAATTAGTAATAGAAAAAAGCACACATTTCTCTTTCGTTTAAACAAAAAAAAAAAAAGTTTACTACTTTAATCCTAGTGGCTGAAAACGGAAGAAGAAGTCCCACCCCGAAGCATTCGAATTAAAGTCGAAAAATATTCAGGATTGATGCAAAAGTTAGCGTTTTTTTTTTCTTTCTTTGTTGTTCGTAGAGTTTCTCAAACCTTAAAAACCCAATTTTGTATAAATCTATGATGGACCCATGAAATCTCAAAAGACATAATCAGAAGAGAGAGAGAATAAAAAAGGTCACCTGTAGAAGACGAAGGATCTGAATTCGAAGAGCCGGAGCTTGACGAAGAAGACGAGGAAGAAGAAGAAGATCTCCTGGGGACACCATTTGGGTAGTAACTATAAGCGATGAAGCACTTATGGAGGTAAATCTGACCGGATATTGCGCTTCCACACTCGACCTGAGCTTTCTCCAGTGCGTTCTTAACGCAGCTGCTGCAATCGGATTCTCCGACATCGCCTTCGCATTGTCCGAGAACGTAGACAGATTCGTAAGTTGTTGCGTAGAATCCGTGTCCAGAGACGACGCCGTTCTGCATCACCCCAAACGCCGTGTCCCTCCTCTCCTCGAACCCTGTTCCGGCGATGTTGTTCTTCCCACATGTCTTGAACAGCATCTCCATCCCTGTAATTGTTAAACCGGAATTTTTAGGTGGCAGAGAAACCAAACCGGTCTAATCGGTTGAGTAAGAGGCTAAGATTGAAAACTCTGTCAGACAGGAAGGGTTCTTTTATGGTTTAATCGAACCGGTAATCAAATTGAGGAAATAGATATTTCTCCCGACTGTAAATCTCAGGAGGCGGTTTAGAAAATTAACCAACCAATGGTTAAGTGTAATTAGATTGAAGCTGAGGGAGGAGGAAGAAGAAGAAGAAGAGAAGGTTTACCTGAAATTTGAGAAAAGCCAGCGACTTCATAGAGAAGATAACAGCCGGAGAGCTGAACTCTAGAGGCAATGGTTTTGCCACAGAGCTTGTCGGAGAGAACAGGAAGTCGACTAACACAGTTGTAACAGTCATGGTTGCTCAAGTCTCCTCTACACTGAAAGAGACCAGTGATTGTGGCCTGGCTTGTTCCAGTTGTGGTCTTGTAGAATCTGGTTTTAGTTGATTGAGAGACCAATGAGCCGAACATAGCAGAGAGAGCTTGTGAGTATAAACCAGATGGATCTGAGAATTGCTGTTTCGCGCATCCTTTGTAGATTAAGGTTGTGTACTCGGTTGTTGCAGATTCTACGACATTGAGATCTGGAGACAGTAAACTCATCAAGAAGATGTTGATGATGATGCTGAGTAATGAGATTAAAAGACCCATTTTTTCTTCTTTTCCTTTTTTTTTATGTGTGGATTCTTTTGGTTGTTGTTGTTGTGGTCTCTTTATCTTGGGGGGTTTTTTGGAAGAAAAGATTGGGAAGATCAAATCATTGGCTTTCTCATTGTAGGTATTTGAAAGATGGAATCTTTGTGGGATTTCTTGGAGTTTCGGTTTATGGGATTTTCAGTTTATGTAATTGGTTGCTTGGTGGCTCAGTAAAGCTTTAATTTTTGTTTCTGTCTTCTAGGTTTCTGGGTTCTTGTTTTTTTGGCTTTGGGTGGCCACTCTTTCTCTCTCTTAAGACATGTGACAGGAGATTAGGAGAGAAGAGAGAGAGAGAGAGTCCTTTTCCTTTTAACGCTTCTGAGGTCATTCAGTTCTGAGAAGGTACAAGTTTGATTTACTGTAGCAAAAAGAATAAATAATTATTGATTAAAAGCTTTAATAACAGTTTATCTATTGCTTAGCCACCTTTTTACTAGTGGCCTTTGAATCTAATTCAAAGTAAAAAGTCATTATCAAAGGAGTACTTCGTAACAATCTGGTTGAGTGGTTGGTTATTTTGGAAATTGGGTAGAGAAAGATGCACACTTTCTTGCACTTGATTGTTGATACCAAAATATGTTCATGAAAAATTAACCAATGACGGAATAACAAAAGATTCTATAAATGGAAAATCGAAAAGACATATATATAGAGAGAGAGAGAGAGAGATTTGGAGGAAGCGAAGAAAAGGAATCTGAGATTGGTGGGAGAATGGGAAAATTGTGAAGTGTGTTTATTGACCAGAGTACCACTCAAAATCTCTGCATGTCTGAGGGTTTTCTAATTTCTATGAACACCATCACTTTTTTTTTACCTGTCTCCATTTACATGTAAGACGTAACCCTTGCCCTTCAAAAAAAATAAGTTGTACTCTCGTATAGTTAAGAATATGGTATCAGTTGGTTTATTAAACTTATAAATTCAGTCGTTATTGATTCGACTTGTGACGAAGACGTTGATTTTGTATGATGATAGAGACTATTTATATACTCCTGTTTTTATAATATATAGTGTGGTAGCTAACTTTCTCTTTTAAACATGAAAAACTTCATATGGATTCTTTCAAATGTAAGGGACAAGGATGAATTGTAGATTCTTAAGGTTGATGATGGTATAGGATATTTTGGCGAAAGAGACAGGAGGCAAGGGTACGAATGGGATTGTGAAAAGACCAAACAAGAACTGTAAAGATACAACAGAAGTCGAGGAAATTGGGATTTAGCTGCTCTTGACGATGAGACTTGAGACATCTATTCATGAATCTTGTGCAGAATCTTCAGTGCTGTCATTGCTAGGTAAACCGAATATCCTGAGATTACGGTCCATTGAACCGACTGCTACGTATTTGGCGTCGGGACCAAACTTGACACATGTTGCTTTACCTGCAAGTTCATGGATTTACAATGTCAGCATAATAGACTCGAACAAAAAGAAAAAAAAGGAAGAGAAGAACAGTTACTCCAAAAGCTTAATCATATGGCATACCTGTACCGGATAGATCAGGAAGAGTCTTGATTGGGTTCCATTCTGCTTTTACACTGGCCGTTTGGAATACTCTGAAACGTTGAAAACGCACAAGTATATTATTAGTACGATTCGCAAAAGCAACATACACCCATACAGCATTTCTATTGATCACAGGTTCTTGAATTTGCACAACTCTCTTTGAATATTTAGTTATGGAAGTGAGCTCCTGAATCAAATAATTCCCTGCATTGTGTGTATCAACGTGAACCTCACCTTATATCTGAAGCAGCAATTCCGAGATAAGATCCGCTATGGTCAAACTCCACTGCAAAATAAATTTCATTCGTGTCTTTAGAAATGAATACCACAATCAACAAAATGGACTAGTGAGAGGTGCTCAGGAAGTTGAATACCTGAGCTTGCATCTGGAAATTCAAATGTTCGGAAGTTTTTTAGCTTGCGCAGATCCCACAATCTAACACCATCCAGCGCAGCAGTCTGAACAAATTCAAGAAGGAAATAAAATAGGTCAGTAAAAGTGGAAGCCGGTGATATTCGTCTATGTTTAGTTGGGTCAGAGTACCCACCGCGAGGAAATAACCGTTTTCAGAAAATGATACAGATGTGATTTCTCCAGTGTGTCCACCGAACTTCGCCACATTTGCCTATTAGCCAACAGAGATAGATGAAACTGAGGTGGGAACAAATAGAGAATACTAAAAACAGCTCCAAGAGTTGATGGATAAGGAAGATCAAGGGGATTTTACCTGACTCTTTACATCCCAAATTTTGACAATAGATTGAGCGGTACCAGTTCCAAGAATGAGACCATCAGGATGGAAAGCAGCAGCCGTGTAATCCACCTTTTCGGAATCATCTGTTACCTGAATAATAACAATAAGCCTGAGAAAAACACGTCGAAGAAAAGGTTTTTTTCTAATGAGTCTTATTTTCACATCACCATTGTACAACTAATGTTTCTCAAGTTTTCTACAAACATTGTACGAAGAGAAAAGCTGAAACTGGCAAAACAGGTATCAGTTGCCTGTGGATAAGAAGTTTGCGAACCTGTGCAAGGCATAAACCGGAGGACATATCATAGAAGCACCACGTACTGTCAAGCGATGCCGACACAAAGTATTTATTCGTTGCATGGACAGTGACAGCTCGCACCTGAAAAGCACATCATTTGTTTTTACGCTATAACAGAACAAATACAATGCTACAGGTAAATTGTATGTGACTGTAGCCTAAGTTCTTCAATTTCATCCTTACCTCTGCAGAGTGATCTTTCAATGTATGTCTACAGGCATAGTTCCCATCCTCGGAACTCCCCCAGATACGGACTGTCTGCAGAGTGTCAAAACACTAAAATCAGACGAACAGTTGTGCATATCATTATGATCAAACTTAACATAGAGAGACGATCAATGATGTGATAAACAAAATTTATGTGCGAAATGCATCAAGCTAGGTATTTGAACAAAGATAGCATCCCGAGTTATAAGGCTAAGTCAACTTTTTATGGGGACGTGTATCACCAGGATCACTCTAGATACTCTCATCAGTTTGTCAAAGATGACATGATGACTTTTACAAGAACTAAATTTCACAACAGCTGTGTGAGCAGCAACTAAAAACATTTCTAGACTTTAAATAAACAAGTTCACTTTCCTATACTACGTGTTAAGATCATGCAATACTCAACAAAGGACGACAGAAATCCGATACGGATGTTGTACATGCACTACGCAGAAAGATATAAAAACCATCGGATTTCAGGACTGTATATATAGTTTTGGCTTACCTTGTCTGATGAAGCAGTCAAAACAAGATCAGTGTCACCTACAAACTTAATACTCGTAACCTGCAAAGGGAAAAATGCATGTCAAACACAAGACTAAAGAGGAAAAGTCAGATGAAAAAATTAGAAAACTACGGCAAAATACAGACCTTCTTTGAATGACCAGTCAACGTTGACAAGATTTGTCCTGAGGGACGATCAAAGAGAACGGCAGTTGTATCGATTCCTCCGGTCGCAATGACATCCTGATTATCAATTCAATGCAGTGACTTCCCAGAACAGATAATAACATCAAGTGATGAGTGAAATATGAAGAGGCTCCAGGTGTCAAACCTTAGAATGTAGGATGTCCATTGAAAAGATACCAGGTTTGCTGGTCTTGTGGAGTGGGTGACTTGAGAGTTGGGTGAACTTCTCTAGAGCATCAATTGAAGCCAATGTTGGAGGGATCTAGCGAGCCAATGAGGAAAAAGTATCAAGACAAAAAGACCACGCGCAAAATCTAATGAAACACAAAATACAAACTACAGATCCTTCGAACGGTGTGAACAATAAAATACAGAGTTAGTATGTAAATCTCTCATGACTTCTACTTGTTGCAAGATACTAGTAGATCTGAAGTTATATGTATTACCTGTCTCTTTTTACGCTGCTGGGAAAGAGCAGCATTGCAATCTGTAAGTTCTGTAATAACTTCAGCCGAAATTCCAAGACGCATTTTCTTTGCATCGGGACCTTGCTCCCCACCATCGGCAGCTATTTGCAACAATAGAACATGGCAATTCATTACAAGATAATTGACAAAATAGCCAACTTATCTTGATAAGAAAATGTACAGGCATACCTCGTTTACCATTACTAAGAGTAGCATTCGCTGTGGCAACTTCGGGGGCTGCAGGTAACTGCGTTTCAGCCTCTGCAAGCAATTGTCGTGCCTCGTCTCTTTCTTTTTTAAGCCTGGCAATCACACGACAAGCAGCATCATGCTGCAAACAGAAGGAAAAGTGGACCCCAAAAAAAATCCATCAATCACCTTTACCACTAATAATTAGTGGAAAACGTCCAGGAAAATGAACATAAGAAAAATATTCATAAATCATATATCAGGTGGTGGCACAAGTAGTCTGGCAGTTGACAATAATTACCTGATACAAAGCGTGACTTAGCTCTTGCCTCGCAGTATGCAGTTGTTGTTCAAGTGAAAAATTTGATAGCATCAAACTATCCCATTCCTGGAAACACAAAATATATCTGAACTTATGCATTTATTTTGCAAAATTCAAAATAATTGTGAAAAAACCGGTCTCGATAACAGTAACAAATGAATGAATGATTCAAGCACCAGCTGTAGTAACGAGTAAAGTGAAAATCTGCTATATTAATTAACTCAATCAGAAACGTAGACCTAGCCCTGTATAATCAATCAAGTTCTTAGATCCATATCACTCTACTCTACATGATCCTCAATGGACAGAGAGGAAATTTTTCAGATTCAAGAACAGGAAAAGCAAGCATAAAGCCTCGAAAAGAAAGTATGGGGAAAACAAAAATAGCAAAATAACAAACATAAAAGCTTACCGTCTGGAACGTTCCCAGCAATCCAGGGATGCTAGCTGTGTGTAATGGCTTTGGTTTAACGATCTGCAAAATGTTGCCAGAGAGCGAATCAGGCTATAATGAGTTTCTGCAAAACTGCTCTGTGACAAATAAATTCCAGCAGTTGCATTACCTTTCCAGTTTTGATGGCAACAATGTCATGAATGGTATGTGGCTCACCAGTAACTGGGCATTTCCCATAATCCTACAGGGTACCGAAAGCACTTTATTACCAGACAAATCGCTTACCCATACACAACCGAGTTTTTATCTTGGAAACTGGTTATAAAGTATCAATGTTTTGCCTATTATACATTATATCAATGCTGGTAAGAGGATAAACAGCTGAAAAAGGATCGCACTAGTTCCGGCAAAGGTACATCACTCAAAAATTTGAACTTGCACAAAATTATCTGAAGCAAGTACAGAGGTGAAAAGAGGATAAACAGCTGAAAAAAACATAGCAATGAGTGCGAAGAGCTTACGGATATATGCCTCTCGATTAGCCGCTTCTCGTAGAGCAAGCCCGACTTGGTCGAAACCACAGGCTCCACCGGAACTTCGCCGGAAACTGTAGGAGGAAAAAAACAGTGTGTCACCAACAGACACCACCCGAATTAAAACCCTAAATCTGGAAACAGAGAAGGAGAGAGAGAAGCGAAGAGAAGTCTTACTTGCACAGTTCATCTTAGTATGAACGAAGACGAAGGATAAGGATACGCAGGACCCGAGGATTGAATTGTAATAAGAATACGCAACCTCCTTAGTGGCTGGGCTAGGGTTTATCTACTCCGGTCCGGCGCTCACTCAAACAAAATCGCGGAAGCCGGGAGGATCATGAAGGCGGAGAGATTTTTATAAAAGGGAGAGGAGAGACGGCTTCTTCCTATTGACATTTGGGCCTTTACGATTGCGCAAATTCGGGCTTTTTATCAAGCCCATTAGTAAATGGTGCGGCTTCGTTCTTCTATATAGAAAGAATTGATAATATGCTACGAAGTGATCTTGATCATACAGAAAAGCAATACTACTAACTAGCAATGTTCGAAACTACGCCATGGGCTAGTGGAGCGGCTGATAAGGGCCTAGCAACTTGTAAAAAAAGCAGAAATTAATTGGGGAGCGTGATCATTAGTTATTAAATCAATTTAATATATTGTTAAAATATTTATTTATAAAACATAAAATTCAAAAGAAAATTACAAAAAGTATATATTGAGATTTAAAAAATAAAATAAATAGATTAGTTTATAAAATAGTTTATATACAAGCTATTGTTTAAATAAGATATATTCAAAGAGGCAAAGACTTATTTAGTATGTACAAAAGTTAAATAATTAGTTTGACTATGAAATAATGTTACCACGTTGAAAACTAACACATTTTAACATATACAGTATAGTTCAAATAGAGAGAGAAAAAAAAGCTAAAATGTGTCACATGGCTTAGTAAATTATGGCCCCATCCAGGTTTAGAAATGAACCCAGCTTTGTGAAAGCAAATATGTTTGTATAAATCGCGCGAAAGATCATTACGCGGCCGGTTTATCCATTATATGGATCGATTTATCGGTTGGTGATTAATAGAACTTGATTTGGACTCATTCGCCACGGACAAGTGGCAAACAGTGTTTAGACGGACGATTAATTGCTTACGCGGACGCGTTTTAGAAAACAGCTAATTAGTGATTCCCTATTAAATGATACTGAAACAAAATTAAATAAAAGCAGGGATTCCCCTTCACATGAAATACCTGAGTGTTTGTGTTAAACAAGTCAACAGGAATTTGATGACATAGAAATAAACAAATAAACATGTTTTAATACGAAAATGTTTTGCAAGTACAAAATGAAGTCCTATATGAGCGATGCTTGTTGTTTTCCTAACTAGGTTTTAGATTCTAATTACGGAACATACAGAATCTTATCATGGTAAGTCCCGTAATATACAACATGCTAGTTATTAATCAATCTAAGTTAATTAAATTGCTGCACTTCACCAATTATTATTTAAATCGATTAATTATTGGATCCTACGTTGTATAACATCTTCCTTGTATGATCATTATATCTGAATTCTCTTTAATTAACATCTGCCAGTTCGTTTGATCGAAATTTACAACTGATGAATAATTCAAATAAATTCTTATAGTCAGAGTTTCGTACTTACGATTCCATTATATAAATTCTTATAGTCAGAGTTTCGTACTTACGATTCCATTATATAATGACTGTTTTGTATTCACCGAAAAAAAAAGTATAATGACTGTTTTGTTACTAGAATAATACGCATATAGACTCGTTAGTATTGTCAAGTCAAATTAGTTATATTTGTCCCCAAAAAAAGTTGTCTACAAATTCTTTTTAAGTATAAGGTAGGACGACGAGGTACGCGGGTCATTCCCTTTTGCACGCATGACGGATGTGTCCTTTTTTCTTTTGCATAAAAAAAATTATTCTCGTGTGACAAAAAAAAAAAAAAAAAAATTATTCTCAGAATCCAAAAAAATAAATAACTGCAAATAACATGGCAAGGATAAAATCATTATTCTTTTTTTTTTTTTGTCAAAAGGATAAAATCATTATTCATATAATCATATTACACTATTTAGCAGGATCCAATCAACACGATGACAATTATCTTCACAGAGACCTTTTATCACATATATATATATATATACAACGTTTTCATTCATTTTGATTTAATTTTGTCTACAGAACTATACACTTTTGAATCTACAATCTTGTCTGAGAGTGGTTATTAAAAATATATTTGCGTGTGCAGTATTGCACTCAAAGCTTTTGTTGAAGATGCTCATACATATATATCTCCAAAGTATCGATTCATCAAATCAGCTTTGATCTCAAGCTGATTCTTTTTCTTTTTGCCAACAAGTAGCTATTTACATTTCACTTTTTCATATAATTAATTTATTGCAACTCAATTACCCCCGATTTCTGAATCTTGCAGATGTAAATAATTAAATAAAATAATAATGCCGTGACCGGCGATATGTATTGTATCGAAACAATTATTGTGGAATCGAATATTGGATACACTTTAATGAAAACAAATAATTAGATACACATGCCAACGATTTTCAATGCTTCACACTTCACAGAGCTACAGAATGAGCTAGTAAGATATTCAAAAGACCAAAAGAAATCAACTAAGAAGACTAAAACTCTTTAAAATATCTGCTTTAATTTCTACGCTTACAAATAGAATTTAGAAATGAAAACCAGGAGATGGTTTAGTGGTTTGTATTTTGTGTTAATGCTGTTGTAATTATCATTCATATTAAAACTTGGTAGAATATGATAAGCAAATGGTAGAACGTAATAACGTATAATATTGACATAAGTAAATGAAAATAAAAAAAAACATCGAAACTTAGGATCACCTTTTTTCAAAAATATTTTCATGATATAATGCGTCTGGTTAAGAAAATTACCATGTCTTTCAAATTGTATATAATTATAGTTTTGATGGATAATTTAAATGACCTTGATATGCTCGTTACGCACGTTACCTCGATGATCTATAAAGTTATCTTTTCACATGTATTTTTGATCAGTTCAATCTTTGGTTATGGCTGTGAGAAAAACAACAACATGAGAGAATGACAACTCGAAGCATGATTATGCTAAAAATATCACTATCACAGAATTTTTATCCAGAAGAAACCATTTTCATATGAAATTTTCAGTTTTCGAATTTAATCAAGCATCACGTAACTTTTTTTCATGATATAAAAACATTTGGCTTAGCAGGTTCTAATTTATTTAATTTTGTCAATATTTCACTGACCTGGTCTTTTTTGTTTCGATATTTCCACGTTTTATGAGCATGGAAAAAAACAGCCAAGTAAATAAATTAGAAAATGAAAACTAAAAGATGGAAAAACAAATATTACTAAAAATAAAATAGAAATGCCAATTCTATAAATAAAAGGCTTAATTTAGTACAACTTTCAGTCAAAAGGTCAAATAATCGGAAACAAAAGAATTGGGTCAAACTCCATTACAGGTCAACCAAGTCGCCACTTAGGTGGGACCAATTGCTCCACGTCAACTCAAAATACATACGTTCCTCCATTCATAACACGCCGCGTCACGCTAATAAGAAACTCTAGGACCAGCGCGTTTAACGATTTTCCACGTGGCATTTCTGAAGGCCTCATTACACTTACACACCAATTTACATACATGCGGATACATACACATATACATACACATTTAACCAAAACTATATATAAATTGGTTACGTTAACTTTCATAACATCCAATTAGTTTCTCCCAGAAAGCTGTAAGAAATTTTCTTTTCTTCTCTGTCTTAAACAGAATTCTTTGTTGTTCTGTTTAATTAATATTTATCCGTTTTTTCCCAGTATTTGAATTCTATGGATTTTCTTGTTCAGACCTCACTCCTCCCACATTCGACAAAGCATTCAAGAAGCCTCGTTCAATAATTTTCCCATTTCTTGGAAATTTTTCTTTCTCGATTTTTATTACCAGAAAATCTTAGGCATCACGTTGGAGTCCATAAAGAAAGACATAAACATGTCGCAGGACGTAATTTCGTCTCATGAGCAGCTCTCCATGGTAATTCCATGTTGTTTTCTTAATTTATTAATATCCTTCGTCAATAATTCCGTTCTCTACATATTATAATACGAAAAAACATATTGCAATGTTAATTGTTTGTCTTTTTTTGTCAACTGTTAATTGTTTGTCTTTGAATCTGTTTTAAGCCCTTGAATGCATGGTTTCTCTTCTTTGTGTTTTTTATATAAAAAACATCATATATGAATTCTTTTAATGTGCTAGTTAATTAGGTATAAGAAATTCTTAATACTTTTCTTAAATGATTAAAACGCATTGCATTCTAAAAACTTCGTATGATAGAGGGAGAGTCAATTTTGTTTCGCTGTTCCACCGCATTTTTCCTAACAAGAGAACCATCAAATTCGGCTGGTAACGATGGTCGCATTATGGTTAAAAACAAAAACAAGAAAAAACAAAACGGCATGCATGAATTAAACCGCTCCTAAAAGTATCTGTTTTTTCCCTATCTAGAAATCGAATTTAATTTATATATATATATATGAATGGAATAATGATTATATTCGAAAATCCAAGTTTCTTTTAGGTAACATCGTTTACTTAGTTTTCTTAGTTATTCCATTTTATCTTCTTTTTCTTTTCGTTTTTTTTTTGTTTTCAATTTGCTTCGTTGCTTTTACTTCTTTATTTGTGTGTGGTTATTCTCTACAATTTAGTTAATCTCCCAAAACTTTGAAACTACAGTTATCAGGATAAAGTTTACATGGCTAACTCTTATGTACGGTGTTCTAAGTACTTTTTAGCCAACCACAAATCGCTACAAGACATATATAGCGTTTAACAGTTAGATAAGAATTCAAAAGATGCATACCTGTTTTATTTATGAGCTGCTTATTTTGTTTTATATATCTATTTTATTACTATCGTTTTTTGTGTTATGTTATAATACTAAATTCATGTTTGTGAAAAATACAACATTAACAACTCTTTCTAGCTATTTAATATAACGCAAGAAAATACTCGCGTCCTAGTTTTGTTTCAATCTGATATACATATGTAAATATATAAACTTTAATGAAAAACTCATCACAAGAATTTTAATTAAAAATATTTAACTGCTGTACAAAAATCTGATTCTTGTTCTTATTTAGGCCTTTAGTTTTTTATTGTAAAATGTTTTAGATGTTGGTTCTTACTAGGCAATGTTTTTTATTTCTCGACGCAAATGAAACACCAGAATCCAAAAACTTTCCTTATATGGGAACTATCCCTCTTTATATTTGATTTTGTATTTATCTAGATTCCCTCTTGATAAAAAGCCACGAAGAGCGAACGAGATCTGATCATATAAATGACCTCTTCGACTGTCTTAGACCTCTTTTATTTATCTAAACGACTGTCTTAAGTTAAGCATATCTGAACTACTTTTTCTTGCGTCGCAAGAGAGTTCGTCTAACTAGCTTTTTATGCAAGCCTTCAACGTATGTCTCAAAAACAAACACATGTAAATATTTTACGGTGTTTTTCTGCTAATTCCCTCTCATCTTGTTGTTTTTATTTTGTAGGATGAGATCACAAGCCCTCTCACCGCACAAATTTTCGATTTCTGTGATCCACAACTATTTCAAGAGACCTTTAATCAAACTTCTGAAGTGACCTCGGCTTCAAATTGTTGTGGCTATGTCGAAAACAACAACAGCAACAATTTTCCAGATAAATCCAACAGCGGTTCGAACCAAGACCATGAAGACAACAACAACAAAAATGAGAACGGGGACTTATCGATCATATTCGATTCACAAGACGATTTCGATAACGATATTACAGCTTCCATCGATTTCTCTTCCTCTATTCAGTTCCCGGTCTCCGATCAACTTCAGGACCAGTTTGACTTCACCGGAATTCAACTTCATCAGCCTTCGAACATCCTCTACTCTTCCTCTTCTGGTGATCACCTGCCTCCGCCTTTATCGGTTTTCGAAGATGATTGTCTTTCTTCTGTCCCAAGTTACAATCTTGGCTCCCTAAACCCTACTTCTCCTTCTTGCTCTTTCTTGGGCAATCCCGGTTTACCAGCTTACATGGCCGTAACCGGGAATATGATGAACACCGGTTTAGCCATTGAAAGATCTGGTTTTTACTCCGGGAGTATCCATTTTGGTTCTGATTTTAAACCGTCACATGATCAATTGATGGAAATCCAGGCTGATAATGGTGGAATGTTCTGCCCAGATTCGATCAAACCCATCTTCAATCCAGGAGATCATCATCTTCAGGTAACACTTTTTCGCAAATCCATAACTAATTCCAGTTTTCTTTTTGATCTGTAAAAGGTAAAAGTGGCAAATAGATATAGAATGAAACCGGTTTAGTAATCCGGTTAAAATATCTGCACGTGATATATACCCGTTTTTGTATTTCTTTTGTTTGAAATAGGCACTTGATGGTGGTGAGAACCAGAACCACCTGGTGGCAACACCGGTTCTTCCGCAGTTAGGAACAGATATAGCCGGTTTAGACGACGCGAGTTTCAACAAAGTAGGTAAACTCTCCGCTGAGCAGAGGAAGGAGAAGATTCATAGGTACATGAAGAAGAGAAACGAGAGGAATTTCAGCAAGAAAATCAAGGTCTCTATATATGCTTGACCACTACAACCAGATTAAACCATTGGTTACCAATATACCGATTTGTTAAAAAAGTGAAGTTTTGTTTAAACAGTATGCATGTAGGAAGACATTGGCAGATAGTCGTCCAAGAGTCAGAGGAAGATTTGCAAAGAACGATGAATTTTGTGAACCAAATAGGCAAGCTTCTTCAAGCCATCACGAAGAAGACGAAGATGATGTAAGATTAATCCAGTTCGATTACATTTAAAACCTTATAAATTTTTTAAGTTTGGTTTGATACGATAAATGTTTTAAACCGGGGATCGGCTTGCAGGTAGGGGTCAAGGAAGAAGAACAATTGGTTGATTCTTCGGACATATTTTCACACATAAGTGGTGTCAACTCTTTCAAGTGCAATTATCCAATCCAGTCTTGGATTTGAGTTGATTACATGGGTCTTATTATAATCACAACATAGTATTTTTTATAGAGGTCTAAGTGTATATTTATTAGTGCATTTTTTTTGGCTATGAGTCATACTTTCTCGGATATGTTTAGAACATAAGTAAAAAGAGAGATGAATAATGGGTTTAGGCAGCTCATGATAAATAAAACTGTAGTGAGGAGAGAGGGTTTGTTTATGTTACATAGAACATTACAAAGTTTTGTAGATATAAATTATATAACATGGTATGATATTGTACTGTCTGTTGTATTTGACGGGTGTTGTATAATAATAGTCGTTTGGTATCATTTGTAAGTTTTTTAATCATTTCTCATAATACTATATAGTAGTGTTACGCGTTCTAAATAAATTATTGAACTATATCACAATTATAGTCTCAGAAGATTGTTTTATATTCTAGAGAGTTTGACAATTTAGATATGATGATGCACAATGAGTAACTCTTAAGTTTCCCACGTTGCAGTCTAAGAAAACCTTTTCCCCCGCGTTTTAAATATTACAATGATTTATACTTCGAACCTATTTCTTAGATATACCCCGAGCCTCTCTAATTATTAATTCAAATAAACATGGTTTTACGTATTTTTCGTGCTGGTCACGAACATGGCTTAACCTTAATTACCCCATTTACGCTAAGTATACAATTTTAATAGAAAGATCTCTTCATAACTATTAGAAAATTTAGTAAACTAGATAGCTTAATTTACCAATTTACTAATTATAAAACTTCGAATAGTTTCAGTATAGAAAATAACTACGTACGAGATAAACGAAACAGGGGAGTTGTCTTCCTTACCAGGGGAGTTTAACGATGTTCTTAGTACGTCCGATTAAATTACTGAATGAGGATTAAGAATGATTACTAAGTTATTTAAGTTGCAACTTACAAGTAGTTCTTTAGCAGTTTGAATGTTTAACAAGATATTACATTATTTCGACCAATTATATAATGTATATCTATTTTTCTTAAAACGTTGACCTCACCTTTCATATGATGCAAATTAGATAGAATAATTATAAGAGATAGTGAGATAAGTGTGTTGAGTTTGATCCACCGAACATGCACACACGCACCTCCCACTAAAGGACAATTAACCAAAAGTTGAAGAAACAAGACTTAAGTGGAAACAATCAAAAATCAAATCAAACTATATAAAAGTGGATGCAACACGCTATGTTTGCACAATACCCATTCCTTTGATTCTCATATTGTTTTGCTTCCAAGCTTTTGCGCACTTTAATTCTTCTCACTCGATGATTCTTTAGGAGGAAAGAGAAAAATTCTTATGCCTTAAATTTGGTGAGACAGACGAAAAAGAGGAGCGATAATCCACAAGGAGAATTTTCATCATAGTTCAATATATGTCGTTGATCCAGTTTTAATTCAGGTAAAAAGCATTGCACATGAAAAGGTTAAATTATTCTCTTCTTTCAAAATGCTATTATTTTGGCCAGAGGTTATCAAATTAAATTGGGTGCTCAAATCTTAATTTTCATTTGAGCTTGAAGATCTATCAAATTTCGATCACTACATGAAACCGATCATCTTAGGTTTAGTGAATTTTTGTAGGGTTTTTCGTTTCAGTTAAAGAGCTTAATAATCCATCATTTTCAGCTATATATTGCTTCTTGGTAAAATAGGTATATCAAAAACTTTTTCTTTACACCAAATAAGTTTTGTAGCTTTAAAATTCACTTTTTTTTTTAAAGTTTGTTTCCATTCTTTGGTGCATTTCGTTAACTTTTTTTTTTTTTTTGTATACGGTTCTAATTTTTGTAATTAATATATGCACTTAAGAATTAGGCTTATGGATTGTCAATATGTTCCATATTTGTCTTTCAGTTTTTCTCAGTGATTCGGCTTGTGTGAATATTAAAGTAGCTCCGGTTTTATATCGAACAAAGCAAGGTGAGAGATGGAGGGTGACACGCCTGATGCTAAAAAGAATGAAGATGAATTGATGAATGTGAACAATGACGATGTGAGTCCGTCAAGCCTGTTTAGCTTATCCAAGCCGAGAAACTTGTTTCGAAAGAAAGATCGACAATGCTTGGCGGTTTTGAGCAGCGGAAAGTGCTTACAGATATTTAAAAACAGCCCCAAAGTATCATGTGATGAGTTTACTACTTCTTCTCCAAGTCATTTTTCGAGGAAACTAGGAGCACACTATAAGGCTGAATCTCGGATTCCAAGTTATCAATTTGAAAAGATGCATGAAAAGGTAATCTCTTTATCGAGCAAAACCTTCTCGTCTCCATCAGCGGACAACCTTTCTCAGGGAACCCTTCGGTTCACTATAAGAGCCAATGGAATGCCTCGTTTTGTTTTCAAATTGGAGAATCAAAAAGATATTTATGTGGCAAGCTTAAGCAGCAATGCTGAAGACCAAAGTGTTTTAGACTATTCGTATATGATTCATCTGCAAAGATCAGGAGAATCATCATCATCACATCTAGTTGGTAGAATAAAGGTATCGACTTTGTTGAACGAGAAATTCATAGAGAGAGAGTTTGTTTTGTTCAACAACATTGGTGAGCGTTCGCAGATACCGCGTAGGAAGAAAAACGAAGGATCGTCTAAAAAAGTAGTTAATGTGATGAAGAACAATCAAAATATCACAAGATTAAAATGTTCTCGGGATGAGCGGTTGCAAGAACCAAACTTTGATCACGAGCAGGTGAATCTACTGGAAAACAACCTTCCACCAAATCTTGAAACATTAGCTGTTGTTGTGAAACAAGAGTTTCTTGAAGAAGAAACTGGAGGTTGGGGATTGAAGTTCTTGAAGAAATCGTCGTTGGTCCAAAGTGAAAGTGGAAGTCCAAGTATGGACGTTGTCATTCCATCAGGGATTCATGGAGGGCCAGAAGATGGACCTTCGAGGTTGATCGATAGATGGAAATCTCAAGGAAACTGCGACTGTGGAGGATGGGACTTGGGTTGTTCCTTGACCCTTCTTAAAGGCCAACCACGAAAAGATTATAATCTCTTCGAGCTATTCATAGAGGTAAAACTGAAGATTTGGTAATGACATTTCTTCTTCTATAAATAGATCAAACTAGAACCTGATAGAGCTAACAGTTTATCTTACATTGTGTTTAAGGGATCAAAACATGAGACGCCTAAATTACGGATTGTGACTGTTCGTCCAGGATATTACTCTGTCCAATTCCAAACAAGCTTATCTGTTCTGCAATCCTACTCGATTGCTTTAGCGTTTATCCAAGGCCAGAGTCAGGAGCTACGACCATTACGGCTATAATTGTCATCAGTATTTATAATTACAGTCTTTGTCATAATTTTTTTGCAACAAAACGCGTAAACTATGCACTGAATACAAGGGGCGTCAGATTAAAAACTTGTCAAATGTCGGTGCTTTCTTAAAACTCGATTTAAAAGAATGGCAGATGGAAGACGATAAAAGTAAATAACAGCACGAGAGAAGACTTACGAAAATGTCTAAATAACCAAAATATTTGAATGTCATACATATTGTCAGAAAATAAAAACACCTTCTACCAAAATTCTCAAATCTGTTTTTGATATATTTAGAAATCCAACAAGATTTAGAAAGATAATCAAACGCCAGCGAAAGAGCCCACTAGTGATTGATCTGATCCTTAGACAATGGCATTGGCAGCACTGGCAATCCTCGGCCAGAGATCAGCGCACTCTTTACCAATGGGACCTGTGATTGCAGAACCTTTCATTTCTCCCTTGGGATTGACGATGACTCCAGCATTATCTGTGCAATGAACAAAACAAATCACCGATTCAGTACTTTTCTTAACAAAAGTAGTTACAAAGAA
Source organism: Isatis tinctoria (assembly GCA_010577795.1). Lineage (NCBI taxonomy): Eukaryota > Viridiplantae > Streptophyta > Magnoliopsida > Brassicales > Brassicaceae > Isatis > Isatis tinctoria. The sequence continues at coordinate 1,484,336 of CM021244.1, read as the reverse complement.
ACAATGATATTTAGAGTCCAAATGGAGCAGAGGCAAGCGTTAAAGCACTAAAGCATCTGTAACGATGGACACAATTAAGTTTCCCAGACTTGTAACCGTATCTACACCCTTATATGTGTCGGTGGATACTTGACTTAAGCCTGGCGTATGTCTTTAACAGGAATTAAAAAGCTGACCAAAAACCTTAATATGAATCCGAATATGATTAAATCTTGGGGAACACCAATAAAACAGATCACAGTATCACTAATGCAACAATAAATGCAAAACAATTGTCTAAAGAAAATAACTTTCGAGTTCAAATGGAGCAGATACAAGCGTTAAAGCATTAGAGCATCTGTAACGATGGAACACATTTAGGTTTACCAGAATTGTTTTGTATTAAACACCCTCTAACGTGTCAGTGAATACATGACACAAGTCTGGAAAATGTATAAATCTTATGACATGCACCCGAGTCTAAATCACACTATATTCAAATTGTAGTCAAGACAAAACCACGCGAAGTATCTCTAACTTTTAACTTCAAAAAAAACAAAGCTATATGGAGTCCAAATGGAGCAGATTCAAGCGTTTAGGCATTAAAGTATCTGTAACGATGAACACACAATTAACTTTCCCAAAGGCTTGTAACTGTATCAACACCCTCTAAACGTGTCGGCGAGTACATGACTTAAGCCTGGTAACATGAACACGACAGAAACACAACTCAAACAGTGGACTAGTGTTTAAGAGAGAAAAATACCTTCGAAGTACATGAAGACACCGTCCTTTCGGCGCCATGGCTTTCTCTGCCTAACGATCACGGCGGGAAGAACCTTTTTCCGGAGATCAGGCTTACCCTTCTTGACGGTGGCCATCACCATGTCGCCGACGCAAGCGGAAGGTAATCGGTTGAGACGACCTTTGATTCCTTTCACCGAAATGATGTAAAGGTTCTTAGCACCGGTGTTGTCAGCACAGTTCACCGTCGCCGCCACGGGAAGACCCAGCGACATTCTGAATTTGTTACCCGACGTACCTCCACGTCCTAGTCAAATATCACAAATCCCAAAATCTCATTTAAGCAATGTCTAAGCACTAGTAAAAGAAAAATTCGAAAACAGTAGATGAATTGCAAATGTTTCAGATTTAATACGACGACGAAGAAGAATAATACGAACCTCGCTTCGACATTTTGGACGGCTTGAGCAGAAATCTGGTGTAAGAATTATTAGGGTTTGCGGCTTTATATATAGCGACGCATAGTGCTAGGGTTTTTCTTCACTCGGCTTAAGTGAAAGAAGATGACAATTTGTGTTTTAAAGCCCAACTCTCAACGTGTTTCAGGCCCTTTAAAGCCCACGGAGATTTATTCTATCATTAATCATTATCGCCTTTTGGTTGTTTGTCCCACATCGAAAACTTGATAGTAACCAGCAGCAAAAGTTGTATTATAAATAAAGGTCTCGTTCGTTTCTAACAAATCACGCAGCCATGTGGTGAGCACAAAGCGAACTATTCTTTCGCCTTTTACTAAAGAATACCGTGTGCTCTCCACGCTAAGTGGCATACGCTTATTTTTGGAGGGTTTCCACTTCACAGTGGAACCCAAACAATTACCAGTAGAAAATTATTGTTTTTTTGGGCTTATCCCGACTTGCATAGGATATGTATGATATTATTGATATTTCTGGTAGTCGTGGGAAAATTAAATTGTTTAAGAAGCGTAAGTAAGAAGTGAGTCAGTGTTGACTGCCACCGCAGAAATGATGGCGGGAATTACAACGAAGGAGATTAGCTTGTTGAGGTAACCGAAACATGAATTCGATAATTGTCATCTCATCGTTGTTAGACTGGACTTGTTCTACTCGGCAGATGTTAGGGACTTTCGCTAAATGGTGTTTGTAATCGATATCAGAAGCTTTAGTTTAGTCATAATAATATATGAATTGATTTTTCTTTTCTTTTGTCTAAGGAATGTAAGAAATGCATTTCCATACTAATATGTAGTTAGTGCTATTGCTTTTGATCAGCGTATTTCTTGTGGTTTTGCTTAGCTTTCTGTTTCTCAACATATGTGGATTCTGAAATCTGAATTTGTCTGAGGAACCTGACAGCAATGTTGATACTACACTTTTGTCTTCTTGCCACTCTAGGATTGTGAACTGTATCTCCTTAAAGCTAGTGAGACTTATTTTGAGTGGCTCGATACTCTGCTATGAAAGTTACACTTTTAATCAGGCAAATAATCTGTTATTTGAGATTTCACTGCCTAAGTATGGATCAGCAGTCCTTATCCTTCTTTTAGTTCTTTGGTCCTGGGGATTTTGATTTGTATGTTCTTTGAATTCACAACAACGTTTCTTATTTATGCATATATGCGCACTCATCTGATGTTTTGCAGTGACCTGAATGAGACAGAAAAAGATGAAACAGATTCTCTGCACAATTATGGAGTTTGAAATCTGCCATCGAAACCACCAGTGACAAAGACATAACACTGAGCTCGTTCTTGATGACCGGAGTATATGTCACAAATGTAGTGTTAAACAGAGGATGAGATTTTTACATATATACAAAATTCAGATTCGATATCTACAGGTATTGTTTTTCTTTTATAACAGGCTTTGATTATACATTATGTAGTTCTTTCTGCAAAAATCAAAACTTGTAATGTGAGGATGTATAGCAAATGACCCTCGTTATCTTTCTTCATTCTTCGTGTAAACCTTTCAAGATCATTAAATTTCTATATTTCTCAAAATTAAAAAGAGGGTCATTGAACTCATCTCTTTTCTTTGTTCAAAATTGACAGAGGGAAACTGCTTTAGACAGCATTGATACTGCGTAACGACCCGAATCTTATCTTATATTTTCAGACACATGAACAACATTAAGGTGCAATGGTACGTTGAGAAACAAGCATCTAACTAACTTTCAATCAATGTTTAATGCTGGATTCTGTTGTTAACAAAGTCCGGTTGGACTTTGTTTTTGTTTTCTCTAAGGTTGTGTATATGGAAGGGAATAGACATGGAATTTAAGGTGGGGGGAAAAAAGATTTGGCTTTTGGCAGAAGTTACTTGGAATAGGAGAATTGCTGATTGTGGTTAAAATATCATGAGTCCTCCTAATTTTTCTCACATCCTCTCTCCTTCTTTGGGACAGAGAAATTTGCTGTCGTTCAGCTTCTTCCAAGTTGTCTCGCCTTCCTCATTTCTCTCTGTCTTTTTTTCTTGTTTCTGTCTCTCATTTTTTTCCCCTTATTTAAACGAAGAACTCCTTCTCTCTCCTCACTTTCTCTGATTTTGATAAACCCGAATCCGTCTTGATCTTTTCTTTTTTCCTTCCTGCCTCCCCTCCGTGATGGCTCGTCATTCCCGGAGGGAGTCCTTTTCCGACATGGTCGCCTCTGTGGTTTGCCCTGACACTGATCTTCTCTGGCCATTTGGAAAGCTTGATGGGCTTGATCGGGATGAAATCCGTGAGACCGCGTACGAGATCTTTTTCGCGGCTTGTCGGTCATCACCTGGATTCGGAGGCAGAACTGCTCTCACGTTCTACTCCAAGCACAACGGTGGTGACAATCAAGGAGATGGGGTAGGAGGAGGAGGAGGATCGGGATCGACTAACGGGTCAGCATTCGGGTCTTTAGGGAGGAAAGAAGTGGTGACGACACCAACAAGCCGAGTGAAACGGGCGTTAGGGTTGAAAATGCTTAGAAGATCTCCGTCCAGGCGAATGTCGACGATAGGTACAGTTGCGGGAGCCGTGTCTGCTCCTTCGTCCCCTGGTAACGGAAGCATAGGAGGTGGTTCTTCGGGACACATTAGCCCCGGTGCTGGGTTCTTGACGGTCCCGCCTTCCCGGCCTAGACGACCCTTAACCTCTGCGGAAATCATGAGGCAGCAAATGAGGGTGACGGAACAGAGCGACTCTCGGCTCCGGAAAACCCTAATGCGGACGCTTGTTGGCCAAGTAAGTTCCTCTGTTACCTTTAAATATGAAAGAAGCTCTGTTTCTAGATTGACTGAAGCAATTGAATCTATTTAAACGGTAATTCTCCAGACGGGTCGGCGAGCAGAGACAATAATCCTTCCGTTAGAGCTCCTCCGGCACGTGAAAACGTCGGAGTTCAGTGACGTACATGCGTATCAAATTTGGCAAAGACGACAGCTTAAAGTCCTTGAAGCTGGTCTTCTCCTTCACCCATCAATCCCTCTTGAGAAAACCAACAACTTTGCAATGCGTCTCCGAGAAATCATCCGCCAGAGCGAGACGAAACCCATCGACACCGGAAAGACCTCAGAAACAATGTCAACGCTCTGTAACGTTGTGGTCTCCTTATCTTGCCGCAACACCAACCCGACCACTGACGTATGCCATTGGGCTGATGGATACCCTCTTAACATTCATTTTTATGTGGCGCTTTTGCAGTCGATATTTGACATTCGTGATGAGACATTAGTTCTTGATGAGATCGATGAGCTCTTGGAACTGATGAAGAAGACATGGTCGATGCTGGGAATCACGAGGCCCGTGCACAACTTGTGTTTCACATGGGTTCTGTTTCATCAATACATTGTGACCTCTCAGATGGAGCCGGACTTGCTTGGTGCCTCTCATGCCGTGTTGACTGAAGTTGCTAATGACGCCAAGAAGTCTGATCGCGAGGCTCTCTACGCGAAGCTTTTGACCTCTACATTGGCTTCTATGCAAGGATGGACCGAGAAAAGGTATATCCTTTCGCCCTGATAATGGACTTGGCCAGACAAGAATTAATCGGACTGTGAATGTGTGATTATAGGTTGTTGAGCTATCATGACTATTTCCAACGAGGGAACGTTGGATTGATCGAGAATCTTCTGCCATTAGCGTTGTCTTCGTCTAAGATTGTGGGGGAAGACGTGACAATTTCTCAAGGGAGTAGTCAAGAGAAAGGTGATGTGAAATTGGTAGATTCTTCAGGGGATCGCGTCGACTACTATATAAGAGCCTCTATTAAAAACGCTTTCTCAAAGGTAATTTTGACTATAAGTCACTTGTGGTTTTCTGTCCTTTCTTCATTTTTTTTTTGAGTCCATATCCGTTTTTAAATGTTTCAGGTGATAGAGAGCATGAAGGACAAAATTGCATCAACAGAGGAAGAAGAAGAAGCGGCAAAGATGTTACTTGAGCTAGCTAAGGAGACAGAGGAGCTTGCTTTGCGCGAGCGCGAGTGTTTTAGCCCTATACTTAAAAGATGGCATTCGGTTGCAGCTGGTGTCGCCTCGGTTTCGCTTCACCAGTGTTATGGTTCGATCTTGATGCAGTACTTAGCTGGCCGTTCGACTATTACTAAAGAGACTGTGGAAGTTCTGCAAACGGCGGGGAAGCTCGAGAAGGTTCTTGTGCAGATGGTGGCCGAAGAGTCAGAGGAATGTGAAGATGGAGGCAAATGGCTTGTTAGAGAGATGGTTCCGTATGAAGTCGAATCGATTATATTACGGCTTTTAAGGCAGTGGATTGAAGAGAAATTGAAAACAGTTCAAGAATGCTTGAGTAGAGCAAAGGAAGCTGAAGTACGTTTATCAAATCTTTACTTGCGATTCAAGTATACATATTGACTCATCTGCTTAAAATCTTCTCTTTGTTTTTTTCAATAGACATGGAATCCGAAATCAAAATCAGAACCCTATGCACAGTCTGCTGGAGAGTTGATGAAGCTAGCTAACGATGCGATTGCTGAGTTCTTCGAGATCCCGATTGGGATCACAGAGGATCTGGTTCATGATCTCGCTGAAGGGTTAGAACAACTCTTCCAAGAATACACCACGTTCGTTGCATCTTGCGGTGAGTGAAACAAAAGTGTAAAAATGTACAAGTCCGTCATTTCAGACAACCGTTGATGACTCTGTTTACTGATTCTGTCAGGTTCAAAACAGAATTACATTCCTACGCTTCCTCCTCTTACAAGATGTAACAGAGACTCCAAGTTCGTGAAGCTTTGGAAGAAAGCCACGCCGTGTGCTGCATCCAATGAAGATCTTAACAACCTCGGTGGCGGCGCCCCAGGTATCTCCGATGGACATCACCCGCGTCCCTCGACGAGCCGTGGGACCCAACGCCTCTACATTCGCCTTAACACTTTACATTTCCTAAGCTCTCAGCTTCACTCTCTCAACAAAGCCCTCTCGCTGAACCCGAGGGTCCTGCCCGCGACGCGGAAACGCTACAGCGAACGGACCAACTCATCCTCCTACTTCGACTTCACGCAAGCCGGAATCGAATCTGCGTGCCAGCATGTCTCCGAGGTCGCGGCTTACCGGCTAAACTTCCTTGATTCATACTCGGTCTTCTACGAGAGTCTCTACATCGGAGACGTGGCTAACGCGAGGATCAAACCCGCGTTGCGGATCTTGAAACAGAACTTAACGCTAATGACCGCTATTCTTGCGGATCGAGCGCAAGCGTTAGCGATGAGAGAAGTCATGAAGGCTTCGTTCGAAGTGGTCTTAACGATTCTGCTAGCAGGAGGACATTCCCGAGTTTTCTACCGAACCGACCACGAGCTAATCGAGGAGGATTTCGAGAGTTTAAAGAAGGTTTATTGCACTTGTGGCGAAGGGTTGATCCCGGAAGAGGTGGTGGATCGAGAGGCGGAGACGGTGGAAGGAGTTATACAATTGATGGGTCAGCCAACGGAGCAGCTTATGGAAGATTTTAGCATCGTGACGTGCGAATCAAGCGGGATGGGTTTGGTCGGGACGGGACAAAAGCTTCCTATGCCTCCCACGACAGGACGATGGAACAGGTCGGATCCGAACACGATCTTGCGAGTTCTCTGCTATAGAGACGACCGTGTTGCTAATCAGTTTTTGAAGAAATCGTTCCAATTGGGTAAACGAAGGTGACACCTGAAAAGAAAATGAAAAAAAAAGAATCTTGTCTCGACAAGACGTGATCCGTTGTGTGCATGAGTTTCGAGATTGAGATTTTTTACCGAGTCGCTTCCAAAAAAATACTTTTGCCTTGTATGATAGACTTTTTCAGATTAATAGAAAACCCTTTGTCTATTTACGAGCCTATAAGCCCAATATTTTAAAGGCCCATAAAGCGAAAATAAAATTTTACCCGGTTTAGAGATAACCGAGTTAGCGGTGGAACAACTAACAAACCAGCTCAGTCTTAAACGACGCCGTACTCTTCCGTGATACATCATCCTCTTCTTCACTTTATCCTTGTTCAAAGCTGAGAAAAATGGCGACAATGGCGACGCAGGGTCCTTGGCTGCGGATTGCTTCTGTTTCTCCGAAGAAATCAGTCGCAAAGGCAATGGCGACATCAACGGAGCTCGGTTTTCTCAACTCCCAACTCAGCGGCGTGAGAATTTCGCATGGTTACAGTGACGTCACCAATCGTATAGCTTTACCTTCCGCTCCCTCCCTCCAACCCATCGTCGCTCGTAAGCTAACCTGAATTCTTGTTCCGCCTCCATTTTATTAGGATTTAGCATTTGGAGAAATTTGCGTGATTTCACTATCGATTGACTTCGTCCTGTTAAAAGTTTGAATTTTTTTGCTAGCTTGTGTTCGGTTGTCTGAAACTTACTAGATATCATCGATGCTTCAAGTCCTGTAACTAGACTGTGATTGATACATAAAATATTTGAACAGTCTGGGATGAGTGTGATTGCTGCAAAAGAGTTAGTTTATGAGAGATATCATTTGCTGGTATCGTTTGATCTCAGTACCTTGCCTTAAATGCGATCTTCGTGACAGTTTAATTATTCTCAGTTTCTCATCGTGCACATGTACAGAGGCCTGGTGTCGAATCTGCGTTTAGATCTTTTTGCTTTTCCCTATTTTCTTTGCAGCTTTTACAGTTTTAGACATTGCAAATGTTTCTTGTTTCCACCATTTTAAACGTTTGCCTCGCTCTCTCTTAGAAACTGTTTCGTATTTCTCATTTGTCTGTCTCATCTCTCAGGTAGAATCTGCCCTTTTACTGGGAAGAAGGCAAACAGAGCAAACAAAGTTTCCTTCTCTAACCACAAGACCAAGAAGTTGCAATTCGTCAACTTGCAATACAAGAAAGTTTGGTGGGAAGCTGGGAAACGTTTTGTCAAACTACGGTTATCAACCAAGGCCTTGAAGACCATAGAGAAAAACGGCCTCGATGCTGTTGCCAAGAAAGCTGGCATAGATCTTCGTAAGAAGTAGAATATGTAGTTTACTTTAATCTGATGAAGGTATGTACATGTCTATTCATCTTACTCATGATGCATACAATACATCAACCTTTTGTTTTTCCTAGTCAATTCACTAGTCTTTATGAAATTTCTTTCCATCATGTCTTCCTCACTCGATAGTTCAATATGCTGCAACTTTAAGCCTAATGGTTACTCGAGCATCTTTGCCAATCCCTAATGTTTAGTCCATCTCTAACATCGCCAAACAATTAAGAAAATTCAGAAGTGCGTTTTTGTTCCTAGCTTTTGATCTTCTTCAGTGGAATCGTTCAATGATCACTGCTTCGACCAGAATTGCAACAACTAGAACCTCTCCTATGATTTCATCACCCATCTGGTGGTGATTTCATTGTCATTGTGAAACAAATATGTTTTTCTCTACGGAACAGTCAAGAAATACGAGACTATTCACAGCCACAGGTGACCAAAACCGTTCAATGTTTTAGTCTCTGTCGCTGGTATTATTATCATTACATGTATAGACCGATTGAACAGTAGAATTGTCGGGTTTTGCTCTCGTCTTCTTCATGGATAGCTCTCCTCCTCCTCCTCCTGATCCTTTCGCCTTCCTATGACGGGTTGTAGACTTCCTATGAGGAGCAGAACTGTCTGAGAGAGGGTAAGAACCTTCCGTGTCGACGTTAACCGAGACAACGCGCTTCCTCCTGACTGATGGATCATTTGATGAATCTAACGACCCGTGCCTACTCCTGCTGTGACGTCTCTGTTTTGGTAGCACATCCGATGCTGACACGTTGCTGCTTCGCCTAGGCGGAGAACCGTTTTGTGAGGTGGTCTCGGATTTACGCCTCGTCTTCTTCTGCTTTGGTTTCTCAGGAGGAGGCAACAGCTCTTGTAATCCAACTCCTTCTCCTACCGGATTGTTGTTGGCATCCCCTCGGGATACTACTTGACCATTCTCATTTTCCTGAGGTTTGAAGTCACTCATCTACAATTTTGTTTTTATGTTTTTTAACCTATGATGAGTAATACTTAGACGTATATGCGGAGAAATACGTAGAAATGTAGAAAGCGTACCCAGCTTGGCGGATTGGCTGCAGGACCATCGGATCCGATGTGGGCGACATGCTTTACATCGGTGGGAAACCCGATCTGGATGTCATTGTCTTTACCTTCGTCTGCAAATTAGATTCTTTTATCATACAAAGATCTGACTTGTGTAACAAGAAACGTCAAAATGTTGTTGGTGAATATGATGAGATGAGACTCACCGAAAATCTGAGTAATATAGCGAAGGCCTTTAAGAAGGCCTTTCACGGTCGTCGTCATCTCGGGACGAACGATTTACGGGTAGAAGTTCAGATGCTGCAACTCTGTGAATGCGCCAAGCCCTAAAATGTATAGAGCAAAACAAAAACAAAACAACGTTTGTCATTCAAGAAATTTTAGCAGATTAAGATAGTCTGCATGCAAGAAACATCCAAATAAGAAAAAACGTTCGGATTTAACAAAATAGTCTAACGAGATGAGAGAATTTAAACCTCTATCGCATTGGTTTTCATTAATCTCTTAACAGAGAGAGAATCGTAAAAAAAAAAAAAAAAGAATGGGAAAGAGGGAGAGAGAGATTCAGAGATTAGGTTTCAGACAAATTCTTTGTTGCGAAGAGGAAGGGAGAGCACTGAATTGTAACTACCCAAAAAAGAAACAAAAAAAATTCAAGGTTTTTATTTTTACTGTTTATAAATATTTTTATAAATAGATTTCCTTTTCATTTTAGTGGAGGCATAGAGTTTACTCAATCCTCCATGGGGTAAATAAATAAATAAAAACTAGTCGACAAGAGTATTTCCCGGGTTGAGGGGAAATGGAGACAAGATCATTAACACACAAATGATTAAAAATAAATAAATACATGTATAGTTGAACAGACTTATATAGCAGTTTATAATCGAAAGAGAATAAGCAGAGATGACTCAGTTTGATTTATTTTGGAGAAATTTTTTGTAGAATGAAAAAATGTAGCTGCATACAATGGTTTGGGATTTCATGGAGATCAGATGAGAACAGGATCGGTGATGAAGAGGGAAAATGTAAATCAAAAGTGAACGTAGGAAAGAAAGAAAAAGAAATGCTTTGGGAGAAAGAGTTTTAGAGTAAATGATAGTCTTGAGTTTTCATTGCATTTGGCACCAAATAGTTTACTTCAACACTACATTTCTCAAGACGCATTGATACTGGCATACTGCTACAAGCCTACAACAACAATTAGCTAAGAAAAAGTATAGATAAATTGCAGAAAAACTTAACCTACCAAGCTTTCCCCTTACAGTGGCATTAGGATTTCACTCATTGAGAGTCTAGTGCATATTTTAACCAAAAAATAATTTTTTATACTGTGATGTATTTGGATAGGTCATTTTTATTACATAAAAATTGTAGAACATCTCTCTTTCATGTTATACAACTCTCGTATTTTCTACCACCAAGAAAATCATTAAAGCTCTCACATTTGATTTTGTTCGGATGGGATTTTGACATGAACTAGGGTTGATGGTGAGAAAGTGGGAGAAGTTAGGATTTTGTTTTACTTGATTAAGAATTAGATTATTTAACTGATGTTTGGAAACAGATTAAAAGTAGAACTTGTCATATAAATGATTTTATACTCAGAGAAATGTATCCACTCTACACAAAAACACAAACCATGGTGGGTAGCAAAATAAAAGTTATAGAACTCTTCTTCCCTTGTCATGCCAAGATACGTGTTGTTTCGGCGCCTGGCAAAACTTTGATCAAACCTCATTTTAAAAGAGAAATACATAACACACTAATCATTCCAACAAAAAAATAAAATAAGACAAACAAAACATTAACATCAACTAGAACACTTGTAACAAAACATATCAACTAGAACAGAAACTATAGCTACAACAAAAACATAATAATGCTTCTGCACGAACCCTAATTTCTCCGCTCGAGAATCATATTTTGCTTGTTTTATATCAAAGAGTCAAAGCCTTAACGTCAAGTCAACGGAACTCGAGATGGCTCCGCCTTTCTCCGTCAGAGTACCCTGCGGTCTCCGTTGCTCAAGCTGGCAAAGAAGCGGAAGCGTACGAAAACCTTCTGAAGTCATCGCCGGAAAAAGATTCATCAGCTTCGGCCTCTCCTGCTGCCCAAACAAAAAGTTAGAATCTCTGGCCGGAGTTATAGCGGGAGTTATCGCCGGAAAACCTTTATGAAACCTCCCCTGTTCATCTATATAACCCCTACGGTAATAATTCAGGTCAAAACGATTCCCCGCCGGAAAAGCAGTATTAGGGTTCCGGTTTTGGTGGTGGCGGAAGGTGGTGGGTGCGGCGGCGGCGGCAGAGGAAGAGAAGGTGGAAAAAGTATGATTGGAGTGAAAAGTGTCGGAGTGTGAGATTAGGTCTTGGGGTGTTAATAAGATTCTGTTACAGATAGAACAATCTTGGGGGTTACAAACTCGCATGAGTTCCTTTTTCATGCCAAATCCACCAATCATCTTCTGCAAATCCTTATATGTATTAATAAAGATGCAAGAGATTTTGAGATTTGGAGGGAGGGAGATAGCTAAACGATATGGAAAGGTAAGATACATCTATTGAACTATTTATATACAAGTTTTGCGTGCGCAAATGAGAGTGGATGCATGAAGCCAATCCTATTTGAGGAAATATATTTCCATGTTTGTTAACATTGTCGTAAATAGTTATGATAATGATGATGATGAAATTTAATTATCTGTCAGCATGCATGAATTTATTTCAGAATTTTAGAAAAAACGTTTTCTATAAAAGCAAAGAAAGTAATGTATATAGATATGTCTAAACATATAAAGAAGTCAAACATTGCAAGGACAATGTAATAGGTAAGGATTATTTTAATGCTAATTGCAATTTAAGAGTAATAAATGTTTTCATTTTTGGAAGGATATAAATAGGAGGTTAATTATTTGTTGGAAATTAATCCTAGACTTTTGGGAATTTTTGTTTTCTTTTTGGTTGTTGTTTCTTTTCAGGGAATACATTTCTTAATTGCTGCTCCTCTGTATTAGTATAATTTTCTTTTAATAAAATCATAATTAGTTATTTAGGTAAATATTAACAAAAACGAATTCTTTGTTCCTGGTCTTCCATGTGGATTATTCCATTTACATATGATGTTAACTATTACAAACTTGTTTCTCATAAGATTAATCCGTATACGGAAGCTGAATTAATTACTTCGCTTATGTAGTAAAAACTTCATGAAATTAGTATGGAAAACAAATCCAAATACGAATAGTTAACAGGTTAAATTTGATTCAAAACTAACTAGAAAGTACATAAGTAAGTAGAAAACAAAGTTTTTATATTCAAATGGTAACCTGTAAATGTGATTCTATTCCACAGACAAAGATTTATTTCTATGATTGTTATACTACTAAAATATAAAAATGTTAAAGTGGGCAAAAATGTTTATAAAAAGTCGACCCAATCACATGTTTTGCATAATTTTGTTAGAATTTGTAAATTATTCCATTATTATAAGAAGTAAAGTGGATAAAGGATACTGACAAAAAGTGGCAGTATATTTTTAAGAATTACCGAAATTGTACAAGGTATAAATATTTTTCTTACTTTTGCATATGATGAATCAGCGAAAAAATGGTAAGAGATGAACTAAGCATAATAAGTTATACCGCTGAGTATTGATGGGTTGTGTATATACACAAACTTTTATCAGTGTTTATAGAGCTGACACATTCAACGCACGATACATTACACAATAATTTAATTGCGTAAAACTGTACTATAAGATAATCTTAAAGTATGATAGATGATGAACAACACTGACGTTGCGAAGTAAAAAGGCATATATGGAGTGTATATATATATATGTAAATCACATATCTTTGAAACAAATCATGTTTGTTTGTTTGCTTCTTAACAATGATAAGTTCTCAAACAAAAGATTGATTAATAATCATCATCCAAGCGTGAAATCTAGAGAGGTCACTTCCTCTTCCCGTTCCCAATAGTGAGAAACTCGAGAGTAATGTCAGGAGGAATTCTCGATGATGCAGTCTTTGGGGCTAAAGAGGACGACGAAGGCGCAAACTGGGTAGTCCTCTGAGTTGTCGAGGACCGACCGTTGTTTGGGACGAGTCTGCTCGATCGGTTCTCTGCGAAATCAGCCGAGGAAGTAGCTCGAACACTTGACCCAGCAACTGCTTTTCTTGAAGAACTCTGGTTCCTAGATAAAGTGAGTGGTCTCTCCTGGTTTAGCTGTTTCAACAAAATAAAAAGTTCAAAGATCTTCAGGTTACCAAACCGTAAAAAAATGGTAATCTATTTTGTGCGAGTCCATAGTTCTCAAATCCTAGGATATACTACTCACAATAACACAGAAGTAGGACACTTTCGGTTTAAGATTTTCAGGTTACCAAACTGTTAAAAAATGGTAACCAATAAAAAAGATTGGATTTTTAAGGAGGTATATGCTGACTTACCGTGTCTCTAGATGCAAGAACGTTCTCAGAGGTTCTTGGTCTACTAGACAGGCCGGTCCCTGAGCCAGTTCTCCTGGTGTATGCCTCGAAAACACCTGAGAATTTATCGCGAGTGTCTTTCCCAGCTGCATATTATTCAGAGAACAGTCATTAATATCTGAGTTTCTTCAACAACCACGGCCTCTAAAATGTTTTAGCCTTTTAGGTATGGTATAACGATTTATCTTTAATCAGAAGGAATCTGATGCTTACTTGAAGGCTTTTCCGCTTTCTCGGCAGATGGTACTGGAATATTCAGAGCTGGTCTTAGGCTCGGCTATTGAGAACAGAGGAAAAGCGTGAGAAGGTTGATACTCTGTTTAAAAATCAATGATATCGAACATATAGCTTCAGAATGGTAGAATGGTGGACTTACTCTTGGTTTGGAGTTGGAACTGGAACTTGAACTGGACCCGAACTGCGGATACCTCAGTATTGTCCAATCGAATACATAGTCAAACTGATAACCTGCACAAATAAGAAACGATGCAGTTTCTTGAGTATTTTTGCTAATATTCTATAAACATACGTACAGCATAATTAGCAAATTCGAGTTTCTAACCTTCTCGGATAAATAGTTCTCTGAAAAGCCTCTTTAAGTATGAATAATCTGGTTTGTCTTCAAACCGCAATGAACGCACATAGAGGAAATACGAAGTGAACTCAGGTGGGAAGCTTTTACAGAGTACCTGCCAAAGACGATCCACTTCTCAACTCCAGAACTTTGAATTCAAAATACTGCAAAACCCACCCTCAAGTCAATTTTTTTTTTTTTAATTGGAAAGGGAACCAATACCTCCACTGGTGTAAGTCTTTTCTTTTCACTGATCTTGTCATACTTCTGTTTTTTGGTTCCTGCACGAAGGCCTTGCCAAGGAAGGCTGAAACAGATATGAAGGATCAGGGACAACTATAATACAAGGAAGATTAGATTCATCAATTTTACCTTCCTCGAAGAAAATACATAAGCATATAGCCAAGAGATTCCAGATCATCCCTCCTACTTTGCTCTGTGTAGGAGATATTATATTAGGATATTAGTTAAGAAAGTGATGCAGTGTCAAGTCTCGCAAGTGCATGCAATTTGATGGTAAAAGCACAGAAGACAGACTCCTCGTGCAAATATGAGAAGCAAGAAACAAAAACTCACCAATTCCAAGATGGGTGTTAACACTTGCATATCGAGCTGTTCCTGTAAGATTCTTGTTTTCTCTGAGAAGCAACATTTCAGATTACCAAAGTGAAAGCCATTTAAGAAAAAAACTGAACTCTGACTGAAAATTCATTTGGGTACAGAGATTGTTTGACAGCAGACATTTCAACAAGTCGAAACATACTAATGGAGTGGAAGTTGTGACTCAAACACAACCTGGATGTATTCTACATGACGAGACAAAGAATGTACCTGTAAGGAATATGCTTGTGTGTTTGAAGATCTCTATACTTTTTGGCAAGCCCATAGTCAATGATGTAAACCTGCAAAGGAATAAACAAAGCTGTATTGAAACAAATGTATGAAAATCGCCGAAGCTCTCAAACATAAGTCATTTGAAAACTCACCTGGTTTGCTTTGCGTCCAAGACCCATCAAAAAGTTATCTGGCTTAATATCACGATGAAGAAAGCCTCGCACATGCATATACTCGACTCTATTTATCTAACGAAGTTTAAAATTAAAAGCATAGCTGTAAGTACATGCAATCAAATATGATAAGCAGAAGAAGAGGAAAAAGAATAATGTTTACCATCTGATCTGCGAGCATTAGAACTGTCTTCAGAGAGAAAGATCGACTGCAATAGTTGAAAAATTCCTCCATACTAGGACCCAGAAGGTCGATCACCATACAGTTGTATTCACTTTCAACCCCAAACCATTTGAGGTGAGGAATACCAGCTTCAGCAACAGAAAGACATGTATATATTATAGAAAAAGAAAAAAAAAAAGACTGTGTGGTGTTTATGAACTGAAATCAAGAGTGAACACTAAATGTAAAACCTACTTCCTCCTTGGAGAAGCATATAAAGCTTTGACTCGTAATGTAGCTGAGGATGCCTAGCTCGAAGAGGTTCCTGGCAGATATTAACACACAAGGGATGAGAAATATTATCCTGGCGACTATAACCAGCTTCACTAAACTCGAATCGTTGCAACTTACGAGCTTAACAGCAACTTCTTCTCCCGTTTGTACATTCACTCCTGAACCAAAGCAAAATTCAGAAGAGAAAAAAAATAGAGACAAAAAAAATAGAAGATAGAAATGAGAAATAAAAAATCAATACCTAGAAAAATTTCACCGAATGATCCACTTCCAAGCTTTCGTCCAAGCTTGAACTTGCCACCAACCACACGATCCATTTTTTACAAATCTCCAATAAAAAAGTAGCCTTTTTTTTGTTCTCTTCCTTCTTCTGTGTATTTAACTCAATTCAGAACTCAGTGTTCTAAGTAACCTTTGATCTCTGAAATTACTTTTCACCCAGATCACCAAATCCGATCGAATGTATCTACCTAGATCGATTTCTCAGAGACACCTATATATAAACTATTCTAGCTAGAAAATTCTAGTAAAAACACCCAAAATTTCGTCTTTCGTCTTTTAAGAAACAATTTCACAGAAATAGAAGCTTTGATCGTTCGGATGATGAATCAAAGTGTTTTTTTTTTTAACCCAGAATCGAAATTATCCTACTTGACAAACTTAGCTTATGCTACAACCACATAAATCACCCATCTACAAACCATCATCGTCATCGAGCTGTGACTGACATGTTTCGAAACCAAGCTTCAGACTTCAGACTTCAGACTTCAGATCAGAGATTAAATTTATTATATATAAAAACAAAATGTTATTGCAGGAAAATCGGTCGAAATCGAAACGAAATTCAAGGGGGGCAAAGAGAAAAAGAAAAAAAACGTTGTCGGTTGAAGAAAACGAGTACGGATAGAGCTGGATTCAGTTTATATTCTTGGGAAGAAATCAGATTTTCTAGGGAAATCAGAAGAAGAGCCTCGAGAATTTTTTTTTTGTTTTTGTTTTGGTGCCTTATCTTGAATAGACATAAAGGTCAATAACGCTGCTTTAGTTGCGTACTAATTTGTATAAACTCTCATCCCACATGGTAATGTAAGTAAAGTTTACCTAATTTTGTTTATTTTTTTATTATCCAATTTGGCATTATTAGTAGAAGAAACATTTCAGTCCCTATAGCAAATCAACAAATACGTCCATCATTTATTATATTAAATCCTTATATGTTAATTACATATTTAGGTATGGAATTGGATGCCCTCGTAGCATCCATGTTAAAAAAAAGTGTTAAACAGTAAATAGCGAATAATTTGTGTTTCTTTCCTACTTTCGTCGGCATTATCGATTGTCATTATCAAGGTACTTTCCAGTGTCATGCACTAAAATACTTTAGAATTTATTCTTATGTGGAGAACTACACTCTCATGGCATTACAGAAATGGGCAGCAAACTAGTTATTATCTCATTTTGACAGCAAATCAATGTTATTACCTCATTTCCCGTGAACTGATTGAATTATGTGGCTAAACT
The DNA here is from genome assembly GCA_010577795.1 of Isatis tinctoria. Taxonomy (NCBI): domain Eukaryota; kingdom Viridiplantae; phylum Streptophyta; class Magnoliopsida; order Brassicales; family Brassicaceae; genus Isatis; species Isatis tinctoria. The sequence continues at coordinate 1,467,047 of CM021244.1, read as the reverse complement.
GAATTTGTCAATAGTTATCTCCTTTTATTTAAAATAATATTATCCAAAAAGAATATGTTATTTCAATCTTATCACTTCTGTTTACATTTTCTTCACTACCCCTGTCTAACATGTAGTACAATTAGCAAAGATAATAGCTAAGTCTTCGAAGTTAAACCAAACTAATATATACTAAAGAGTAAAAAACTTAGATAAGATCATAGGAATTAAGAAACATCTGAAAGGGAAAAACAATGATTAATTTTAGTAATTAATTATATAATGTTGCTTATGTCGTACAAATCAACTACAAAAATCAAAATAAAACTATATAAAAACATGTGGGAATAAAACAATTTGTTTCCTTTTCTTTTCTTTTTTTGCTCTTCTTCTGCTTTTGATTTGATTACTCAAGTGTCCCTAAGGCTTTCACTAGTGAGCCATAGTTTCTTCTGGACAATAAAAACGACATTGTTCTCACCATCTTCACTGTCTTGGTCAAGTTCTGAACCTGTAGTTACTTTCTCCGACGCCACAACCTCCCAATGCAAAGCCTTTATATACTTCTTGATCGATTCAACAATGCTCTGCTTATCTCTGATAATGACGAATCCGGTAGGTCTAAGAATCCGATCCATCTCTATTAATAGATCCTCCGCACTGCATCCTTTGCTTCTAATGTCTGAAAAAACAGTCCACGCGTGCAAGAGATCGTATGTTCGCGGGTATGTAGAGAAAGCCTCACACCTAAGTTTAATCAAAAACAGAAAAAGGAATGATGAAAATGTGAATTATCGTTCATAATTGAGGAAAAAAGTTTACGACTTTCAGGTTCTGGGGTACGTACCAGTTATGATTAGTCCCGATCAAACCGCGGTCGTAGATCAGTTTTAGAGTGTTGGGACCATCGGGAGATACAACGTTCATAACCCACACATCTTTGTCTTTAAGTGCAGCTGCGAAAGAACCCATGTGAGCTTTCATGTCCATTAAGTTCCTCAAAGTGTTTGCTTTGATTTTTGACGACATTAGACTCCAGTAACTGTCCACTTGCTGCTTCCAAAGTTCCTGCAAACAACGAAGATAAGATAAACAAAACAATTGTGCTTCAGTTTCTTGCTTTCTATACATCCGTGGAAGAATCTATCGAGTAAAAACATCATTAGTACCGTGTCTTTCTCAAACGTATTGGTTGAATAGCCAAAATCCGCAAGACGGGGAGGAGGAGAAGTCATTCTAGCTGGCCAAGGAGCTAACCCACTTCCCTTGGTTTTATGGTCATCTGTTAGAAAGAAGAAGAGAGCAAGACTGTAAATTACGGCATATGCTCAAAAAACCAAACTGAAATACCTTTTAAAACAGAGCATACTTACGCTTGGAGTAAGGAGTGATGCAAGCTTCCATTGACACACCAGCAACCGCATCAGGATCAGCGTCCGAGCGACAAAGAGGAGGCTGTGTCCCGGGCTCTCTCTCCAAGTAACAGTCATTACTCAACGGTTTCTGCCAAACAACAGTTTGATTTCTTTTTGCAGCAATTCTCCAACACATCCTTTCAACAAGAGCACTCATCTCCTTCCAGATCCTCAAATCATCTTCGTCTTGCGCGTAAGCTTCAGGAGACGAATAAGCGAAATAACCTCCAGGTCTTAGTACTCGATCGAGCTCGAGAAGAAGGATACCATCTCTCTGAAGCCAATCGATCCTACACCGAGAGCAATGGGCCAGCTCGAACGATCTGCTCGGGTAAGGAAGTCTCTTGGTACCTAAAACACCAAGATAAGCAGGGATGCCTCTCTCTAACGCAAACTGGATTTGGTTCTGGTGAACGTCATTAGGCGCTAATGACATTGCGATTATATCAGATGAGAGAAGGTAAGCTCCGAAACTCGCAACTCCGCATCCAACATCAAGAACCGTTCTTAATCTCCCTTCGTCGTTCAATACATCGTTAGAAAAGTTAAGCATCTGCATGCGAGTCAAAAAAAAAAAAAAGAACCATTAGAAACAAATTATCACTAGACAAAGATGTAAGTAACAGAGTAAAAAAGAGGCTTACATTTGCGATGGATGCAATGTATTTATCAGCTCCGTAATGGAAATGAGTGCCGCCACCTGGAAACTCGATTTTATCGCCTTTTACAACCATCCAGTTCTGATCAGACTTCTCTTTAGCAAGGTGAGTGTGAGGTATGTTTGCTTGCCACACTTCATCTCTGCTCTTGGGCCACTTAATAGGAACCTAAACCCAAATCAATAAAAAGAAGAAAACAATCAGGAGAAAGAACCAGAAACCGATCAAGTCAGAGCAACACGGATGCAAATTGTAGCACCTTGTAGCCAGATGGAGGAGGAATCAAACAATTAAACTTTCTTTCGGGAGGAGGACAATGCCGTTCATAATGTTCCATAAGAGATAGATCCAGCTTCAACCTCATTTGGTAGATGAAGTTCCTATCTAAGCAAGGGATGATTTCTGAGTGCCGGTCATCACAAACCTTAACATAATACCAAAAGTTAGCTCATATTAACATAAATACATAACAAGAAATTGGCGGTTATCGAACTTTGAGATTTAGAAAAAACAACTGACAGGGAAACTTTTGGCCACAGCAAGACTGTCTTGTTCATTGGTCACAGATCCATCCTGTTTGTTGTTTTCACCATTATCAACATCCCCACCCAAATAAGAAGATCCGAGCTTTCTCAAGGATCTTCCATACTCCAATGCTGAGGCACCTTGGCTAGAGGAACCATAGTACATATACAAGAAGCAGACGAATAAAGCCACGATGCAGACCGAAGCAATTAGCCGCTTCTTTTGGCCTCCATCAGATCTCCCTCTCATCATCCGAACGCAACTTTCTCCGAAACCCAAGTAGCAAAAGAGGTTTCTAGAGACTTGAGAGGAATGTAAACAAAGGCTTTCCTCTCTCTATGTGAGGTTCTGCATAAACCAAGAACAGAACAATCATAAGACTTTAAACAGTCAAAAAGTCTGGGACACACTATAAAGTTGGGTGGATGGCCACTGGCACTAAACAAATGATGAACAAATTTTCAACGTTATAAATAATTGGAGCAATAAAAAGACAGGACTTGGAAGTTTCAGATCCGTGTTTATTGGGTCAGAAACCACACACACTAGCTAGCATCTTGACTCAGAACCTAAAGTTAAGTGGAAAACAAATAAGAGTACTATCTTTAAGTTTGGTAATAAAAAATGGCCACCGACAAGTGTTTCCTGTTCTGCTCTCAGTCAAAGATTGAATCCCCTTTGAATTAAAACCGAACTAGTAGATCTATGGAGTAGAGGCACCGTTTCCGTTTTCCCGGGAAAACTGAAACTTACGCTCATTGGTTTAAAACAAAAACAAAACTGAAACATTCTCAATACACAGAGAATGAGATCGAAGCCAGAAACGAATCTCAAAAGCCAAAAGAAAAGAAGCGAAACGCAGATTATCGAAACCGAATCTCGACGAGAAAATAAATAAAAAAAGGAAAAATCGAAAGCTCACCGACGTCCACTGGTAAAGGAAAGAGAGATCCGAGAATGGGAAGTGAGTGAAGTTTATTCTTTTCGCTTTAACTTAAGAAGAGTGACGATTTTGCTCGCATATGAATGGAAAATCATAAATAAAAGAAAAAAAAAAACTTTAAGAGATTCAGATCTCAGAGACAGGAATGATGCCTTTTTCACTGGCTAAATGTTTTTTCCTATTTTTGGGAGATAAGTACAGTCTTCTCCTTGTAAAAGCTTAAAAGGTCTCCATCTCTGTCCACACTGTCGACTTGCTGTAAATCTTTCTTTCTTTTTTTTTTTTTTGGGAAGAGTACGCTTAATTTGGCATAATTTACTCTTTTTTTTTGTATTTTATTGGATTTTCGTAATCTCTGCAAGTAGACTCGACATATAATGCGATTTTAATTTCATCATTAACAAGTAACAACAACCCACATGGTGTTAATCTTTACTTATCAAATTAAATTCTTGCAATTTATTTGTTTTTGTCCTAGTTTTGGACCTTTGGTATGAGACCCTTTAATTATTGCTTATTATGAGAAAAGTGACTGGACGAATAAGAAAGAAAGAAAATTTGTTGTCTATTGGAAATATTTCCATGTACACACGGAATATATGTAAATCCGCGAACTCGTTCTTAAAAGTGTCGGTGAATGGATTAACAGACTCCAAAATGACTAGCAGTGATTTATATTTCAATCTCCCATTTAACTCAATTTGTTAATTAGACAATAAATTTTTATCGCTAAATATCTTTCTGAATTTTGAAACTGATTACACATCTAACCGACACGACGAGATCTAGATCGGACCATTAGCCCATAAAATATCTCATAGTCATGGTCCTAAGTCCTAACACGGAAACATTTTTTTTTCCATTAATAAATTGCCGCATAATCTAAATTTGTGTCACCATTTAAGTTCTATACCTTCATTTTTTTTCATTTAGTGTTCGTAAATGTTTTGACTATTCTAATATTATGACGGTCGTATATCATATTGTAACATGATCCTAGTGTGCTACTGCATGAATTATTTTTATAACTAGACCATATGTAGAAATATTGTAATTATTTATTGTCTTAAATAAATATTTAAAATGTTATTATAAAATCAACTAATAATAATGTGTATGCATATTTTCGAAACAAAACATATAAATGATGTAAAAGTTTTTAAAAGTTATTTTTTAAACTAATATAACTTTTTCAAATTTTCACACATGTTTAAAAATTATATTGACATTTATCTATAAATACTTCATTTATTATGATTAAGAATTTAATTTAGGTCTAATAATAATTCAACTTAATTAAATTTACAGTTTATCATTATCAATTAGTAAAAATACATATAAAAACGTCAAATTTTTATTATGTAGAGCAATTTCTTTTTTAAAAAAATATAGGCTAAAATCGAAGATACAAGAGAGATGCATTGGTTGTGTCACGAAAAGTTATAAGAAGAGCAAGGCAGAAAGTGATAAAAACATAACAAAAACTATGAATTCAAACTCGAATTGTATTGGAAAACATTAATCGGTTTATGAGAAGCAAGAGAAAAAGAGTCTTTATAAGAAAATATATGAACTCAAAAGAAGAAACTTTAGCAGCAGCAGCAGATTTGATTTTCTCCTTATCCACCTCAACTCTGAGATCGGACAAAGCCAATTCACAGTATTGACCCGTTCCTCGACTTGTTGGATCCAAGACCCATCAGAAAGTGCTTTCTCCCTCTCCAAGGAAAGAGGCTCAAGCCTTAAGTGCAACCAATCCAGCTTGAAGCCTGCTTCCGTCAGTAAGGTCAATTCTCTTTGAGCATGGCTACGTTCAGTCACAGACAAGCTCTGTGGAGACTTGTTCAGCATCTCGACCACACGGAGGAGTCTGTTCATGTATGCCGTTTTTATCCCTTGGTCCTTAGTTTTGACATCGTCTGCAGAGTCTGGATGATCTAGGAAAATTTCGCTCACCGAATTAATCTGCCAATGATAAAATAGAATAGATAAATAGAGAGAGAGAGAGAGAGAGAGGATGTTAATTATGCTTAACCGGATCCATATCCCGACTCTCTTTTGTGGTGGGTTATCAATGACATTTAAAGACTCCTTAACTTACTTGACAAGCCATGATCTGGAAACCATTGAATTCCAACACATCATTCGCAGTTGATTTTCCATGATGAACAACTTCAACTACTTTGGCGTAGAGTTCAATGGTTAGTTTGTACTTCTCCAGAAAACCTTTTTCTTTAGTCAACGTCGTAGCGAAACCCTGGCCCACAATCTCAGCGCAGAACAAACTGGATATGTCTATAAGCAGTATATATATAAATCAGCTTTTCTTCTTCATCAATCAGATACAAAAACAAACAGATTCAGCACATGGAACAATATGATAAAGTTCATTACCAGGTGATCTGTAGAGCACTTTGCCAGATTGATTCAAGAAAACCAAGCAGTACAAAGCTCTCCTTTTCCATCCATGTCTCAATGATGCACTTCCCGCAACTTGCAGGAGCAGATGCATGTCAGCGAAAGAACCCTTGTTTCCGGGGAAAAATAAAAGAGACCTAAGAGAAAACCTCAGATTAGTTAAATTAAATTCTATTTTATAAGAAAATAAACATAGACAACAACTAGCCTGAGAAAGCTAATGATCTGATTTTGTTTTACCATTCGCAGCCGCCGCATGAGAAGATATTCGACGTTATCAAATCGTTCCTTTCGTAGAAGTTGTCTATCTCCCAACTTAAGGCCTTCTCCATCGGCTAAAGAAGGGGAAGAAAGAGCTCTGTTAGTTTTAGGGCTTGTTTTGATTTCTCTTGCTTCGTGCTTATAATTTCTTTTATATGGGAGGCGGCGAAACACAAAACTATCGTCCTAGGTCAAACGATTTCTACAAATTACAAACTATAGCCAATTTTTTTTATAGCCGGGAAGATGGAAAGTATGGGATCACACAAGCCCCGAGCTCCGGTGCGAAGGTGAGACCGTGGCTCGCATCACCCTTCAAGCCAATTCCATTTTCTTGCCCTCTTTCTTTACCCCACCTGCCCTCGCTTACGTTGTCCAAGGTATTTCTTTTCGTACAAGTTATTTTGGTGTCGAAAGTTAACTGAGTTCTAGATTTTTTTTTTTTTTGGTAAACGAGTTCTAGTTCTTAAAACTATAAAAATCTGTGGTGATTAATTGTATATTCTAAATGTTTTATTTTGATTGCTTGCAGGAGAAGGAGTGATGGGGACAATTGCTTCTGGTTGTCCTGAGACTTATGAAGAAGTTGGAGGAGGAGGAGACAGGCCTCGACGTTTTGAGGACATGCACCAGAAGCTGGAGGATTTCCGGCGAGGAGATGTGTTTGCTTCGCTTGCCGGAGTTTCACAGTGGTGGTACAACCGCGGAAATTCCGAGGAATCATAGCATACCTCCCTACACTAAGAACCATGCAATCACTAAATCGAGCAATATAACTAGATGACTGTAACAACATAGCGTAACGAATGGTTGCAGTGTTGTCTTTAGTTTGACTACAACAAGCAATTTTGATCAGTTTGGTTTGGCTGCATAACGTTTGGAAACTAAGACAGATAATCATCTAACTTTTTGAAACGAACAACTTTCAGAATCTTTTAGTAATATTGTGATGCTGATGAAATATTGAAATATAACTTCTGGCACAAAGTGGAAGTAAGTAAATAAAGTTTGAAGCTTTGGATTGTTTAGAGAAGTGACAATGGGACGAGGACTGACCCAATAGATGCATGAAATACACAAATATCTTACAACGAACTTAGACTTCAGTCAGATGCAATGTTCCAGCGAGGCCTTTCTTAAAGTATCCTTTAGTGTATTCTTCTAAAGCGAAGTCTCTATATTTTGGATTTTCTTCAGAGAGAAGCTCAATCAATAATAAAGAAAATTTTCTGTTGTTACAAAAGGTTCTTGCCATTTACATAAATTAACATACAAATAATCTTACATCACAGAGGGGAAAAAACATTCACGCGAGGGTCACAAACTCATAAAGAGAAGAAAACCGTTTCTCAAAAGAAAGAAGGGTCTTTGTACCTTCTGAACACGGCTTCAATATCAGCCATAACTTCTGGCGAAAACGGCCCTTCCGTCATCAGAAAAGCATCAATGTCTTCTTTAAGTTGCTCCACCGATGTAGCTCCGATGATCGTGCTCGTCACAAAAGGCCGGTCACGTACAAACCCGAGCGCTAGCTCTACCGGAGTTAAACCGTGCTTCTTCGCCACCTCAATGTATTTTATTGTTGCTTCCTAAGATCGGAAGAAGAATAAAATTGACCTCAAAAAATTTCACGACCTTAGTTTACAGCTATAAAGACGTTACTTGAGCATATTTGTATCAAGAACAAACCTTGGCTAGGGATCCCTTGTAACGTTCCATGAATCCAGGGAAAAGATTAAGCCTTGCATCCTTTGTAGCTTCTGGGTCTGTAACCAAATATTTTCCAGACAAGGAGCCGCCTCCGAGAGGTGAATAAGCAAGCAAGCCAATATTGCAATTCTTTGGGTGGCATACTTCTACCAGATCAACTGTGATTATAACCCAAGAACACGGAATTAATTAAGGACATGCTCAGAAGACCAAATGTCTTTCACTGTTTTCTACGTTTCTAGAGAGACTATGTACCTTCAAAACGGGTCCGAGCTAGCAAGCTGTAACCATTCTGGATGCTCACAATCTTTGGGAGTCCTTCAAATTTTGCTGTGTGAACAAACTCCATCACTCCATATGAAGTTTCATTTGAGACACCTATGTAGCGGATCTGTCACAGAAATTGACGGAACGTTCAAGATTCTGCTTTTGAGATTTACAGTAGAGAAGTTGCTTTAAGTTTGTTATATATGTAGTGTTGTTGAAAAGAAAAAAACAACTCAAAATATCTGACGGCTAAGGATTAGCACTACCTTTCCTTCGTCTATGAGATCCTGGAAGGCTCTTAGCTGCTCGGCAAATGGCACACTAGTTCTCCATTTCGACGGATCATAGTAGTTATCACCAAAGAGTGGTACATACCGATCTGGCCTGGACTGAAAAACATCAGTATCATGATATAGCCACATTCGAGGATGAACAAAGAAATAGTTAGTATACAAAACGGAAAAATAGTCTGCACAAGAGACGTAGCATATAAGTAAGGCTTGAGCATGAAACAAGCCACCGTTACCAGTGTATCTGAAGCAAATCAATGTAGTCAGTGCCAAGGCGTTTGAGACTTTTCTCGACACTTTCTTTGATATTAGCTGCATCTACACGCGTAACCTCGGCATTGTCCCGCAAGTAGGCTGTTCTTTCTGAGTAGCCACTTAGTTTAGTTGCCAAAACAATCTGTAAGAAAAACATCAATTAAAATTTTATATACTATATATTGACACAGCAGTATGCATCTAGAGTATGAAAGATGGTGGTACCTTGTCACGTCTCCGAGACTTCAACCAGCTACTGATATAAAGATCCGTTTTACCTTGGGTCTCCTTCTTCATCGGGACAGGATACTGGAAAAAAACAAAAATATTCAAAATTTAACAACTGGTATAATGCCGTATAGAACAAACACATGTATCTATGAAAATGCTAAACAGTTTTTTTTTTTTAAACAGTTGAAACAACAGTGCTGGTTCTCTATATTCCTACTATAAAACTCGAGTTCTTTCACTAAGAAACATTAATCAAGGTGCACTGTTTCAAGAACCAGAGCTCACAGTCACAAGCCACAAAGACACGGCTTAGTAACCTTTTCCATAAACCAAAAAAAAATTCCCTGCTTCTCAGGAGCGAGAGTAGACAAGATATGTCCTTTAGCTCATGAAGAAAAGATCCAAGCAGTTGCATTCATATTCACCAAGATGAAACAAATAAGAAGATAGAACTCACGGCTTCAGCAGTGTCAATGCAGTTGATGCCACGTTCAACTGCATAACTCAGCATCTCATGAGATTCTCCCTCAGTATTTTGCTCCCCAAATGTCATCTGAAATGATTTCATACACCAAGAACAAAACATGATTGCACGAATTAATGGGAATATAATGCATTTAATCTGATCCAGCAATACTAAGAACATAAATCAGTAGAAAGCGAAGGAGAGAGAGTGAGGTTTCTCTTACAGTGCCCATACTAATTTCGCTGATATTGAGGTCGGAATCCCCTAATTTCCTGTACTCCATAGCTTTCTTCGTCGCCGTCTTCTCACTCGACGTTTTCGCCGAAACCCAAGTTCTCCTCCGAGCATTCGGTGATGGAGATACACGGCGGCGCGTGAAGGCTACGGGAGCGACCGTTGAGAAGGCGACGTAAGATGACGCCATGCCGGGGAATGTCGTGGACGTGGTTCTCTCGCCTTATCGTCAGACTCTGCTGTTTAATCAGCGGTTTGAATTGAAAAGTGTGGCGGCCCAATTATATGGGCCTTACTGCCTCTTATAGAAGCCCATTGGAATTATATTATGATATTATCAATTGAATATCTCTTTTCCCCAATTTAAAATCTCAGATTATTTATTCTTTCGAGATAATGCGAGTAGTTTAGATGACGTGGCGTGACACAAACTTGGATGTCTCCACCACCAATAAATAAACCCAGAGTGAGCTCCCCGGATACGACAATCCCGACGCTACTCTCGCTCCGAAATCTCAACAAACACCGATCCCTTCTCCGGCGATAATCGACGATCTAGATCCGATGGCGAAGGAACCAGTTCGTGTTCTCGTTACCGGAGCTGCAGGTAACTTCTATGTATTTTTATAACTAGACCATATGTATATGTAGAAATATTGTAATGATTTAAAAGTAAATTGATTGAAATTCTTAACGTCAAAAAAACCTAATTCTCTCTCGACCTCTTCTCTTCCCCTGCCGCCGTCACTTCTTCTCACCGCTGATCTCCCTCTCCGGTAGGCGGTGTTTCTCACCGTCGCCGTGAGAGGGACCCTCTCATTCTCCTCTCTTTTGCAATGTTCTTTTCGTTTTTCCTTCCCTCTCATACTTTTGAAGATCTAGTCCTGTTTGCGGAAAATTTCTCTTGCAGCTTTCTCCGGTGGACGTTCTTCCGACCAGGCCGTCTGGTTCTCGTTACTTGTCCTATGGCGGTGTGTCCAAAATGGTTAGTTTCGACCACTCGAGGACGGTGGTTCGAGCTGACCGATATGTTCTCAGCCACTTTAAGGATAGTTTGGTTCCAGACTCTAGCCACTTTCGGGAACTCTTCCACGGCGTTCTGTAGCAGCTCTGATTATGGAATTCTATGGCTTGACTTGGCTCTCTCTTCGGTTCTTGACTCTCGAGGACGGATTCTCCCGGAGTTTGTGAGTCCTTTTTCAAACTATAACCATATTTTTAGCTGGGGTGACTCCTTGACTCCCGCTGGTGGCATCATCTCAGGACGTTTGTTCTCCCCTCCATTGCCTCATGAAGGTATTTTCTCCACATTTCAAGGAATTAAATCACTTCGACTGGATACATTAGATCTCTATTATCGTTTGGAGATCCTGTTACCTCTTTATGAGGATGTTATAAAGTTACCTCTTTATGAGGATGTTACAAAGTTACCTCTTTATGAGGATGTTACAATGTTGTTTTCTTGGTTAAAGAAACCCACTTTACCTCTTTGTGAGGCTGTTACGCTTTATTATTGCTCTGAGTTTATGCAGATTGAGTTGGGTTGGTTGTTTGCAAGCTCAGAGTTTTGGTTACTAGGACTAGAAAGTTTGCAGTTGTTTCTTGGTCCTCTATTGCTAGTAGGAAAGAATGCTATCAACTTTCGTTTTGTCCGATTGAATAGCGATCGTGTAGGCTCGAGTAGTCTGGATCCCTATTTCATGGTTTCTGTTATCCTCCTTGTCTGGTATGGAGTTGAGTTCAGGATTTCAATGTTGAAGAAGATTCTGTTTGATGCGGCAAATCTACTCCGGCTCGTTTCTAGTTCAGCTATATGTGATGCTGATTCTTCGGCCTTTTTGGCCCCTGAGACATGGACGTCTCTCGGTGATTATGTCTGGAGCTGCCAAGATGACCCTGTGAAGGTTCAAATGGTTTTGTTTCTCTTGTCACCCCTATCTTTCATTCTGAAACTTGTTATCTGTTGTATCGTTTATGGCTTGATCTGTTTTTCGATCAATGCTTTGTTGGTTTTAGCTTTTTGTGGCCTTGTTGTATACTCCTTTAATGGAGAGTAACTCTTTAATGCTTAATGAAATCTCTTGACCAAAAAAAAAGAAATATTGTAATGATTTATTGTCTTAAATAAAGATTTATTATGTTATTATAAAATCAACTAATAATAATGTGTGTGCATAATTTCGAAACAAAACATATAAATGATGTAAAAGTTTTTAAAATTTCTGTTTTTAAATAATCGAAGATTTGATTGATATCTGAAGCCATTATTTATGATTAGATTTTTTGAAAAGTCTCCGCTTCGTGTTCATCAAAGAGTGGAGAGCTGATATTTTTCAAAATCTTACACATATTTATGAATTCAAACTTGAATTGTCTCGGAAACATTAATCGGTTTATGAGAAGCAAGAGAGAAAGATTCTCTTTATAAGAAAATCTATGAACTCAAAATAAGAAACTTTAGCAGCAGCAACCGATTTGATTTTCTCCTTATCAAGCTCAACTCTGAGATCGGACAAAGCCAATTCGACAGTATTGACCCGTTCCTCCACTTGTTGGATCCAAGACCCATCAGAAAGTGCTTTCTTCCTCTCCAAGGAAAGCTGCTCAAACCTTGAGTGCAAGTGTGCAACCAATCCAGCTTGAAGCCTGCTTCGGTTAGTAAGGTCAATTCTCTTTGAGCACGGCTAAGTTCAGTCACAGACAAGCTCTGTGGAGACTTGTTCAGCATCTCGACCACACTGAGGAGACTATTCATGTATGCCGTTTTTATCCCTCGGTCCTTAGTTCTGACATCGTCTGCAAAGTCTGGATGATCTAGGATAAAATCGCTCACCGAAAAAACTGCCAATGATAAAATAAAATAGATGTTAATTATGCTAACCGGATCCATATCCCGACTCTCTTTTGTGGTGGTTATCAATGGCATTTAAAGACTACTTAACTTACTTGACAAGCCATGACCTGGAAACCATTGAATTCTAACACATCATTTGCAGTTGATTTTCCATGATGAACAACTTCAACTAGTTTGGCGTAGAATTCAATGGTTAGTTTGTTCTTCTCGAGAAAATCTTTTTCTTTAGTCAACGTCGTAGCGAAACCCAGGCTCTCAATCTCAGCGCAGAACAAACTATATATGTCTATAAAGTATATATATATATATATAAATCAACTTTACTTCTTCATCAATCAGATCCAAAAACAAACAGATTCAGCACATGGAACAATATGATAAAGTTCATTACCAGATGATCTGTAGAGCACTTTGCCAGATTGATTCAACAAAACGTAGCAGTACAAAGCTCTCCTTTTCCATCCATGTCTCAATGATGCACTTCCCGCAACTCCCAGGAACAGAGACATGTTAGGGTAAGAACCCTTGTTTCCGGGGGAAAACAAAAGAAACCTGTAGAAGTTAATCATCGCTTAGCACCTGTGGTGGAAGAAAACGAGGAGGAGATAAACCAGGGGCGGACCTAAGGGAAAAGAGGGTTCAAATGACACCAGTTAAATATAAGTAAATGATATTTTCGACAGTGATTGTTATACTCTAGCAGTTGATTTGGTTAAAACAATTGACTTTTGAACCCCCATAAACAGGTTCCACACTTATTGTGTTCTTATTAAATGTATTTTTATCTTATTTTTTATTGGTTGGGCTTTGACCCATAGTTTCTAGCCTTATTATGAACCCAGCAAAAATGGTTCCTAGGTCCACCCCTGAGATAAACAATGTGAATCTTTCCTGTAGCTGAAGAAGCATTCTGCCCAGAGCATATTGCGGAGGAAGAAGAAGCTGATGTGGCAGCAGAAGCGGCTGATTCGTTTTCGCCAGAAGTCATGCACGGGGATGATCGGGAAGAAGCAATTGATCCCGAGAAAGACAAGAAGCTACTGGTACTCGTTAACAGTTCCTACAATCGACTTTTGCCCGTGAATTGTTGTAGTTGATACTTTTTCTGACCTAAAGTATGATTGTGGCGATACCAGGAACTGAAACGGATGGTTGTGAGTCACAAAAACATACTCCCTCCATTTGTATTTATGTGACGTTTTAGAAATTTAGTTTATCTCAAGATATTTGACGTTTTCTGATACTATGCACAAAATGACTTTTCTTGCCCTTGAGTTATTAAAATGATACGTATCAAACTTGATTTCTAATTACTCCTTTTAACATTAAATGATAAAAAGAAAGGTTATTATAGGTATTATATTAGTTGTCTTAATCCGTGTGAAATTTCTAAAACGTCACTTAAGTCACAAAAAACAAAGATTATTCAAACACACCGAAAACGGAACAGAACCACCGGAAATAAAACACTCCGGAAACGAAAAACGAAAACAGACAGTCACAAAAGCATAGCATAATAGAAAATGTGTCGGAAACGAGAAACGAAAATAGACAAGTCACAAAAGCATAGCATAATAGGAAACCGAAAAGAAATTACACCTGAAACGAAAACAGCTTCATGCTTTTTCACAGCATTTAAGTAATGCCAGAAACAAAAATAACGCCAGAAACGTTGCAGAAACCCACCAAGTGGCTTCTCCTCCGACGAAGAGAATGGCCTCTCCAATGTCTAAGCACCCGACGATAACAGCCACCCATTTGAGAATGAGCTTTATTCATTTGTTTATGAAGAAGTTAATTCCCATATAGCAGCCAGTGAAGAGCAAGCTGAACGGCAAGATAATTTTTGTAAGAACATATAAAAGTTGTAAAAACTAGTTGGATCATCAAATTTTTTATCAGTATATCATGGTTTATGTTTTGATCTGTTATAAGTAAATCTGTCGGGACTGACTAAACATATTGGGAACATTTGTGAAAGTGAAATGATTTTCTGAACGCTCTTTTTAACAAGTGAATGATATAACCCAACAAATAAATTTGAACTGTGTACAACATTTGCACACAAAAAATTGTGTACAGTTTAAGATAAATTTAAAGACTGTAAAATGTTTCATAATTTCAAATAACTTTATCGACTCGAAACATCATTAATGTTCAATCAAAATATACTTCTAGTATATATATTTATAGATGCCTTTATCCATAATTTCTAAACTAATTAACTAAATGTTGATTTTCTTCTGAAAGGAGTTACAAATGTTTATTTTTCATAGGTATAAATAGCTCAATCAACGCATATTATGTGTCTGATCTGATTTATCCATAATAATAATAAATAAAAAAAGAAAATTGGTAACTTCAAGGTTACTTTTGTGCTCCATTAATTTTTGGTTTTAGTCAGTAATTAGAAATTGATATCAAGTTTGTGCTATTATGCTGAACGGCGTTGTGTTGCAAGAAGGAATTTCTAGTTTTGCAGCAAAAGGGCAGATTTTGTTTAGCAAATCTGACACAATTTAATCTACCCGAATTAGATTATGTTTCTATTTCTCGATGGTCCTATAAATCAGAAAACGAATCATAAACCATGGTCCACTAACACTAATTGGGGTATACGAGGATTCGAGTTTTATAAAGGGGTCGAATACGAAGATTCAAAGTTTGTGAGAATTTCATAATTACCTTTTTCTTTTGTAAAGTAAAAGCAGTGAATTTTGACGACTCTCCTTGTAAATGAGAATCAAGTTCTTACTTTGCTTATAGAAAGCAAAGCCTTGCAGCAATATATTTAATGGATTCTACAAAAGTGGGCATGACTAGAATCGTGTTCATGAACCACCGTATTCGGCCCCAACCTTGGACCCTTTTCTATAACGTAAATGAAGATGATAAGTCACTACACTTTAGGCCCACTCAAATATTCCAAACAATAATTCGATTCCTTGTAAAATATCTTATATCAAAAAGTTCGATGATGATCCTATCCCAAAAAAATCTTAGGTGAGAAATTGAAAAATGAGATGTCGGTAAAAAAAAACCAATTATATTCGAATGCCACTAGTTTGTGGATAAAGTTGTCTACTTTTGTCTTGTACTGAATATTATATGCACATTATTGAATATGGGGTATGTTTTCGTCTTCGGTTAGATCTCAAATCTTTTCACTTGCATACCCAAAATAGGAAGGAAGTGTTACTCACCTAAAATAATCCCCAAGAGATATCCACTCTGATATAGTTCTGGTAAGAATTCCCAGCTTTGTTGAACATCTAATTCTTGCTTTCATGGGTTTTTGCTTAGTAGATCTTGATATTTTGTTTTCTCAGAATTGAAAATCTATTCTCTGTTTTTAAGGGGTAAAAGGGTTAGGATTTTGTCGATCCCTCCCTGTTTGCTTGGATTTTGAGAATTAAAGATGACAGCTTTTGAAGTTAATCGTTCTCTGTTATCTATATAGGAACTATCCCCTGTAGGAGCTTGTAGTGTGAAAATCATGGCAGGATTTGGACAGAGAGTGGAATTTAGCTGATTTGGTCTCGGTCTCTGATCATAACTATGGAGACGAACAGAAAGACCATAGTTTGGTTCAGAAGAGACCTGAGGATTGAGGATAATCCTGCATTAGCAGCTGCGGCTCACGAAGGATCCGTTTTCCCTGTTTTCATTTGGTGTCCTGAAGAAGAAGGACAGTTTTATCCAGGAAGGGCTTCAAGATGGTGGATGAAACAATCACTTGCTCACTTGAGTCAATCCTTGAAGGCTCTTGGATCTGAGCTCACTTTAATCAAAACCCATAACACGGTTTCCGCTATCTTGGACTGTATCCGCGCAACTGGCGCCACAAAAGTCGTCTTTAATCACCTCTATGGTACTCTCTCTCTCTCTCTCTCATATCCTTTTGTGGTTAGTTACTTCACCGAACATTTGGTGTACAGCTGAGGTTGAATGAAGTAACATTTCCTTGTTGTAGATCCTGTTTCGCTGGTTCGGGACCATACCGTAAAGGAGAAACTTGTGGAACGTGGGATATCTGTGCAAAGCTACAATGGAGATCTACTGTACGAGCCTTGGGAAATATACGGCGAAAAGGGCAAACCTTTCACGAGTTTTGATTCTTACTGGAAGAAATGCTTAGACATGTCTATTGAATCCGTTATGCTTCCTCCTCCTTGGCGGTTGATGCCTCTAACTCCAGGTAAAAGCTAAAGCATGTTTGATCTTTTGTTTTGTCCCGAGATACAACAGTTGAAAAAAAGTTTTTGTTTCTTCTTTGTGTTAGCGGTTGAAGCGATTTGGGCATGTTCAATTGAAGAACTAGGGCTAGAAAACGAGGCCGAGAAACCAAGCAATGCGTTGTTAACTAGAGCTTGGTCGCCAGGGTGGAGCAATGCTGATAAGATACTAAACGAGTTCATCGAGAAACAGTTGATAGATTACGCAAAGAACAGCAAAAAAGTTGTTGGGAACTCAACCTCACTGCTTTCTCCATATCTCCATTTCGGGGAAATAAGTGTCAGACGCGTTTTCCAATGTGCTCGGATGAAACAGATCATATGGGCAAGAGATAAGAACGGTGAAGGAGAAGAAAGCGCGGATCTTTTTCTTAGAGGGATCGGTTTAAGAGAGTATTCTCGGTATATATGTTTCAATTTCCCGTTTACTCACGAGCAATCCTTACTGAGTCATCTCCGTTTCTTCCCTTGGGATGCTGATGTCGACAAGTTCAAGGCCTGGAGACAAGGCAGGACGGGATATCCGTTGGTGGATGCCGGAATGAGAGAGCTTTGGGCTACAGGATGGATGCATAACAGGATAAGAGTGATTGTTTCGAGCTTCGCTGTGAAGTTTCTTCTTCTTCCATGGAAATGGGGAATGAAGTACTTCTGGGATACTCTCTTGGATGCTGATTTGGAATGTGACATCATCGGCTGGCAGTATATCTCCGGGAGCTTACCCGATGGCCACGAGCTTGATCGCTTGGACAACCCTGCAGTAAACTTACACAACTTATCTTTTACCTGAAAGAGTTTTAAGCTAAATGGCTGTTTTTTGTTGGGCATTTGGTTACTTAGATAATGTCTGTTTCTCTCAGAAAATGTCTGTTATGATTTCAGATACAAGGCGCGAAATATGACCCGGAAGGAGAGTACATAAGGCAATGGCTTCCCGAGCTCGCGAGATTGCCAACGGAATGGATCCATCATCCGTGGGATGCTCCTTTAACCGTACTCAAAGCTTCCGGCGTGGAACTCGGAACAAACTATGCGAAACCCATTGTAGATATCGACACAGCTCGTGAGCTGCTTA
Organism: Isatis tinctoria; assembly: GCA_010577795.1. Taxonomy (NCBI): domain Eukaryota; kingdom Viridiplantae; phylum Streptophyta; class Magnoliopsida; order Brassicales; family Brassicaceae; genus Isatis; species Isatis tinctoria. The sequence continues at coordinate 1,449,230 of CM021244.1, read as the reverse complement.
CCAAAGCCATATCAAGAACGCGTGAGGCACGGATCATGATCGGAGCAGCGCCTGATGAGATTGTAGCTGATAGCTTCGAGGCCTTAGAGGCCGTTAAAGAACCCGGTCTTTGCCCGTCTGCGTCTTCTAATGACCAGCAAGTACCTTCGGCTGTTCGTTACAATGGGTCGAAGAGAGTGAAACCCGCGGAAGAAGAAGAGAGAGACATGAAGAGATCTAGAGGATCCGGGGAATTTATTAGAGAAGAAAGGGAATTGTTTTCGACTGCTGAGTCTTCTTCTTCTTCGACGGTTAGGAGTGTGTTCTTGGTTTCGCAATCGTGTTCGTTGGTGTCAGAAGGGAAGAACTTAGAAGGTATTCAAGATTCTTCTGATCAGATTACTACTACAAGCTTGGGAAAAAATTAATCAAAATAAAGCTTTATGCTAAGCCTAACATGTAGACAAGTGTGAATGTGTGTCTCTTGACTTTTTATCGCTTGTGAAGATGATGCCTTAAAGGACAAGATTGAATAAACATAATATATTGCTGATAATTACGGTTTCCCTGTCAATGGAGAACATGTATGGACGAAAAGATATTACATATTTTCAGTTATTTTTGTTTGTTTGATTTTGTGGTATTTCGAAACTTATGGATCATGATCCAGTAAATATACACTGTATTAGATCATGATCCAAATCGAAGCCTTATTTATAGGCCCATTATCAAAATCGAACGACGGTGACCATAAGCAAACTCCTGATTTTCCCCGTTGATATCAAATCCACCGGCAAATTTCAGTCGAGCGGGAAGCGGAGAAGCTAACTCCGGCGACTCATATGGCGTCGTCGAAGGGAGGAAATACAATCGCCCATATGAATACTCTTCACCAGCGTCTTTATCATGCTCTCAATCTCGGCTTCAGGTCTTCTCTTCCTCCTCTCTTCTCCTTATCTATCGCTTTTTGTCTCGGGTATCGCCTGTGGATTCACCTGCCTCTCTCCTTTTTATTTTGTTCTCTGTATTTTTTGCCTGAGAGATTTTGGTTATTGATTGGTAGGAGGGAAGGTGATGACAAGGAGAAGAAGTGGGAGTGTGCTGATATCGAGATACAGAGGCATGTCGTGAGGTCGATTTCTGCTTTTCTTGATTGTTTTTCTCGAGGAACAGCCAACACTCGTCTGATCAAGGTATTACACGACCTTGATCCATATGTGTTTCGTTGTCATTTCGTAGTTTTTGTCTGCTTGATTCGAACTTCTTTTTTGTTTTGCTGCTTAGGATTCGATTTCTGACATAGCCAGGGCCTTGGTGTTTATTCTAGGGTATAGAAACAGAGCAGTGGTGGGTTTAGCAGCCAATGTGGTTATTAGGTTGACCCGTACTGTTCCTCCTTCTGTCCTGCAATCCTATTCTTTGGATCTCGTGAAGACTTTATCACCTCTGCTAAGTGTTCAACAAATGGAAGTTTCCTTTCCCTGTGCCGTTGCTTTGAACGCATTTCTTATTAATGTAAGAGAAATGAAGGAGAAACAAGTGTGGAAGATTTTGGAAGACGCAAAAGCTGTGGCGTCCGTTGTTGGTAATCTGCTCAACTTTTCTGAGGGGAGTATGTCAGTGGAATGGTTTCAGGAGATGGCTTCGCTTTTGAGTACAATAATGCTCAAGTGGCCTCAGTCAAGATATTCTGTTTGGCACAACCCTGCCTTGATGCTTATGTTGGAGAGTGTTAGTCAGAAGCCTGATATAGGCTTGAAATTTGCAACTTTGAAGCTGTATTCTTCTGTAGGTATATATGGTTGCCGGACTAAATATTTTGTTATATACTAAGCTACAAATATCCAAGTAAACTGGACTAAACTTGTCCCTCGGTTGTTTCTCTGTTTCAGCTCTTTGTGGCCACGGTGCTAATGAGCTTCTAGATAATGGGAAGCCTATGTTAGATATGATGATTAGCTGCATGGACGAATCAAGCCCCCACAATGCTCGAATTGAAGGATTAAAGCTAGCACAAAGGCTTGCGGTAACAGTGCCTCACTCTGTTTACCTTTAGTGAAATTATCTTTTTGGATTTCTAAGCCGTGACCCGTTGCTCAGACAGGTAACCAAGAGTGCGTGAAGATGATAAACATATGTTCTGAACCCCTAGTAGAGGCTACAGTTCGGACCATGTCTAAGTGGTTCATAAGCTCAGGAAAGCTTGAAAATGATCAGAGGTCTTTGCTTGTGGAGGCTTGTAAACTGGCTCTAATCACTCGTTGGGAAGGAAAACACCATATTTATTTCTGGAAGTACCGGATCTCAGAAGCACTTTTTAGTCTTGTTGTGGAGAATTTTCGTAGTCAATCCTTGGAGAATTATGTGTCGCTGGAAAAAGAAATTTCAGTTGCTGAGAAGGTACTGAATGCGAATTTTCTTCCTAGTCTGAGGTCATATGTTTGGGATATAATTGGATTCTTGGCAGCTCACTGTGAGGAAGAGTTCGATTCCATTTTGCGTGGAGATGAACTCCGCCTCAACTTTCTTGTCACATGCGCATGGTAAGACACTGGACGTTTGCTTTTCCTCAACCGCTTCTTTTTGGATATATAATCTTATCTATTCTGATTATTTCTCACTTTCGATTTTTTTTAAGCTTGACCTTTTCAAGGTCGGTTCAGAAAGGCTATCAAATATGCCAAAACGATATTATCAGCGCCTCCCAAAGTGAGTCGGCGTCAAGAGCAGTGCTAATGATGATATATTCTCCCTCCAAATATATATCATCAAGGGCCAGAGTTACCCTCTCGTTTATCCTAGGAGAGGATGGTGAACAGAATTTGAATTCCCTTGTAAATTTCCTAAGTTATATTCCATCTTCTGGAGGTTATGTACTGCCAAATATACTGCAAACTACCGTCTGCTTAGTGGGCTTGGCATGCTATTCATCGATCCCTCAGTATGCGAGTTTCATTTTAAGAAACCAGGGTTTGGAGATACTGATATCCTTCTGTAGTTGGTATCAAAGGAATCGTGACAATATAGGACCATCGAGTTTTGCTCCTTATCCCCAGAGCATTGCTGAGAAGAGGATATGTTGCTGGGAATGTACGGAAGACTGGGACAACAAAGATGCTATTCTTCTCTATGCTCTCTTGGCTTTGGCCGAGTTGGTTACTCATTCTTTCTCTGAACAGAATCACGCCGAAGAATTTTCAATGAAGAGAGATAGCGTGAAAGATCTGTTATGCACCACACTTCAGGAGATCCGAGATGGAAGTTATGGCTCTGGTCCAAAGTGGTATGCTGCACACATCCTAACCTATCTTGGATATTATGGCTTCCAACATAAGTTGGGGAAAAGGCTCATGGGAGCTTACGAAAATGAGGAATGTAGCGATCTGCGATTCCTTTTTGCTAGTGGGAATAGTGCGAGCCTACACAAAGTTATTCTCGCTGTCAGGTGCCCAACGTTACTGCCTCCCAAGGAGGGAGCTCACAGTGGCTCAATTGAATCAAATGAGAGATCGCAGAGAACCATTCAAGAAATCCGCATGTCTGCGAATGTGGATACTTGGGCGCTTGTGAAGTTGTTGGAATTTGCTTACTCTGGGTATGTGGAAGTAGAAAACACGGCACGGAAAAAGTTGAAAACTTTGGCGAGACATTGTAAGTCAAAGGTTCTGCTGCAGATGCTGTGCAGAAAAAGACCCAGATGGGGATCTTCAATACCCAGAATTGATCTACCACTTGCCCTCACTCCTAAACTCATTCATTTCTCGTAAGTTTTTTCAGTCTCATCGTTGCTTTTGAGGCTAACAATCTGATAAACTCAGGTATTGATCACTGTTTTCTTGTAATTGCAGGGATGTTATATTAGTACCTAAAGAAACAGACATAGCTGGCTTCAACTGCTGTTCGTGTTCCTTTACATCTCCTCATGCTCACTCTCACCGAGTTATACTGTCGTCAGGCTGTGAATACCTACGTGCCTTGTTCCGCTCCGGGATGCAAGAGAGGTATGTAATAGTTACTCTTAGTTCACACAAATATTCTTTGGCATAAAGAGTGAAAAGTACAAAGTTTAGCACCTATATAATAGTGACTGGCCGGTATATCCGGTAAATTAAGGTATCCATTACACGTCTCAACCCGAGTGGGATAATCCATCTGGTAGATCACGGGTATCCATGAGAAAATCAAATACATGCATATACCAAGAGTCGAGACATAAGTGAGGAATTCACCGGTACCAAGCGAGTCGGAGTCTACGGGCATGTGTGTGTCCACCCCTATTTCTTGTAGACCAAACCTGAGGATTTTTTTTGCTGTTCATGTTGCTGTAATGTGGGCAGAGACGAATGCATTTAGAAACTGTCTAAGTGTTTGGGAATAAAAGGCTCAAAACCTAATATAGCTGTAACATTGTCGTCTGCAGCCATTTGGATAGACTAAACGTTCCTGTGAGTTGGCTGGGGTTAACCAAGCTTGTGAACTGGTTCTACGGTGATGAATTGCCAACCCCTCCATCGGGTTGCAAATGGAATAACATGGACACCGATGCAAAACTACATGAGCTTCAAGCTTACGTGGAGATATACTCGCTCACCGAGTGGTGGATAATGGAAGATCTTCAGAACGACTGTGCTAAAGTGATTCTCTCTTGCTTGGAATCCGCTAGAGAGTTATCGATCAAAACAATCGAATTAGCTGCAAGTTTCTCGATGTGGAAACTGGTGGAAGCAGCTGCTGAGCATGCAGCTCCTATATACCATCAGCTTCGTGACTCAGGGGAGCTCGATGAGCTAGATGATGAGCTGGTTAACTTGATCCGAACCGCTGCTGTTCAGTTTTCTCAACAGGGTGGTTAAAGTAACCGAAGCAAAAGCTAAAGAAAGGGCTTTGACCGTTTGAGAGAGGAAAGTATGTTTTTTGGAAGCAATAACTATTAAACCATCATGTACAAAAAAGTACGAGTGTGTGTGTGTCATGTAATCATTACGATGATTTTCTGTAAGATATTTAGACAACTAACGGTCTAACGTAATTGTGTGTTTCTTGGATCTGTTTGGGTCAGCCATGATGCCCTGTTCCTGTCAAGCTATTATATTCTTAGCTCTGCAACTCTCATAGATAGTTTTATCGTATAAAGGATCAACCAGATGACAGCAATCTCAATACTTAAGTAATGTACAAAGTAAATTTTATGAGCTATATATAATGGCAATGAAGTTAATGAACATGTTTGAACAAGTACAGATTTTACATTTTGTATAAAACCGCCTAATAAGCCACTATTTATTCCCAAATTCAAAAACAATACATCCGTTTTACCTTAACTAGAAAGGAGATGAAAGCAAAACAGGAAATCGTGAAAGTCCATGAAGGCAGCATTTGGAGTCGCGGAAAAGGCCCTGTGTCAATTTTATTGCTATACTTATCGACAGAATGTTCTTCTTCGTCGATGTTTACGATCGATCTCTTCTACTTCTCTCTGGTCGCAAAGCTCTTTGAACATTCTATTTCGGCAACCAGATTTTAGTTCCCCCTCTTTGAAATTGTTGATTACGTTTTTGATTGCAAGTACCTAATATCTATGAGATAAGAGTTGTTATCCTTTTTCTTTTGTAAGACATTCACATAAAAAAAAAAAAAAAAAAACACTCATTTCACTTGCTCCAATTTCCGGTGTTGCATGGATATCAGAAAATTTAATAGTAACGCTTTTCTTGTTTCTATTGATCTTTCTTACTTGTTAGGCACATATTTAGCTAATTGTTTAGGATATATGATTCATTTAATAAAATTTTGAAGACTTTTAGTTTATATTTTGCCTAGTCCAACTTAGTTTTCATAGATTAGTTGTAAATAATTGACTTTTTAATGCGACAATAAAATGATGTGCAACTATTGTACAGTTTAAAATAAGAAACGAATATTTTATACTATCTTTTATATGTTTGTTATGATATTAGGAAAACACCACGCGAACAGATATGCGTTCGATAACAACCTTGATTAGTTTGTTTTTGAACCAGTTCGTTTGAGAAAGGAAAGTTTCCCCGCATCACGGACCAAGTATATAGATTCCGAGATGGTTTTGTTAGTCATTTATTGACATTAATCCCTTTTGAAGCTTGTTCGTGTTATAACGGCTTTCGATAGGGAACACTCTATTGTTGATTTTGTGATTTTCGCAGAGGGTAGATTCAATGAAAAAGACATAATTTTGTAACCTAAACAACGGTTATGTACAAAGTAAATTATGTATGCTACTATACAATGCCTTCTAACGTTCGAATTTTTTTGAAGAATTCGCAAGCCGTAACCTGTCAGGATGTCGGATGCTCGCTTTTCTAAAAGGAAAAAGTAAAACAGTTATTTGATATACTATAGTTTTTTGTATAATGTATATACAAAAAAAAAAACAAGTCCCAATCTTTTAGTTCGTATACAAACCCTGAAAGGTCAAATTCCTAGATCCTAGACGATTAATCGTGAGCACCACTTACTCCCAAAATCGCAGTATATCACTTACATTTTTCTTTTTTAAAAAGGTCTGAAATTATTTAAAAACATAGAGTGTGAAAGAAAGAGAATTCTAGCAAAGAAGGAAATGGTGAAAGTCTTGAAGGAAGCATTTTGCGTCGCAAAGATGCTCTTTTACCATATCATTGCTATCCTCATCGGCAGTATGAGTTTCTTCACTGACGCTTACGATCTCTTCTGCTTCTCTTTGCTTTCGGGGCTCTTTGGTCGACGCTTCTATTTCTGCAACCAGCTTCTATTTCCCACTATTAAATTAGAACCATCCCGTCTTTGAGTAAAAATGGAAAACATAATAAAATTGTTGACTACATTTTTCAATATTGCTTCAGAAAAGCTACGGTGCAAATAAAAATATATTATAAATGGTGTATTTATATTACGTATGGATTATGGAATTATTTGGTGGGTTTAATCTTCCTAATATTTGGTGGATTATAAAATTGTGTTATTCTTGTATGTTCGCTTGTGTATAAATAGGAGAGTTTTTATTGATCTGTCTTTATGCAAGAAAAAGCATGAGTTGTTTTGAACATACGCTTACGGAACTGAACCCGAACGGTTCTAACGTAAAAACAGGTGAAAAGTGAACAAAACGGACATTATAAGCTTCCGTGTCGCATGAATATTGGAAAATTTAATAATAACGCTTCTTCTTGTTTCTATTGATCTTTCTTACTTGTTAGCCAAACAAAGTATGGACAATTTAAGCTTTACGAAACGATCATTTTGGGTCCCACACACTTGTTTCTAAAAACATGATTATTGGAAACTCAAGTTCTAACAAAAATGAAGCACTAAAATATATTAAAAAATATAATGATTATAGAAACAGGTTCTAAAATAAAGAGTTTTGGAACCTGTCTCTAGAACTGCATGAAATTTTATTGGAAAAAAAAAAGTAAAATTTATTTAATCAAAACTAACTAATTAAATAATAGTTCAGAACTTTTATTAGTAGAGTTCTCCAATTTCACTGCAAGTTTTTCATCGAGTATCAGACAGAAAAAAAACAAAAGTTTTTTCTTGTAATTTAAAGTTTCTTTCTTTATTAATTTACATTCTGTAATTTTATGCTTTACTGTTTTATTTAAGAGAATATAACTCTTTGATTATAGTATTTATAATGTAGCACTATTAAGATTGTTATTATGTTTATTAATATTTAATGTTGTAAAATTGTTACCATTATAATTGATATAAATAAATAATCCAGTTTAATATATTTGAGATGTAATCTGATATATTTTAGAAATATATTAATAAGAGATTCTATAATTTAAGATAAAATCTAATAAGTAAGCAATATCACATTTTGAGAAATATATTTTAAAAATATAAATATTACATTTTGAGAGGCTTAATGGATATCTGGGTAATGGAGATACTCTAAATCTAAATCTTGTCTTTCAGAACTCTGCCACGCTTCTCATGTTTTGCATGATCATCTCCACGTATCTCTTCTGTTGCCCCATCTCCTTTTAGTTCTTCTTCTGCTTCTTACTGTGTCTGCTACTTAAGCAATCCTTTGTGAGAAATCGTGGAAAACAAACTAAAACGAATACAGAAATGGTGGCCGAAAATTCAATCGAATTTGAGTGCAAGTCTTTTGATGAAACGAAAGCTGCATTGGATGGCCTCGTTGAAGCTCAAATCACTGAGGTTCCTTCAATCTTTGGCCTTCCTCCAGTTTCCTCAGATGACAAGAAACCTTCTGTCTCTGCTTCAGACTTCGCAATTCCTATCATCGACTTTGCGGGCGTCCACGAGGACGCAGTGTCACGTGAAGGCATTGTGGAGAAGATCAAAGAAGCTGCGGAGAAGTGGGGAATTTTTCAACTGATCAATCATGGTGTTCCTCTAAGCGTTCTTGAAGAGATAAAAGATGGAGTTGTTAGGTTTCATGAGGAAGATCCTGAGGTTAAGAAATCTTACTTCTCGCGCGACTTCACCAAGACATTTATCTACCACAATAATTTCGAACTCTACAGTTCTTCTGCTGGTAATTGGAGAGACAGCTTCGCTTGTTACATGGCTCCTGATCCTCCAAACCCTGAGGAACTCCCAGTGGCTTGCAGGTAATTTCGTTTTACATTGAGAAATGTTAGGATATATAGTAAAATATATACTGATTCTCACATCATTGGCTCAGAGATGCTATGATCAGATACTCGAAGCATGTGATGAGCTTAGGTGGTTTGCTATTTGAATTTCTCTCCGAAGCTCTTGGTTTAAGCTCTGAGAAGCTCAAGAGCATGGATTGCATGAAGGGTTTGCTTATGATCTGCCATTATTACCCTCCATGTCCACAACCTGACTTAGCTTTGGGAACAAGTAAGCATTCCGACAACACCTTTATCACCATTCTTCTTCAGGACCAAATCGGTGGTCTTCAAGTCCTTCATCAAGACTGTTGGGTCGATGTCTCGCCAATTCCCGGGGCTCTTGTCATCAACGTCGGAGATTTCCTGCAGGTAAGCTCATTGATCCATTACTTTTAACTAAAGAAAAAAGTATAAGAGACAGGGTAACATAGAACAGAGGTTTTAGTGAGAGATGCATTGAATTACGTTCTCACTTTTATGTTTGTGTAGTTGATGACGAACGACAAGTTCAAAAGTGTGGAGCATAGGGTGCTTGCAAACAAAGTTGGACCAAGGATTTCAGTGGCGAGCTTTTTCAGCTCGAGTATGAATCCGAATTCCACAGTTTACGGACCAATCAAAGAGCTTCTGTCTGAAGAAAACCCTCCAAAATACAGAGACTTCACTGTACCTGAGTACACAAAGGGTTACATCGAGAAAGGTCTGGATGGAACATCGCATTTATTGAATTACAAGATATGATAAACACTTAAAAGGGATACATCTTGTTGGCTGTAAGATGTATCAGAGAAGTAGGGTATAATTGTGTGTTTCGTCCATGTGTTTGGTTCCATCCTTCTCCTTGTCAATGTCAAGCTATTGTGTTCTTGGCTCTGCAATAAATAACCTCATAGGTAGTCATATTGTAAAGATTCAAAAGAATGACACAATGTCAAGGCTAAGCTTATCTTATTCAGCTCATTCGAACTCAGATAACTAGATTCAGATGCATCAGATGGTATTTTATTGGTGCTCTGCTTTTTGCGGTCCACGTAATCCTCTAGTAACAACTCAAAAGTCCACAAAACGAACACACATATATATATATATATATATTTGCTTCATCAAATCGTCATATTCGGTCCCACACACCAAAGATCAAACTTCGCAGTCTTGTCTTTTATCTTCTCTAGTTTGTCTTCTCTGCACGAGCTTATCCACGTTTCTCCTTCTTCTTGTGTCTTCTTCATACAAACCCTTATGTGAGAATATTGAGGAGCAAAAAGAATGGTGTCCAAAAACTCGATTGGATTCGACTCTAACAGCGAGCGCAAGGTTTTTGACGAGACCAAAGCAGGCCTTGTTGATGCTGAAATCACTGAGGTTCCACGTATATTTCGTCTGCCTCAAGGTGTCTTCGCCGAAAAGAAAGCCACAGATTTCGAAAGCCCACGTGGACGCTGGATAGGAGAAAGTAAGATATGCGGCAGAAAAGTGGGGATTCTTCCAAGTGATCAACCATGGTATTCCTCTAAGCCTTCTCGAAGAAATCAAAGATGGAGTCTGTAGGTTTCACGATCTTGTCTAGGCTTCGTGACTTGAACAATCTTTATCAGAGGTTGTAACTTGTCAGAGCATCAGATTAATACCTGTCTATATATTGGCTTCTCCAACTCTCTCTCCCTGTCGCTTCTTCCGGCATGTCCGAGTTAGAAGAATCAGAGTAGGGTTCCACGATGATTTCAGAACTTGCAAGATCGAGTAATGTTGTAGACGACGAGTTTCAGGAAAGCAGGTCCAAGCGGCGTGACGTGGGAGGATGAGAGAAACGCCGGCGAGAAAAAAGGGTTTTTGGGAGATTTAAAAGTCAGGTTTGACTGATGGTGGCTCTTTAGCAACCGCCGGTGGGGCCCGAAGCGACGACGCCATTGAAGCCTCGAATCCTATTTTTTAACGTTATATGGCTTAGGGCTGGGACGGATCCGGATATCCGGGTTTTTTTGAGGTATCCGGATCCGGATCCGGATCCGGCCGGATCCATATTTTCATTATCCGGATCCGGATTCAGGGCTTCCGGATATCCGGGTTTCGGATATCCGCCTAAATATCAAGATATCCGCGGATATCCGGATCCGGATCCGGATCCGTTAAAAATATATATTAATTTAAAAATAATATTAAATTAATTATTTATATACATTTAAAATAAATATATAATATAAGAAAATATAATATAATATTAAAAATAATATTGGAATATTAGAAAAGTAATTTTAAATTTATTTTTATGTATAAATGTTAATATATTTAAAATTTTACTAATAAAATAAAAAAATATAATATTTTTAAAGGATACGGATCCGGATCCGGATATCCGGACTTGAAAAATTTGATATCCGGATCCGGATCCGGCTTAGACGGATCTCAAGTTTTATTATCCGGATCCGGATCCGGCCCTCCGGATATCCGGATTTTCGGAGCGGATACGGAGCGGATCCCGGATCCGGATCCGGATCCCGGATAATATTCCCAGGGCTAATATGGCTGACAAAAAAAAATGGTTTAAGTTTGTTCATAAATGTTTGTAATCGTATACAAACCAAAACCCAAAATACCCAAAACAATTACATTATTCAAAATGGTCATTGTTCACACTTCACAATGAGTTACTGAATTCAATTGCTAATACAAAATTGTTTTCAAAATGTGTTATGTAGTCGGTGAAAACGTAAAAACAGTAAATATTGTAGACGCATGTAATTGATTATATGGATATCAAGTTTAATTGTTTAGCTTTCGCTTTCACTATTTGACTTATGCAACACTTATGAAGCACATTTAGATGAATCACACGAAGTTGCAATTATATCAAATCATATATATATAGCTGACACATTATAAAATATAAAAGGATGTTTCATATAATCATTCTTTTCAAATGGTGATTATTACAATATCCTCCAAACTAAATACAGAAGGACTCGGCCGCTTGAACTCTAGAAATTAAGATGACCACTCAAAGAATCTTATTCGTTATAGAAATCGATTGACAATTACAGTTTATTTGCCAATAATTATACTTTTTTTTTTAGATAATACAGCTTCTTACCCTTGGGATTGATTTTTTATTTTTATTTTTTGTTATGAATGGGAATGTCTGTCACGTAACTTTCAATATATAACGATTGTATTCCCTTTATTGTCTCTTACCCATGTTAATATTATTATTCTTGTTATAGTTCTCTCCGTACTCAAGAAGTTCTTCCAAGACACTATCGTCCAAGTACTCAAACTCAAAAACTTGCCTCGAGGAGGAAGAGTTTGCCGCAGTGGCTGCGGAGCTGGAGGAAGATCCGCTTCCCATATTATACTCATGAGGGAAGTTGAGAATTGCGGCTTGGCCTCTCATAGAATAGGCGGCTCGGTCATAGGCTCGAGCCGCGTCTTCCGCGGTGTCAAACGTCCCTAGCCACACACGCTCGCCGTGCTTTCTCGAATCTCTTATTTCCGCTGCATATTTTCCCCAAGGCCTCCTCCTTACTCCCCGAAACTTCCCTTGCTCGGCTCCTCCTCCTCCTCCACTACCGCTCCGACCTCCTTGATCCATATATATATATATATGTGTGTGTGTGTGTGCTTTTATAACTTTGTGTGTGAGAAGAGAAACAGAGGCCAAGTGAGTAAGAAGAAGAAATGGATGTTTTAGGGACGGACACGAGTTTGAGCGTATGTTTCTTGTTTTTGTCTTTGTGTGTGTTTTTATTTAAATCTGCATGGTTTAAATGAGATTTCATTTGGGGAATTTATAGGCAAGGAAACCTGTGGGTCCATTAACCTAATATTCGAATTTCAAAGCCTCCACTTATCAAATCTTATATAGATTCCTATACCTTTTTTCTTTCAAAATCTATGTTCCTTATATAATAAATTTTCCTTAGAGATATTGGTTTTACATGAAATCAATATATATATATATATATTTAGACGTATTACATGACATGATCAAGTTCAGGTGTAACAAAAGCGTATTACATTTGAGTTATAATAACTTAATAAGTATTATAATTCAATATCGCCTATAATAAAAATTATGTGGTATAAATAGTAGATTTATGTGGTGATTTTACATGTAACTTATGTAACCAATCAAAGCCAAAATCATAAACATTTAAGTTATGAGTTAATTTATGTGTTCAGATGTTTATATATTAAAGTACTCACGAATTGATTTATTTTACATTATGATATTGTTTAATATAATATTAAGTGACTGTCGTCTAATTTTATGAATAATATCTCTAACCTTTTGTAAAAGTTTTAGTTTAAGTTAAATAAAATAAATCGGTAGTACAGTAGAAAATAGTCTATATCTGTTAACTTAAACTTGAACGTCTCCATAAAGTTAGAGAGATTATTTAGACAGTCCCTTAATTAAATTATATTAAACAATATCATATGGTATATTTGGCAACAGTAATGGAATTTTTGTTACCAAAAGTATGGTGTGCAACTGATAAAGAGAGAACCATAGTTGATGGGTGGGCCCGGTTGGAATATGTTTGACTTCTGTAGTGCCCACGTGGGTTGACTCCCAAAACCGACTCAGCAGGTTTCGTTGGACCATAATTTATACTCTTCTAACATTAAATACGCGTAGGGGTGACTTGGGGGTCTAAAGTTCTTTGACATGACTTCACATTTTGGGGAATTTTTTGTCATCAATTTCTCTTTTATTTCTTAATATCATAGCATGCATTAACCAAGCAAGAAAACGTTTACAAGTATATTGGAGTATAAGTTGTAAGGGCTTTTTCTCGATTAGTACGTTGAAAGTTGAAACAAAAAAAACCTAATTGTTTGTCCAAAAAAAAAAAAAACCTAATTGTTTTCGTGTAAAATATTTTATATCTTATAATGCATTATAAATGAAAAAAAAAAATAAGAAGCCTAAATAACCACTGACAAATTTTTCAAATCAATAAATAACTTTGTTACAGCTAAAAAACTATCTGTATAAATATTATCCACCACTTAAGTTACTGTAATATAGTCATAAAGAAATTGAAACAATAATACAAAATAGTAGATAAATTTGGATATTTGTTTCAGCAAAAAATATCACAGATAGTAAAAAAATTCCATTGGAAGATTAACTTTAACAACAGGAAAAAATATTGTCTAAACTTGATAATGGATTTTGGACGACCCTGGTCACCATTTATGCTAACGTACATATATTTAGGTATTGAAGGGAATTTTAAGCTAAGTAATATTGGGGTCGCAGAAAAAAATGGGTCTAAAGTGTCTGCTTGGTCATAAGGATATTGATTGATACTTCAATAGGCTCAATTCGATATAAACAGATATAAGTATCGTGTTGGTTTGTAACTTTTCAAATATTTATGTATGTTCACATTTTATAAAACAAATAATTTTTAGATCACTTGTATTTGGAAGTTGTGAACGCAAATACTGAAGGTAGTCGCAGTTTGATGTTATACTAGAGGCATCTCAGGCTTGCGTACAATTTACAATATTGTTTTTATTTAAAATCATTAATTTAGTTATACAGTTTCATTTGATACTAACACGAACCATTAATCATACAAAACCAATAAGATAACCAAAATATTTGTAATCGCCTTCTAACTAGTACTATATAGTTCCTAACAGATCATGTTGCAGAAATAATTAAGTTAACAGTTTTTAATCGAATATATATTATACGGATTTGATTTCGAGTGGCGATACAATAGTACTTATAATCACTAGGATACAAGTCACGGCCAAATTAGTTAAATGTATTTAATTTTACATTCTTATCAGTTATCACCATGAAATATTAGACAATTTTCAAACATATTGTAGTTACTGTTATTTTCCGAAAATACAATTAATATCTGAATTTCTAAGAGAACACAACTTTTAAATTTAATACATGTTTCAAATGTTCTAAAAACCGGATTTACATGAATTTTAGAATCTCTTTATAAACCCAAAGTTCGTAATACTAGTAGTACTTTTGGGACTAATACTTATTTTTGGTATTTTATGATGCTTCTCTATTAGCCAATATCTCCTTAATGTGCTTGTCATCAATTAAATTAGATGCTCCTAAATTATAGCAACATTTTACAAAAATAACAATTTTATTTAGATAGCTGATCTATAACACACACTACAAGAAACATGTATTTACAGCCAGATCTATAACACACACTACAATTTTATTTAGATATGTACATATGCAAGATCGTGTATGGTCTATAACACACACTACAATTTTATTTCGATATGTACATATGCAAGATCGTGTATGATCCCTGAGCCGGCCATGAACTAAAACGGGTGAAGCTTGGATTTACAGCTTAAAAAATGTTAGATGTTTTAGCGGTCTAAAAAATAAGTTTTAGTCAACCCTTTCACCATTATTTTATATTTTTAGACACCAGTGAGTCGGCCCTAATTTTGTTTGGGCTTGTCGTTTTTACATATTCAACTCAACGTATATGACCTTTGTTTTTGTTTTGATAATAAAGTTATATACAACCTTTAAGAACATAAAACCGCAACCTAGAATATCTTACTTACTCTAGAATCTGAATCTTATGACTACACACGGACAATCTTTGAGCCAACAAATATTAGCTTATATAGTTAGCTAGGTCCACAAAAACCCTCGCTAAAGTTCCATCAAATTAACATTAATGAGTGTCACTGTCATTAAGAAACTTCATACGAGAGAATTCGTATAAGTGAACATTCCATACATCTTTAATCCGTAAACTCAATTATTTACTGACACTACTATACAATTGAGGTTTTTATAGACCTATTAGCCCTAGACGACAAAAAAAGGTACATACTAACCTATTTGTCACGTGGGTTTTGCTAATGATTCATGCATCCTTGTGAATTTAGGATCAAAATATATCTATAATTAACAATAAGTCAGTTGAAAGAAGAAAACGATATTGTCCAATGTATCTGGATGATGATTAAATTCATGATCATAGTCACAAAGTAGATATCCTGCTTCTCCTAGCTTTCTTTTTGTTTCTTTTGTTAAAAAATATTAGTTAGCCCTTTTTGGCTGCTCCTAGTCGTGGATTCGATCTTCTATGTGTCCGTACAGGTTCCTTTCCCTTTCATCACATTATAAAATCAAGATTACGATTCTATTATTAAGTCGTTTAAATCTGAATTGTCTTTGACTTTGAATCCGTCCACAATAAATACTGTATTAGATGTATATATTAATTAAGTAGAATAATACAATATTAAATGACTATATGTCAATTATTATTTACAAAAAATTAAAGACCGATGGAAAAAATAAACAAAGTAATTAAACTATTGCATGTGTTGTAAGTTGTAACAAAAGATATTGCGGGTGTTTTAATCATACTGTTGTTTTCTATTATTCAACTTAGCGAATAACATGAAAAATGAAGTTAAAGTTAATTCTTTTTGTAGATTAATAATCCTGAAAAAAAATTGTGTGGTTAAGATTGAACCAGAATCAGAATCTCTTTTGTTGTCGCCATAACGACTAGCGTATGGGCTCTCTCGAGGTTGGGGACAACATATAGCTAGACTCAAAGTCTTCTTAATTACGTCTTCGTGCATGAACCAACTAATTGAATATTATCATATATATACTATAATTTATTATTAGGAGAATCTATCATATAATCGGCGACGTACGTCCATGACGAACCCATATATATATATACACCTAAGCAAAAGTTAAATTAATTAACAAATGAACATGAACCCTACCTAGCTAACAGATAGATGAAGCTTCTTAAGTTCAAAATAACAATTGCAAACTATATGGAATTATGAATTTATTCCTTTTCTTATAAATTAATTAACTAACTAACAGCATTCGGATTTTCGTTGGAGAAACAAAATCATCATATATAACTAGCATGATAAATTAATATATAATATTTTTTAATTAGTGAATTAGATACATTTACTTGTATCTCTTAAATTACGTAAACTTAATACTAATAAATGACGATATGCGTGTCAAATTATGCATAAGGTGTATTGTATTATCTTTATAGGGTTATTTTTTCAAATGAATGTCAGCATAATAAATTGAGAAACTGTCAATTAGTTGGAAATTTCATCGATATGTTCAATGCATAATCTTTTTGTACAGTTGTATATATAAATTTAGTTTAGTACTTTTTGTATAGTGTAAATTGATCTCATTCAACTGAAAATATTAATAGGTTATCACTTCTCGTAATATGGTGTGGTGGCATATATATCACTCATACACGTATCTTATAATTCTTGGAATGAGCTTAAAATTTAATGGCCCAGCCCAAGTTAATCGATCGTGACCCACATGGTCCACGCAGCTTACCCAACTGGGTCTACTAACTAAGGATTAAGGTAGAATGAGGGCGAAACAGATAAAATTACCCCGGTAGGGGTGTAGAAAACAACTAATTTGAAGAAGAAAAAAAAAAAATCTATAAAACGACAATTAATCAAAATTGGAGGGAATAACCCATTTATTTCTTTGACCTAAATTAAAACTAGCGTGTCATCTGGAGATTTTTCTTTTCACGAAAAGAGAGATCTGTTTTGTTATTGTTTTCTTTTTAGAGTAATACCACCACATATACCCCAATAACACAATATTTAGTTTCACGCTTTTGACACTGTTCATTATCAAAAAAAGACAAAAAAACTCCCCATTTGAATGAGTTAATTCAATATCAACCCCTACTAGTTTTTTTATCCTTTTCTTTAGATATTTTTTCTTTAGATATTTTTTCTTTATCCTTTCCAAAAAGACGATTCAAACAGAACCAAAAGACATCGAAGACAAAAAAAAAAAAACCAAAGGGAGGAAAAAAGAAAGAAGCTATGGCAGACCAACTTACAGCCGAGCAGATCTCCGAGTTCAAGGAAGCCTTTAGCCTCTTTGAGAAAGACGGCTACAGTTAAATCTCTTCTCACACCTTTTTCAATTTCTGTGATTGCTTTTTCATTTTTTTTTCATTTTTGTGATCGACGTTTTATACAAGACAGAACGATGACCATATGTCTCTAAGTCGGTAATCTCTTTAGATTTGGTGTTATTATCCTATTTTATACCCTTTAATTTGTTGTATTTTGTCGGAACTTTCGTCGCTTTTTTTGATCTTCTGTGGATTTGGTTTTAGATTGCTTTCGCAGATAACTTGTAATCCAACTACTTTGTTTACTGGTAATTAATTGACGTATATGATAACTTGTGGTAGTTATCATGGTAAACTATATAACGCATAACTTATCTATTGTATTTTCCGGATAACAATTTAGTGTTTAATTATGAGGATCAGTTGTCAAAATTATAGTGTCTAACTAAGTTATTTCGGTGGGATTAGGGTTTAAGTCTAGGGTTTAGGATTCACTTATGAGGAATTAGGGTTTATAAGTTAGTGTTTAGTTTTTTATTTTGAGGGGTTAGGGTATATGGTTTAGGGGATTGCTTTCGTAGATAACTTGTAATCCATCTACTTTGTTTACTTGTAATTGACATATATGATAACTTGTAGTTATCATGGTAAACTATATAACGCATAAATTATCTATTGTATTTTCCGGATAACAATTTAGTGTTTATCACGAACAGTTGTCAAAATTACATTGTCTAACTAAGTTATTTCGTGGGATTAGGGTTTAAGTCTAGGGTTTAGGGTTCACTTATGAGGATTTAGGGTTTATAAGTTAGTGTTTAGTTTTTTATTTTGAGGAGTTATGGTATATGGTTTAGGGGATTAGGGTTTAGTTTTGCCTATTAGGTTTATAGTTGTGTTTAAGGTTTAGTTTTGCCTATTAAGGTTTATAGTTGTGTTTAGGGTTTAGTTTTTACTTATGAGGGATTAGGTTTATAGTTTAGAGGGTTATGGTTTAGGGTTTAGGGTGTAGTTATCATGGTAACATGTATAACGCAAATTATCTACTTTGTTGACTTGTAATTGATATATATGATAACTTGTGTTAGTTATCATGACATATATAACACATAATTTATCTATTCTATTTTCCGGATAACAATTTGACTGATAATAAAGTATATTGATTGATAAAATGAGGTTATCTTTATCATTTCGTCTAAATATTGTAACTAGCATAGATTCTGCACGGCCAACACAGATGGACATAGTGGAGGAACTCGACACTGAAGAATGTGCAGTCCCGTTCTTCCTTCCCAGCATGTATAGAACAGTTCGTCTACATTGTTAACTGATAACTGATTATTTTGTTATTTTGTCTCCCCATACATTCTGCGCTTCAGTTCGTAACATACAGTTAGTTAAGTACTTATATGTTAACTATATATATGTGCAATTTAATGTCTAAATTTTATTTACTAAATAACTATTTACATAAATTAGGTTCTAAAACATGTCGTAAAGTTTTCTTCAGAACATTAAGGTATGTGTTATCAGATAACAATATATATTTAAATTGAATAGCATCTAACTTTTATTATTTTGTTATCAAGAAACCCATTTGTCTTATATCTCATACGGGATTTATATCTCGTACGGGATGAGAGTTTGCTCAATTAAATGTCATCATTTGATATATTTCTGCAGATTATATCGAAGATACCTGATATCCTATTTGTTGACAAGGTCAAGAAATTGTGGGAGGGACAAAGCTTTAAATGAATGTTGGGTGATGAAAAAAAAAAAGAAATAAACAATTTAAATACGATCTCTAGGGTGTATGTGAGCTGATTTTGGATAGGGGTAACAAAGACTACATTTGGCCACAAAATTAAGGGATCACCAATTTCCAATTATTGATGGTCATGGACCCAATTAAATGGTCAACTAGGAATATCTACCAATTTGACTTTTCTTTTTATCACGAGATAACTGATATTTAAGTTCTAAACTATTGGAGAAAAGTTGACAAAACAAAAAAACAATTGGAGAACTTTTTCCGCAGACAATCTTCAGATTACTTATTTAGCATGTGCTGCGTGAGTTTGTAATTTAGTTAACATACGTATATTAGTATTAAATATGATCTATTAATGATATGCCAAGAAATGAAATAGCATTGGGATAGGATGTTTGACTCGCACAAACAACATCAAAGAGTTCATATACGTTGACCCAAATTGCTTAGTTTTCTTTTCTTAAAATGGTCGAGTAAAAGTCAACGTTTGTTTAGCATCAACTACAAATAAGAGCTAAACCTTTTTTCCAAAAATAAATTACGTTTTACTTGAATATGAGGTTAGCGATTTTTTTCTTGGTAATCATGCATGTTATATATACGAGGTTAACATTATTTGTTACTAGCCTGATACTTGATTAGATAGTAATCTCTTTTTAGCCAAAGAAAGAAAAAAAAAGGCAGCAGATCCAGATAAACTGGCCAGCTTAGAGTCTTGGATTTTATAGTATGTAATTTTCCTTTTATATATGTTATTCCATACTACTAATTAAGAGCCTTACCCTAGGGATACAATATGATCCTGAATGCAATAACTAATTTCTCAACTGTTTTTTTCTTTTCTTTTAGACAAAAAATTAAAAAATTATATACGTCTACTGCGAGTTCTTCTCGGAGACACGTGTACCGATGGTCTGACGCACTCACGTGACCGACAAAGCATCACGTGCTGCTGATCCATCTCACCGTTGTTGTACTGTCTCGGTTGTCCACGTGGCACGTGATGATGAATTCTCAGGACCGCATTGGTAAAAGAACAATCTACATCAAAGTCAATCGTTAGTGTATGTTAGTCAAACATATTCAGTTTGAAATGTTGGACCTTTTGCTCAAACAAAATTTTACTATTTCAATGGGATGCCCTATTCTACTGTATATTGTTCATTTAATAAAATGTTCCACGTAAATCCAATATGATATAGTAGAATTATAATTTACTCGAATTTGTCTATTGTTTATAAAAAAAGAATGAATTTGTCTATTGTTAGTTTTGGATTTTATAAATAATAGAATTCTCGTAACACCTTTCCAAACTGAACTACGCTATATCACAGTTGTTGTCATGTGAAGATTACTGAGTTTTCCACAAGTTTCCTGAATGCATTGCGTTTAATATTGTTCTCAGAAAGTTTCAATTTGAGTCAATACAATGCAATTAAGTTCCATATGAAATATTCTTCTGCTACCCTGTTAGGTAGTATTTGTTTATTTGTAAATTGTAACCATGGATCTGAATCTAATTTTGTCTATTTGTGATTTCATATTTCCCACCATATTTCCTGACAATTGTGATTTTCATCGGGAGGGCAACTAATAAAAATGTCACCAGAACAAGTTTTATTCAAGGGACAACAATCAGGATTAGATTTTCAAAATTAATTTCCTATAGGGTTTTGTCTCCGTCGTGGGCACGTTTTTCATTTTATAGTGTACGATTTAAATTGAGAAATAATAAGTTTATAATATATATATATATATATATATATATATATACACATGTAACATGCCTATGCAAAAAGTCGATTATACACCTTTTTTGTCAACCGATTATACACCATTAACAACAACAAAAAATCGATTAGACACAACCTATCTGATAATAATCAAACATACAATCATGTCAACAAAATTACTGAAACCGCAAGTGTTGTCTTCAATATTATTATAAGATATATAGTTGTGAAGGTCTGTAATTTATTAATATTATCTTGCTGAAGATGAGAAATTATTGATAACAAATATTTAAATATAACACGAAACTGTATATCTCACCGAACCTGTTTTGTCGTTGTGAGCCAAACTTGTGAAACATACATACACGATAGGGTATGGAAACATTGTCGTCATTAATTTATCGGTTTTTTTTCTTATATCCTGTATGCCAGTGTCATTTCTTTTCTTTTTTCTCATTTCCGATAAATCAAACTAGAAAATGAAAAATCGAAACAAAAAAAAATTGAATTCCTCTTGCGGTGGATTTGACTTTTCTTCTCATTCTTCACATGTTTCCTTCACGGTACGTATTGTATTTTTATTACACACGAAGAAAGGATAAGTCTTACCTTCTGTCTTTTTGTAACGTTTTGAACCATAACGTAGATCTTCAACAATTTTACTGATCACAATATCTATTTAACCATATTTTGATTATATGTTGATAAAATGATCAGAGTATGTCTTGTCCACGTCATATTTTGACAGTCTCAATAATTATTCCAAAATAAGATCTATTAAATTAGCAATCGACAATAATGGTTAGCTGGAGTTTACGGATGCTAATATTTGAAAAAATGGTACCACGGGATCAGAGAATCCAAGTCTAGCAATTAGCATCATCACATATATATGAATTGAATATAAGGGTAGACAAACAAAACTTCCACAGTTCCACTATCAGAAGAGCCAAATAAAATTATTATCAGAATGACGATTAAGTTAGTCCACTTGTAATAAGTAAGACTTTTTTCTTATTGTTTTCCTCACTCTCAAAGTACAGAAGAAATGTTTAAATAAAAGAACTCACTTACAGCAAACGAGTCACATAGATCGAGAAAAATCAAATTAACAAAAGATTCATAAAGATGATGATAAGTTAAATAAATATATGAATCATATAAGAGCCTCTGAAATCTCACCAACTCCTTCCCTCTCTCTCTCTCTTCCACTTCATTTACTCAATCTCTGTTTTTCTTCTCTACCACTCTCTGTTCCTCTCCTCTGGTCTTCCTCTTACACACGCATATACGCATATAAACACACACACAAACTCTTAGGATTCTTGATTAGTGAAAGAGAAAGATCCAAAAGAAACAAAATTTACTTGATTCTTGATTTTTTTTTTCTTTCTTCTATATGAACATTGCCCTCAAATCCTAAAGGGGTGGGTTTTATATATTTTTATATTTTCTTTTCTTTTTAGTTCCTTCTTTTGTAGTCAATGGATCTAACAGACCGTCGCAACCCTTTTAACAATCTGGCGTTTCCACCGCCGCCACCACCCTCAACTACCTTCACAAGCCCTATTTTCCCACGGGCAAGCTCTTCCGGCACGAATTTCCCCATTATCGCCGTCGCAGTGATCGGAATCTTAGCCACTGCGTTCTTGCTTGTAAGCTATTACATCTTCGTCATAAAATGCTGTCTTAATTGGCACCAAATCGACATCTTCCGCCGCCGCAGACGGAGCAGTGACCAAAACCCTCTAATGATATACTCTCCTCATGAGATAAACCGAGGTCTCGACGAATCCGCCATTAGAGCAATCCCAATCTTCAAATTCAAGAAGAGAGCCGCTGTTGCAGGAGGGGAAGAAGATCAGAACAAGAGCTCCCAAGAATGCTCTGTTTGCTTAAACGAGTTCCAAGAAGACGAGAAGCTGAGGATCATTCCCAATTGTTGCCATGTGTTCCACATTGATTGCATCGATATTTGGCTTCAGGGCAACGCGAATTGTCCCTTGTGCAGAACCAGCGTTTCGTGTGAGGCAAGTTTCTCTCTTGACCTAATCTCTGCACCGAATTCTTCCCCGGAGGAGAATCCTCCTCCTCCTGGTAACGGGAATCTTGAACCCGGCGCGGTTTTAAGAGGCGACGATGACTTCTTAGTGATCGAGCTTGGGACCACTAATGGTAATAACAGACAAAGCGTGAGAAACAGAGACTTTCTTAGAGAACAAGAAAGGGCTGCCTCGGACGACGCGTTGACCGGAAACACCCCGAAATCGATCAGTCCTTCGCCTAGAAAACTCGACCATCGTGCAATGCACAATAAAGAGAGAAAGTTTCATAAATTGACGAGTATGGGAGACGAGTGCATCAATACCCGTGGCAAAGATAATCAATTCGGTGAAATTCAGCCCATACGAAGATCGATCTCGATGGACTCTTCAGTGGATCGCCAGCTGTACCTGGCGGTTCAAGAGGTGATTGGTCGGAACACCGGGAAGATTCCGATGGTGGCCGGAGACGGTGGAGGTTGTACGGAAGATTGTAGCAGTAGTGTTGGTGGTAATAACAGAGTGATGAAGAGATGTTTCTTCTCTTTTGGAAGTAGCAGAGTTTCTAGAAGTTCCTCAATATTGCCTGTTTAGTTGAAACTTGAAACCCTAATTGTCGTTCCTCTCTCTTTATTTATTTTTTTTCTATACTTTTTTGTGAATTGTTATATTTCGAGGTGAATTTATTAAAAATATATTTTGGAGGGTGAGGTAGAGGAGAAATGTATGTGCCCTGTTTACAAGACAAATTAAAGGAGTTGATGAGTACTTCTGTACTTGTACGTTTAGCATCATAGAAAACTCATCAACAGTTGAATAGATTTCTATGAACATTCAATGTGACAAGGAAACATAATAAAAGTCACACCAACTGTTGGTGATTTTCTCAATTTTAAAATTTTAACACATTTAATTAACCTATAAACGAATAGTGTAGTTCCACGAACAGAATCGAAACCAAATTCAGACCCAAAAAAAACAAAACCAAATTCTATGGTTAAACATAAACCGGTTCAAACAGACTGAAACTCGTATGTTTTCTTTTTTTTGAATGTCTGAAACTTGTATGTTTTGTCCGATCCATTTGAAAATTTTCATTGTAATTTTTTTGTCATAAATAGATACAGAATTTCTATGTGAATTTGTTACAGTACTATGATCTTTCTTCTTTTTTCATTTACTCCACCATAACACATTTACGAGGAACCGGAAAAAGCATGACGGAGTTATCTCATCAACCGTTTCAAACATTAATATCCATAAATATAAAGATCATCGTCATAAAATTTGCAATAAATGATAATTTAGCACTAGCTAACACTGAAGAAACAACTTTTATTCAGACACAACTATTTTATTATTTTAGATCCAATACAAAGAC
Source organism: Isatis tinctoria (assembly GCA_010577795.1). NCBI lineage: Eukaryota > Viridiplantae > Streptophyta > Magnoliopsida > Brassicales > Brassicaceae > Isatis > Isatis tinctoria. The sequence continues at coordinate 1,424,779 of CM021244.1, read as the reverse complement.
TGGAAATAGCTTAAAATGGAAAACAAGACAAGGACCGACTCAACAGATGCAAGAGACACACATATATATTGTTTAGTTATGGGGGAGCTTAGCTAAGAGGGAACTCGAAGTATCTTTAAATGGAAAGCAAGACAAGGGCTGACTCAACAGATGCAAGAGATACACAAATGTATCTTAACTCAAACAAGAGACATTACTCTTCATGTGCTCGTCATATTCTGAGAGAGGACAGATGCGATGTTTCATTGACGCCTTTCTTTAAGTATCCGGCTGAATACTCAGGTATTGTAAAATCTCGGTATTTTGGAGGGTTTTCTTCAGACAAAAGCTCTTTCATTGGTCCGTAAACTGTGGAATTTGGATGCATACTCGTGCTGAAAAAGCTCGCGACTGAAATCCTCGGCCCAGCTTTGTTTGCGAGCACCCTATGCTGCACGCTTATAAACTTGTCGTTCGTTACCAGCTGCGGAAACACCAAAGAAGGAAATAAAAAAGTCATTCAAGCTATCTATCAGCCTCACTGAAAACTTATGCTGTACGTTTAGTTTTTCATATATTTTGAGCTTGCCTGCAAGAAATCTCCGATGTTGATGACGAGTGCCCCAGGGGTAGGGGTAACATCGACCCAACAGTCTTCATGAAGAACTTGAAGACCACCGATCTGGTCCTGAAGAAGAATAGTGATAAAGGAGTTGTCTGAATGCTTACTTGTGCCCAAAGTTAGGTCAGGTTGTGGACAAGGAGGGTAATAATGGCTGAGCATAAGCACACCCTTCATGCAACCCTTGCTCTTAAGGATCTCAGAGCTCAAACCAAGAGCTTCCGAGAAAAGTTGGAAGAGCAAATCACCTAAGCTCATCACATGATTCGAGTATTCAAGCACACTATCCCTGTAAATCATATATATGATGTTAAACTCAAATCAATCCCAAAATGAGTCCTTCAACCAGGGAAGTAAACCACCACAAATTGTTTCTATATATATGCTCAATGTTTTCATAATATTGTTCATGGAAAAACGAAGTCACCTGCAGGCTTCTGGGATCTCCTCAGCCTTTGGAGGGTTTGGGTCCATGTAAATACCAAAGGTGTCTCTCCAGTTAATAGACGCCGAGCTATACAGATTGAAATTGCTGTGGTAGACAAATTTCTTGGAGAAGTCGCGGGAGAAGTAATTTTTCTTCAGCTCGATATCTTCCTCATGAAACCTACGAACTCCATCTTTGATCTCTTCAAGAACGCGTAAAGGAACACCATGATTGATCACCTGGAAGAATCCCCACTTCTCCGCTGCGTCTTTGATCTTCTTAACGACGCCTTCACGGGACGCTGCGTCGTGAACGCCTGAAATGTCGATGATAGGGATTGCGAACTCCGAGGCAGAAACAGGAGCTTTCTTGTCGTCCGAGGTACCTAAAGGATCGTGGAAGATACGAGGAATTTCAGTGATGTGAGCATCGACGAGGCCTTTCACGCCTGCTTTTGTCTCGTCGAAAGCCTTGCGCTCACTGTAAGAGTCAAGTTCGGTAACAACACTTGCCGCCATTACCTTTTATGCTTCTTGAACGGTTTTTTTCTTTTCTTTTCTTTTTTGTAATAGAACCTCTTTTCAAGATTTTGTTACAAGATGCAAAAAGCTTCGTAGAAGAAACGGATATAAAAAGGCAGAGTGAGAAAGTGTCGGCGGGTAGGTACGAAATTACCTTCCCTTTCTGTGGAGCAAATCCCGTTTTGGATTTCGCATAACTACAACTGTCGACCCCTCAGGAATTGACATAAAGGGACCCATCCGAGATTTATTTTCACTGGAGGCAAAAAAGTATAAAATTTTAGATAATAATTTGAAACATTAACAGAAATACAAAGTTGCTATTAAATATGTATTTCGGCTTACAGTTATTTTTGTTTTAAATATTAATATCTGAAGTGTTTTTGCCGATGAATTTTTTATTAAAAGCAAATACAATTTAAATTATTATTATCATAATGTTTTGCATAATTTGTAGAAACCTGCCAAGCAAATGGCCAAAAGTGTCCAAACACATATGGAATGATTAAAATATAGTATTCGTAGGTTCGAAACATCGATTTGGTTAGAAATAGGGTTTCATGTTTTTTAGCATGGTTTGAATTGGAATTTCTTTTGTCTTATATTCTTTAGTTCTAAGTTCTAACCGCTGGGGTAATAATTGCCAATATTAATTAGTGAATGTTTATTTTACCAAGTCTCTGCGATCTACGATAAGAACTTGCAAGTATAATTTTATTGCTCATTTTACTATCGCACAATTAGTGGTAGCAACAAATTGCAGGGATTTTATTATATCTTTCAAAATAGTCACTGGAGAAAAAAATTAAAGACCTAAGCAAAAAAAATAGTATTCCGTTTCTACTGCAGTCAGCACTGTGATAATGTAAGTACTGAAATCAAAACTTGTTATGATGGGATTTTCACTCACCAACTCGATTATTTGCAACGTGTGTGGCGTTGAACAAAACTAACCAAACTTCGAAATCCCAATTAATGTCAAAAGAAACTGAAGTTAATCTCTATGGCCTCGACCGTTCACTAACTACTTCTTTCTTCTGTCTTTGTACTTTAATCAACACGCAGCGTCGATACTTGAAATCATTATGTCATAAACTAATTTCGAATTAATCTGGTATGTGAAATCTATAAAAATAGGCTGCGATCCCATCACCACAAAAACAGAACACGACATAAACAGAAAATGAGTGAATTATAAAAGCAAGAAGCAAAGAGAGAATACATGACATCGTGTTGAGTAATGCCATTTTATAACTAAAGCCATAACTAAGAAGCTAAGATAAGCAATTGGGTTAAAAGAGTTGGTGAGAAATAATATAGTTATCAAAAAGATTACTTGTTTGCAAGATAAATCTAAGCTAGTGGTTAAGTGAAGTTAGTGGGATGTGTTAGTAGCGGTAAGGGTTAAGAAATGTTAGTAGAAGTAGAAAGTAAATGTAAGAGAGTAGTTATCTATTCTCTTTTTTCAGTTCGGGTTAGATTCGGTAGATAAAATTTTACAATGAATTGTCAATGGAAATAAAACGGTTGAAAATCCTTATTGATTTTTAACGATTTTATTTTCTGATGAAAAAACAGTTAGAATTTCATTGAATATTTCTAAAGAAATATTTTTTGTTGGAAATTAGTTGGATTTGGTTACGTTTTCTTGTGGTGAAGGAAGGGTTAAAACTTTGAGATGCTGCGATTTACCACTAAAGTGATAAAATCATAATGCTTTTTCGTTTCATGAGTGTTTTAGACATTTATTTTTTTATAACAAGGGTAATAGACATTTGCGGCTAATTAGTTGTGTTGGTGGCAGAACCTGGACCGTGGAATGCTAAACCTAACGTGTGTAAGAAACATATTTTTGGCGTATTAATTATTGTGTGGAAAGCAACGGGTTGGAAGTTGGTACACAATAAAGAAGATTCATTGTAGACAGTACGGGGGTAGGTTTGTTAAGCAAACAAAAAAAAACGGCACGGGGGTAGGTTTCTGAAAAAAAAGAGATAAAAAATCGGATAAATTTGAAAAATTGACCCGTGCGTTACCAGCAAAATTGAATGAAATTGCGTTTTATCGATGAAGTATGAAGGAAAAAAAAATTAAAATCAAAGCGAAAGAAGACCCTATACTAAAAGCATCTCCAACTCCCAATCTATATTCCTCTCTAAATATTATATTATAAATCAAAATCATCAAATAGATTAAGGGAAAACAGCCAAAAAATACACAAACTTTTCAATTTTGGCCAATTAATACCCAGACTTCTTACCTGGCCAATTAATACACCAACTTCCATTGACTTTTTAAAATATTCACCAACTTTTAATTGACCTGGCCAATTAAACACTCCGTTTATTTCATTAACAGAATTGTTAGACGTCGTGTAATTGCCGTTTACTGTACCGTCATTAGCAAAACGACGTCGTTTCGATTTGTATGTAAAATAAAAATTCCGAGAACACTGAGGCTCGAACTCGGGTTGCATAGGCAAGTGGAGAAGCATCCTTCGCCACTGAGATAGTGCTGCATTATTGGCTTATTGATCACTTCAATAATACTTATCCGCGACTTGTTTTGATTTGTATGTAAAATTAAAAATCTGAAATCCCTAAAGCTCGAACTCGGGTTACACAAGCTAGAGGAGTAGTGTTGGTCGCCACTGAGATAGTGGCATATTATTGGTTTTTGTTCACAAGTAATAAGACTTAAACACGAAAATTTTCCTCTTTATTCATTTAAAAACAAAATCGACGAACCCTTGTTTCTAAATCGACGAAGTTCAGTGAAACCCAGAAACCCTTAATTTCGTTTGTTTCTCCCAAGTCGATTTTTTGGGAGTGAAAGCTGTGGTGTGAGAGAAGTGATGGCGAAGACAAGAGGCGGAGGATCGTCTCGTGGGAGTAACAAACGTGGCCGTCAAGAGGATTCCGGCTGCGAGGAATTCATTTTACGGAGGTCTCCGCGCCGGTCGAAGAAGACGTTAGGAGGAGACGCCACCGGTGCTGAATCTCAAAATCTGACGACGCGAAGAAGCGGACAAGCTTCGAGGAAGATAGTTTGTTTTGACGGGAAAGAGCTGGAGCCAAAGAAATCTAAAAAACCGAGTAAATCAAAAAAAGACACTAAGGTTAGTGGTTCAGTAGAAGCTCATGTTGCAGAGGAAGAAAATAGAGATAAGGTTGTAGATGAATCTATATATGGTCACAGAGAAGAAGATTATCCTAGTGAAGATGAATTGGTTGAAAATGTTGATGGAGATGAAGCTAGAGATGCAGATGATGAAGCTGAGGTTAGAGATGATGTTAGGCGAGAAGAAATTGTCGAAAAAGGTGATGATGGTGGCTTTGAAGAACAAGATAGTCGAGAAGTGGCATTGTTTTTCAGCAATGAAACAAGGGCAGATAACTGTGAGATTGATGACAATAGTGGAGATGATGTTTTTGATGAGGATAAGTTTCCCGAGGATAAGTCATCTGATGAGGAAAATGAAGAAAATGGATGGCTTGGTGAGCCTTACAGAGAAGATGTAGATCCGGAGGAGCTTCTTAAATTGGGGAAGTTGTTCTCTGATGCTGATGACTTCAAGCATGCTTGCTTGAGGTACACACTCAAAACAAGATACAACATCAAATATTTCCGATCAGGATCTTTAAAGCTTGGAGCGAAATGTGCTTGGACACCAAAGAAAGATAAACCTATGTTTTTGTGTTGCAAACCTATGTTTTTTGTTGTATGGGTTGAAAAACTATGCTTAAAAATATGCTTCTGTGTTCCAATTTTGTGTTTCGTTCTGTTTAAAAACTCTTGGAATCGATTTGTGCAAATTTTAGAAATCTGGGAATCGTTTGTTCGACTGTGTTTTTAATGAAAAAAGAGGAAGATTTTCGTGTTTAAGTCTTATTACTGTGAACAAAAACCAATAATATGCCACTATCTCAGTGGCGACCAACACTACTCCTCTTGCTTGTGTAACCCGAGTTCGAGCCCTAGGGATTTCAGATTTTTAATTTTACATACAAATCAAAACAAGTCGCGGATAAGTATTATTGGAGTGATCAATAAGCCAATAATGCAGCACTATCTCAGTGGCGAAGGATGCTTCTCCACTTGCCTATGCAACCCGAGTTCGAGCCTCAGTGTTCTCGGAATTTTTATTTTACATACAAATCGAAACGACGTCGTTTTGCTAATGACGGTACAGTAAACGACAATTACACGACGTCTAACAATTCTGTTAATGAAATAAACGGCGTGTTTAATTGGCCAGGTCAATTAAAAGTTGGTGAATATTTTAAAAAGTCAATGGAAGTTGGTGTATTAATTGGCCAGGTAAGAAGTCTGGGTATTAATTGGCCAAAATTGAAAAGTTTGTGTATTTTTTGGCTGTTTTCCCAATAGATTAATGAACACTAGAGTGTTATTACACATTCCTCTAGTTTTAGGGTTTATTTATTATTATTAACAAAATTGTTTTTAAACTTTTTCATGTTTGATTTTAAGTACTCAAAAAATTAAAAAAAATTGTTAGTTATCTAGCTAGCCATTAAGTTACAAAACAAAACTTCAAATATAAGTAAAAAGACTAGTTATCTAGCTATCTAAAGTATTAAAATTCAACTTATTCATCTATTTTAAAGTTATCATATATGTTAGAGTGAAAAATAGATGATGAATTAGAACAAAGTTCATAAGGACCACATTTTTTGTATAGCCATTCGCTTATTCAAAGTTACTATTGGTAACGTGATATTCTTTCGATTTATGTCGACTCGACACAGGGAGAAATCGGGAAAAGAACTCACCCGTGAGACCACAACCTTTTACCTGTTCTTTGAAATTTGTCTGATAGACAATAATATACGATGCCTGTAATCAGACCACAAGCAATCTTTCCATCGGTTTAGTTTGGTTTCATAACATCTTCTGCTGGTTTAGTTTGGTTTCATAACATCTTCTGCTGGTTTAGTTTGGTTACTGAAATTGGTTAAGCTTATAAATATATACATATATGCTTAGTTTCAGTTTCAATTGATGACTCGAGAAAATGTGATTGATAAGCTCACGATCTACTCTGAGAAGAAGATCTGTTGGTAATCTCGTGATGCTGATTAAAATTAACTAGATTCTCAACAAAAGTACATTGTATGTCATACTTTTCTAAGTTCCAAAATAGTATATATATTCAATGAAAATGCCTGCAAAAAAATCCCCAATGTTGATGACGAGAGCTCTGGAAAGAGGAGAAACATCGACCCAACAGTCCTTGTGGAGAATTTAAAGACCACCGGTTTGGTCTTGAAGAAGAATGGTGAGGAAGGAGTGGTTGGAATGCTTACTTGTGCCCAAAGTTAGGTCGGGTTGTGGACAGGGAAGGTAATAACGGCAGAGCATAAGAAAACCCTTCATGCAATCCATGCTCTTAGGCATCTCCGAGTGAAAACCAAGAGCTTCTGAGAGAAGCTCAAAGAGCAAAACAACTGTACCGTGCATTAACAATTGAAGAAGAAATAGATAAATAATAAATTCTTAGCTTAGCGTAGAACATCCTCTGTTTTTTTTTTGTCCTAGAGATGGCGACATTGCGACATTTATGTGTTGGGCTCGAGTAGTCGTTTACGGTTTTGAGATGGGCTTCACATGTTTTGGCCCAATGGTTGAATATCCTTTTAGCAAAATTTTCAGATCCAATCCAAATCTCTTCTTTGTTCTTTTTGGTACAAATGGTGTAGAGAAGCGAGTAAGCGACAATGGGACGAGGTGGATGCATGAATAAACAAATATCTTACAACGAACTTAGACGGTTTGTACTAATTTTTTTTTTTTTTTTGGCAAGTGTATTTCATATCTTGAGAGTGGACAGATGTGATGTTCCATCGAGGCCTTTCTTAATGTATCCCTTTGTGTATTCTTCTAGAGTGAAGTCTCTGTATTTTGGAGGGTTTTCTTCAGAGAGAAGCTCTTTGATTGGTCCGTAAACAGTTGAATTTGGAAGCATACTCGTGCTGAAAAAGCTCGCGACTGAAATCCTCGTTTCAGTTCTGTTCGAAAGCACCCTATGCTCCGCGCTTATGAATTTGTCATTCGTTAGTAGCTGCAAATCAAAGGTATCTCAACAAAAGTACAGATTGTTTTGTTATAAAAGAAGTTTTAAAAGAAATGATCAATGAGATTTTTGCCTGCAAGAAATCTCCGATGTTGATAACAAGAGCCCCAGGTATAGGCGAGACATCGACCCAACAGTCTTGATGAAGAATTTGAAGGCCACCGACTTGGTCTTGAAGAAGAACGGTAAGGAAGGAGTTGTCGGAATGATTGCTTGTGCCGATAGTTAAGTCAGGCTGAGGACAGGGCGGGTAATAATGACATATCAGAAGCAAACCCTTCATGCAATCCATGCTCTTAAGCTTATCAGAGCTCAAACCAAGGGCTTCTGACAAGAGTTCGAAGAGCAAAACACCTAAGCTCGTCATATGCTTTGAGTGTTCGATCATAGCATCCCTGAATCAATATAAATGATGTTATTACAACCACTTAAACGTTTTATAAAGATTCTTAAAAGATAAAACAAAATTACATAGGTACCTGCAAGCCACTGGGAGCTCTTCAGGGTTTGGAGGATCAGGAGCCATGTAACAAGCGAAGCTGTCTCTCCAGTTAACACACAAAGAAGAACTATACAGATCGAAATTACTATTGTAGAGAAATCTCTTGGCTGCGTCACGCGAGAAATAAGATTTCTTAACCTCAGGATCTTGTTCATGAAACCTAACAACTGCATCTTGAATCTCTTGAAGAACGCTTAAAGGAACACCATGATTGATCACCTGAAAAAATCCCCAATTCCCTGCAGCATCTTTGATCTTCTCAACGACACGTTCACGCGAGACGTGGACGTCTGCAAAGTCGATGATAGGGATTTCGAAATCTGAGGCGGAAAGAGAGGGTTTCTTATCGGATAAGGTACCTTGAGGGAGACGGAATATACGAGGAATCTCAGTGATGTGAGCATCAACGAGACCTTTCACACCTGCCTTCGTCTCGTCGAAAGCTTTGCGCTCACTGTAAGAGTCGAATTCTATGGTCTCCATTTTTGGTACCTTGATATGACTAAAAGTATCAAGAAAAATGGTTTCTATGTTTTCGTTCTTGTGGTCAGTAAGTGATTAGGGTAGCATATTTTATAAACTATATCTGTTGTGAGGTGAAGGGAAAGATAAGAAAGGCAGAGCAGCGACAATAGACGGTTCGAAATTTGGTCTTTTGGTGTGTGGGGCCGACAATGACCCTTGATGACGTTGTCCGTTTTTGTTGACGGTGACTGTAAATGATGTCAGCATAAACATTCACAAGCAGGAAAACTGAAAACAATCTTCAAAACGAACGGTTGGATTCGGTTCACAGCTCAATTTTGTTTGTAACATTTATAGAAAGAAAAATACTTTGAACTCTATTTCAGTTTGATTTATTTAACATTCGGTTTGATTCTGGTTAGCAAAATAAATGTATCCCGACTAGTTACTATTATACTCTTGTGATGTGAAATAATTGATATTCTTATTTAACTGAAAGGATCAATTACATCAAAATTGGATTTGTTTGAGTTTTACAAAAAATATCTGGCTTGTTTTAATCAGTTTACAAATAAGTTTTGGTTTGGTATTTAATTTATCTAGTTCGGTTTGGTTTTGTCCAGAAACCAAACCGAACTAGATAATTTTTCGTTTCTTAAAAAAAAAAAAAAAAAGACAGAGCAGAGGAACAGAACACTTTAGCTTCACCGAGAAAGAATCCCTCTCTCCGACGACAAACCAGGCGTGCGACCTTGAGACAGAACGAAAATGGGTTTCTTCTCTTTTCTCGGAAGAGTTCTGTTCGCTTCTCTGTTCATCCTCTCCGCTTGGCAAATGTGAGTTTTTGTTTGTTTATTCTTCCTCCTTCTCGATTTGCTGTCTCGTGTTACGGACTGGTGTTTCAGTTTTTGTTCTTGTGATATCTTCTTCGAGGAATTTATATCGCGCTAGTTCCGATTTGATCGAGAACCTTCGCAAAGCTATTTGATTTGGTCAAACCGCATCTAGGGTAGATCTAGGGCTTGTCTAATGCTGCCTAGTTGATGAATCTAGGTGGACTTTGGGTACTTTTTCGCTTTCCCCACCAAGATCTCCTTTTTGATGAAAAATTGCTTCTTTGAATTCCTTAACCGGTGTTGCAAATCAACTCCCACGCGTGAGATTGTAGTATAGGTCCAACAGTTTAAAGGACACGTTGCTTTGATATCTCATCTATCGATGTAAAGTTTGATACTTTGATCTTGTCTTTCAATGTCTGGTTTGCTCATTGTTGATGTCTACTTATTGAATTCCCTCACCGCTTTAGAGAGGACACACAAAGAAGTTTCCGTAAATTCTAAGGTAAAGAGCTGGACTCAACCTATGAGAAACTAGCCTCGTTCATTGAGGTTTTCTTATAGAGTTGGCTCCCAAGAGACTGAGTTTCTGAGCCTTTTAAGATCCCTTTTTCAGATTTACCTCTATGTCCGTAGATGATTAACAGTCTAGTATTTCACTATTCCGGTCTGATGGATGGTGAAGTGAGATGTGCTTGATTTGTGATTTGGTGTGTAGGTGCTGCTGTCCTAATTTCATCGCCAAAAGAAACATTTTCGCTCTATATTGGAGACACGTTTGTTTGCTTGAAAGCTTTACTAGTTATATGCTTTAAGTCTTCTCAAACATCCCCTTGTCGATCATATTACTAAATCCGAACGATTCATTTTGGGATATATTATATAGGTTCAGTGACTTTGGAACTGATGGTGGTCCAGCAGCTAAAGAGTTGGCTCCAAAGCTTGATCTGACCAAAACACATCTCTCTTCCAGATTAGGAGTAGCATTGCCCGACATAGAGGTATGCTGTGGTTGCTTAATCTTATGGTTCCGTCTCTTCATATCTCTTAATTCTTATGCTGTCTAGATTTATGTTGCGTCTAACTTGGAGAACGAATTTTTAAAAGGTGAAGCAAGTCGTATGGGCAATTGTTGCTCTGAAAGGACTCGGAGGCCTACTCTTTGTTGTTGGCAACATCTTTGGTGCCTATCTTCTGGTTAGGACTTCTTCATTTGTGTTCATAACGATTCAAAGCTTTGTTGCTGTATTGACTTTGGATTTCAATTCTTTGTGTCTTAGGCTTTCTACTTGGTGGTCGTTAGTCCCATCTTATATGATTTCTACAACTACGGACCCATGGACCGCCACTTCTCTCTTCTATTGACTGAATTCTTGCAGGTTTGTCTAAACACCTCTCTTCATTTACGCGTTTCAGCTTTGCTTATGCCTTGAGATGGGTTCTTGTTTTTAAGCTGAACTTAATCTGAACTAAGAATGTTCTTCCCTTACTGTAAAAAGCATCCTTCAACGAGACTCAATTCTTTTGCATTATAACGAATGCTTTATCGCAGAGCGTTTCGCTTCTTGGGGCATTGCTATTTTTTATCGGAATGAAGAACTCGACGACGACCTCCTCCAAGAGGATCCTGAAGAAGAGGACACCCAAGCCTAAAGCTGCTTAGAGTTGTTCTATTCTTTTTCCACACAGGCTTTAGAACAGCTTATGATGTCTTCAAGCTCTACCTTCATCTTTCTTCCTTACAACTTTTGCTTCTTTTTCTACTCTAGGATTCTAGAATTAGCCACATTTTGTATTTTGCTCCTCTAGTTTTTATTTAACTCTCGGATCTAAGAGTTTTCTTTTGTTTGATCATACGACTCTTTCCCGTGATTTTAAAAATGGGTCTTGAAGATATGTTTTTTTGGTTCATCCGTTAGAACTTAGAACCGTTGGTTTCAGTCGATAGTATTCTCCATAAAACATACTCTTTTATCCTTCAGGCTTATGCTTCCAATAAGTTTATCGAATATCTGCAGCAATGATATATCTGCTAATCTTTTATCATTCATGTTAATGATACAAACAAATTGTAATCTGAAAAAAATCCGCTACGAACATTGATTATTTTTGACACTAAACCAAATCTATTTCTGCATCATTTTTTTTTTTTATCATTCAGACTAATCTGTTTACACTCTTTCTTCTATGGTATTTTTATTTACGTTACTGTGAATAAATGTGCACCAAAATTAGTGAATGTCGAACAAAAGGTTATTTTTCTCTGCAAGCGTGATAGGTGTTCCGTCCGTTACAACCGTTAAAACACTAGAAAGTGGTATTACGAGAATTTCTATTTAATAATACATACTCCTATTTTATATTATGGTTGTAATCCAATGGACAAGCTTAATATGCGTAAATATAATATGATATCACATCACTAAATTTTGTCATATATGACTCGGGTTTTGATAAAAGTTATTTCTGAAGAATCTAAACCGCTAATTATTTCTATGATAATTATAATAAGAGACTGATTAATTATTCAAAGACACCTTTTATTTTAATTAAACTAGAATATGATTCTTTCCATTATATGTGGCACACAAAATCTCATAAAATTAAATAGGTAATAAAGAGAATTGTTAGTCTAAAGTTGGTATAGGAAAACAAAAGTTATATTATCTCCTTGGTCTAAAGTTCATATGGTCTTTATCATTCTTTTGCTTTTTAAAACCATACAGATATTTATCAGGTATTATCAAAAGATAATTTGGAAAACTATATTGTTTGCAAGAAACCGTGACCAACGAGATTTTTTTTTTTTTTTTGTCAACACCAAGGAGATTGTTAAAAGACCTATAATTAACCAAATTTTATTTTAAATACATAATTTAATAGAGAAATACCCTCAAATACCATATTTTCATGTTTTTGTGACAAGAATACCACACCAAGGTAAAAATGACAAAAATAACATTTATTTAATGGTTTAAAGATAATTAAACTAATACATTTGGGTTCAAAAAGTCATTAATTAGGGTTTAGATTTTGGGTTTTAGAGTTTAGGTTTAAGGGATTGGAAAAAAAACATATGAAAATAAATGTATAATAGTCTTTTTTCTCTTCAAGAAATGTTATTTTTGTCATTTTTACTTTGATGTGGTATTTTTGTCACAAAAACATAAAAGTGTGGTATTTTTGAGAATTTCCCTATTTAATATACCTTGGGACATTACTATTTTCAGTTTTATTCTCTATAAATATCATATTTGTTAACAGAATAAAAAGCACCACAACCTGTATTTAATAAGAAACCTTATAGCCTATACAATATTTTGGTACTTCTGAAAATATATGATGTTAGTGATATTGTTTTCTACAGAAAAGCAAAATTTTTTGGTAATGTTGGATATTTCTTCTACAAACCTGAATGCAACAGAGTTAGTTAACTACTGGAAACAATTGCTTCATTCGATTGTATAAAACTAAAATACCGTCAAAGATTAGCTAGAAAAATGAATCGAAACCTATAGAACATTGGTTAGCAAAACTAACTGCCTTTGTTGAACAAAGATAAAAAGAAGAATAAGAAAAAAAAAACTAATGTTATTTCTTGATAGTTTTTTCATATATTAAAGAAAATATTTTCAGAAACCAAAACTGAAAAAAGAGGAAAAAAAGTACTTATAATCCTCATAAAAGAGAATACGGTCAAACTTATAAATTTATTAGTTTAGTCTACTAGTCAAAGGGAAAAACACTTTAGACACCTGAAAAGAAAGGAAAAATAATCGTAAAAGATTCGACCGTTTTAACCAAAATACAAGCCAACACACACTTTTTTTTTTTGAACAAAGCCAAACACACTCGAACACACCCCGCTATAAATAAGTACACACATACTCACACTCGTAAACATGAAAAACAAAGGAGAACAAGAAACACCAGCGATGTCGTCCACGGCGAGAAACATTTCTAGCGGTGGAAACCGAAAGTCGAGTAGGCTGCAGCGGCGGGCTCCACCGCCTCTAAAGATAAACGCATCCGAAGCGAATTGGAAAGTGGCTATTCCTCTTCTATCCCCTACAGAGTCACCGCCGCAGAAGCCACCAACGGTAACGAAGAGGGAGGAGCAACGGTGGGGAAAAGAGGTGGAGAAGCCGCCAATCTTCAAGAAGTGGCAACATCCGGCTGCCCCGTTTTACTACCAGCCAGCGCCGTCTTCAAATCAGCCGTTCTCGTGGCCAAATTAACGGTCTCTTAATACTAGGGCTACTATATATGCTTTATATGACGACCATATGGGTACTGGATAGCATATATATGAATATATTATCTTTATGCAAGAAATATGTTTGGTTTGATGTTATTTCTTTGTAAGCTAATTAATATATAGTACTACTGAAGTCCTCAAAATTCAAGCTGAGTTTATAGAAATAAACTATAATATATAATACACGATTTTGTGATACTCGTGTAATTTATTTCTCTTCTTATAAAAAAAATGCATTCAATAGTACAAATTGGCAAAGATGAATTTTCAATGTTTAACCAGTATATGATATATATGCTTACATAAGAAAACTGGTGTGTATATTTATATTATAGAGTTATCTGTCAATACATTTTTCTGATTTTTTTCTGTTTTTGTTATATATTTGCATTTTTTAATTTCACAATAATTTTTTAGTAGTGATTAAAAAAATCTTTTGATTTTTTATATACTGACCTTTTTTCTCAGGAGTTTTCATGGGAGTTTCGAAATCTTTTGGAACCAGCTTGTGATGAATACATTTCCTAAACAAGTTAATGATCTAAATCTTTTGGTAAATAAACCGTTTTTGCTATATTTTTGGATTTAATGGCTGCATCCTTTCAGAAAATTTTGCAAAACCTTCTGTTAAGCTATATAAAAAAACACAAGATAAGTTAAAATAGACCACAGTTTAAAATCGTGGAAAACAAAGCTAATGAAGATGAGGTGGAAATGTCTACTAACCACCATTTCAATATACTTTAGGTCTTTCTCTTTCCTCTTTTCATTTGTTTACTTATATATATGTTTTATTTCATTTATGAGGTTTTAATTAACAATCGTATTTCTTGTTACCATTAAATACAATGCATCAAATTTGGTGTAACAAAAAGAGATTTAAACTAGGATGCAAAAATGTAACTTCCTCTTGAATAATACCACTGTCACTATACTACTGTACGTCGACTTAGTTAACTTCTACACTTATACCGAGTTTGTTCCCCCCATATTGACCGACGCGTGTTGCCTCATAAACAAAGCTAACATGTATGGTCTCACAGAAATTTTGTTCTTTCTTAAAAGAGTTTGTGATCTCATGCAAAAAGTAAAATTGATTATGTACATTTACCTAAAGTGTCAAAGATGCACAAATTGATTACTTTTTTTCTTTTTTCCTATTTTAGTGAATGATGCATGCATTCTTTACCTGGCATATTTTTAAAACAAGACATTTGTTTCTCCCGAACAAGGAGGTAATGGGCCTCTAAGGGAGAGAATCAGCACGTGTTCGTCAGCCGACACGTAGCATTGTTGCTGTCTGATAAAAGAAATTGGAAAAAAACAATTACAAAATTATGCACCAGCCGGGAATCGAACCCGGGTCTGTACCGTGGCAGGGTACTATTCTACCACTAGACCACTGGTGCTTCTTGTCTCATTCTGGAGAGCATTAATTTTAATTCGAAGGATAAAGATCAGATTCCGTTCAAACACTTCCAAAGTAACAGTTGTTCGTTATTGTTTGCTTGTATTTTTTTATAAGGGCAATACAAATAATTATATACGAATTATATACGAATTTGCATATGTATACAGGGATAAAAGCCTCTTCCTTCATCAATTGCGGACAAAATTTTAATATTAGTGTGTCTAATCATATAGTATTTGATATCACAGAAAGAAATATGATAAAATTTCCAAGAAAATTTCATACTGTGATATATTTAGTGATTTTGGATCCAGTAAGATGCTCTTGCACTCAAGACTCCTTCTGTGGTAATTAAGAGCTAAGTTAAGTTAGGCCCACACAAAAATTGATTCGGTATGTTATGAATAGAAAAACATAGATGGAGTGTTTAACTAAATCATGTCTAGGAAAAGGAAAAAAGAAACAAACTCATGTCTAAGAAGCAAGTAGGCCAGTCAAGCTATCGGGCAAACATAACGTGTTAGAAACGAAATTATAAAAACTAGCAAGTGGTTTACAATTATCGACGAAGTATCTTAAATCAGTCGAATAATCTAAACTAGTGTTATCATGTCAGCCACAAGTTGTGCCATTTAGTTAATCTAATGAGTAGTAGAAGACTATAAGTTGTGCCCATTTAGTTAAATCATTTAGTTGAATACATTTTCTTTTCAAGTTAAAACATTTCTTTAGGCATCATGTAATCATTGGCAGGGCAAATTCGATGTGATCACCTATCTATAAAATATTACGACAAATGGAAACAAAATTAGAAGTTAAATAAAAAAGTGAACTCCAAAATAAATTATAATAAAGTTAATATTTCTATCAATAACAAAAAATATCCCAAATTTTATTTTATTTAAAAGCTTCACGTGTCAAAGTATGGAAAAATACATTCGATTTTTAATTAATAAAAAATCTTAGTTTTTCATTATTTTAGCTCCTACAAGCAAGTTCAAAATTTTCACAATTCATGTACATACAAAACAATATAACTAGTTTTGTTCTTATTTTCTGTCATTTTCATTCAAACCCAAATTAGTTTCCGAAATGTTTACATTTACAGTCAGTTTTCTGTATTGTACAGTCATTGACTCCCTATTAAAAAAAAAAAAAAAAAAGAGAATCCGATAATTGATTTTGGTAAGAGTCCACGTAGGTCAAGATGTCGTGCTCGTGTTGTGTTCCAAACGAAAAGCGTCTATGTTCTCTTCATGTACCGTTTATGGGCCCCACCAATTTTCTTTCTTCAGTCTCCCCCCCCAATTCCTCTCTCTCACCAAAACACAATTTTACTCCCAGAGTCCTCCTCTCACACAATTTACTCTCTCACACACACACACCTCTCTCTCTCTCTCTGTCTCTACATTCTGATGAGTTCGTGACATAGAGGGAGAGAGAATCAAAGAAACCCACAAGAGACAAACTTTTTTCTTCCGACAATTTGCATTATCCGGGAACAAAAGGAGATTGTGGCTGATCGTTGTATAATACTACTTGCAACTGCAGGTAATTATTTCTGAAATGCAATACGGAATATTGTTAATTGTCGCTATTTCTCATCTGGCTTTTGCCTTTTTTTTTCCCCGGATTACAAATGTTTGAAACTTCTGAGGATTTTCTGGGGAAGCGGTGGATTTTGATATATTTTGTTGTTGTTGTTGTTGTTGTTGTTCACAATTTCATATGTCAGGGGAAACCAAAGCTGGTTGGTAAACGTGAAATAACAAAAACAATTTGTCCTGTGTAATGAGAAAATTTTATAGAATCTAGTGACATCAGTTAATTTTACTCTCCTCGAAATATTTTGAATTTTTTATCTTCTGCTTTGTGATTTTCACCATGTTCATAGGTAATGTCTTTGAAATTTTCAACCTTTGACGCATATTGAATTTAAACATCTCGAAATCGAATTCTGGGTACAAATAAAAAACTCACTTTTTTATTATTATATATTTGTCTCAGGAAGAGTACTTACTCGATGTCAAAGACATTGTTAGTTCACGGGCTTCTCTTCTTCTTCTTCTTCTTATTCGGCTCCGTCGCCGGCGACGAAAACGACGGTGGTTTGTCGATATGCAACTGCGACGACGAGGACAGTTTCTTCAGCTTCGAGGTAATCCTGGAATCGCAGAAAGTCGGCGACTTTCTAATCGCAATCGCTTATTTCTCGATCCCAATCGAACTCGTCTACTTCGTGAGCCGCACCAATGTGCCTTCACCGTACAATTGGGTCGTCTGCGAGTTCATAGCCTTCATCGTTCTCTGTGGCATGACCCATTTGCTCGCTGGTTTCACCTACGGGCCCCACTGGGCTTGGGTCATGACAGCTGTCACTGTCTTCAAGATGCTGACTGGGATCGTGTCCTTCCTCACGGCGATCTCGCTAGTCACTCTCTTACCGCTGCTTCTTAAGGCTAAGGTCCGAGAGTTTATGTTGAGCAAGAAGGCGAGGGAGCTTGATCGTGAGGTTGGGATCATAATGAAGCAGACGGAAACGAGTTTGCACGTTCGTATGCTCACCAGGAAGATAAGGACGTCTCTGGACCGACACACGATCCTCTACACCACGCTTGTGGAGTTATCCAAGACTTTGGGGCTCAAGAACTGCGCGGTTTGGATCCCGAATGAGATCAAGACGGAGATGAATCTAACGCACGAGCTGAGGCCGAGGAACGATGAGAATGTGGGTGGTGGGTGTGATGGGTATTCGATACCGATCACCGAGTCCGATGTTGTGAGGATCAAGAGAAGCGAAGAGGTGAATATGTTGAATGCTGGCTCTGCGCTTGCCTCAGTGACTAGCCGAGGGAAGCCAGGCCCAACGGTTGGGATTAGAGTCCCGATGCTTCGTGTCTGTAACTTCAAAGGCGGGACACCAGAGGCGATCCACATGTGTTACGCGATCTTGGTCTGTGTGCTTCCCTTGGGGCAGTCACGGAGCTGGACTTACCAGGAGCTCGAGATCGTTAAGGTTGTGGCTGATCAAGTGGCGGTTGCCATCTCCCACGCCGTGATCCTCGAAGAATCTCAGCTCATGAGAGAGAAACTGGCGGAGCAGAACCGGGCACTCCAGGTGGCGAGGGAGAACGCGCTGAGAGCTAATCAAGCCAAGGCTGCGTTCGAGCAGATGATGAGCGATGCCATGAGGCGTCCTGTGCGGTCCATTCTCGGGTTGCTTCCTCTGATAACGCAGGACGGGAAATTACCGGAGAACCAAAAGGTTATCGTCGATGCGATGGGGAGAACCAGCGAGCTGCTGTTACAGCTTGTAAACAATGCCGGAGATATAAACAGCGGGAAGATCCGCGCTGGAGAGACACAGTGTTTCAGTTTGCGTTCGGTTGTGAAGGAAACAGCTTGCTTGGCGAGGTGTTTATGCGTGGGGAACGGTTTTGGTTTCTCGACCCAAGTTGATAGAGCATTGCCCGATTACGTCGTAGGCGATGCTAGAAAGGTATTTCAAGTGATCTTGCATATGCTCGGGGGTATAATGAACCGGAATGTCAAAGGAGATGTTACTTTCCGGGTTTTACCCGAAAGCAGCGGAAACTCACAAGTAGCTGACAGAAAAGACAGCCAAGAAGCTGTTTGGCGACAATGCTATTCCAAGGAATACATCCAAGTTAAATTCGGATTCGAGGTAGCTCCAAAAGGCGAAGAGAGTAGTACTAGCAGTATAAACCCGAAGGAGGAGGAGATTCCGAGTTTCAACATCTGTGAAGATATCGTAAAGGTTTGACATTTTTGTTTTCTGCTTTTTTTTTTCCCCCGCTATTGCACGTAAAATATGTTACTGGGCTGGCTCTTATTGTTTTTGTTACAGTTAATGGAAGGGAACATTTGGGTTGTGGAGGATGGTATAGGTTTGGTGAAAAGCCTCTGGGTTGTTTTCCGGTTCCAACTCCGGCGATCTATACTGTCACGGGGCGGTGGATACTCTGGAGAAACTTTTAAAACATCAACTCCTCCGTCTACTAATAAGGATCATTGGCGTCAGGAAGGGGGAGAGATAGATAGATAATCTGTAGGAAATGGCAAGGGGTTAAGAATTGAAGAGAGTACTAGAACGGTGTCGTGTTCGGTTGTATAAACCTGAAAAAGTTAACTAGGTTTAACCTATCATGTAGTCAAAAGGAATGGTTCAGACTTGGTACCAGTTGGATAACAGAATTAAAAGCTAAAATGTGTCGGGACTCCATGTATGTACTCTTTTTTGCTTTTTGTTGTTGTCCCATCGATGTCGTTAAAATGTTCAAGGAGGAAAGCTAATTACACCCAAAAAGAAGAAAAAAACGGCTTAACTTTTACAACTTATTATCCTAACTCCGTGATATATTAGATTAGTTATCTTTAAACAGGTAATCCCATGGGATTGGATCGGACCACGTAAGCTCGCTGGACTTTTCAAAAACTTCAAGGAATGCATATATATTAGAGATTATAGGTGTAGATTTATTGATTTTCAGATCAACATATAAACAAGTTAAGATACTATATTGTTTTAAAAATAGAAATTTAATATTGCATAAAAGATTTGCTTCTTCATAAAGTAGATATTTCTTTCTTTCACTCAAATACATATCAATCTAACCAAGTTCAAGCTTTTTCTTAAGAAAATTCACATCACAAATCTTTCTTCTCACATTTATATATGAAACAGATGGAATAATAAAATTAATTTTAGTGTAAGAAACAAAACTCAACTAGGGACGAATGATTTAATTGGTAAGAATTTTTTTACTGTACGTAGTTTTCAATAAAACATCTTAACTAGTAATCTAGTATTAATGTAGTTTTGTTTATTGACTATTACACGATTGGACGAGTGCCAAAAAAGGAAAGATTAAAATAATCAGTAAGAGTTACTAGTACATTTTTGTATATAGTAAGTACTGAAAAAGGGTTTTTTTCCTCTGTGTTAGAGTATTTTTATTTTTTTTGGGACCTTGAGCTGTTTCGTGCGACCTCTCTCTATTTATCTCTCTCTTCTTTCCTCCGTCGTCTTTTTTTGTTCTCTCTGTAGAATCTCTTGGAGCTGCCATTAACCCATTCAACGAATAAGCTTCTCTTTGCTCTTTCTTCCAGGTTCGATTCGATCTACACGATTACCCCTAAGGCCCTTCAATATTCCTTTCCTTTCCTTGTCCTTCTGATTTTGCGAGGCTTAGGTTCTGATAACAACATACTATGTTTTCTCTCTAATCCGTAACCGGTTTTTGATTTTCCGATCGTTGATTTCTTCTTGGGTTTTGCTATGTTTTGATGTAATCGAGGGTTTCCCTGGAGATTGTAGTTGGTAGAAATCAAAATGATTGGTCTTCCTCTATATATTCGGCGTTTTGGTTACCATCTTAGTTTCGAGATTGGAATTTTAGGGTTTATTGCCCTTGGGTTATCTGATGTGGGTTTTTAAGGGCTTGATGAATCCGTTTGGCTCATCTAGAAATGAATTGCGGATTTAGAATTTGACACACCTCTTTCGCTGGGTTATTACAGAGAGAGCCAGGTCGCTGAATATGATCCGCTTATAGGTTTGATGAGTCAAGAGGCTGATAAGATGATCGTTAATACCCGCTTCTCCTTTGATCACTGAAATCAAAACAATTGCTTTTCTTTCAGTTGCTCTTCTTATTCATTAGACTGGAAACTTGTCAAATTATGCATTGCCGTGTATTGTTTTCAAAATTAGCCTTATTAATTCATTTGCTCCAATCGTTTTTTTAATTTTTTTATAGTTCAAGGAGAGAGAGAGCTTTGACGAAAACATTCATATTGGGGAATGGCAGAGACTTTTTCTGGAGTGGGACGATCAGTGGAGGAGAGTTCTAATGGACATCACAGCCTATCAGGAGAAGCACTCTCAGAGTGGCGCTCTTCTGGTCAAGTGGAGAATGGGACGCCATCGACTTCGCCCTCTTACTGGGACACCGATGATGATGAGGATTATGGTACGTGTTTTTCACCATGAGCATCCTTTAGTTTCACACTCTGTAGAAACTTGTTTTTGGCTATCTTCAAAATGGAATCTCTTAATACTTTGTACAAAGTGGAAGTGCTTGGACAGATGTGACTCAATGAATCACTCCCTCTATTTTGTTCTTTTCGAAAAGTTTGCATATCTAAAAACCGGCTACTTCCCCTCTTCTATGCATGATTTCTGTATTCATGGTTTTCTGTAAATACTAACATGCTGATTTTCATTCTCTTTTTCGTCTTACTTTTGCAAGGCAGATATTTAAGTTTTCGCCTTGGTATATCTGATGTTGAATCCCTCTTCTTCTTTTTTCGCTCTCTTATCAGTTGATCTTTTTACTTCATCTTTGATTTAGCAAGTGCATGCATCTAAAAGCAACTGCTTGGGTGACAACGTGCTAGAGATTTTTACCTGTTTGTGTCAGTCTTGTAGTTCTAGAAAGTGGGGATTTCATAGTGTTCTCCTTCATCTTTTGGTTGTGTGCCTTTATATACTTTTATGTGTGTTTCAGCTGTTTTATGTGAAATTTATTATATTTGCCAGGCCTTAAACCCTCTGAATTATTTGGAAAACATAAATGGAAGATAGAGAAATTTTCAGAAATCAACAAAAGGGAGCTCCGTAGCAGTGCTTTCGAAGCTGGGGGCTACAAATGGTACATAGCATATTTTGATCTGTCCTATCAGTAATTCTTTCTCACAATAAAAACTTTGGATTTGGTTTTTAAGGCTATGAATTGTATCTTCATTGCGTCAGGTATATTTTAATTTATCCACAAGGATGTGATGTTTGCAATCATCTGTCTTTGTTTCTCTGTGTTGCAAACCATGATAAACTTCTTCCAGGTTAGTAATTTTTCCTGTGGTCTGTATGGTCCCCATTCTCTCTCTGGATGCCTGGTCATGTAGGTTCTTTTGTTATCTTTGAGACAGGCTGGAGTCATTTCGCTCAGTTTACTATAGCTGTGGTCAATAAAGATTCAAAGAAATCCAAGTTTTCAGGTGAATTTTGAGCCCTAATTTGCTTGCCCCCGTTAAAACATGCAGACGACTGAATTCACCTCTTGCAGATACGCTGCACCGGTTTTGGAAGAAGGAGCATGATTGGGGATGGAAAAAGTTTATAGAGTTACATAAGTTAAAGGAAGGGTTCATAGATGATTCCGACTCTCTTACAATTGAGGCTCAAGTTCAGGTCATCAGGTAATGCAAGATCGACTCTATGTAGAGCCTGAGTAGAATTTACCACGTCCATTTTTCCATGCTATTCACTTACATCTCCACATATTCATATTTCTCAAATTTAACAGTAATAAGATTGTATTCTTTATTTTCCGGTGTCACTGATTTATTTATTATGGTTGATCTTCCTATAATTGGTGCTTGCAGGGAGAGGGTGGACCGACCTTTTCGCTGCCTTCATTGTGGTTATAGGAGAGAGCTTGTTAGGGTGTATTTGTTAAATGTAGAGCAAAATTGCCGACGTTTTATGGAAGAGAAGAGAAGCAAGCTTGGGAGGTTGATAGAGGACAAGGCAAGATGGACGAGGTATTTCACATTGCAACTTGTACCCTTAACTCTCTAGATTCCAGAAATGTAATCATAGTCCATTACGATTTGTGAGATAAGTGAGCAGGAGTAGCTGTGGTTACCTTTTCTTCTGAGGAAACCTTGCTACGTTTAGAACTATCTTAATTTCCACCATGTGTTAGTAGTCCAATATAAATTTGCTTTAGTTTCACATTAAATTTTTTATTTTGGTGGCTGTGGCTCTCCACTATCTCTGATTACAAGTCTTGATAGCAAAGGAACTTGAGATGCTGGGACGGATAATTCCTTAAAGAGGAATTTTTAGTTCACACACTTGTTGAAGGCCAGGATTTACAACAATCTAGTATAGTACTGTTGCCTTACTTTTATATTTCTTGTAATATCTTTCTCTCTCAAGTTGAGCAATTTTGCCTAAAAAGGAATGGATTATCATCCTTGGTTGCAGCTTCGGTGTTTTCTGGTTAGGGATGGACCAAAACTCTAGACGTCGAATGTCGAGAGAGAAAATGGACGTGATCCTAAAAGGAGTTGTAAAACACTTTTTCATAGAGAAGGAAGTTACATCCACCTTGGTGATGGATTCCTTGTATAGTGGATTGAAGGCTCTTGAAGGCCAAACTAAGAACAAGAAAGCTAGGCCAAGATCTTCAGATGCCAAGGAATTGCTAGCTCCGATTGTGAGTGTGGAAAAAGATATGTTCGTGTTAGTTGATGATGTGCTGTTACTCCTGGAGAGAGCTGCTCTAGAACCATTGCCTCCATTATCGAAAGAGGAGAAAGGACCCCCAAACCGTACAAAGGTCGGTTTCATGGGTTGTATTTATCTTTGGCTGAAATTCCATTATCAGTGATTGTATCTGCATTCGTTTTATTTTTTTATTTTTTTTGTCGTCGGTCTTATCCATTTTTCTGTTTCAGAGGACTTGTTGCATTGTCTACTAGAAAGTTACTTGTATTGAGAAAATTGTTTTTGTTCTTCGATGCAAATCTAGGATGGCAATGATGGACAAGAGGTCAACAATGAAGCTGTTGAGCGTGATGAGAAACGTTTAACTGAGTTGGGTCGACGAACTGTGGAAATATTTGCTCTTACACATATCTTCAAGTAATAATACATATATATATATATATATATGTATCTTTACGTTATTCCATTGGGTTCTTTGTTGCTGTGCTTATATATCGTACTTCGATATCTCTGACAACTGCAGCAGCAAAATCGAGGTTGCATATCAAGAAGCTATTGCGCTAAAAAGGCAGGAAGAACTAATTCGTGAGGAAGAGGAAGCGTGGTTGGCAGAAACCGAACAGAGGGCCAAAAGGGGAGCAGCAGAGAGAGATAAGAAATCTAAGAAGAAACAGGTGTGATAATTTCTGCTGTTCCAAAAACTAATCTTGCTCCTTCTGCTTGTCCTATACAGCTTGGTGGACGTTGATGAGAGTTTTCTTTGGTTGTTGGACATTCATAGGCAAAACAGAGACGGAACAAAAATAAAGGGAAGGACAAAAGGAAGGAAGAAAAAGTGACTTTTGCAACACATGAAAAGGATCTCGAGGTAAACCAACATGATGAGGAAGAAAAGGATTCTGTCACAGAGAAAGCACAATCCTCAGCTGAAAAGACTGATACATTTGGTCTTGGAGATGTGTCCGACATATCTGATTCTGTGGATGGTTCGGCCGACATTCTTCACCCTGATGTAGAAGATGGGGACAGTAGTTCTGTTCATTGGGATACCGACGCCTTGGAAATTCATCCTCCTCCATCAGGAGGGAGCAGCAGGGGAAGCGGCATTTCCATATCTACACCCAATGGAACTGCAGAAAGAAAGAATCAGTTCACTATGGATGATAGTTCCTCCACCTGTTCTAATGATTCTATCCGGTCGGGAGTTACCAATGGTTCCTGCAAAGGGAATGCTTTGAATTTCCGAAACCAGAAGTCACCAAACAAGTAAGCTTGTTTTCACCTCCCTCTTGCTTCTTCTGTCGGTTCTGATTCCTGATAATGAGACACCTTGTGATTTGCAGAGGAACGAACCAACAAGTAAAAATAATATCTGATGCCCGCAGCTTAGTGAGTGAAACAGATGATCAACCTTCAACACTTGGAACAGAACCAAAGAGTCAGATTTCGTCGTCCGAATCTGATTGGGTCGTTGTCTCCCACATCCAGGAGCCAGAGAGATCTCGGAATCGTAGTCCCGTTGGGAAGGTTGGTCACTCCTGCTTTAAATGTTGGATAAGATTTTAAAAGTGAGATGCTGATTTAATTAATACAAATTGCTTTTTCAGGAACGCAACGTGGCTCAAATCATTGTGAACTCGGTGGACATGGATCGACCTAAAGTGAGAAGCGCTGCTGTACTTTCTTCTCCCAGAACTGCTGCCAAGAACCCTTCACCATTAAATCAGACAAAACCGGAGAAAAAGAGCGTTTCAAACGCAGACGCTGTTTCAAATAGGAAAGTAATGTCAGCAACTGGACCACCTTCATCAAGTCAAGTAGTGCCGCCATCTTCAGATCTTCAGTGCCGAGCTGTTGGTATCATAGCTGAGATGCTAAAGATCCCTGGTTCAAAACACCCTGCAACAACGACTATAACAAGGCCTTCTAGTGCTCCAGTAATCCCTGCGCTGCAACCCGCTCCTATTATCGTCTCCTCCTCGGTTCAGCCGACAACATCCCTTCCTCGGTCGGTTAGCTCAGCTGGTCGTTTAGGTCCCGACTCTTCACTACACAACCAACAAACTTACATTCCTCAATCCTATAAACACGCCATAGTCGGTAACTCTCCTGGTTCATCATCTACTTTGAACCACCACCCAAGCTCTCATGGAGTTGTCCCAACCACATTGCCATCAGCATCTTACTCACAAACACCGGCATCATCTCATCAGTCAAGCTTCCCTTTCAGTCGAGATGGGCTCGTGTGGGGAGGGAGGAGTTCTAATTCTGTAAACACGGGCATGAACAACCCTTACACACCCGCCGTGACTAGCAACAAATCTGTGAGCCAGGTTGATATTGGGATTGCGCGACAACAAGCACAAAGCTTGATGACCGACGAGTTCCCTCACCTGGATATCATCAACGACCTGCTCGAAGACGAAAACTGCAGCAACATGGTGTTTAATGGAAGCATATACAACTCACAACCCCAGGTGTTGAACAGCCAGTACTCTTACCATGGGGGTGCTGAAATAGGCGTGTCAGGTGAGTTGTTGTCTAGTGGCAGGTCAAGGAGTTTTGGAGAAGAAGGATTCCATTACATGCCACGTGTCTCTGCAGCCGGACCATATGGTGGGGAAGGTTGGCAAATGGCGAACATGGACTTGTCTTTACTAGCTATGAGGAACAGTAACTTGGAAGATACAAGGACAAGATACCATCATACATACTTTGGTTTGGAGTCTTCGAATCCGAGTTTTTCGGGTGGGATTAATGGCTACACTGAGTTCAGGCCGTCGTCCAATGGTCACTGAGGGACGAGGCGGGTCTCTGCGGCTTGCAAGGAGATGAGCAAATGAATGATAATAGTTTTTTTTCCTGGAATTTGGGATTTGTAATGCTTTTATAAAAGAAAGAAAAAAAAAAAAGTGAAATTACAATTACAGTTTGTGTAAAGAGAAAGAGTTGTCTTGTCTTTTTCTACGTTTGAAATGAATTTCCTTTCCTTTTATAGTATAAACTATAAAGATAAGAGTTTTCAACATTCCTCTAAAGACAAAACTTTTACACTGGATGATGTTCCTTTAAAATTTTATATATAATCTAAACGTAATTATTCGTAATAACGCAATATAACTTAACATTTGCCAATAAGTATAATGTCTGCTTGTGTTCACCTAACCTGATTAGCTGTTCTTGGTTCTTCAGTAAGTAAAATTAAAAAAAAAACGTGTGAGAGAGCCCTTGAAAATCTGATCGAATCATGAACCTCGAATCGGTTAAGCAGTACCTGGAAGGAGAGAACAATGACGAAGACGGCAAGGGAAAGGAATCGAAAGTGGCGAATTTACCACACAGATTCCTGGAGCGATTCGTAACGAAAGGTATAATAGTCGATCTCATCGAACCCGGTCGGATCGTCTGCTCCATGAAAGTCCAGCCTCATCTCCTGGTAAATTTAACAAATCCCTAATTTTTTCGATTTGGGTCGTGAAATTGGAAAGATCCCTAACTTGGAGGATAAAAAATTGGGTTGAGGAAAGAACGCAGGCAATTTCTTACACGGCGGAGCGACGGCGACTCTGGTGGATTTGATTGGATCAGCTGTGATTTACACAACCGGAGTTTCACAGTCGGGAGTTTCAGTGGAGATCAATGTTTCATACCTCGATGCTGCTTTCCTCCACGTAAATTTTCTTACTTTCTCAATTGTGTTTTTTTTTTTTTTTTATAAGAAAGCAAATTCATCATAAAGTGTTGGTGAATTTGCAGGAAGAGATAGAGATTGAATCAAAGGCTCTGCGTGTGGGTAAAGCTGTTGCAGTTGTGAGTGTTGAGCTGAGGAAGAAGAAGAGTGGTAAGATTATAGCTCAAGGACGCCATACTAAGTACCTTGCTCTCCGTACTAAGCTTTGAACATTCTTTACCTCCAAAATAAATACAAGAATCGGTTTGTTTTATCCGATCACGAGTTTGCTGCTCGAATCAGATAGTTAATCCCCCTACTAAAAACACTTCTTTCATTCTCTTTCTCATACAAAAAAAACAAAAAAAGAGTATGTTAAACAAGTTTAAGCGACGTTTCTGAATATGTATGTTTATTACCTATTCTCTCTTTAGTTTCTTTCATAATTATTTTTTTTTTTTCTATATCCATTCTTTTGACAGTTTGATATGATACTTGCTAATAATCCCATGACCCTTTTCCTGCTCATCTCTGTTCTCTGGATAAGAAACCGGCTATTACGAAAGACTTTGTTCTCTGCGAATCAGCACTCTCTCACAGTGAGTGATAAGGTCAGTACTTGGTATCTGTTCTTACCACAGGACACAACCATGAATCCTCATCGTCTGTGGATTTTCCATATTTTGTTCCAAGTTGGTAGGGCTTTTGCAAACAAAATGACCAAGTTTTTCTTATTGCCTTGCTTGTTTCCCAAGAGCTGATCCCAAGAGTTGTGGGACGTGAGACTGTTCTAAGGGATTCGTCTCTCGATTTCATCATTTTTTTTAACGATGGGGCGACTTCCTGTTGGGATTATTGATAAAATAGTTTCAAACCTTGACATGTGATGGGAGAAGCTCAGGTCGAAATCTAATCTTCTAAACATGACTTTGCCTACACCCATAGTTACTTGAATCTGAAATTTTATTCTCTTGATTTACATAACTTCCGAAACACATATCGATGGGTTACTTGTAATGAGCGCGAAGCTGAATCGATCTTTCTAATTGTGTTATTTTAGGTGCAAACCAAAATTATTCTGGAAATTTGTTTGAATATATAGAGTATTATGGTGCATTGGCCAAGAACAGTTTTTAGTTTTAGTGACTGAACAGCTTTTTTTTTTCTTTCCCCAGCCAACCACCTTTTTAAAATGTTATGTACCTTCTTTCTTTCTCTTTGTTGTCTTTACAAGACTAAACCACCACTTTATACATAGTCTTTAATTCTTTATTGTCCTTGGTACTTTTTTTTTTTTTTTTTACTCTTCAAATTACGATCGGCTAAAGGCTATGGTGACTTGTGTTTCAATAGACGATAAAAATATTGTATCGGCCATCGGGTGTTTACTCCTATTAATAATTTATGATAGTTAACTCGTGTTACACGTGCTTCTTTCTTTGTTGTGTGTGTTACACGAGTTTAGTTAAAAATCAAACCACAGACGGAAAAAAGTAAGAACAGAATGATGAAAATGAGAAAGATATGGTAGCAGGATTAGTCTTGTCGATACGGATGTTAGTTATGTCTCTACTGTTGAGATAAAGAAATTAAAAAAAAAAATACTGTTGAGATATGGTGGTTAATTTTTTTTATTTTTCTTAGTTTATATTACTAGTATTATGCATAGATGAATCAAGTATAAAACCCGTTGTATGATGTTTCATAATGCTTCGACATCTTATCGCTACTGATAATATAATATAGTCAACAGAAAAATACCGAAGACAAAATCCAGAAGTTACATGTTCAAGTGATACGTAAGACGTGACTAAATAACATTTTACGATTCGAGTATGGAGATATATATAATATATATTTTTAAAATAAACTTAAATCTTGTAATATTAATTTAAACTCTAAAGCTGAATAATTAAGCACTAAGAAAAACTGTTGAAGAAAAAAAAATTGATATCTTGAACGTTTAAAATAATTATCATCGGTTAAGCAATATATAAGAAATATTGCATGATTAAATAGTATTCTCATCGATTTACTTAATTCAAATATTAATTGGAAGTATCAGTCAGATATGTTAATTCATCACGCGCGGTAAAATTAATAGTATAAATAATTAATACTATAAGTTAGTACTATACTACTATTACGACGTACGATATTAAGAGAAATCCCCCAAGGAAAAGTCGACACAGATGATAAGATAAAAAAACAAAAGTAGAAAGCAGTGGTTATGGTGTGTTGAGTTAGTGCTTCCCCTCACAGTCTCAATCTTCTTCCCAAATACACATTTTTAGACTTTTCAATTCCAAGAATGATTAAACCTTCAGGTAATGCTCGTCTTGTCTCTCTCTCCGTTTACCACTAGACAAATACAAACACTTTGAATAATAAATAATATTGTTCTTTTGATTTCTCTCTCTTGTTGGTTTGCTGATTAATTTGTTTGCTATAGAAGGAACGCGAGATGTCTCTAATGGTGGATGTACATCTCTTAATCTCACCCATCTCCTCTTCGCTTCTCTTGGTGGTCTTGCCGCCGCTGCTTTCGCCGGACAATCACTCCTTCGCCGCAGGAAAGCTCATCAAGGTGATCTAATGGGGATTAAAGATCAGAAAATAGCCCCTTTGATTGAGAGGAAAGATTCAAGTCGACGATCAAACCTCGAGAGATTCTCCCACTATGTTGGTACGTAATCTTGCATCTTTGATACATTTTGAGAATGAACTTTGCTAATCTTTAACCCAGAATAAATATTGCTAATAATTCAAGTAAGAAGAAAGAAAACGAATCAATATCGACCAAATGATTATAATAATCGGAAAAATAAGTATAGTATTTCTTGGGAAGACGAAAAATTATAATAATGCATATATTCGGAGTCTTGGGCTCTTTTCCCAAAATTCTCATTTCCATTGTAATAATGGAACTACGTATATGTACAAATACCGAATTTATGAGGGCTAACGGTATGTACAAATACCGAATTTACGAGGGCTTATAAAAGTTTTGATATTACCGAAGCTTGTGTTTGCACAAGTCTACGTAACTTATCGTCATGGAGGCTTTAATAGACTACAATACATACATACATGTACGACTTTTTTTCCATTAATGCTAGAAAAACTTTCACAAAAAAAAATATGGCCTATTTATGTAAGCATTTAATATATACATATATATATATATATTCCCTCCGTTTCTTGAAGAGTGTCATTCTAGAGTTTTATTTTTGTTTTATAAAGAGTGTCATTTTATGTTTTCAATGCAATTTTGCTAATAAAAATCCAGTTTTAACCTTCTTATATCAGTGTATTAATTAGAGAGATTATTTTAGTGTATTTATAAGGGGTATAATAGAATTTTTAATAGCTTTCTTAATATGTGTGAAAAATAGTAGAATGACATTCTTTAAGAAACGGAGGAAGTATATATTTTAACTCTATATGCAAAAATGCAGCCAGACAGCTCGGGTTTGAGGATCCAAGTGAATGCCCACAACTATGCAAACAGGCAAATGCATATTTGACGAAAACAAAAGGATGTGATGAGAATGTGTATGCGTATTTGGTGAATGAAGCCGACCCTGATTCTTCTCTCTATATTCATCTCCTTGAAGAATTCGAAAGATGCATTCTCACGTACTTTGCTTTCAACTGGACTCAATCTTCCAACCTCATCTCTCAGGTACCTTATTTCATTATTACTAGACTCGTACCCGCGCGTCGGCGAGCGGGATATGAATAATCTTTTTTCAATTAAATATATAAATTGATGAATTTATAAATCTTTGTGATAATTTTATAATCTATAAAACTATTAAAAGTAAACAATTACATAAAGTTGTGGTGTGAATTATTTTGTGAGTTTTTTTTTATGGTTTGATTAGAAATTTAGAGAAAGAAAGTAGGTTCGACATCCACCAACGGTGGTTCAAGTCCAACCACTTGGACGTATCAACATCGATTATCATTTCGACTATCTGTTGCTCTTTAGAGCATCTGCTTTCGGGTTACGGGTGAAATTTTTCTATGAGTTTCTTTACGCTGCTGAGCAAGTCTCGCCCCTTAATGCGTCTATCTTTTATGTTATTGTACTGTTGTTCTTTACTCGTCTAGCCGTTGAGCATGACTCTGGTTGGACGCTTAGTTTCTAGTATAATCTGTTGTCCAAAACAAAAATATTGGTTTACAATGTGAAATAGATAAAAAGCAAAAAATGAATAATTATATGTAATGTTTCTTTCTGAAATAGAATTGCTTCTGGAAACATATAAATTATAATTATATAGTTTTATAATTTAGAAAACTATCTTTATTATCACAAACATATAATTTAATTTAATAGTAAGTTAATCAATTATTATGTATTTATGTTTAAACAAATTTGGATATTCTTTAATGCGATTTTTTTCTAATTTAGAAGAATATAATTTTATAGATTAAAATGTAATTAGTTAACTAAATTGTTTCTAATATTTTTTTTGAATTGTGGTTGGTGAAATTATTTTCATAATATTGATATCTAATCAATAAATTTGATTTAACTACAGAATCTCTGATATTAAATATATTGTAATCAGATATTTTTGTAAAGTTCTGTTATGGAAATCAGAATATAATTAATATAATTATTTTTTAAAATTCGTTCCGAATATTGTTTTTTGAATTGTAAATATTTAATATAGTTTTAATATATGCTAAGAGCGGATAATATTTATTATTGATTTTTGTTTTTATATTTTATATTTTGGATAAAGATATATTTGTGTAAGTCATAATTTGAGAAGTGTTTCTAGTTTTATTTTGAATTGACTATAATAATATATAATTTATATTAATTTCATATTTATAGTATGATTATATAATATATCATCGATTTATATATATAGTTTTAATTATTTTAATATATGAATATTATATTTTTTAAAAATTGACAGACCCATTATATATATATATTTGAATGTAATTTCATATTTATAAAAAAATATATGCTAATCCGTTAATTTATTAGTTATTTTTAATGTCATAAAAGATCAATTAAATATCTTAACCCATATTATTGTTATTTAAATATTTTAATAATATAAACTATAAAAACTCTGTAATTATATATTTAAAAAAAAATAACTTGTCTCACTATATAATTGAATAATATAATATATATATAGACTTATTTTTAATATTTTCATTTTATCAAGTTAAAATATATCAATCTAATTTAAGAATTTTAATTTTCCAAGTTAAAATTTTATATTTTATAAACTATATTTTATTAATATTATATTTGAATTATTTATGTATGTTTTTATTTATTAATAATTGAAGTATGTTCAAAAACATATTTATTTATTTTGATTTTGTAATTTATAAAAATAATTGATGTGTTATATTATTTACTTATATTTATTATTTGATTTAATAATTTAATATGTATGATTTTATTTTATTTTCGTTTCTAATTAATAAGGAAAGTGAGACTCATTATTTTATATTGTTTGGATACATATTTAATAGAGATACTCTGAATTTTATCATTACCAAAGAAAAAGTTTTAATAATAAATGTTTATCTCAACTTCTAATCTAAACCGTTTATCTCAACTTCTAATCTTAACCGTACATTATAAATGATATCATAATGACAATTATACCCTTAATGAAAATCTTTAAAAATCAAAGAAACACAATGACACAAATCGTAATATAACACATGATTAAAAGTTAGTTCAGAAAAAGTTCCTGTTTTAATATAGTAGACAACATGTTTTGCGTATATTATCTGTGTATATATTATTATATGTTGACATCTAATTGAAACTAGGTTTTTCACCCACGCTACGCGTGGGGATTTTATAATTTTTTTTATATAAGAAACATTAATAATATTTGTTGAAACATTATTTTTATATTCATAATACTATAAAATAATATATTTAATCACTAAATTTACATATTATCGATAAATCAGCTATTTATATAATTTTTTTATTTAACATATTTGTCACTTGAATTATTTTTGATAAACAACTTATAGTTTGTTTTCCGTATATTTAATAATACTCTAATTTTTATTTATTAATTATATATTTTACATCATATATTTGTCAATAATTTATTTATAATAAAGAACTTATATCTTTTTGTATATTTAACAATATTTTAATTCATATTTACTAATTATGTATTTTACATCATATAAACTATTTTTTATGTTCTAGTGGTTTGAAAAATGAATTCTAATGTTTTTCTCTAGCATCAATAGTTTTTGTGAATAATTCATTATCTTATATTATAAGTTATTTTTCTACGTATATATTTCATTTTATAAATAATTGAATATTAGATTCGAATCACACATGTTAACCTTTCAAATCTATTTAGAAGTACACAAGTGTCATTTTAAAAATATTTTTTTTCTAATTATATATTTGTTAAAAAACTACCAAAAGAAATATAATTTTATACCTACATCAAAATCTATATAATTCTCAATATTTAACTAATTTTATTGCCTAAAAGTTTTTCAATAAAATTTTAAAATATTTTTACAAAATCGAAATATGTTTTTTTAAAATAGAATAATGCAATTTAATATTTTATATTTTTAGAATTTCTGATGTTTAGATAAGTGATATTTAAATTTTGCTATGGAATATTAAATTTATAGAAATTTTAAATTTACAGAATAAATTCAATCATGTCGACAAACTAAATACAAACACTCTACAACATGGTCTACTAATTTATTTTATATCACATCATATTTGTATCTCATAAGCTCTAAAGGAATATTTTTTCTTCAAACGATCAAATCACTTAATAAATATCATAAACTCATGTATTATTTATTTGGTTGAGTAGCTCTAAATTCTAATATTAAAATTATCATTAGTTTACTCTATTCAACTTATAATATTCGTCATTACATTTGTTTGTTTCACAGTTAATTACAATATTGCATAATCTATTATATAAAATTATTAAAAATTAATAAAAGCATTTAACATACATATTTTTTAATATAATCATATCCATTATATTCAAATACTAAAAAGTTAAAATATATGAATAAATTAAAACTCTAAAAATATACAAAAATATAATTAACTTAAGATGATAATTTGGAATGTTTAATTAATTATTTCAAAGCTAATATAAACAATTTTAAAACTATATAATGACAATTATATTAGTATAATATTTAATTGGCTAATTTAATCAGCTTAAAAGGTATATATTTTCAATCTTATTAGTATAACCAAAAAATAATCATCTTAAGAAAGCTATTATTATTATGTTTGATCTATATTTTTTGTCACCAATATTTATTTTAAGTTATATATAGTGAATTATATAATTGATAATTATATTAAATTATCAAATATTCGTAATATAATATTAGGTTAACTTTTTATTAATAAAAGTTTATAGATATGTTTCTTACTTTATCTATTTGTTTTTAATATTCTTATATCTAGTCTTTTATTAAATTTATTTTAAGTTTTTTTTGTCACCATTGTAGATTATATATAGTTAATTATAAAAATGAGATAATTATTTTAAATTAAAAAGTTTCCTAATATAATATTAAGTTGATTTTTTATTTAATAGAACTTTATAGATAATTTCCTTATCTTATATTTTCAATTAGGAAGTTTCTTAATCTAATATCAAGTTGACTTTTTGTTTAATATAAATTTATAGATAATTTCGTGTATTTTTATTAACAATACAATTAAAAATTTTAGAAAATTTCTTAAACTTTAAATGTTGATGTGGAATGATATTATTGGTTGTTTTATAATTTTAATCCTATGTGGACACTCTTAGAGCACTATAGCTTCAACTTTTATATATTAATAGATTTCAATTAGGAAGTTTCTTAATCTAATATCAAGTTGACTTTTTGTTTAATATAAATTTATAGATAATTTCGTGTATTTTTATTAACAATACAATTAAAAATTTTAGAAAATTTCTTAAACTTTAAATGTTGATGTGGAATGATATTATTGATTGTTTTATAATTTTAATCCTATGTGGACACTCTTAGAGCACTATAGCTTCAACTTTTATATATTAATAGATGTACAGTACACGTGTATTTTGAATCTTTCAATTCGTTATATCATTAATTATTTTATTTCAAACGGCACTAATTTAGAACATTACGCACAAAGCCTTATTTAATAAACCTGTCCGCTGGGTGGAGTAGGTTGTTGGATATTATTACCATTACCAATCTCCAATAATGCGCATGAATAGTATCCTAACAATTATCGTCTCTCTTCGATTTAATTTATTTCTCCGTAACAATGACAGGTTTTAAGCGATGAATCGGATCAGAAAGTACCAAAACTCAAGGATTTCGTGATGGCAGCAACAAGGTGATTGGGTTGTTCCATATTCCATAATTTTATATGGTCTCACAACCATCCATTATATATATTATTAAATACTATATGAATTTCGTAATCATCGCGTGTTGCTTCTAGTGTTAGCCTTTTAGGTACAATTTCGTTGCTGTGCTAATGATTCCAACTTATTTAATCTGAATATGTTATCATCACTAAACAAACACTGTGGAAGCAAGTTGACCATTTCAACAAAGTCGTAAATTCAACGCGTTTTTTTGTTTTTTTTTTTAATTATTGTTTAATATACTGCAGGAAACAGAGGTTCGAGAGAGTAACAAAAGACCTGAAGGTGAAAAGGGTATTTTCGACATTAGTGGAGGAGATGAAAGCCATCAAGGTCGGCAGCAGCGGCGGAAGCGGTGAGCCGCACTGTACGGAAGTAATGTCTCCGGTGGCTCACAGCAAACGCAGTCCCGTCCTCCTCCTCATGGGCGGCGGAATGGGCGCCGGGAAGAGCACCGTCCTCAAAGATATCCTCCAAGAGTAAAGTTTTAACTATTCTTATACATATTTTGCATGCTCGTATTTTGTTAAAATATGCATGTACTTTTAACGCCACTTTATATTTTTATAGGCCGTTTTGGTCGGAGGCAGGGGACGACGCAGTGGTGATAGAAGCGGATGCGTTTAAGGAGACGGATGTTATATATAGAGCACTTAGTTCTAGAGGTCACCATGACGATATGCTTCAAACTGCTGAATTGGTACGTTCATTATTTGTAAATCTCTTTTTGTGACCGCAAACTCAAGAAATTGATCGTCTGTGTTTACATTTTGTGAAATACAAATAGCACTTTTTTTCTTCTATAAGAGTCTGAGACTATGACAAACGGGCTATTATATATATGTGAAATAAGAAAGATTAATGTTCATTTTTTCTTAACATGTTACATATACTTTGGTTGGTCCTTATATTGAACATAATATATACAGGTTCACCAATCATCTACCGATGCTGCATCGTCCTTACTAGTAACTGCATTAAACGAAGGACGTGATGTGATAATGGATGGAACCTTATCATGGGAGCCATTCGTGGAACAAATGATCACAATGGCAAGAAACGTCCACAAACAGAAATATAGAATGGGCGCAGGCTACAAGGTGTCCGAAGACGGGACAACAACCGAAGAGTATTGGAGGAAAGAAGAAACAGAACAAAATGGGAAACAACAAAACTTGAAACCTTACAGAATCGAGCTGGTCGGTGTGGTTTGTGATGCTTATCTCGCTGTAGTAAGAGGCATACGGTAAATTTATTTATATCAAATTTCTGCATTTCCAAAATATTTCTTAACTAGAAGAGTTAGGAGTGAAAAGGGATCGAAAGATATCAAGATATGTGGATCGAAATCTAGCTTGGACGGATCCAAGATTGGATTTCAGATCGCATATAGTAATTCGATCTTATTCTCTTGTTATCATGTTAAATCTTTTTGACCTTGTAATTTGACAGGAGAGCTATAATGGTGAAGAGAGCAGTGAGAGTGAAGTCTCAGCTCAAATCACATAAGAGTTTTGCTAATGCATTTCCAAAGTATTGTGAGCTTGTTGATAACGCTAGGCTTTACTGCACAAATGCTGTTGGTGGTGCTCCAAGGGTACTAATAACGTCAATGTCACATATATCAGCATTAACGTTGTCTTATTCTTTAACGGATACTAACACGTGGTTTTTTTTGCATCGGTTCGCTGGGGCAGCTTATAGCGTGGAAATCCGGAGATAGTAAGCTTCTGGTGGATCCAGAGGATATTGACTGTCTGAAACGGGTCAGCAATCTCAACCCGGATGCAGAATCCATTTACGAGCTTTACTCAGATCCGAGCCTATTAAGTAAGCCCGGTTCAGTTTGGACCGATGTCGTTTTAGTCCCATCGAGGCCCAAGGTCCAGAAGGAACTTACCGATGCCATTAAGAAAATTGAGAAGGCCCAAGCGAAAAGTTGATGATATTGTTAACTAGCCCTAGAAATTGTTGTCTTTTGTGATTTGTTTTCGTCAGTTTTTTTTTTTTTGTAAAAGGCCGGGTTAGTTCTCCCGAGATATCGTCAGTTTTTTTTGTCGTACATTTGTGCTAGTCTAAATAAGTTAATAAAATTATGAATCGCATATTTGTCTACAATTTTTTTTTTTTTTTTGTAACATTAGTTTTCGTACTACTTATAAGTTTAAAAAGCTGATCAGTAACACAATTGGAACTTAGTTTTATCAAAGATATGTTTTTTTCTTATTTACAACATGCTAGTAAACTAAAGAATTTATTGTTAGTTCACCATGAATAAAAATTAAAATTTCATGGAAATCGTCATTTAACTTTTAAATCTCATATTGTCCAATTTTCCAATGGATTTTTAACGCCTCAGAAGTCATAATATTTCGTCGGTATTGCACAAGGTTATATGCTTGACAAAAACAAAGGCGGGGGCTGATTTAACAATAAATAGAATATATAAATCCGAAATAACAAATAACAAATCTTATACTAGGGTTCCCAAGTGTGTCCCATATATATTTGTGTCGCCGCACTAAACGTGGTCTCGCTTGCAAAGACCTAACGCAGACAATCCAAGTTTCTCAAGCTTTTAGCCGTTTAGGGTTTATCCTTTTGCTGAGATCTAATCATGGTGAGTGTTCTTCAGTCTCAACAATCTCTGAATCTTCTTCTCTAACTTCACTTTCCTCATGTTTTGCTTACAACACTATCAATGGTGAATCTGTAGGCGGATGTCGATCCTGAGGTTGCTGCGGCTGGAGTCCCGAAGAAGAGGACGTTCAAGAAGTTTGCTTTCAGAGGAGTTGATCTCGATGCTCTTCTTGACATGTCTACTGATGATCTTGTCAAGCTCTTCCCTGCTCGTATTCGCAGAAGGTAAGAAAAAACAAGGCTTCAATCCGTAGACGAGATTCTCTAGTGGATATTTTATGTTTTGTTCTGACATTTGTCTGTTTGAAATCGGTTTAGGTTCTCTAGAGGTTTGACCAGGAAGCCAATGGCTCTCATTAAGAAGCTGCGTAAGGCGGTAAGCTATTCATTGTTCTATAAAAACTTGTGCTTTCTTACTTAAGTAGTTAAAGGTTTTCGATTGTTGGATTATTCCTCTCTGTTCGCATAGTTGAATTATTGGTGATGATATCTCTAGTTCTAAATCCTATTTCATTAGCTAAGAATCTCATTTGTAAACCTTTTCGGTTAGGTTGTTTCTTCTAGCTTGTTTTATGTTCTGTTTCTGTTGAAGGGAACAAGGGGTTGTTCATGTGATTGTTGGATATGTTGTTTGTATTTTAAGCATGGTTTACATTTCAGATCATAGTGTCATATACTAGTCTGTGTCTTGGTGCAAATTTGGAGTTTGTTTTTGTCGTTTTAGGATCCGTTTTGTTTCTTTTTTTCTTTGTGCTGCAGTGTTTGGCTTGTTACTCCAGTTCAGATCGTTTGTCTAGTGATAATTGTCCTGTGTATTGAAACCTGAAACTATTATGGGTCGCTAAAGATATGAATCTTGTATATAGATAATGACTTATACTCTTGATTGTTGCATTCTACTTATCACTGGACAATATCAGCCGTTAGCAATATCTCTTTATCTAGCAATGTAACTGATTTTATATATTGCTTAGAAGAATAATGTTTGATTTCAATCGTACTTTTGGTCAATATGTAGAAAAGGGAGGCACCACAAGGTGAGAAGCCAGAACCAGTGAGAACCCACTTGAGGAACATGATCATCGTCCCTGAGATGATTGGAAGCATCATTGGTGTGTACAATGGTAAGACCTTTAACCAGGTCGAGATCAAGCCCGAGATGATTGGTCACTACCTGGCTGAGTTCTCCATCTCATACAAGC
Organism: Isatis tinctoria; assembly: GCA_010577795.1. Taxonomy (NCBI): domain Eukaryota; kingdom Viridiplantae; phylum Streptophyta; class Magnoliopsida; order Brassicales; family Brassicaceae; genus Isatis; species Isatis tinctoria. The sequence goes on along the minus strand of CM021244.1, from coordinate 1,385,475 downwards.
CGGTTAAGCACGGTAGGCCTGGTGTTGGTGCTACCCACTCGTCCAGATTCATTCCCCTTAAGTGAAGAGCTTTATACTTGGGGAATGTGTTCCATCCTTATATGGTCTTTGCTTTGATTTGTTGTCTAAGTATGTGGATCTTTTTTTGCTGTTGTTGCTTTATGATGAAACTACTTTAGCTACTTCGTCAACTCTAGCTCATGCGTTTTGATTATTATGTGACGAGGATCTTAAATCAAATCTTTTAATTTCTTTAGGATTTGATAAATTATGGACTGGAGGTAGCTACAAATTTTAATATTACACAATCTGTGTCGTTTAGGAAGAGGATAATTCGTGAATTAGAATGGCAAAGTGGCAAAGATAATGTCTTGATTTTTTTAATGCTAGACAGACATAGTTATACGTCACGACTATATATTGAAAACAAGGATTAAACACTGAAAATCAAGCATCACAAAAATAGAAATCGTAGTGCATTGCAGACGAGAGCCTATGAATCATAGGGTATGAAATAATAGTCAAATCTTTTTGTAAAGGTCTTAGAAAGAAAAAAGTTAATGTGGTGAAAAGATAAGTCCGTACGGAAAGAAATGTATGAAACAGATGAGCTTTTAATCATTTTGGGCCTTCGGTCAATTGGGCTTGAGCCTTTTAGATAAGTCCGTACGGAAAGAAATGTATGAAACAGATGGGCTTTTAATCATTTTGGGCCTTTGGTCAATTGGGCTTGAGCCTTTTTATAGCTGGAAGTCTTCTTGTTTGACTTGTTATCCCGTCCTCTTCTTTCTTGCTCCTGAGAAGGGGTTTGTGGAGAATCGATAGCTAAAAATCGACAATGGCGAGTCAAGTGATCTCCGGAATCAAGGAAACTGCACAATCGATTACAGGCGCGGCTCGTCCGTGGGGCGACTTCCTCGATCTTTCCGCTTTCAGCTTCCCGTCCTCCTTGGCCGATGCCACGACTCGCGTGACTCAGAACCTGACTCATTTCCGCATCAACTACGCCATCGTCCTCTCCGTCCTCCTAGCTCTAACCCTAGTTACACGCCCGATCGCCGTCCTCGCTTTCGTCGCCGTCGGTCTAGCTTGGTTCTTCCTCTATTTCGCTCGCGAGGAGCCGCTCACCATCTTCGGCCTCGCTGTTGACGACGGCGTCGTGGCGGTGCTTCTCATCGGTCTTACGATCGCGTCGCTAGTCACCACCGGTGTTTGGCTGAGAGCTCTCACCGTCGTGGGATTCGGCGCTCTGCTCTTGATCCTACACGCCGCCCTGAGAGGAACGGAGGATCTTGTGACCGACGATCTCGAATCTCCTTATGGACCGATGCTCTCTACCTCCGACGGCGCGCGTGGTGATTACAGTGGGATTTGACCAATTTGGGGATTTTTTTTAGGGTTTTATTTTTTTGTTTGTAGAAATTCGGATTCTTCATTAATTAAACATTGTTTAACACTCGAAGGAAATAGATGTTTACAACTTCAAAGAAAGTGAAATAGACTTCAATGCAAGTATTCAAATTATTAAGATCAGGTGAAAAGATTCCATTTGCTTGCATAGATTGATCACAGCATATCATACTCGACCATGTGATGGAACATATCAAAATAATGGCACTAGCCACTAGGGTAAAGCTTGTCTTGAGAATAAATAAATTAATCGGCCCTGCTTATGGATTTCACCGGAATGTTAAGAGTTTCTATGGCCGGGACCCGGGAGAGTAATCAGAAATGGATTTGTAATAAAATGTTTATGACTGATATTAAGTCGTTAAGGCCCAAATATCTAAGGCCCAAATAATAAATAAAAAGAACTTTTTTTTCAAAAAAACCTAGGATAGTGGACACCTTGAATCAAAATTCATATATCAAGATAGGTAAAAACGATTTAATACCAAAAAAAGGGAAAAACTCCAAAAAACCGGTAAAAAAAAAAAAAAAAAAAAGGGAAAAACCCCAAAAAAATATCCAACTCGAATTACATTTGCCTGATAAATACTCAAATTTTTAAGGTTGCCTGAATAATACTTGATTTCTATTTAGTTGCCCAGTTAAAACCCGAACATTTTAAATCGATTAGTTTGACATAGAAAATTAGACGCTGTTTAATCGCCTAACAGAATCGCTTAAACGTCGTTAACAAAATTAATAACACACAAGGAAATGACGATTTTGCCCTCTTCGTTTCTGTCGACGACAATTTCCCCCAAATCAACAAATCAGATGAACCCTAACTGTAAAATTCGGTTTTGTTCTGAATAAAGATATCAAATTCTCCTTTGACCATGGCTTCACTACACATTTGAGTAATTTGCGCAGTGAGAGAAGATCGATTTTTTTTATAACATTTTTTTGGTCCGGCCCAAGACATTTTCTTGCATCAGATTCAGAGATCAGAACGAAGAGCGCCATGAAACAAGTCGCAGCCGCAAGTAAAACATAATTGAGTTGTATTTTTCTTCTTATGAACCGAAATGAGGCGAAAGACGAGAGATTTCTAAAACACCAATTTTTGCTTCCCAAAGAAACATAAGAAATTGAATCGAAGTTTGAAGATTGAATAAACTCCCAAAACTCTCTCTCTCTCTCTCTCTCTCTCTCTCCCTCTCTTCTTTTGCCTCATCTTCTTTGCTGATTTCTTCTTATCATTGGAGAAGCCTTAAAAAACAGCTCCTACAAGCTGCAATTAGACATCCGTAGAGGAAGGAACGAGTTTTCTTACTTTAATTGTTATGAAACGAGGATTCTCCCAATCCCCTTCCAGCTCTGCTCCTCCTCCTTCCCCTCTCCTCCTATTCGATAAAGGAACGGCTTTCATAATTTAGTTAACGACGTCTAAGCGATTCTGTTAGGTGATTAAACGGCGTCTAATTTTCCGTGTCAAACTAATCGGTTTAAAATGTTCGGGTTTTAATTGGATAACCAAATAGAAATCAAGTATTATTTGGACAACCTTAAAAGTTTGGGTATTTATCGGGCAAATGTAATTCAAATTAAATATTTTTTTGGGTTTTTCGATATCCATAATATCGGTAATCATAATTAAAATTGTATTGGGAGGACTTTAGCTTTTGTCCTCCATCCATTTCACAATGAGTTATTAGTCAACTACGTACTAGACCACTTAATTCATTAGCCAATAATTTTTGCGTTTTTATTAACTGTTTGAGTTTCTCTCTAGCTCTCAAATAATGTGTTAACGATATTTTTAGTTTGCGGAAGAACTCTCTAGAGCGTCAACTTGTCAAATTAATTATTGACCCCATCAAACATCGAACATGCTTCTGCCTGATCCGAGAAGTTGATATAAGTATTAAACTACTTATATTCAAAACATTTCAACGTAACTGTTGTACAAATGTTTGTGTTTACACATACATTTTTAGACATATTTTCTATTTATATGCATGCATGTAACGTTGAACCGATGAATTCATGAAACTTTGATTTGTTTCGTTTGGGATTCAACATCTTCTCCATGTGCTTCCCCAATTATCAATATTTTCATTCGCAGTTTTCTCTTTACATGTATCTATCTTTATTATACTATTTGTGAATATTACACACTCTTGATATTTTTAACATTGACCATCAAATTAATAAAGCTAATTATCAGAGTGTTAGATACATATGATAGGTCCACTATAATAGTAACCACCACATCAGGGTCCCTAAATATTATTATACTATCTATTTTTTGCATATTGATCTTTAATTTTTTGAAATCGAAAATTACCTTAGATCGATCACATATGTGACACTGTCTGTAACATTTAATTCGCATCTTAAAGTTTCATTTACATAAGTTTGTGTATATATTATGATTATCATAATAAGCCTATTAAATTTAGTTGGTACAAAAGTTAATATTCCTAATTAGTATAATGGGAAATGATAAGATAATTAAAGGTGATGAAATGAAGAGACCCATGAAGACGCACATGGCATTGCTCCCTCTATTCCCTATGGGTCCTATATTTTATTTCCTCCAACCAAAGCCAATTATCACTTTAAGTACCAACAAATCAATATACCAACAAAGTTAATCCTTTCTGCTTTCATAATTACGGTCGATATAATATAACATGTACATGTATGTTGTCATTCTAATTAATTCGGTTTGGAAACTATGCTTTGAGAAACTGTATTTCATGGTCAAATAGACAAATACTCGTTGTATGATCTTCAGTTTCAAGATGTACCGACAGAACAATCATCTCCGTCGATTAAAACACACTGCGTATAGGGCATTTTCCTAGTCATATACACATTCTTAACAAAAAGAAAGACAAACACAAAACGATGTTCAAATTATTACATCTTTTCCATTACAAACGTCTCACATATTTAGCTTAAGTTCATTACATATAATAGCATATAAATCGTATCTACATACCACATATAATTCAGATCAAAACAGACAATTAAAAGAAAAGTAGATATTGAACAATGTTTTTCATCGTTTGAAAACACAATTAACACTCATCAGTGTACATATGTTGATCACATATATGTGATCATGACCACTTAATCTTTTAACTTCAAGCTCTGCTCTTGCACTTCTCCATTGCTCTCGGAGCTGAAATGTTTTACAATTATTAATCAACTAAAATTTGTTCATATTAGTTATATTATGTCCGTTAGAGAGTGGAGATTTTATTTTTTTTCTTTTTGCATTCAACAGAAAAAAATAATCAAATCTCATATAAATATGGATGAATCTACGCGATCGGCAGTACGGTTCTCTCCCACCGGCATAATTCTTTTATCTATGGCATAATTAGACGGGAAGATAACTTAAACTTGCTAAGCGATTGATTAAACGTTCAAAACAATTTAGACAGGAAATTATATGCTTTGGACGACCAAATATGAGGTTTACATGCACATATATAACACTAAGTTTATAATCCCCGTATAAACTAATTTCTAACTATTTATTCTATATAAAAAAACTACTATATACGTAAACTTTTAATCGATGTGAATATGCTAATCAATATAATATGCACATATATATATATATATATTGATTAGACGATGTACTAAACGAGAATATAAAAATTAATTGATAGAAAATACATACCGAGACCAATGGCGTCAGATCCTTTCATGAGACGTAAACGCTTGCATGTATCAACGAACATTCTAATTAATAAGTAGATTTAAACAAAGGGGTTATTAAAATGATCAATAAAAAAGCTCTAATCAGATTGTAGTAATTAATAAGGAAGAAGAAGACGTACGGCCAAGGGACGTCGCCGACGAGCATCCAATCACCGTCTTTGTCTTCATAAGAGGGAACATAGTCCCAACTATTCACTAAATCCATAAGTTTCCGCCCATTCATAAAGTCTATCATTCCTTCATCCCCTCCATATTTTCCTTCAAATTTGTTTTCGCAACAATTTTGTCACATTAATTAAGTATATAATGCATACATCTTTAGCTATATAAGTTTTTACAGCCTTTAGTTGAGTAACATCCTAGGTAACAACTTGATATCCTAGAACTCTAAATTAAACTTGCACATTTATTCATGACACAACATACAAAATATTTTTTTCTTTTAAAAATATAAAACTAATATAAAATATTTTTCCTTCGTGATTTTTTAACTTACAAATATGGATTTTGCGGTAGATAAAGTTTGCATTTCGAAACTATTAACAACAGGTAAATATCATATGAAAGGTTGTCTACTGGTTCTATTATCTTGAACATTATAAGTAATTAATCAGATTTTTCCTTTAATTAATATAGTGACAACTGTTGAACAAAAAAAAAAATATAGTGACAACAAACAAGTATCAAAATTCAGATTAATAAATAAATATGCATTGAATTGTATATCTAATAAGAAGTGTATTGTGTATATATATTTATATGTATTTTATATACAACGTACGTACGTACCCATGGTAAAAGAGCTGAACATGTTGGACAAAGCATTAGAGAGTTCGTCGTAGCTCTTATACATCTTCAAGTCGACTTTCCTCAAGTACGGTGCTCCGTCCATCGACACCTTTACAAACGCCGCCGTCTCCGTGCCACCGCTCGATTTTTGGCACGAAACCATCACGTTCTTCCGGTATGATCTCACCGGTGGCCATCCCACAACTTGTGCCCTACAAAAAAAAAAATATATATATATAGAGAAATGGAAAACTGTTATACAAGCTTTTGTATGTGAATATATGTTATTCCAATAAACCGTAGTTAGCTATCACTAAATCAATTTTTACGTAATGACGTTCCAAATATATCTTATGTGGCTATGTGTGCATGAGACTACGGTTTAACTTGGTGAGAGAATCGGACTTTTTGTTTCCCGCGGATTATCAACGACTTAAGAAAAACGAAGCCGTATAGACATAATCAGTTAGATAGTTTGGGCTTTATTTTTTGAACTAAAATAAGTGACTCCATTGTTTTAAAATTTCCTTATTTGCACCTTTATCCATTTAAGTTAGATCTTTATTAACAGAAGAAAGTTAGTTTTTTCAGCATGAAAACCTTGACAGATAATGCTGGAAATAGTAACCTGGAAGAAAGAATTTCTTCTTTTCTATCAAGCTTAGTTTTCCCTTTAAGATGGATAAGAAAATAAAATCAAGCGAAGATCAGAAAATAAATAGAAAAGGGGAAAAAATGGTAAAATTACTTGGCGGGAGGCTTGGCTGGATCTTTCGGACATGTATTATTTTCCTTGGAAACAGAAGTCACGACGTCATGAGTCTTAGAAACTTCCTTGCTTTCAGGTTCATTGTTCAGATTCAGCTTCAGATCAACCGTCTCCGCGAATCCTCTCTTGGTTCCAGTCACTGGGGCTGCCGTATCTCCGCCGGGAAGACCAAGACACAGCTCAGTCTCCCTCAGATTCAGCTCGATAGTTCCCATCATTGTTAACCTCTCTTCTTCTCAATGTTCTTCTTCTTCTAGGGAAGGTGATGAGGAAGATGGAAAATTGCTTTTTTTCTATAAAAACACACAAATAATACAAAGTGAGACGAGTCTCTATTATATCTCTCTCTCTCTAGGTGGTAGCTGCATGTGTATGTCGTATTTAAGAGATCTTCGGCTAAATGGGTTTTAGACACGTGGATGAATCTCAACCCTTTGATGAGGTGATCTTGTTCTACTTTACACTAATCAGTACTAGTATTACTTAATTAGTTAATTACTGCTATTGAATCTTTCTTGGACTTATTTTGTAGTTTGTATATGATTGCATTGCATTTGATTAACACATTCTTAATTTATCTTTCTAGGCTTACTTTATAAGAATGATATAAAGTTATAAAATTAAAATTGAATATCCTTTTTATAATTTATTAGAGTTTTTATGTAAATATTATACATCTTATATCTTAAAACATCGGTCACGTATTTTATAAAATATTTTACATTTTAAAACATACATATTATAATTTATCTAAAATATAATAATAAACTATATAGTTCTATATGAGTTTGAAAATATATATGGCATAAACTGAACCTATTTAAAATTTTCAATTCTATATAATTCTCCCTGCATTTTGTTTTAGTTTCTCAAACTAAAACTCATTATAAAGGAATCGTTTTTCAACTTTTTCATAACATTATGATGAAATTAGCACAAATCATTTTCTTGCACACGGAAATAAATAACAATCCTGCATATATATAGTCATGTATTTATATATACTCTTAAAACCAATATATATATATATATATTTAAATTAAATTGTGTCTTTCTATTATATGTGGGGGAAAAAATTCCACTCTCTTCGTCCAACATCATATTTGTTTCCGTATAGTTCCAGTTGTAAACTTGTAATGTATGTTTTTCTTTGGTAAACATCTCGATCATTTTATTATTTTATGAAAGTTATAAGCCATATATTTAGGTGGCGAGGTCGCAGACATCTCATATGAGAGTGTTTCAGTAAACGTATATATATATATTAATATAATTATGTTATGCTATTTTGACTTCCAATATAATATATGTTATTTCAACTATATGTAGTTTTAGTTTGATTTTCGCCGTAAGATTCTTCGCCGGAACCTTCCAATTATGCATATCACATCCACATGATTCAATTATTCATCCCACAATAAAAGCGCATCCCTCTTGTATATAAATATTCTCATACCACCAACACAAAATAAGGTATACAATGCATCTTTCATACTTATTTATTAAAAACTCACATATACATAGAACGAAATGTGTATCTAGACACATACAAACGGTTCACTACTCGTTCATAATCTGAAAAATAAGTATAGATATAATAATCTACACCACTTTGTAGTTTGTAGCAAACAACAGTCTGGCGGTTAAAATCTATCAAATTATTATGTGTCCAAATTTAATTACAAATTAAATCGATTGTTGGTTTTTTTGTGTTTTTTGATTAGATAGAATTGAGAAGATTAGCCTGGTCCAATGCAATGATGACATGCACAAACCAAGATTTAATCGATTGTTATAACAAACGTACGTACATAATATAATTTTACGGGAATACATGATATGTGTGGCATTCATTAGTTGATATATATGAAAGCCATGTTATTTGGTTTATGAAAGATATGATTCTATAGGTTATGATGAATGCTACATCTATCGTCTTCGTGGATGAAAATCCGTTTGTTGTGGGAGAAAGAAAGTATGAGAGGAAGATTTGTGGTGATCTGATATATATATGGTGTTAATGAAGATGATGCATGTGATGGCTTTGAGCATATCGATTTCGTATTGAAGGATATAAAACGTTATTCACAAAAATGAAGAAGATGAAGTTACTGTCTATCTTTTATCTGATAATGAAAACCCAAAGCTTGTTGTCTTTTAATATAAATTTATATACCTATTATATTACCTAATAAGATCAGTATGAACCCGGTTAAATCTTCGAAGATGACTTTTTTATGGCCGGCAAAAACTATGGAACGTCGTAGAATTATAGTAAAAGCTCATTTTCGTATTTGTTTTTATGTTTTACATTTCAGTATTTACAATATTTCGAATAGGATTATTGGTCGTACCTATTTTCTTTGTAGGTCTATAGGAATCTAAGTAAATTAAGAAAGCTTGATTTATTTGGAAATAAAAAAATGAAATGAATGATATTGAAATTTATTTCAATTTTCTGTTATTTATAAAGTTACAGGATAACTGAACTGATCTATCGGTAGAATATTTTGCTCACATATGAAAATACAGCTATGTTGTTTTAAGAAAATGTATTTTCTATGCTGTGAGCAAAATATTATAAAACATATAAAACATATAAAATACATTTTCTTAAAACAACATAGCTGTGAGTCTTTGACTCGATAGTGTCCAATTTATAAAGAGAATATCATTTTGCTTTAAACTTTGACCTCATATGACCGATATTAGGCCTAATATATATACGAAACATAAGTGATATATTAATCAGGTCGGTCCTAAGTCCAAACAGAGTAACCGGCCCCTTACTTGCGACTTTTAATTTCAAAAATTATATTTTGGCTCCGAAGTTAAATTATTTGTTTAGCTTAATGATGATATGCAGTGATTATTTCTTCAAAGATCATGAGTTTAAATATTACATTTGTAATTTCTATCTTTGAAAAAAGTGCTTACGACCTTTTCCAGCTCAAGACCGATTCTGATACTAATATATACTATATATAGTAAAACAAAGACATACATGTTGTTCTCTACCTAAAATTTAATGTTCAAAATTTGGAGCTTCTTTTTTATGACACATGGTACCATCTACCTAAATTATGATAATTTATTTATAGTTTTAAATAACCAGTGATCAGATGAAAAATTTAGATACTTGAACCAACGTATACCCAATAAATTTTAAAATAATTTAGAAAACAATTAAAAATAAATAAAAAGTATATCGATTGTAAGGGTTTGGAACCCAAAAAGAAAAGAAAAAACGCGAAGGGAATTGAGAGTGGACATTAGTGGCATGAAAATCCAAAAGAGGAGAGAGTACAAAACATCGCCATAAATTCCAAAACCAAAATTTAAATTGGTGAGAAGAAGGAAAACATGGAGATGATGCAGGGACAAGTTACATCCAATGAAATTCAGAGGCAAAAACATATTAAACCCTACTTTTGTTCCTTGATTTGTCTACATCCCTCTCTTTAACCGCTTTCTCTCCTTTTGTTTCTATCCCAAAAAATCTGATGAGTTTTCAAATCAATAAAACCCCAATTTTTCGTTACATTTTTGGGTCACGTTGTCTTATATTGTATATATATCACATCGATTTGTCGTGTTTATTAATGTGTATCTACTTTATCCGATCAATATATATACGGACCACTATGGAATATTCACACGATAATTGTAAACCAGCAGTGATTAATATCAATTGCCGACCGAACGCACATGACTACAAAAAAATCGCCCGCACACAAATGGGATTGTATGCGAACTTTAATGAGATTGAACCAATCCATGCAACCACATCTATATATCATAATCACAAGAATATATGAATATATATATGGAGAGTTGGAGACCCCGTTATATATTATTTGTTCAATATATATCGAATTGGAGACCACGTTTGATATATGCGTAATCTTTTTTTTTCTTTTTTTGAACTGAGGATATATGTGTAATATATAGATATATATATTACATTGTGTACTAATATGTATCTTTGTACAGCTATATATCGGTCTAAGTTTGTAAGTTGTATATGCATCATGTCGAAACTAATGACTTATATATCAAAGGTATATATGTGTCGCATATTAACTTGTTAGATAAGAATGTGTGAGGACCAGCTGGTGTACTTTCATATGGATATAACAAGGCCACAACTCTCAAAATTCAACCACACAAATGTTTTTCCTTTTCATTTATTATTATTTTCTTCTTATGTTTCCTCAATTAAATTCGTTGTTGGAATATAATTCTCACATTTAAAGAGTGTAGCCAAATGACATGCATGCATGCAATTAAAACGACAAAACCAAATAATAAGTTTACATTGACTAAACTGTATATTGTGATTTTGTGTGAAAGCCACAACTCTTGTGAGACTCGAACAAATTACTTTACGTCAACACTTGAGCTACTGTTTACACGCAAGCAATTATTTATCATCAGTCTATATGTATGTATGGGTAAAAATAATCAATTGATTTTCGAATTTAGTGATAATTTTGTCATGTTATTTAAATACCAATATACTGAAAACCTCATATATATGATGTGTACATACTTTCATGCATATTGGTATATCTCTCAAAACTTTGATTCAAAATGTGGATATCGAAATAGTGGACTAAAGAATACCTTATGGACATAGATAACACTAAAATTTAAAATTCAAATTCTCATAAACTACCTTACGTATTCATTTTCTTTCTTAGAGTTTCTAGACACATATTTATATATATTGTACCTGTTTCTACACCACAAAAATGGTTCATTCTTCTATGCAACCGAAACAAATATATATAAAGAAAGAGATCTTAATTAGCTTAGTATATATGGGTAGATATGTTGAAGCAATAATTTCCACTATCATTTGTTACATTATTTATTTCTCTGATGCGTTTGGAGGTTTGCTTCTTCGCCGTTCTGACATGTTCTACCGCGAAATATTTCTTTATAAATAGTTTGCAGTCGTCTTTTATAAATATTCATTTTATTTTGTTTTTCCACTACTTTTATTTTAAGATATAATATATACCTTGATGCTAATTTATCATTTTATGTCGGTATTTGTGATAAATGTGAGTCATTATGAGATTAACCAGAGATGAAATATTTACAATATACAAATGTAAAAAGATTTAAAGATGCAATGTTTTCAATTTGTCACGACGCCTTACGAAAGCGAGTCTAGGAAACATATAATTACTTTAAAAAAACTGAACTGTGTATTTTCGACAAAAAAGAAAAAACTGAACTGTGTATAATCTGGGTTAAAGAAAAAAATTAGGTAGGTAGCTCTGCTATTTACTTGTACTGTTTAATTTTATACAGAGAGATTTCATCCCACTTTCCTTTAAAACGGGCCATTGAGCTCTTTAAAAAGTCTAAACACAAAGCAACGGTTTCGACTAATTATTCCAGTCATGACTAACTATTACTGAAAATTATGATCATAACAACTTCTTATTCCACTTTAGTTATAATCATAACAACTTCTTTAATTGACTTAAAGTTATTTAAAAATTCAATAAAATTACATTATGTTAAATCCTTTCAAATACTATATTCAATACTTAGATAATGAATTCTATACATTTGATTGAATGTGATTAAATGAGTCTCTTATAATAATCGTTTAAAATAATTAGTTTTTTGAACTTTATGTTATAAAAGTAAATATCCGCGAATCTGCCACTATACGCTCATGATATATATTCTATATGTTGGCGTAACTCTTAACAATATAGCCTCGTGGTGGGGGCTAACCACAGTACCATTGCTTCGAATGCCTATTGTTTACTTAGTTCTTAAAAGTAGTTAATTAATTAACTAATTAAACCCCAGTTCCATTATAGATAATTATGCAAAAATTTCTTATTCGTTATCTCGGCGGTTCTTGCGATGGCCCGCATATGGTTATGTATATACATGTTCATCGTTCATGTATATGTACCGATTTTTTAGAAAATAAAAAATCAAAAGTATATGTACTGAATAATTTTTTTTGGGAGAAAAATACTATATTCGCTCAAAGAGATTAATTAACTTATTATACTTTGTTCTTATCAAATGACTCTTTATAATCATCGTACAACGGTAATCAAATGTATTGGGATCTAAAAACATTATCTGGTATATATCTGGGTGATCCCGAAAACTTTAACGGTAAGATCAACGACGATTTGCAGAATCCGTAAGTTAGGTAAATAGTGGGATGAGATTAGCATACAAGAGATTTGGGGGATCGCTTTAGTGATCACATTAATTTGACCGGTAAAGATATTCTCTTTGTCCAAATAATTCCAAAGATTAACAGGTTCCATGAAATATTCTGGCATAAATCTTTGAAAATATATTATTTATCGGAACAAACACATGCTCATCATGCAAAAATAAAATATTATAAAACTCCGTATATTGTTATGTGCATTAAAAAAATACATTTTTACTAATTCTGGAGACAATAGTATATTGGCAATAACCTTCAAGCATTTGCCAAAATTATATAATTGTGCTAAATGCATGCTAGTCGGGACGAACTTGTTTGCTAGTGCTATTTTATTTTATTTTAAATATAGTAGTTTAATTTGTTTATAGGTGATATTAAATATATCTATTTATTACCATAATGATATGAAAGAGTATTCACTCTGTTCCGGTTCTCAAACAATCTAGCCTGATTATACATGTCTATAGACTTTTCTTTTTAACATTGACTAATGATAAAGTTCAGGTTCTAATTTCTATAATTTTAGCATGGTCTAAATTTGATATAAAATTAATTTTGGAAACGAGGTACATATATAATTTTACTTTACTCTGAAGAAACGACAGACGAAAATGTTATGTTATTACTTTTGATAATATCTAGAGAGAGTCGAAGATTGACTACTACTTTTATTATTATATACTTTATGTTAATTGAGAGTGACTAAAATACTTGAAATTTTCCTCATGCAACGAGAAAATAGTTATACTGTAGCAGATCCTAGGTCTTACCCACAATGAGTCAATGACAACTAAGAAAGGTTTAAACAGATCCCTCGAATTAACGAGGAAGCCCGAGGATAGTTTAGAGCCCGATCCGAGTAAAATCAAATATTATATGCGGATAACTTTTTTTTTTAAGTTTGCTTTTTTACTTGAGAAAATGGACAAAAATAGGTGGATAGAGTACAGTGAGAAGACTGGAGTGGTCCCGAACGCCGTCGAGGCAAAATAAAAGTCCAATTTGTGTCGGCCCAGCCCATTTAAAAAAATATCCAATTGCCAAAAATAAAAAAAATCTATTGTGATATTCCGATCGCGTTATTGCTACAAAAGATACTTTAACAATAAAGACAGTCATTGAATATCGAATAACTGTATTTTAATGAATTATATATTATATGTAATTTAAAATTGTAGCAATGATCGAAGATTCAAATTTCTTTCTAGTTTCAAAAAAATAACACTTCCGGTTTAGATTTAAAAACTGACAGTGTGTAATTGTTTATTCTCTATATTTTTTCCTATATACAATAGATGGGACCCGCTTCTTCATGGCCTCATATATGATTCGCAACGCGTGTACGGTTGAGATGATGGTTGGTTGGTCATTTACTGTTCTGTAGGACAAGCAAATATTTAAATGACAGGTCTCGATTATCATGTCGGCAATTGCAATTAAGAACGTATTATCATCATCGTCACTTCTTTGGCTAATGGGTATAATTATTCTCATAATTCGTTAGGTTTTGAAGCTGTCCCTTTTACGTATTTGTTTTGTTAAAGGTAACGAGAAAAATGTAATTTGCAATTGTTTAAAAATATTTCAGATCATATTTACGTGAACTATTGTCGTAATCCCTTTCTTTTATCATGATTCGCTCTTTCTCATCACTTTATTGTTATTAGTTTTTGTAGTTAGGATATTGCCACTTTATTGATATCATAATTAATACTTTTTGTTGTATTGATTGCTATAATTTACTTGTAAAAGTAATAATTTTATACTTCATTATTATTATTATGAATTTTTTAATTTTAAATATATGTACTTTTAATTAAATTCCGAAGTAGACAACTATATGGCATAATGAGTGCAGAAAAGAGGTTGATAATGCCGGATATTCATGCCTAAAACAAGTCTTTAATTAACTCTGTATGACTAATATAGTATATATATGGAAATACAAACATTTATGTTACATATATTATTTAGTCATTAAGTACACTTCATTTAGATGGTAAACTGGTAATCATCAGTTGTGGTTTGTCTGCAGTGTCAGTGAGGTTATTTTTACGATAATCGTTTACATTTTATTATATTATATCGTGATCATTAAAAATACCTTTGTTTATTCCTTAATAATCAGAAAAGATGAAAAACAAAGACCAAAAGTCACAATATATTGATGGGAACATATTAAAGAGATCAGACGAAATTTATTTTTCCATAAGGGTTTTTAAGACAATTGATTCAGCTTAGATTTATGAGCTTGTCCGTGTCGAGAAAACGAAACTTGTAATTTATGACTGTACCATGAAGAGAATGTTGCTCACCGTTCCGAAATCAATGCTTGGTGTTTATTACTACTAGTTAGCAGTCAGAGTCACCACTAATTTTCAAAAAAATTATTTTGTATGTTGATTCCTTGAATTTTTTCCGTTGAAGTGTTTTATTAGTATTTTGATGTTACAACATATATGTACCTTAGAAATGATTCCTCTTTGATCATCATGTAAATTGTTACGGACTATATATATCATTTTCACTACATGATATGAGATGTACTAAAAACTCAAGAGAAAACATCAATGTAATCAATAAAACTAATTCGTCTCGCAATTAATTCGTTTTTTTTTTAATACTACACTCGTTTTCATCTCATAAAAGCTCAACTAAACTCATTTTCATTTCCTATGTTTTTAATAACTAATTTCATTTATAACAATACAAAATATGATAGTAAGTCTTTTAACCACTTTGTCATGGTAAGAGCATGTGCATTGAAGATTCTAAATATGAGGTTCATAAAAAAATTAATAAAATATTTGTGAACTCCATGAACAGTGACGAATTCAACTCTAAAAAACTCTAATTTTAGATTCCCTCTCTCCTGGGTTCGCCACGTGACGACATGTAATTGGTCGATTTTTTTAAAAAAATTTTTTGCAGCTTTGAAAATTTTTTTAAAAAAGTTTTTTTTTGAACCCCAAGAGGGGTTCACTAATGTACATTCTCTAAAACCGCTTAGACCATCATTATAGATAGTATCTTAGCTAATATCTTAGCAATTAAGTGATTAAATTTAAATGAAAAATGAACTAAAAAATAAGAATTTTATCTTATTTAAAGATTTGAAGAAACTCTTCTTCCACTATTTCAATACTTTTTTTCTTCCCTTCTTGCACTATTCTTCCCTATCTCCTAAAATAATCAATTAATACTAAATAAAAACTTTTCATTGTTCTTTCCTACGATGATATTCTTAGGACCAAAACCATGCATGCAAAACTTCAGTTACGAGGAAAAAAAAACCAAATCGAAGCAAAACTTAGATCCAATTCAATTCAATTAAAGGTTCTGTCAAAGACGAAAACATCTTAGAATAGGAGCTCCATATAAGTAGAATACAGCCAATGACACGCTGTAACATGAACAAAGACAGAGAGAATCTGTTGAATCTCAGGTTCCAAACAAAAAATATAAAGACCCCATTTATGATACTATACTGACAAGTAACTAAGCCTTGAGCTAGTATAACCTAACGGCCGGAAGATGTCTGGTCGTGATTGTTTTAGATTTATATATACGTGTTTGGTCTAGTCATGTCATGATCGTTGATCGTTTACAGAAATAGAGACAAAAGTTGTGGGCTTTAGCAAAATGAGTAAGGAACAAAGAGAGATTTTGTCTCGTTGGCTCTGTTTTCGGCTCTTCAAGACCCAATCTAGCTATTTGCTTTTTGAACCTGGGTAACTTTTGATCCAAAGTCAATGAAACAAACTCAACCAATCTGAATTACCCACAATGCAAGAAGAAAAACAAACTATTTGCTTAGTTAGAGTTAGCTAGGTTGATGTATAACCAGAAGCAAAGAAGATGAGCAAATCTGAAAAATTATTGGCTTTGAGAGAGAGAGAGAGGTGATGAACATATGCATATGGCAGACCACATGTGGTGGGGATCAAAAGATTTGATCGGGACCGTCTATCAAAAGAAGGAAAGATCAACTTTTGTTTTTGGTTTTGGACAGTTGGGAGAAAGAGAAAGCGTGTCCCACAAATGTCGATCCCCAAGAAGATGGGACACACTTTTGCCTCAAAGTTGCTGTTGCTGCTACCGACAAGCTTATCATTTTTTTTCATTTTTCCTTTGTCCTTAATTCAAAAAACAGCTTCGTACTATCAAGCTATGAGCTATCTTTATTTTCCTTAACTTGTATAAGACACACACCTTCCGCGAAGCCTCGTCTTCATCTTCACCATCAACTTCTCTGTCTCTCTCTCTCTATCCTCGCACTGAGTGAAATAACCAAAAGCTTTCCTTTCCTAGTTGTCCTGTAACTCTTAGAAGAAAACTCAGAAGAGGGTTAACTAAAAGAGAAGTTTGTGGAGAAACTCTGTGAAAATGGATGAGTTTGTTAATCTCAAGGCAACGGAGCTGAGGCTGGGATTACCAGGAACAGACAACGTATGTGAAGAAAGAGAAAGAGTTTCTTGCAATAACAATAGAAATAAGAGAGCGTTACAAAGTGACACTGAGAATGAGATTGAATCATCAACGATGAAAACCGAAACATCCCCTCCTCGGAAGTAAGCTTAGACATACATATTCTCCGACTCTGATTTGGTGATGAAACAAACTTCAGATTGTTGACAGTAATTCTCTTTTGCAGGGCACAGATTGTTGGATGGCCTCCAGTTAGATCTTACAGGAAGAACATCATTCAGACAAAGAAGAATGAATCTGATAGTGAGGGTCAAGGAATCTATGTGAAAGTAAGTGTGGATGGTGCACCATACTTGAGGAAAATAGATTTGAGTTGTTACAAAGGATACTCAGAATTGCTCAAAGCTTTAGAGGTGATGTTCAAATTCTCTGTGGGAGAGTATTTTGAGAGAGAAGGATATAAAGGTTCAGACTTTGTGCCTACTTATGAAGACAAAGATGGTGATTGGATGCTCATTGGAGATGTTCCATGGGAGTAAGTTTTCATCATATATCTGTCACAAAATTCAATCATGGATTTTGCAAGTGTTCTTATGGGTTTTGTTTGTTGTTGCAGGATGTTTGTATGCACATGCAAGAGACTTAGAATCATGAAAGGATCGGAAGCCAAAGGTTTAGGCTGCGGTGTATGAGACACAGCTTCAGGAAGCCTAACAGAGACACAAGAACCTAAAGAGAACAGAGTTTCTCTTGGTCAAGAGAAATCTCTGTCTGTGCTCGGCTTGTCGGGTTCTCGGGCAAGATCTATATTCAGAATACCTCATCGGTCAAATTCGAATGTAGCGATGCTTAATGGTCTTTTAAGCACATGAAACCGGAACCTAACTACTTTTTGTATCAGAAACAGGGCAAACGGTTGTCCTTACGTCTTTGGTTCGTATTACATTTTTCTTTTAAAATGTAATGAAGATTGAAGGGTTCTTCTAATATTTGTAGTAATATATGTTTTATGTTCAAATTGATCAATAGAGATCTTCAAGCGATACCAATTATCTTTTTTCCTTTGTTCTCGAGATCTGATATCTGAATGTTGATTGTCTTGCTATGACTAGTCACATCAATTCGATCAAAGCACCAACCTAAAGAAAGAAGAGATAGTAAATTAGAGGAATATATAAAAAGCTTAGCTTAGTGGAGATGAATATCTTGCACATGGTTTAGAGTTCGTCTCATTAGCCAAAAACAAAAGAAACCGATCGCTTTGAGTTGGAGAGAAGCCATTATACTCCATCATATAAATGCAAGACAATGAATCAAGAAGACGCTGTCACCAAAGAGTCTGATCTTTCTGCTTCTTAGAAAGATTGTACGTTTCAACAGCAAGACGGCCGGGTATGGATGTCTTATCCGCCTAGAAAAAGTTTTATTCTGGATTCTTGAGTTTTGTGATTCGTATATGTATAATTCAACCCTTAGATTTTAGGATTCAGTAATCGAAGCACTAAACCAGTAAGCATAGACAGTTTGATATGAATCCCCTTTGAATTGGTTATTCAAAACTTCTCCTACAAATATGTAAAAGTAAGAGCATACATAGTACAACAACCCTAGTTTATATACTATAAAAATCATTACGATTAGTGTCAATCCAAGTGTTATAAAATCAGCGTGTTGTTGTAACATCTAACTTGTGTGTTCAAAAATTAGTGTCAATTCGAATCATCAATAAATGATCCTAAACTACTAACTATAACTTAGATGTATGCCGCCCTGTTATGGGTTATGCACTCAATGCCGTACTCATCGACGTCACAGCACTTTGGTACTGATTGTCAAGATCTTCTCAAGATGATTAGAGATCCAGAGGAATAGCTAAGTTTTTCGACGGAATTGAAGGAGTTTTCTAGGTTGAAGCAAGTCCTACCCGTCATTTTCCTTATTTTTGTCTCGGTTGGATCAAATTTAGGACTGATAAATTGGTGAAACTAACTCGTCTTTTTCCGGTGTCGTTAGTTTTATTGGCTGTTCCATTCCGGAGTGGATTGTCACTCCACCTCAAGTTTGAATAATAGTAAAATCATTTGTCGAAAAAAGAAAAGAAAAGAAAAAACTTAGATGTATGCCTAACTTGTAAATGTTATCATAGCATAGTAGTTGAATGTTGAAGAGATTACGTTATAATTAAATGCTGCACTATGATTGATTGATTGATGATGCTAAAAAGATATCGTCTATGTAAGCTACAAAATATGAAGCAATAATGATGGAAAACAGACAGATAGAATAATGATAGAAATATATTCATAAGTATCATATTTTGCTTGACGGATTCTTAAAGAGTACCTGTTTTTCCTAAACCTCTTTAGTTGTGCTAAAACATAATAACTGTACTAACGCAAAATGATTTCAAATTAGAGACAATAGGTTTACAGTTAAGAAACAAAAGAACCGAACGAACCCTAGAGGCGGTTTTGAGCAAGTTTGAGGTGTGCAATTGAACAGAGCTCAATTCTTTTGTAATTTTTTTTTACAGTTTTTCTTATGATGAAAATGCCAAATTTTACAGGGATTGTATGAGTAGCGTGAGAAGAATAAAGAAGAAATTAGGCCTCAATGTAAAAGACGAAGATAATCACGTCAAAGTTATGTGTTTTCTTAAAATTTATAATGTTTACATGGGCTTTAGTGTAAAATTTAAGGCCTAATATTTGTGAAGTACTCCCTCTGTCCCATTTTGTATGATGTTTTGGCTAAAAGCACTAGAATTAAGAAACTATAAATGCTTTTGCTTTTTACATAGAAACTATAAATTAATATTAATTCAAACTATTTTAACCAATAACAATAGTTACTGCAGAATATTAATAATTATAATACATAAATTTGCTTTGGGATTTGTATAAAATCAAACAAAATGGAACAAAAAATATCTTCTAAAACATCATATATAATGGAACAGAGGGAGTAACTTTCTAAGGGTTCAAAAATGAGAGCAACCTAAAGAAGGAACGTGAAAAAGATAATAATGATGAAAATCAACGGAGTGGGCATAGTGATGGTTCTTTCTTCCACCAATTATTTTGTAGCCCAAATTAAATATTAAATAGCTCCGTTTGGTTTGAAGTTCTTTCGGCATTTATAGTACTTTTTATGTATACCTCACAATCTTTCCAAAACTATTCAACACGCAATTGACAAGAATATCTTATGGTAAAATCACATATTCAAAGCGAGGAATTTAAACCGGTGCAAACCGAAAGGCGAATAGAAAAATTAATCTGAAGCGTGTCCCGGTAGTTAATGTCAACGCGTCTTCTTCGCATTTCAGACGCGTGAATTTTTGAAACTGCAAGCAGTCGTCCCTAACATTACAAAGGTTTTTTATTCGGACCCATAAGTTTTAAGCATTACAATCCTCTCCATAATAATAATGCATAGTTACCCGCCGCAACTGGGGTCGGTAACAATTGAATCGTCGTGAGTGATTACTACTTTCTCATTTCCAAAAATTAGAAACTAGAAAGAATGTAGTTATACGTAGGTACGTAGTAATAAGAAGTTGGAAATGTAACACGTATGAAAACACCGTTTCACCAACACAACAGTTAATACTTACATTAGTAATAAGTAATAACCCACACATTTCCTCCTACTCAGATCAACAACTCGATCTTTTGCTCACGTATAAACATTAATTATAGTATATATTTTTATTCGTTAGAAAAGTAGTTAAAAAGTCATAAATACAGTATCTTTTTTCTATTATAAATGATCCGTATACATAAATATAACTTTTTGGTCCGCAAGCTGTACGTACCATCCTACGTCATACTATTTAACTAGGTGGACCCGGCCAGAATGCCCTCTTGTTCCTAAAACAAAGGAAGCAGTCATCCTGGGCAAAATGCCCGGAACCGAAAATCCGAACCAGAACCGAACCGAAAAAAGTGGATCCGGAACTGATCCGAAAATACCTAAAATACCCATTGGTTCCTGTTTGTCAATACCCGTGGATATCGGGTATTACCCGGAACCGAACCGATACCCAAACGGATACCCGAATACCCGAAAATATTGAAAGTATTAGTTACTTTTAGGTATTACATGTGTATTTTAAGTATTACTGTAATTTTTTATTTTTAGTTTTTCATGTTTTAGAGTATAATTTAGTATTTCAGATTTTTTTTTCTGTTTTTTTTTAGATTTTGATGAAAATATTCGGATTTTTTTGTATAATTTTGGATTTTCGGATACATTTTAAATATTTCGGGTAATAATACTCAAACCGAACCACAACCAAATAAGAAGCAAAAAGTTTTGGGTATTAATCGGTTCTCAAAATTAAAAATGGATCCTACCCAGAACCGGAAGGAACCGAACCGGAACCGGACCGAAATTTTACAAGTACCTATTGGATCTCAAACTCCTCTACCCGAAATACCCGGAACCGAATGGTTCTTACCCGGAACCGAACCGAATACCCGAATGACCAGGCTGAGGAAGCAGTGGCAAAGTAGAAAATAAATCAGTCAGCTCAAGGGTGTATCGATAAATTACACCCTCCACATTCATTTCCCCCATTGAATTAATTCCATTAAAGCGTTCGTTGGAGTTAGTTGTACTTTCTTACATTACTCCAAAATTATCCCTAAACCCTGTTTTATATAGTAGTATTTTCCTTAACTATTCAAAATATAATCCCTTCTCCCTGTAAACTTGGAGGATACTAATATAATACGCATGATGAAACTTGTGTATTAAAAAAGGTATTATATTCACTGTAAATCAAAAACTAACTGATGCAATGGAAAGATGAATATATTATCCACTGGAAACCTACATGCATTACAACAATATACAGTCTATCTATTTATTGAATTTGAGAATCTTATACCGAAAATTCAATTCAGATTGTATTTAAAATGTATACATGTATTTGCCGTATAAGTTTCAATATTTTAAAATACAAAATTTCTCCAAAATTCAAATAAAACCATATATAACTGAATATTCGGGATTTAAATCTGATATCCAATTACTTTTTAATAGTCCGATGTGTAAAACATAACCATCAAATATGTATATTCACATATAAAAACATGTTTGATCGGTTTCGGTCAAAATCGAATCAATGCAGCATAGTTCGTTCACCTCCCCAACAATAACCCTATATAGGGACTGCGTACCATAACGACATTTATAAAATCGCCTCGTTCTCTTTCTAAAACTTTGCCTATAAATTCTCAATAATTCTCACAACTTTTTAGGCCATAAAGAAAGGTTATCCATTTCTCAGTTTCTCTACGTACATTGAACACTAAATCTCATCCCTCTCTTTTTTGTTGGTCTTGTTAGTTTTAAAACCAAAAGACCTACCATGAATGAGAATCACATTCAAAGTGAGCAAACGAACAATGATTCATCAATCACCACCATTGATGTAACATACAAAATACTCCCAAACTTCCTCTCATCGGTACGCCTCAAATACGTTAAACTCGGTTACCACTACCTAATCTCTAATGCCGTCTACATCCTCCTCCTCCCCGTCCTCCTCGCCGCAACCTCCTCCTCCTTCAGTCTCTCCGATCTCACTCTCTTATTCATCCACCTCCTCAATTTCCACCTCCTCTCGTCCACTCTCTTCGCCGCTCTTCTTATCTTTCTA
The DNA here is from genome assembly GCA_010577795.1 of Isatis tinctoria. Taxonomy (NCBI): domain Eukaryota; kingdom Viridiplantae; phylum Streptophyta; class Magnoliopsida; order Brassicales; family Brassicaceae; genus Isatis; species Isatis tinctoria. Next base: position 1,362,474 of record CM021244.1, on the reverse strand, counting down.
ACCACCCTCTACTTCACAACCCGTCCTCGCAAAATCTTCCTCCTCGACTTCGCTTGCTACAAACCCGACCCTTCTCTGATATGCACACGAGAAGCGTTCATGGACCGGTCTCAACGTGTAGGTATCTTCACAGAAGACAACCTCGCTTTCCAACAAAAGATCCTCGAACGTTCCGGTTTAGGGCAGAAGACTTACTTCCCGGAGGCTCTCTTACGTGTCCCGCCCAATCCTTGTATGTCGGAAGCGAGGAAAGAAGCCGAGACGGTTATGTTTGGAGCTATAGATGCAGTGCTTGAGAAAACCGGAGTGAAGCCTAAGGATATTGGGATACTTGTCGTCAATTGTAGCTTGTTTAATCCGACGCCCTCTCTGTCGGCCATGATCGTCAATAAATATAAGCTTAGAGGAAACATTTTGAGCTATAATCTTGGTGGTATGGGTTGTAGTGCTGGTCTTATCTCCATTGATCTCGCTAAACAGCTTCTTCAGGTAATTCTCTATTAAGTTCTGTCCATTAATTACAGAGTGAACATCCTGTTTTTATACCATAAACTAATCTTCGCTTTCAACACGACCATTTGATAAGAAACAAGAATCTCGTGACAAAAATTAATACAATTTTGGGTGGGGAAGTTGGGATTTTTCTAGTTTTCTTCACGTCATGTCATTATCTATATAATTTTTTTGGCTATTGGTTTTATATGAAAATATGGTAAAACTCTAGCTTGATTATGAGCACGTGTACTTCTATGAAGTTTGTGTGCCAGGCTTTTCTTCTGTCTCTAGGTAGGTGGTAGTTATGAAAATTGAAAAACTATAGATTGCATTAATAGCAAGTACATTTTGATTTAGTATACATCCAATATGTGTATCAATGCGTGTGTGTGTACATATGATACTTACAAAACACTAGAGAACATATATGCTACGGCATACGGTCAATCCAATGTCAATATATAACTGGTAGATCCTGTCGGAATATATATATATATATATAATATATATATATATATAAATTATTGATATCATTTACTAGTAGTCACATAAAAATCACATGAATTTTTTTTAATAATTTATTTACTTGGTATCCGCCATATTAACAAAGTTACTTGCCAGCTACTAGTGAACATACTCTATATATTATTTGAGGATCATTTTTAAAGAAAAACCTTATGTTCATGTGTTATTAACAAATTTGCCATGATGATGTGTCATCACCATATTTATTCTTAGATTGGTTTAAAAAAAAGGCTTAAACTACAAGAGAAATTACAAAACATGCCACTCATAATTTGGTCTAAAAAATAAATACTTCTAATCAAGTTATCATCATCTAATTAATTACAAATCTAAAAAGAATCTCTCATTATATTTCCTTATATAAAAACCACAAAATTGTTAAATAATTTAAGAAAAATATTTGATATCCAAATATATCATACTATTTGTTTTTAAATCATTTAAATTTACTCATTATCTTTGTTTAATATTATTTTGTTAAATGAATTGAATCATCAGATCAAACATATAATATAAAATATAATTTTTCCACATTATAATTTGAATTTTTAAAAACAAATATAAATTACTAAAAATGTTAAAAAATCCACATTCACTTTTTCACATCAATTTTTGTTTTGTTTTGTAAAGATGAATCAGAAATTTGTTATAAGAAGATCCAAATAATCACTAATCATATGAGTAGGGAACTAAATGTATAATATAAATTAATTCATATATGTATTTTATTATGTAAAATCATATTTTATGTTGTTCATTCATAAAAAAATATGTATTTACTTTGAATTATAATTTATATTAAATTTAGACCATATATTAAATATTACTTTGATATAATAATTGTAGTATATATATATATATTTTTAAAGCAACTTAAAAGAAATTCCAATATATAAATCAAAATTACTTATTTATATCAACTTACCATGATTATCAGATGTATTTATTAGATATAATTATAGTTATTATAACTTTCATTATATTTAAAAACAATTCAAATTTTTCTTTATTACTTTCCAAAATAACGAACATGGTATGATTATGGTAAGTATAATTATTCACTTTTTAAAATTAAATAATAATATAAAATTAAATAATTAATCACACATTTAGTTAAACAAACATATAGTAATTATATTTATACATAGTCATATAAATTTAGTAATAAATTTATATGTAATTCATATATTTTAATTTTCTTCTTAATCAATAATGTCAAGAAAACAACTGATTTAGCAAAGTTATCATGTATATATTATATATGATTTAATTATTTTACTTTTACTAATACACAAATTAAAATATTTTGAAATTTCATAATCTATATAAATGACTATAAAATTATATCTAAATATTTGTATAAAAATTTCAATTCGCGCAGGGCGCGGGTTACTACCTAGTTATTATCTATATATGATTAATTGAATTATTGTAGTAGCAAAGTAAATGATTATTTCGATAAAAAAATTAAATGATTACTAAATCATGTGAATTAGTTTCATTGGCTAACCCGTTCTTAAAAACGCATACATATATATATTTTCCATAAATTATACAAAAATGTAAAAAGAGAGTGCATGCATATGCGTGAGATCAATTTAACATAAGATAAGTTAACTAGTGTTTTGAAAACAGGATATATATGGGCTATGATTTAAGGTAGATAGATATTCTCATACCTATTAACCTTAATTAAACGAAAGTGATAGGTTACGTGTCATGCTTGCTTAGTTATGTTTAATCTAGGAAATGTTTGTTGAACAACATCACCAAAAACAACAAGTTTCTTAGGAGTATAAGCTTTGTAAAATATAAATACACGTAAGGTCTCGCATATGGTGCCATGCATGTGTTTAACGTACGAGTTTCATTATATCTACTTCTCAACTATATTTTTTTATTTAATAACATTGAAAATTAGCAGAATTGTGAAATGTAAAAACAAGTATGCCACAAAAAAAAAAAAAATCCCTAAATTGGTAACAAAATTATATACCAACCAGATCGAAAATCCAAAGAAAATAATGACATAAAATTTCGCATAAATAGATATGCGAGTCCTAATTTCCCAACTTTAATATTATGCAGGTCCAAGCAAACTCATATGCACTAGTAGTGAGCACAGAGAACATAACCCTAAACTGGTACTTAGGCAACGACCGATCAATGCTTCTCTCAAACTGCATTTTCCGAATGGGCGGCGCCGCCGTTCTCCTTTCTAACCGCCCCTCCGACCGCCGCCGCTCAAAGTATCAACTAATCCACACTGTCCGTACTCACAAAGGAGCTGACAATAACGCCTTTAACTGCGTTTACCAACGCGAAGACAACAACGACAGAAACAAAATCGGTGTTTCGCTCTCCAAAAACCTAATGGCCATCGCCGGAGAAGCCCTTAAAACGAACATTACCACGCTTGGACCGCTAGTCCTGCCGATGTCCGAACAACTTCTCTTTTTCGCGACACTCGTGGCTCGAAAAGTGTTTAAAGCCAAGAAAATCAAACCTTATATTCCTGATTTCAAGCTAGCTTTCGAGCATTTCTGCATCCACGCGGGAGGCAGAGCAGTGCTAGATGAGATTGAGAAGAATTTGGATCTTTCTGAGTGGCATATGGAGCCTTCGAGGATGACTTTGAACCGGTTTGGGAACACTTCGAGTAGCTCGCTTTGGTATGAGCTTGCGTATAGTGAAGCTAAAGGGAGGATCAAGAGAGGAGATAGGACTTGGCAGATTGCTTTTGGGTCCGGTTTTAAGTGTAATAGTGCGGTTTGGAGAGCTCTGAGAAGTATTGATCCGTCTAAGGAGAAGACGAATCCATGGATCGATGAGATTCATGAGTTTCCTGTTCAGGTTCCGAGGGTATCTTTAGTGTCTTCTTCCTCGGAATCTCGATAGTTGGATTCTTTTTCCAACCTTTTATTTTTATGTATATCTCAACTTCTATCTATCAATCTTTCTATCCATGCACGTACCTTGATCTGTTGTGTAGTTCCACGCTGTTCTTCTTATCACCGGGTCAGTCAACAGATACTCGAAGTTCTGAGATCATTAGATTTTTTTCTCCCCATCTCAAATGACACTTTTTAACAACACTGATTTTCTTTAGAACAATCAAAAGACAAACTAGCATTTCTCCATAATTCGGCGTTTAGGTTAGATTTGTTATTATTACATGTAAATGCGCAGGTTTTGATAATGCGAGTAAACGGGTTATGTCAAAGAATATTCGTCAAGGAAAAATTATTATATACTAATAGACATTGTAATTATCTTACAGAAAAACGACAGTTTAAATTGCTGTCGCAATATATCGTCAAATATGCCTAGTTCGTATGCTCTTTGTTTAAATAAAAACCTGAAAGAAGGATGATACAATGGTGTCTACAAATCAAATGATACACTGAAGTTACAAAATGAAGAAACAAACAAGTTACGAGAAATAATTTCACGACCTATTTCTTCTGTGATTCCCATAAGCTTACGAGGCTGTAGACCCTAATCGGCGGCCAAGAATCTAATGTTACGAGATTGAGACCAAATCTTTCTCTCATAAATCCCTAAAGCCTAATGAATCGTTAACTTAAAAAGACTGAGGCCAGTCTAAAATCTTCTCTCTTTCAAGCTTCAAAGGCTTGAGCTTTGTAAAGAAGCGGAGGTACCTGTAGGAGATTTGCTTCTTGTCCGTGAAAGAATCATTTCATGGAGGTCTCCAGCGTTTAGACGGTCTAAAGGAGACTCCTCCGTGCAGCGGTGAAACACGTCGATAAGAAACCTCATTGTGTCTAAGTCAGATCCGGTTAGATCATACTCTTCACGCAGTGTATTGGCTGATTCGTCTTCCTCAGAGATCAGTGTCTCTAACTCCTCCGGTAGTTTTGGCCTTTTCCCCCTCTGGTTACAAGTAAAAGAGAATAAACTTTTTAGTTGTCATTGATGATGCAAGTGCAAAGAAGACCTCTCTCTATCTGTGATAATAAACAGTGGAACAAACCTGTAGAGATTCATGAATCTGAAGCTCTGATAAATCGAAATATGGGATTTCTAGTGTCAGTAGCTCGAAGATGAGGCACCCGAATGACCAGATATCTACTTCCTGAGAAAACACGAGCAGACTCATAACCGAGAAGATGAGAAAAGAGAAACAATGATGAACAAAATAATCTTGGAGAAACGTACAAGTCCGTAAAAGTTTTGTTCGTGCATTGCTCGGAAGACCTCAGGGGACATCCACCGTGGCGTACCGACACATATATTAGGAGGAGGTATTCCCACATGGGCAATACAGCAACCGTGCAAGTGTGACCTAAGCGGAATAGCTCTATCGAAATCACAAAGCTTCACAATAGGTTCTCCGTTTGCTCTTTGATTGTCCAGATCGATCAAAACGTTTTCGCTTTTTATGTCACGGTGAATTATATCCTTCGAATGCAGCTCCTTTAAAGCCCTTGAGATATCTCTTGCAACAGACAAGGCTAGATCCATGGGTACATGATGCTTACCATCTTCAGAAAGCTTCTCAATGTAACCCTGTAGAAAGTCAACCATGAAGATGATCTTCATTGATGTTACAGAGACCTTTTAAATATAGACTGAAAAAAAAATGCTACCTTCAGAGATCCTCCTTCTATGTATTCCATCAGAATAGAAGTTTGCAATAAGCGTCGATGTTCGTTTCCATTTTCCGAGGTTATCCACTTGGAAGATATCTCATGTCCGTATAACTCCACGATACAGTCATGTTTCAAGGCTCCTAAAATCCGCACTTCTCCTAAGCATGTATACTCGAATTTCCTAATGTCATCTATAGAAGCTCCAGGAACCTCTAATGTACGCATCTAAGGAAAGAAAATATGAAACTATTCAGCAAGTATATTCAAACCTGAAGTGGAGAAAGACTACAAAGGTAAAAACAAACCTTTAAAGCTGCTTCAGTGGAGCCCAGCTTGCATCGGATAAGGCTACTATTAGCTCTTTCTACTCCTTCACCCGTTGACAGGGAAGAAAAAGAACACCATGGTTTCAATTCTTCTCTTGCGCAAATGGATTCGCTAAGCCGATTAAGAGGAATATACCTGAAGCAATCAGAATATAGAACAAAGAGATTGGTCATTCAGTACAAAACTGTATTGCATCTCAAACGAGCGAAAGCAAAGTAACTTCTTTTGGTCATATAGAGAACAATTAAATTTAAAAGAGAATTAACGCAGTTGGCTACGTATTTGTTTGTATACAGCTCTACATTCAGTACACCAATCTCTAAACATGACAATATCACATCACATCATTAACAATGAAAAGAAAGCATCATTACGTACGCATCAAGAGAAAAAAGACCTAAGGGTAGAGAATCAAGCAGACGACATAAATCGGTAAAATGAGAGTCCAAAAGTGTTATACCGGCAGAAATATTCTTGATCTGTATTTTCCCTGATGTCATGAGGACGGCAAGCATCAACTACCATACGAACCCATGAGTCACCTCGCTTTATAGGAACAACGTTCCAGGCATGTGGCATGAAGTCTAGATAGCCTCTAACAAGCTCACAAGGCACCGGAGGTTCCATACGGTCACAGAGGAACTGGAAACCAAAAAAAAAACATAACAAAACAAGAATTAGCAATTAAGCGTAACCAAAGAGTTCAGATATCCTAAAGAATTAAATTTATTTGAGTACCTTCATGAGCAAGGCCCTGTGCCTACAGATGCCAAATTGTAGTTTCCCTAGAGGAACCACTATAGAGTTCCGCTTGGACTTGATAGAACGCAAGGATTTTTCACACACATCGGACAAAATGACATCTTGAGCAGTCTTCAAAACCTGTTTGTTAATAGCAGCCAAGTCGTCTTGATTCCCGGTCAAACAGGTGCAAATAAACGGTTTCTGGTAGTTTGTACCGGATACTGCCTTCCGGGTTCTTTCAACCATAGAAGTTCTGTCACTTCCCCCAAAGTGATCCGACACAAAAAGGGCAAGATATGACGCAACCTGCAAGTTGTCTACATCTGCAGTTAAACGGTTCAATTCCTTCAATCTAGTTACCAGGGCTCGAGCAGAGAAAGTGATTGCATCCAGAACTTCATCCTTTGCCCTTTAACATAACAGAAAACAGGCAAGGTGAGCTCTAGCCCCTAGATAAATATAAATGATTGCTCCAGTCGATTTAACTATAAGTGATAGTAATTACCTGTCCAAGAGTATAACTTCACGTGAATCAAGAGGCAAAATTTCCTCATACCTACTAACAGGCATAAAGGGCCTATCACGTCCAGCATCAAAAAATCCGTCAGGAAGAGAATCTTCTGTGCTACAAAATGAGTTGCTGCTGTATTTGTGCGATACATTAGCAATATCAGTAGATGGCCTATGGCATTTAGCACCTTTTGGGTTATCTAGATCCTCCTCATAGCATCTCTTCGACTTGTGATTAGGTTTCATTCTCTCAGAAGAAGTTTTATTGTCCGCAGTACCCGCTGCATCTCCTGAAGAGGGAGAAGATGCCTTGACCTCACAGCACTCCTTGTTATCTCTTTCACTCGTTAACTGGGTTCCCACACATCGGGAATTGTCAGAAACCAAATCAGCTTTTAAGCTGATATCGTCCTCTTCAGAGGTGATGACGGAATCTCCTATTTCAGCCTCTTCTAACAGTTTATAATTGTCATCCAAGCAGATGCTATGAACTGAATCTTTGTCAGTGTTCATGCCCTGTTTCCCAATTCCTTCGATTATGTTCATCTTCAGATTTAATCCCTCCTGCGGGACTTCACCTTTCCATTTCCTACTGTTGTTCAAGCGCTCTTGCCTTGCTCTTTGCTGGAAGTAATGCTGTCTCCGCTTCCACCTCTTACTTGATTTTCGAGCCGAGAAGCATCTACTGATGGAAGAGACCCCGGTTGACATATTTAATGGGTTACGGTGGGAGCCTGCACGCACGTGCAAAAAAAAAAAGAAGAAACAGAGAACTCACCTTTCAGTATAACAAATAAAAATTAGAAGCAAAGAAGTATCAAACTCCAAAATTTGTTAGTCATGCACAGTTCAGATGCAGAGGAAAGGAATATTAAACGCTCACCTTTATGAGGAACACTTATGGTGTTGTTTCCATACGGGTTTTCATAAACATCCATTTCAACCATAGAGCTGCAAGTATCAACTCCCATCTCCTCATAGTTTCCTCCCAAATTACATTGTATCCATGCGGGGATACAGCAATAACTCGGGAGCTTATTGTACTTGAAACAAATAAAAAATCCAAGAAGCTCTGTCAGATTAACGAATCCAGTGAACTCCTGCAGGGAGTGTATATCCAAGTAATACAGCAACGTTGTGCAAAATCAGAGAGGCACGCACCTGTAAATTTAAAATTTGAAGTCTAGGCATTAAGCTTAGATCGAGAGGATCCAGGGTTGTTAATCGGTTGTTTGATACGTCCAGGCTTTCTAAGTTTTGTAATAAAGCTAAAACCGGTGGTAGCTCCTCCAGCCTGTTGTGAGCAACCTTCAAGAACATTAACGAACTCAGATAACTTATCTCGTTAGGCAAACTCTTGATCTTGTTAAAGGAGAGATCCAGATACTCCAGACTCTTAAGACATCCAATCTCGGCGGGAAGATATCTGCAACAAGTGAGGAGACAAAGTTAAATCCAGTCCAATATTATAAACTGAAGTACCGTGTAGGAACGAATACCCTGAACCCAATACCAAAATCCAACCAATTTCACATTGTTAAACAAAAACCTTCACAATATCAAATTGAACATCAAAAAAGTAAAAAAGCAAAAGAACAATCTATAGGCATGTTAAATAGACCGCATTACGCAGCAACAAAACGTCATCACGGTCAATAATATTTCTAACTTACGTTTCCTGGAAATCCTACACGGATCGACAACTGAAACTGTGAAAAGCCACCATCTGGTTTACTGAGTAATGAATGCTACGAAGCAAAGCAAGCTGAGAAGCCCAGGAGATAAGGCATTAAGAAGCTGGAACTGAAGCAGTAGAGCATAAAAGGCGAAGCTTTTACCTGATGGAGAAGTGACAAACAGAGAGCCTTGTCAAGGACTTGAGACAAGAGATCTCGCTCAAGAGGGTCAGAGCAGAAGATCGTTTAGGGACTTTAGTGAGCTCGAGCTCCTTCAAACCCTTGAGCTTGCCCCACGACAAGCCGTCGCCAAAACCCGGTGACGATATCTTCACCTGAAGATACTCCAAATCCACCAAATTCCCTAGGTCCGGCGGAAACAGGTCGATCTCGTTGCTGAAAAACTTGAGCTTCTTCAACCTCCCAAGCCCTCCAATCGATCTGGGAATCAAATTGAACACGTTTCTGAAAAAGTAGAGACCTTTCACCGACTCATCCGAATTACCCAGAAGAGAAAGCTCCAGATTTTGGCCGGAAACATCAACCACGGACTCATCCTCTAAGCTTATAACGCTGCTAATGGTGGAATCACTCTCGTGACCTCCATCAATGTCCGCATCCTCGATTACATGAGCAGGTTCTTTGTTCTTCGCTTCCTTTCCAACGCGCCCAATAGCTTCCGTTGAAGTAGGGCACGAACCAGAGACCTCCATTGGATCTCGTTGCAGCAATTGAGAACCGAAACCGGAGAGATTCAAAGTGAAAAATATAAATTAAACTCGCCGGAGGAGATCTGTGAGTTGAGCGGGAGAAATAAAGTTTAATTGAACATAAAGATAAAGGAATCGAGCCCAGAAGCGATAGATAGATGGAAAGAGAGGGAGGCGCTCGAGACCATTGAAGGAGAGAGAAACCCTAGATTCTCGACAAGACGTATCAGAGATACGCACTTGCAATGAAAATTGTTAGTAAGATTAGTGTCGTAATTTTAATACCGACAGTATTATATGGCGTGTTGTATTTTCACGCTTAGGGAAAGAGTGGTTAAAAAAAACATTTTCAGAATGGTAAGTTTCCTCCTTTCTTCTGTACTTTTGCCTCTTTTTTTTCCTGTTTAAATTCAGATAAAAGAGAGAAAACTTCTCCAAGATTCTGGAGTTTTAAGTTAAAAGGTAGCATATGCTGTGAGAGGGCATTAACGTTCAGATGATAGGACTGAAGAACATGGGCTGAAAAACCTAAAATGTTCAAACAAAAATTGGAGAATAATTACGTCTTTTCCAGTATTATCTTATTGGAACCCTAAACCGTATAAATATATATTATATATACACATAAGCCCCCACCCAAATTCTCCTATAACTACGGATCGAAGACGATTTTCTGCTCGATCAACTCCTGCACCTTCTTCTCCTTCCCTTCTTCCACTTCTTCTTCTCTTCCGTCTTCTATCTGCTTCTGCATAAATAATTGCAAGGAACCATGTATTGAAATTTAATTCCCTTTTCGTGCGGATAACTTGTTCAATATGGGCATATTCGCATGCCCATTTCAATTTCATATATCGAAGCAGAGGTCATGTCAAATTGGAGATAGTTTAACTAAGTTTCATCAACCCAGTGTATGTTTGTGTTTGCCACATTTGAGGGATAGAACTAAGGTACTACTTACCTCAACTTGGTGTGGCACTGGGAATAAGTTGATGGCGTCCGGATTAAAACTGAATCCGCTGCAAACATAAAGAAAGGTGAAAGAGGAATCAGAACAGTGTCATTCTTTTACACATCGCGATATGAAAGAGTCAAAGCGTGTTGTTACCATCGGGAAAATGCTAGTTGCCAAACGTATGGGATAAAGAACTCTTCTGGGTGGCTCTCTTGTTCATATGAGAAGTGAAGTTGAGTAAACATCTGTAGTAATAATAGTGAGCAATGAAAGAAAGTTACCAGCCTTAAGAATTCTAGTGCAAAACGAAAATTATATCAGGTGAAGTGTTAAGAGTTTGTTTACCTTCATGCCTTCGCCTCGCCAAGACCGACAATTGTTGATGATGAATTGAAGTACTTTCTGCACTGACCATTCTCGATCCGATCTTTGAGAGTCCATGCGGCTATTGAAAAAGTCTAAGACCTATATGGAAAAGTTGATGATTAGTTACGCAAGTGAGAAACAGAAGGATCGATCAGATACTCTCTTCTTTCTAAAGTTTGAATAATCTAAAGGTTATTGAATTGTGATGGAGCCTACGGTGTAAATATTTTCAACTAGCTCATGAAATCGCGGATGGTTCTTGAAAGGTTGGAACACTTCTTGCCGATGCATAATTGCATAGACAATCTGCAGAAACCAGAATTACAGACTAATTCAGAGCAGGAATAACAAGAAAAGAAACATGCTGCCAATAAACAATGTAATACCTCTGGATTTCTTGGCAACGCGTACGTCAAAATTGCATTTAATATGTCAAGGACAAGTCTCAAGAAATCAGTAAAGATTTGCAACTCTGCGGCCTGCAAGTTGGCAAAACACATATAAGAATATAAACCAGAAATCAAAGGATATGGATGAATATATTGTGTGCTTGAACTAACTATGCCTTACCAGATCTTCTGAAACGCCATCATCATCATCTCCTGACAAGCTTATTTTGATACTTTGCAACTTATCACCTGTCAAGTCCGACAACTTGTTATACCTGTGTTAAACAATTCATGTTCAGTTATATAGGATCCATAATGAGCATCAATCCATACAAGACAATTAGAATATATGCAAAGTCATAGAAGACGAGGAATTAATTGCATACTTTCGAGAAAGCATGTAGAAAAGGCTGACAAGTCTCTGCGAGGCATATGCACTTAGATGATGGGCATGAGGTGCCATGTTAGCCAAGGTTGCAAGACATGTCGTCTGGAGATACACATCCTGTAAACACCCAAGAAACAAATTTTGTCACAATATACACCACAATCCTAATTTTCCAAACAAATGGCCTTCTATACATATAAGAAAGGCAAAACACCACCCAGCCTAAACGAAAAGAAATTTATATCTTAAGTGCTCATGTTCTGATACATCTCCAAAATATGTTGCAGGTTCTAATTTGATACCTGGCGACTAACTTGATTACACTCTTATAAAGCTTGAACCTACCCAAACGGCCAAACTATGAAGTACATATTGAAACTCATTTTTCATTGCTAATATAAGAATGTAAAGCTATACCCGCAGTTTAGAAAGGTTGTGCTGCACTGTTCTGATGAGAATAATGACCATTAAGGAGCCAAGAGACGTCTGATGAAGGAGATGCTCCTTGTACCATGGAACGCTAGGAAGTATCTTTTCAAATGAAACGTAATCAGAAAAGATACCAAGTTGGGAAATATCACTTCAATCTTACAATAGGAAATAGCACCTACCATCTTGTGAATGCTTGAATTGAATGATGAATCCTGACTAAGTATGAGAAGTACAATTAGCATCATGTATATTTGATTGGATGATGTTCTCTTCGAAGCGTTATACAACGTTTCCAGAATGGGCATCAACTGTCAATCAAAATACATATTTCTTATACCATAGATCCTTGATATGAAACCATAAGGACTTTACCTCAACAAATAAACAGTCCAGGGTGAAAACAAACTGAAGAATGGATTTCAACTTTCGAGGATAATGGAACAAAATAAAGGAAACAGACACATAGCGAAGTTTCTGAATCATACCATAGTATCCATATCAGTTCGCACCAAAACATACTCCTTAAAGTCGGAGTTCCCTTGCAACAATGAGTAGAGGAGCAAGACAGCGCCCTCATCAGCCAAACACCTACATTGCTAGATTGCGTTATTACGCAGTAGTAAGGAACTTATTTAATTACAACTTTGATACAGGATAAATCTCTATGTAAACAGAAACAAGTTGCTGTAGAGAAAAAGCTCACGAAAATACAACTTGTTTTTAAGAAGAAAATACAACTTACATGCCAAGAGTATCAAATAACGAAGCAAATGGTATCCGTACATGTGGACCAGGGTCGGCATTTCCCTCCACATCTGAGCGGTCAACTGCAATCAGGGTTAACGGTTTAGATATACACATAGGACTCACCCAAGTCAGAAAGATGAAGAATAATAAATATTAAAAAAAATCTCACATTCGACATCCCTAGCATTTGCCAGAGCCTTGCTAAAAGTATTGCCAGAGGAAAATACATGCATTTTAGATACTGTTTCTGAAGTGGCACTGTCATCACTTTTATCCGTCATAGACTCATCAATCAAGATAGACTTGTGATAGTTAATGAGGATAAGCAAAACATGAAGGCTGCACTCTGCTAGTGGATTTTTAGATCCGTCACCACTGTTATTTACAAGATAGTTCAAAGGCAAGAGCACAAATGTCGCTGCATATGCAAAAGAAAAGTTTTCATGAATACATATAAATGTTTCACAAAAAAAAACATAATGAAACGGAAAGGCAATAGAAAAGGGTCAACATGGACGAGAATAGCACAATATGTAACACGAACACCTACCAGCTGCAGAACCAACTCTTTCCAAAATGCCTGGTGGATCTCCATCAGAATACAAATATGTTTTTGCATTTGGAGGAGTACGATGTCGGGAAATATAGTTAAGTAGCAATCTTCTGACAGCCAGACAAACTAGAGATGTTTCCTAAAAATTGTAGAAGCAAAAGAAAGAGCGGAAATTGATAGGGGTGCAAAATGAATGCAAAAAAGAAAGACGAAGAAAAACTAAATAAGTTGTTACCTGAGCCATTGCTGCATCAATAAAAGGGTTGGCATCTCTTGGTCCAGGTGATGGTCCGGAGAGAAGCTGCGTCGACATTGTAACAATCATGAAGTTGAGAAGTTCCTGATGTAGAACATACGAGTTGGGACTTGCCAAATAAATGATGAAAATCAGTAGAATGGGACATTTGATACTCAAATTGATAAGGATAAACAAAATATCGAATAAGCATGGCACACCTCACTTCAATTGATCCAATGAAGCTCAGCACAGTATGCATGACAAAATTCTGGATGTCTTGATCTGCCATTAATACACTCTCGATAAGCGAGGTTTAGAGTTGCCTTGGGGAAAAAAAAAAAAGTTAAAAAGAGGAGAAGCATTACCCATAACAAAGCCATGAGGAACAGGCTCAGTTTCGTCGAGAGAGAGATGCAGCTCCTCGAGGCAGTCACTTTTCCCATTCTCAATCAAATGCTTCAAAAAGACGGATGAGATATAAGTTGCGTTAACAGCTTTCTTATAGATAGAAGACTGATCATCATCAGAAGAAGCTTGGAGAAGCTCTTGCAAACACCAGGACAGATGAATCAATAGTTTTGCAAAGTGCCTAGTGTATCCATTGCTTTGTGCTGCCAAAAGGGAAAGAAAGATCCTATCAAGTAATTTCTATTTCAGTAAGGGAAAGAGCAAAATCCGTGCGAAATAGAGTCGCGAAACGCTAGAATTGAACACATTTCGGATGAGAATCACAAACCGAAAAGCTGGCAGGCTTGGTGAACCCGATCACTGGGCCACCGAGAACTCAGCGGAAGCTCAAGTAGCTTGTTCCAGAAATCAGACGCCAAGGGGAACGACTTCTCCCCGACAAAAGTCGCAATGAGGTACTCCGCCACCGAGACATGGTCACCACCGGTGTTCCGCGGCGTCGAAGGCGAACCTCCCATGTCTGCTAAGCCTCGCCGAGTCAACAAGGATCCAAAATGGAGAGGCTGAGTCAATCAATCGCGTAATCTGAGTCGGTTCCGATGAAGATCAACAGCATTACAGATTCAGGAGATGGACAATGCAAAGATCCTGCTCCGATCTCTTATCTGGATCTAAATCTGAGATCAATTGAAGATTCAAACTGAAAACGAAACACCAAGGGTTTAGACTTTAGAGAGAGAGAGAGAGAGAGAGAGAGAGAGAGAGGACGCGTTGTTTTATTTAATTTTTATATTGTTCTCTAATCTCCCTTTTAATGTTCAAACCTTCTTTCTTACGTAAATCTTATTTCCAGAACTACAGAAAAATAGTTTTGACGACTAACAACAACATGCTACGCATTTCATTTTCTAACTATAGTTGCAATATTTCCATCAACCTACTTCTAATCTTTAAAAAAGAATGAATTTTAAGTTCCTAATTTTGAAAACTACATCCTACATGCTACGTGCTACCAAATCAATTCCCACCAGATCTTCATTAATATGGTTCGAATACTTTATATATTTTGTATAGATTATTTTAAAACCAAATGTATATCTTTTGTTATGATTGAGTTGCTTCTTCAATTTCTACATTTTTAAGACCACGATGTTTTCACCTCTCATTTCTAAGAAAAACAAAAAATTCGGTTAAAGATTTAATCTGCAGCTATTCCATCTCTTTATATATGTGCATTCTTTCTTTGTTTTCATTGATACATACAATACAATCCCATTACTATTTCATTCAATAGAGAAAAAAATTATGATTATGTGACTAGTCTACGTGGGGAAAAGAAAACAGGGGAGATTACAAAATGGGTTTGGGATAATTCAAACCAAACAAAGTCAAATTGATAGCTACCGTCGTCTGTCGGTGGAGTGGAATGTGGCCGAATCCTTCTGTTGACAAATTTCGTGCCCATCCACTTTATTGGGCTTTCTTGTTTCTCAAATATATTCTGGCCCAATTACATTTTTGGAGTAAGATCAATTGATTTTTTTTCATGTATATTACTATAAATGACATTTAGCCAGGCCCTTTTTTGTTGAATAAAACAAAAACATTGGATGCACATAAAAATAAAAGCAAAAAGCTAATGAAAAAGATGGATTTTATGAGTAGGGCAGGCAAACACACAAAAGGAACACTCGTTCTTTCTTTTCAGTCCTGATCAAAAATAGAGAGAATCATACTGCAACAAAACAAATGCCCTACGAGCTCTTCGTTACTTCCTTGAAAATGCGAGGGAGAATCTCATGTGCGCTGATATCCAGAGCTTGCGGATCCCTGAAACCAGTTTATAACTCTTTATCTACTCTTGCCTTGGTCTAAAAAGTTTGGATATTTACTATATATAACACCCACGAAATATTAACAGGTCAAGATAAGTCATGGTACTTCATCAAATGCATAAAGCTCATTGCAAAACCAATAAGAGGATAAGTGTGAGAGAAAGAACCTGCATAAAGTTTGCCCCTTTTCTTTCGAGCTAGGAATGAACCAAACATTTCGAATACAAGGAGATTCAAACTGAACAAAGATTCCATCGTTTTGTCCGAGTTTCCACTTTCTTGAGCCTTGACCTTTCCACACCTGCGAGACACGATTTAACCACCAGGCCCTAACATAAAACCAAGAGAAGATAAAAAGGACACACTTGATTTCACCTGTGGATAGGATATACTACTCTTTGCTGTTACTAAGCAAGCAGCTTTGGACAACGACTCTTCTCCGTATTGCCTCAGATATGTAAAGCAGTCACTGTGTGTCTGCGGTGATTCAAAAGCCTGCGTGGGAACAAATAGTTTTAGCTGACAAAAAAAAAAGATTTTTTTTCCTCACGTAAGATCTTAAGTTGGCTCATGTCCTTCTTAATACCTTATCAATGTTGACTGCTGGTGCGTACTTATCGGTTTGTGTTTTCTCTTTGTCGAGAAGGAAATAGACTCTTGTATCGACTTTAGATGTCTCGTGCCACGATTTCACAGCTGTTTCCATAGTCTCAACAAGAAAAGAAAACATCCCTTTCCAACTACACTCATCAGCTCCATAATTTGCAGACTGTAAGAGTTTGTTCATATGGGGACAATTAGAATTTCAAAGTTGAATCAGCATCGAGAAAGGTTTATACTGATTCTTTGGATCTCACTTGGAGTAAAAAGAAACTAACCACTTCAGATTTAAAGCTCTCAAGATGCTTGGCCATGTTGACATTAGATCTCAAATTCTCGAGTTCTTGAGCTCTCTGTTTCTCCTTCTGCAACTGACCGAGCCTCTTGATCTTTCTTGAAACTTCTGCGCTCTGTGGGTTGTACTGTAGAGCCATTTCAAACGCAGCCAAGGCCTGTCACAGTCATCAAAGAGATTTCAACTATCATGATTACAGCTTTATAATCAAAATTTAAAAGGAAAAAGAAAGACGAAATACAAGAGAAAAAAGTTTACATCTTCATATTTTTCCATGGCTTCAAGCACAGAACCTTTCCTGAAGTAGCCCTAAGGAAGATACTAGATAGATCAGAAAATCCACTTGTTTGCATAACTGATATTATCTTGAAGAAACAGAAACCATAGAAGAAGAAAAAAACAACAAGAGTGTTTTGTTTCGACTTACCTTCTCCCATTGAGGGTTCAGTCTGATGGTAGTCTCTGCATCAGCTAAGGCTTTGCTAAGCTTAACTAGACTCAAGAAGGCAGCAGCTCGGTTACTGCACCGGGTAATGAAAAGTTTAACAAGACTCTAAAATTCTGCTCACTTGAGTGTTTTGCTCTGTGTAACATTTCACATAACCTTAAAAAAGTTCCTCAATTTTAGTATTCCAAATAACAATCGACCTTCTGAGATATAACCGAAGAAAAACAAAGCTCTCATTTGTTTACACCTAGACAAAGAACTAAGATTTCAAAAGAGAACAAAACTAGATCTTCTAAGCAATCAGCTCAAATTGAAGGAAACCATCAGAGATCAACAATTAGATTCAAGAATATGGAGGAAGTTATGATTTTGATCGAACCCCAGTATGAATCGTAAAAGTGATTAGAAGAAAGAAGAAAAAAGTAATCTGAGGAATACCTGTAAAGAGTAGCGTTAGAAGGATCGAGCTTGATGGCCTGAGTATATAGAGCTGCGGCTTTAAGGTAGTTCCCAGCTTTGAAGAACTCGTTGCCTTTATCCTTTAGAGATTTCTCCGCTTCTCCACCATTAGTTGCCGTAGACCTTGCTTCGCCTGATTCCACTGCTCTCTCAGCCATCACTCTTCTTCGAGGTTTGTGAGAAAGCCCAAGAACATGGACGAGAAATCTGGTTTTCTGTTTGTGCTTTTCTTTCTATTAGGGTTTATAGAGTGGATAAAGAGAGAGAAATGAAGAAAAAAATTGTGTGTTCGTCTGATTTAACCGAACCAACCATCTCATCTCATTATGATTTGATTGCAGTTTTGTATATTTTCTCATACAGTATATTTTAAGAATTTACTAATGCTTTTTCTCTTTACACAATCATTTTTTGGGGACATTTGTACTCATTATGCATTTCAAAACAAATTTCATTTCAAAACAAATTTCATTTCAAAACAAATTTTCTATATATCAGAATTTATTGGAACTCATTATGCATTAATAGATTCCCTACCCAATCCGGTTCAGATGGGTTGGTCCGGAGATAATGTCTATTTCTAACTCTTCTATACCAATAGAGCCCGATCCGGAAAGCTCATAACAGAGACAAGGTCAAGTTAGGACCAAGATTAAAGAATGACAAGGCTGATTAGTTCCAAGTTTAAAAAGTTAAAAACTGATCGAGTCATGTTCAAAATAGGTCGAATCGGTCTCACTACGGACCGAGCCGGGACGGTTAAAAACCCTACTGCACGCTATCCATGATTCTGGGCCTCCAGGCATGAGCCCAAAAGTTGACCGTTATAGTGAACTGGGTCTCTTAATTAATGAGTTTTTTTTTTTGTCATGGGTCTCTTAATGAGTTCAACGAACAGTTGTCGCAATTCGGTCTCTTGTATTTGTTCCAATGTCCATACAAAAACAAATTAGTTAATCACCTCCAATGTCATACTATTACAGAAAAATAAACAAGTAATTTTTTATAGAAAAAAAAGGGGGCCACGTCATCCTAACTTTTACAAAATGCCCATACAGCGTGTAATAAAAAAACACTGTCAGGGGACTTCAGGAGAGGGCTCTCTTTACTCTATTATACATTTTTATTTTCGTTTTACAAAAGAATAAAAAATTGTGTATATTGAAAAGACTCCTAACTTGAGGCTTAAGCAACTGAGATGCATCTGCGATGACCCGTATTTCTTCTCATCTTCTGTCGTTTGGTCTCTTCTCTCCACACGTTCCCGATGTCTTGAGCGATGTTAACGGCGTCTGCAGATGCTCCGGCCAATCCTTTTCTCGTAAATCCGGCGGCATATAATCCCGATTTCCCTTTCCACGCATTTGGAAACGGCGATTTGGGAAACCCATTCTTCGCGAAAAAGTCACTTTCCTGTTTGCGAGAGAAAAAGAAGAATAATTTAGTTTACTTTGATTCGCAAGAGACATAAAGAGTTTTAAAAATTTGTTCTTACCTGAAGCCAAGAAGGGACGTTGCTACGATAACCGGTGGCGAGGACTACGGCATCAATATCTAACTTCTGACCATCTACGAGCTCTACGTGGCATCGTGAGAACCGTTTGATTGCGGGGACAATTTGTACGTCGCCGGACTTTATCTTCTCCAGAGCACCGATGTCGAGAACCGGCGTTTTTCCTGTCTTGCTTTTGAGCTCCATCGGGCCGATGCTGGGCCTCTTAAGCCCGTACTTTGATAAGCTCCCTAGAACCAGCCACGATATGATCAGCAGAAGCTTGTCTACGAGCCATAGAGGTAGCCACTTCATCAACATCACTGAGATACCGAATGTTGATTTTCCCATAATTTCTCTTGGTAACACATGAACCTGGTTGAATTAAAAAAAAAAACACAAGAAAACGATTAGCTTTACTAAAGTTTCAAACTTGATTATGCCGTTGTTAAGAAAATAAATAATAATCAAAAGTCTTTTTATTTATTTTTTGCTTTTGCTTACCGAGCTTCGAACGACCATGGAAGTAATAGCATTGTGATTAGCAAGATCGAGCGAGACTTCCATACCGGAGTTTCCACATCCAACGACAAGAACTCTCTTCCCTCTAAATTTCTCGCCGGTCTTATACTCACAAGCGTGAGTCACTTCTCCGTCAAACTCCGTCTTAAGCCCATTGATCTCCGGCACAACACGTTCGGCGTTTTCTCCCGTTGCCACTACCAACCACCGGCAAATATACTCCATCTCCTCTCCGGCGGCGGCTGTCGTTGAGGTCGTCCTAACCCGCCATAACCCGCTGGTTTCATCAAACCGAGCAGATTCGACGGATTTATTGAACTCCGGTTTAATCTCGAACTGGTTTGCGTATGACTCAAGGTAATCGATGAACTGTCGTTTTGTTGGGTATTCAGGGTAGTGATCCGGGAAGGGCATTTTAGGTAATTGGCAGAATTTCTTGGGCAAGTGAAGCTTGAGCCTGTCGTAAGTTCGTTTTTGCCAAAGTGATGCTATGCAGTCTGATCTTTCGACCACAACGAATGGGACTCCTTGATCACGAAGACAAGCTGCTGTAGCTAAACCGGACGGACCAGCGCCGACGATTACCGGACCGTTGACCCAAATACACCGACGGTCTGATAAATATCCTTCACTTGCCATGAGTCTGAAATTAGTGTCCATTTTCTGAAGTGTGTTTGAGTCGAAGCAAGTATGTTTGGGGGTGGGTTTTTATCGATTGGAAAGTATAGGTAGTGAAACTGAGTGTTCTTGTTTAGTTTCTTGTATGAGAAATGAGATCTATTGGTTTGGATTTGGAGGGAGAAGATGTGTGTGTATATATAGGAGTCGACTACTCCTGAGGAGTATGCATGTGGTTTGCGCCTTCTATGGACTGATTATTTTTATTAGTGTAAATAATTTGCAAGTTATATTTTATTTAGGACCTAACTTTTGTCATATGCTTTTGCTTAAAATGCGAAATAATTCAATATTATTTAACACCCTTTTCTATAGAATAATAGAATTATTCGATTCTCTTATTGCAGTTTTTTTTTTGTGCGACTTTGATTAGAGAATAGTATCCCGCGATCCTTAACCATATGCCGTCTTTGTTTACATTTGTTGCCATAACAACAATTAATTAGCACTTCGTGATCTGATTACTGATAGTTAATGGTGATTGATCTCGTTGGTTTTTGTCATAAAGTTTACTTGAAATTTAGTGATGTGAAAGAGTAATAAATTGGAGACTGGACCTAAAGATTAATGAGTGGTAGATACATATATACACCATCCAAAACTTGATTCGTACCATGAGCTTCAGTATTATGATTATAGCTACGCAAATCAAATTAATGCATGAGCCTACGTATAACAGATTTATATATCTGCCCGACACGGCATAGCAAGTACATTAGTCGTGCATATTAATTTACAAGTGTTGTTATGCTGATGGGAATCAGAGTTTGATATGTTATTTTTCTTCGGTACTGATTGCATTATATTAACAGGCATTCAGATATGTCAATAAAAATAATATATGTTTTGTTGGTTAATAAAAAAATATCCAATGTGTCAAAAACATATGAATAAATATTCAGCCATAGTGGAAATTAAACTACCATTCAAAGGTTGTGTAGAGACATACATAAGATAAGAGCTAGTTTGTTGTTTTTTAATTTATGCCTCCATTTATTTTGTTTTGTTTGTTTATCTTCTTAAAGTAAAATGATAAACTCGTATCTTCCACTATACGTATATTAAGATTTTTGGATGGCAACAAATGAGAAGAGAGTTTCCTAAGTTGTTATTTCCACTTAAATTTTGTTTTGTTTTTTGCCAACTTTATATATCTGCACCTAAAAATAATCCCACTGGTTCTTTATTATTACTGACCTAATAGAATCATTAAATGTTATTCAAGTTAATTCAATCATTGGACATATAAATCCACGTGGCAATCATGCTCTCAGATACTCAACCACGTGGAGAAGATGATGAGTCAAGAGGGGGTCCAGTTTTGGGCCACTTTAAAAATCATCCGCCGACTACCTAACCACATCAAATCGTTTTTTTTTTTCCTTAGTTTTAAAAACCAATTAATTATTGCGGTCATCTTTATATAGTTACTCTTTTGTTTTTTTGCTCTTTTAGGTAATTTCAAGTTTTATATTTTGATTACCTTGAAGCTTATCGTATGTTTTTGAAATCCCCAAAATGGAATAATTTTTATTTCTTTTTAATAAAAAAAGGTTTACCAAAGGGAATAGTTGTAAGTTTATTGCATCCCTTTTTCATTTTATTAAGATTTAGTGGCTGTTATTAAAAAAGGAATGTCACTTCCACGTAATACACTAAATTAATTCGAAGACTTTCGTTGAAAAAAAAATCAAATTATATTACGCACTCATTCCACAAATGCAATGTTACTATTTTCTTACCATATAGAAATAACAAAATACACATATGATTTGAAGTCTTCGAATTATTGGGATTAAATATATCATTACGTACCCTAGGTTATAAAAACTTGTAGAATTAATAAAACTTTGTGATCACGTATAATATATCTGGGAAGTACAAGTGTATATATGCATGCATGAATGTAATCCACTAACTTCGAATTAGAGCTGATTAGAAGGGAAAATAAGAAGGGGGAAATGACAGATATGTGCATGAACCTGTAATCCCATTAGTTACTGACATATTTACTATATATATTTTTTTTTCTTACTAAAATATATTTACTATATATATTAACATCATCATATATATCGTACGTAGTTTAAGTTTTGGATCAAAAGCATCTTAATACGATTTGTTACGGCTATATTTAATTTGTATCAACATTCTAATGCATTAGTAGATGTATTTGAATTACTATTGTAGCATTCAAAATCCTTATTATATTATACGAACCATGTCAAGCTTTCGATCACTGATGATTTTTGGTTCACTGTATATATTAGCTAAATTTTTAACGAGCCAGACCTTATATATATATCTTATATCATTGGGTTTTTTTTTTTGTATCGAGTCTAACTTTCGATTTAGCCATGATGAAATTTGTTTTAATACAAAATTTACTAATTAATTTAAATTAGATGAACTAGTGTTGGGGATTTTAGTTATATAATTTCTAGTGCTCACATAACGTTACAATTCGTAAAAAAGCTGTTTAAAAGTTTGTTAACACTTAATTAATATACCTAAATTTTCTTCAATAAGTATCTAATTAATTTTTAGTTTTATGTTGTTGCATTCAAAAATACATAGTTTGAAATATGATAGAACAAAATGCAGAAAACATGTACAGATAGTTAGATACATATAGATAGCATGATTTATAGTTAAATGCAGCCTAAAAAGCGATAGCATCCAATTACAAATTAAATACAAAAGGGATTTAGATCGGAAAGTAATATCGTACCTTTACACGACTTGGCTGTTTATGGGGCTATATGTTTAATGCAAGGTCTATTATTCCGTTTGTCCTTGTATCACCATTAAGTAATATGTGTAGTTCATCTATTATTGTCAATCTATTACAATATATGATTATAGCATAACTTATTGTTTGGAAGCTGGCGAAGTTGGAGAATGAGAATGTGGAATCAAGTATAAGTAATTTGTGAGACTATTAAATAAAAAGTAGACGTAAACTCGAATTAGTGGAGAACTTAACTAAATATATCAACATTTTTTACCATAGTTTCCTACTTTCCTTACCTTTATATATTGCAATTTTTTTTGTTCAATCAAAAGATATATACATATATTATATATATATATATATATATCAGAAATAATTTTAACTGGAGACAACAATATTATTAAACATAAAAATATTCAAACTAAAATATTATTAGAATTAAAATATAACACGTAAAACATAGATAAAAGTATAAAAAATTATATATACCTGAAATATTTATTAATATTGATTATAATTTTTTTAGAAGAACAATAATAAAATTTTGCGAAAAATGTGAAACTTTTCTATTTAATTTGTTAGTTACCACAATTATAAAAAACTTATACATATTACACATGTGATAAATATTCTGTAATACAATTACCACAGATAAACTTTTATATAAATTATCTTCTAAACATATTGTTAGATTTTCATTAGTAATAATAATATTTGGGGGGGGGGGTAAAATGTTTAATTTAATAACAACATTTTGAATACGTTATATATTTCAGATTTACAATCAACAATTAATGTTTAAAGGACTTTTTATCTATAACCTATTTACCTATATATTTATAATTATGTATCATACTGCTAATTGTGAATGTCATTTATCCACCAAAATTGAGGTTGAGGATACCGCATACGTCAGCCATATACATATTGCTGCATAATTTATTATAATGTCTTTGTATACATAAAATTATTGTTCTGAAGTTTTCGGTTAGGTTCAGTGATCGTCTCTCTATAAAGGGACCCTCGTAGATACTCCAAATTAAAAGGCTTCCGTATTGATCTTTTTGAAAACTATCTTTCTTTATTTTTTCTTTCATTTATATATTAAACCAATATAATAGTACCACTATATAATCATGGTGGATTTTCTTTAAAAAAAAAACATGGTGGATTTTCTTTAAAAAAAAACATGGTGGATTTTATTAAAACTTGCAACAAGGACATATATAGTATATATAATAAATAATATATGTGTTCACATGGCTCCTACCCAATATAGCTGCTCACAGTGTGTGTGAGTATAAATATAGGGTGAATTTATTGTATATATATTCTGGTATTAATATTGATTATTAGGAATCTCATTCTAAGAATGATACATAATGAAAATATGAAGTTATCGTTTTAGCTCTGAATTGGTTTAAATAAGGATTTCATCAGGATCCCATTCTCTTGTACATTGAGCCCAACCAAGTATCCGATTTAAACAAACAGAAAAAAACAAGAAAACAAAGTCCCCTCCAAAACATTTGAAATTTTATGGTTATTAAGGAACGGAGTTGTTCGAAATCTTATCTCGAGAAGATAACGTACCATACATTCAAATTCTACTAGAAAACGTCTAAGAACATAAACTCATACATAACAAGCATAAAATTCAAAATCGTATCAACAATATTCCATACATATAAATATAAATATATATCACATGTGTATCAGGGTATGACATAAAATTCAATTCATATCAAGAGTCTAAGCTGGTAATACTTTGCCGTTGTACGTATAAAACATTCCGAGTAGTGGCATATATGTTTTTTTTTATGATTTTTTTTAAAAAAATAAATAGTGGTAGATATGTTGATGCTCAAACTGTAAAACATGATATTCTTATATCACTTCATAATATGTGCGACACAGCTGTGTTGATTTTACATTTAACCGAGCTCAGGAGACTTTCGAGTTTCGATTACGGTATATGATAATGTTGAATTGTTAAGTGTCATAAACAATCATCATTTCTTTTTTGATAAACAATCATCATTTCTTTTTTCTAGTTATGTAGAATAATGTTTGAGTCGGATTTAATTAATAATGCAGGAAATTTAGGGTGATGCATGATTGCATGTGACGTGATCGATCTATCATAAATATTGCCTTAACCACTGCTCGGATTCCTCCACTACAAAGTCAAACTTGTTTCTTATACATCTATGAAGTATTTATACATGTATGAAGTATTTATACATGTATGAAGTATTTATTCTAACATTAGCTTGTACGATCTGCTAGTTAATTGATGTTTTGTCAACTGTTAGTTAATTATTAAATATTCCACCAATAAATAAACCAGTCACAATAGTTAACGACAAGGGAATTCTTAGTTTCTTCTTTGTTAGAGGGGATTTTAAGAGAAGCAGAATACACATGAGACCACATGAAATTCCGAGTTTTAAAAGTTAACGAGAGATATTGTAACCAATAGTATATGTTTGAATAATGACCCTTAAGTATGGTTAGTGTTGTAACCAGTAACCGGTCGGTCAAAATTAGGATTATTAAATTGAATGATCAGTCAACGTAGGTGACTTCTAACATACACGACACATTGTTCTTTCACTTCTTTGACTAATTAATTTTGACATAATATAACTAGCTAGTGCTATCAGCTATGTGCTATATAACTAATTTCTTCGTATTAATTTAACATAATTCTAATTGTTCTTTTTTGTTGTTGTCAAAGATCAAATAACGTAATCCAGCGTTTTTCTTTTCCTGTCAAAAAGTAATTTACTCAGTTATAATAAGAGTACACAGTTGGTGTGCTAGGCGGGGGCCCACAGAAATCAGAATGGACCGAATAATATAGGCCATAAATGAAAAAGTCAATATTTAGGCCCATTTTTGAGTAAATGACATTGAAATTATATCCATTTTTGTTTGATACCCATAAATGTATGGTTGGACCAATATTTGGGTAAGTTACCCAATGCCATTCCTAAAAAATGAGAATGAAAGGGAACTTCTTTTACTCCCAAGAAGAATTGAATTATCAACAAATCGGTTAATTTGACATCCCTAATCATCTAGAGTCCAAAATAATTATTCCCTAGCCTAAGAGTAATGTTAAAAGGTTAAGAATCAAATGAAATCTAATAACCTTATATGTGAGAAAGAATAGTGAGGAACTAAGATGTTAGACATGTAAAAGTTTCTGTCTTGCCGTATCTGAAATAGGTGTTGTTAATACACAAGACCGTCTCTCAGATTTTGTAGAAAGCTATAACTTAGGGTTATCTACGTGTCAAACCCTATAATTTCAAGCTACTGTAACAGAAAATAGTCACAGTAACTAATGAAAATTCAATTCTCACACACATAAATATTTTATATATATTCTGTACGGATGAATCTAGAGAATTAGAAGCCACTTGAAATCTCGTATCGAAAACGAACAAGTTGTAGAAATGGGTCAACGTCATATTTAAGACAGAAGAAGCTCGAGATAACTACTGACCCGAACCTATATAAGACACGCTTACGGAATGTTTGAGAAGATAATGACACTTTTTTAGATATTTATTAGCCGTTATTTTCCACGAAACAATACTACAGTACCTGTTAAGATTTTGATACATTTGTATATCATTTATAACCAATGAATTTAGCCTAGGCTCGACTTCTTCGATAAAATTAAAAAAAAAAAAAAGAGAGAAAGAAGGGATTGTGCCTTGTGCGTGTGTATATTAGATTAGGTAACGTAACAATCGTATCAGATCCGGATGTCAAAAAGATGACAAAGTAGAATCGGATTTGGATGGGTTATTCAAAACTACAGTTGTAATTTGGTCCTCATGCATGGTCCCAAATATAAGATGTACAACTAAAATAAAATATGTAAATTTCCTTTTCACTTAATTTTTTATTTTTTATCATCTTTTTCTGGAAAGGTCGGGTGCAGGTGTCATATATTGTAGCATAAGTTTTCGGACCGACATAAGTACGAATCTCCTGTAACACACCCATCCGAGAGCTGATAGAAATGATTTTACATTCATTCTTACTGTGGAGTGCCAGAGGCGACGCGACACTAACATTTTCTTTTCTTTTCTCAGATAATAATTAGGAGACATGAGCATTTGCCTCAAAAATCATGTTACTCCAGCACTCTGATTCAAGACTCCAACATTTGGCATGCTTTTTCCTTTTCACTTTGTATAAATTGTTATTTAGACGCTGTTGTATTGTTTTTTGATTAGTAAGACAGGCTGGCAGGATTTAACGAACTTTTCAGACGTTGGGAATTTTTCATAGTAAACGTATAAACTATTTAAAAATACGTTTCTGTGAAGTTCAAATGTATTACTGAAATTCCCAGTTTTTAGTTAAACAGAGAATTTTTTTAAAAATATGAGACAAAAATAAATAAATAATCATCTAAGAAAGAAAAACACAAACAGGAGTAAACTAGTAACAAATTTATCCGCAAATAGGTAGGTGTACTCTCCAAAAACCCCCCACATGAAAAAGAAAGTTTTATTAATCTTTTGAAGGGTTAATAAAATTTTCCAGAAACCAAAAACTAAACAGAGAAAAAGGAGGACAAGACCTCTCAGAAAGGTGAAGGAGGAACTTCAATGGTGGTTCCAGCTTGAATCTGACCCCAACCAATCAAACGCCAATGCTTTTCCACACGCCGGCTCAGAGCCACTTTCTCTCCTTTGCTGGTGCAAACCGGTGCGGTCAGTTGCAACTTAGCCAGATCGTTCTTAACTCCAACAACTTTGGCTCCCGTCGACATGGAACCGATGTTAAGCATCAGAATCTCTCCCTTTGTTAGCTTCGACACTTTCCCTTGTTTCTCGGATCCCTTTGTTCTCACTCCCAACAGACGCCGTAGAAGAAAGAAGTTCACCTATAAGATTTTTACATAAACCGATTTTAGTTGACCAATTTGGACGCGAGTTCTGCTATTATCTTAACTTGTTGTTTATACCTCGAGTTCAACAAAGACATCAGGAAGGGAACCGATTTCACCAAGGACTTGACCAACCAATCGATCAGCACGAGTAAGTGTTGGGTCCATTGTTGTTCCAACTCCAATTAGACCTCCAGGAACTGCATACTGAAGCTCGTTCTGTTCCGCATACAGTGATATTATACGCGAGTATATTGGAGTGCATTTCGGGTTGCCACGCTCGTCTTTGACAACAATTCCAGGCCGGATCTCTATTAATTGGTTGACTTTCAAAACACCCTACAATAGAAACTCTAGTTAGAGACGCTCCGTTTCCACACTGGATGATATATATAATACCATACAAAGCAAGATGTACTTCAGAGAACAAGAGAGAGAGAGACAGAAATATATACCCGGAGGATACTTCCACCTGCAACTCCACCTTTTATCTCATCAACTTCAAACCCAGGTTTGTTGACATCAAAAGACCGAATCACTATCATATTTGGTGGTGACACAAAATTCCTCTTCGGTATTGGGATCTTCTTGACAATGTACTCGCATACGACATCGATGTTGTATTTCAGTTGTGCTGAGACAGGGACGATTGGTGCACCATCGGCGACAGTATTCTGCAAACAGGATGTGATGAATTTTGAGAACCAAGTTCCACAAACCCTATTCTTAGCTTAACCAAGGATATAGAAAAGTTTGCACAAAAAATAAAAGGATAAAGAAAATCAAACCATTATAAATTTCTGAATTGCTTCGTGCTGGTTAATGGCAACGTTCTCTTGAATAAGATCAATCTTATTCTGAAGGATTATGATATGCTTCAGTTGCATAATTTCAACAGCAGCAAGATGTTCAGAAGTTTGTGGTTGCGGACAGGACTCATTTGCAGCGATTAAAAGTAGTGCACCATCCATGATAGCTGCTCCGTTGAGCATTGTTGCCATGAGAATATCGTGTCCCTGAAGAATAAAACAGGAAGATCATCAGCAAGAATTAAACTAGAGAAAAGAAAAGCCAGGGATGGAAAAATCTAATACTTTCCATCAGCCATCGTTCTTAAAATCCCACACCCAATTGGATGCGAGAACCGAAAGCAAGCAGGTGGAGTACGAGAACATCCACAATAAGATACAAGAAAAGGAACAGATCATTGACATATACCCTACTTTGGAAAATAGCACTATAAGAAGAATGAAGAGAACTACAAAACTCAATCATACCGGGCAATCCACAAATGACACATGCCTCAATAGTTTCATCTTGGAATTCTCAAATCCAGGGACATCACAATTTGGGCTGTCTTCCTTTCCACTTCCATATGCCCTATAATAACAGATACGCTGTTAAGACTCTCCGACACAACCTTATACTAGAAGGTTGGAAAAAAAAAAACATTTGCAACCAAGAACTCACTTGTAACACATTGGTCTAGGGCATTTCTCATCCTCGCATTTGTAAATCTTGGCATTTGCATATCCAAGCTTAATGGTGATGTTACGCTCCAATTCGTTCTTAAAACGGACAGTCTGCACAAGAGCAGGAAATCATACGAAATGATATATGTGAGTCCACCCTGTCCAATATATCAACTGCTCTAGCAACATGACAATTCGGGCAGTTGAATAGTGAAAAAGGGGAAAAAGACAAAATGAATTTACCTGCACACCAGAAATAGCTTTCACAACAGTGGACTTTCCGTGAGCGACATGCCCGATGGTTCCTGAGATAAGATACAACTCTTTAGGTTCTACTATGCGCAAAGGTTAGCTTGTTTGACAGCAAGTCCATAATATAGACTACAAACTAAAAGGCCAAGAAAAGCACGAAATGCTCGAGTTATGTTACCTAAAGGTATGTGTATGCAGAAAATTTACCTATGTTTATAGTTGCCTGGCGAGAAATGACCTCAGGAGACAAAGGATGTAGCACGGTCACATCCAATTTACTAAGATCTTGCTCCGCCAAACCCTTGTTCCGAGACATTATTGAATTCTCCTGCTTCAAACGGAGAATCAATTAGCTACGACTAGTCAATCACACAAGGACAAGTAAGTCCCTCCCCGAATAAATTAGGGTTTGTTCAGATCAACTCGACTCAAAGATTCCATACCCTAGCTTCCGTTACCTAAACATCGAAGCTAATCTACAGCTTTACAGTTAGATCCCGACTAATTTAGGTCAAGTTTCTACAAACAGAACGGGAACGAACAAGGAATCTCTTGACTTAATTTCTCCCGAGAAGATGTGCTTCGAGATCGGAACAAACCTGAGCGATGCGAAGAGCAGCGATTGGGGGAGAAGCTTTTGGGTTTTGAGAGATAACAAAGAGAGTAAGAAAGCGGCGCAGTTGAGAGGAAGAAGAAGAAGAAATGGTTTTTATCCAAGGGTTGGGTTTCGTAACCCTTTTTCTATTTTTTTCTACAATTATATCATTTTAAAAACAATTACTTTCGATAAATATTATATTTCTTATAACGCCCCCGTCAATATCATTTGTTTAATAACTTTCGATAAATATTTCTTATTACACCCCCAGTCCCAAGCATTAGTTACGAACTAGAGACCAATTATAGTTTTTATACGAACCACATCCCCAATAATGAACCAATATCGAAGTTATAAATAGTGCTTTTTACATTACTTCCTGAAAAAAGAAGAAGAAAGTAGAGGGGATTTTATATAAAAAAAATATTCTATACAAGTACCACAACAAAGGAACATCATCATGCAGTCACTAAAGTCGAGTGAGCCTGGTCAGTAAATTACATATAATCTTGGGTATAAAAATTGAAAAAAAAACTTTTAGAAATAGGGTCAAAATAATATATGAATGAATTGGTGAGAGAGAGTTAGAGAGGTTTTGCAAGAAACAAACCCCACAAGAAATGCAAATTTACACTTTGTATCCATCTTTTTTCCTTTTGGTTCAGGAAGGCACACCTCCACCTCAGACTAAAAAAAAACAGAGGAAGAGCTTTTTGAATCGGAGCTTCTCAATCCCAAGAAACTTAGTGCAAGAAGACGAAGTCTGGATTGTCCAGAAGCTCTTTCGCGGGTTTGACGCTCGCAAAGTCTTTTTCGTGCATCGAATTCGATATTTCATCGATTGAGAAAGGAATGCTGCGGGAAGACCAACGACTTTGTCAATACCAATTCAAGAATCATTGATCAGGTAAATGATTGATTCCATACCTGGAATTATCATCCAGCAAGAAGGAATTGCTGTCTGCATCGTTTGATTCCTCGGTCATGAGCGCACGCATGCTCGATATTACCTGTGAGAGAAGGTGTCAACACGGATCCATAAAGAGGTTGAAGTTGACCCCAAGATGATATTATTATTATTTTTCAGTTAGGTACCTCTTGAGACACACTTCGTGTGTTATAGCAGTCGTCCCAGTATAATGTACATATACGGTAAAGCTGTTGGACACTGAGGATCTGAACAAACAAAGAAAGTGAATCTTGAAACCGATTTGAATAAAGAGTCTAAGCCGGTGTGTCTCTAGGCACTAGAAAGGAGCTTTACCGGGCAAAGATCATGTACTATATCATCGTATGATACTCTGTACTTCTGGTGGATAACCTGCACGGTAACGAGGAGAAGGAAGTTGTTAGTATGGTTTGTAAGAAACTAAATTACAAAAAATGCTTCAAAGAGCTTGTTTAAACTCTTAAAAAGACCCAGATCCATTTATTGCTTGTTTAAAGATCCCAAGACGGAAGTTGATGGAAACAGGAGTTTTGTAAGTTAACGTTTGGTGTGTAACGAAACAGAAGCATACCAGGAAACCAACAGCTTGTCTGATGTGTTTTAGCTCATCCCAAGATAGCCCAGCATACTGCAAAATCAAACAAGGCAAACTCTATGGTTCAATGAGCTGAAATAAATTTTCTTTCGTGATAAAAAACCGAAAGGTAGAAATTTACTTCTGTGACTTGGCCGCACCACAACTCTAGCTCTGCAAGCCCAGACTTTACAAATTCTCCGTTACTGAATGTACAGCACTCTTTCCGCAGAAGTAGGCTATAAGATGTTCAGGACAAAACCGAGTAAGATAAACTAGTGACCATGGTCTAGCTTCCATAGGGAAATTAGGCAATACTCGGTTTTGCTTTACGGACAATAAAGAGCGTAGAGACCATTTAGATGTAGTTTTCAAGTATTATCTACCTGTTGAACATTTGCACATTGACGAACGAGAAAGTTTGAGTGTTTATCTTCTGGATGAGTACCAAAGGAACCTGTACACCATCAAAACATATGAGAAGTCGAGGAGTCGGAAAACAGATCAACGTCATGGAAGTTTTCACTATTTCCTTACATAATTGTCTTTCAATACGGCAAGAAGCGAATTGAGACCATCGATAATGCTCTGCCAGTGAACAGCAGGGGAATCTTTTCCAAGTGACCTACCAGATCTTTGCATCCCTCCTTTTGAAATCCTTGGTGCCTGGAGTTCATCGTTTGGACAGAACAAAACTTGTTATTACTAAAGTGCAAAGCAGGAAGCTAGTGGTCACAGTATTAGGAAAGGAACAAAATAAAGCTGCAAATAGAGAAAATGAAACCTGAATGCACAGAGAAATAAAAGCAGAGAGCTCTTTCTTCAAGTTATCTCTAATCATCCCAAATATTTTCTCCACATATGCTGCAAGCTGTTGCTTGAAAAGCAGAGCCGGGTACTTTGCCTCCACTGGCCGGATCACCGCAAGAGCAGCAGCTTCAGCCGCGGCAGCAAGGTTTGGTGACGACCGGAAGCTCTGATTAAACAATATGATAAAAGCATTAGTCTTGACATTCAAAGTAAAAGATCCGTAAAGTCGTACTAACACAGAAGTTATAATACCAAGGCCATCCTTCCAAACAAGGAAGTTGTGATGGGTGGCTTCTTGCTTGCCGTTGCTCCGGTGCCACCAGTTTTAAGACTTTTTTCAAGTAAAAATAGAAGTGCCGATGTGTTTGTCAACCAATAAGCCAAATGACCATTGTCATCTTCATTCTGAAAAGAAGAAAAAAGAAAAACAGGCTTGTACTCCTCTCCACAAGTATTTTGGCGCATATCAGTATGTTCATAATGCCAAGAAATGCATTGCAATTTACCTCAATCGCGGAACCAATCATCTCAATAAGACGATCAAACGCACTAGTCTTCTCAGATTCGAAGCACTTCCAATGAAGAAGACACTTGTATATTGTAAATGCAGCAACAGGTTTCCCATTACTGAAACCGATTTTGTCCTTAACACAGCCAATGAGAGTGTCAACATTCTCCTGCAGCGCCAGAAAAAAATGAGGTTATCAGAATTGCTCACTGAAACTGTGTGAATATAATAATAAAGTGATTGACCAGTACAAGTTGACGTTCTGCAGTAGACTTCCCAGCATTTCCAGCGGATTCGGCTTCCTGTAAAAGTAGCTTCTCAGATGAATGAACTAACAGAATATGCAAAAAAAAAAAAATGAGAAATCTAAGGTTGTTTGGTAGAACTACCATACATTGAACTGGGTATCCAAGTTTGTACGGTGGCCATTTTCCGGATTCTGCAAACAGAGATTAGCAAAAACTTTTAACATCAAGCAGAATTAAAAGGTAGCACAAAAGAGCATATATCAGAGTATCGGAGAACACTATACTTTAACAGTTACAGTTGGTCGATTCCCTGATACAGTGTTCACAGGAGTGTTTACGATTGATTGCTGACGCATAATTTGTTTCTCAGCTTCCATGTCTGAAATCTTCTCTTCAAGCCTGCAAATGAAAGATCAGCTAATTGTTTGCAAAAGAGAAGTATATATATTACTGCCAGTGCTAATTGTTAGATTCTTGCAAACGGTACCTCTGCATGGCCGTCTTCAACTTCGCTACTTTAGATTCTGCCTCCAATGCTTGCTTTAGTCTATCCTGACTAATCCTGGTTGTCTCCTGAAGTTCTTTTGCTGTTTCATCAATCTTTGTCTCCAACGAACTCACCATCCCCTGCATAAGACAAGCAATATAGAGGAGATGAACAATGTTTCATAGAAATTTTGATTTGGTGGATGGTTCTTTAGATAGTAGCTAGCAATGCATATTTTTTTGTGGTCTCCATCTAAACATGGAAAGCTACAGGTCCAGAATTAAGACCAACCTTCAGCTTTTCATTTTCATTTGTGAGTTTCTCCATTAATTCCTGGTCAACTACAGGAACCTCCTTAATAATAGGGAGCACCTCGGAAACTTGCTTAGCGGCTTCACGCTCTTTAATAAGCAATGCCTCAGTTTCTTTGAACTTATTTTGTATTTCCTCTAAAGAAGACTCATACTTAGCATTCTCTTGTTTCTTGGCCTCTTCCAGGTCAGTCTGCAGCGTTGAAAATGAAGAGAGGGTACTCTTAGCAATTTCTATTAATTACAGGAAACCTACAAAAAAACAGAGGTTGATTTGATGAGAAAGAAAAGAAAGCTCACCCTCATTCGTTTCTCTAACTGCAGTCTCCATGTGAGTTCCTCAACTTGCTTCTCTAGCTTGTTTTTGGCTTCTTGAAGAGCCCCTGTTTCTCGAGCAGCCTGTGTATGACATGAAATTGCAGAAAATGCATTAATTTTCGTGCAAAACAATACCTTATGAAGCCAACTTCAGAAACTAGTTAGTTTGATGTAAACAAAGAAAGAAACCACATCTCACCATTTTAAGGTTTTTGAGTTCTTTACGTGCAACTTTTCCTCTCCATGCACATTGTGTTGTGATAGCTGCTTTCTTTAGTTTTCTGTAATGCAGCCGAGCCAGGTATACACGACACCGGCTCTGCAATGTAAAATGGGCATTGATTAGCTTTTGCCACACAGATAAAAATCATCATTCACGTAGTTATTGAGTCTAATGTGTCTTTCATGAGCAGTTAAATTTGATAGCACCATTCTTTCAGTAGTTAAGATACATCATACCTGGATTATTGTTGCAGCTTTAGTCTGCCTTCTGAAACAGAGTTCCTTTCGCGAAACCATACCACGCATACCCGCTTGAATTGAAATGGTAGCAGAAAACATCTCAGCGTAAGCTTTCCTAGCCAGAAACATACGCAAGTCTCTTTGGATTTTCAAAGCAGCAGCTTCCCTGCGCATGCTTTCGTATACACTTCTAGCAAGATAACCTGGACACGTAGCGACGCATATGTTTGCAAGTTAAGAAAACAGAGACAAACAAGAAGAAGCCAATCTACAGTCTCGTAGGCAGAATGATACAAACGACTCAGAAGGTTGTTGAATACCTCTGCAAACTGCCTGGATCTGAGTAGCAGATCTACGTAGTTGGATAAAAGCTTTCTGTGCAAGATATGATCGTACTTTCCTTTGGATAATGCTCGCTGATCTTCCCAAGATTTCAGTTCTTCGAGTATCTAAGTCTGCCATTTGTCCGGCCCTTAGAAAAACTTTTGACTTACCAATCTACAAAAAAGTAAACCCTTCCAATCTTAGGTAACTCATCATCAAAGCCGCCTGAAACTGACAGATTATGTTTTGGCGATCAAAGAAATTTACCTGATATCCTTCAAGTCCCGCCTTATCAAGAAGTTTCTTGCAAGCAGCTGGTTCATCAGAACTAATATCAAGAAGAAGGATTCAGTTAGTTAAGTCATTGAAAATCACATGGAAGAAATATCTGGAGAGGAAGAGACATCTTACTTCTTGTCCAACACTTGTGGAGCAATGATAGCAAATCTATTCAAGAACTCGTCGAAGTGCTTCCTAGTAGGATAGCCAGCACAACTAATCCGGATTGCCTCCATCACTCCCTGCGATCAGAAAAACACCCAAAAACAAATCATCATTCTTCTGGATTTAATACTTGTAACGAGAAGCTTGATTATTTAACTGAAGCAGGATGTCATTCGCACCCCACAACGTAATTGCTGTAGAACATTTTGGTTCTCGAAGATTCCAGGCTTTAGAAGATTGTTAGGCTTTATACATCGGATATAATGTGGCTCCGTTGTATTGAGAATCTCAAGCAAGGATACCAATTGTTGCTGCAAAGAAGCACCAACATGGAATCTGTAACCTTCAGAAAAGAACAGACTAAAACATGCTAATCTGACAGTGGAGGCCAAAAATCAGACTCACCTTGAAACGGGTACCGATTGAGGAGAATTTGGATTGTTTGGAATCGTCAGATAATGGTGGGAACAAATTTGCAACAAAGGAGCATGTTGAAGCATTTAACAACGCTTGATGCTCGGCAATAACATAATCCTTGTTCTTGTCTAGGAAAAATTCTGTCTGATAAGTGACCTGAAACAATACACTCATGGTTGTTAAACGAGATACTTACAAACCAATTACTGACTTTATTGTATATCTATTAAATCATGTGAAACAATGAACGCAGTGGATAAGCACAAGATGCTCACATCGCCAGCATAATGACAAATAGTGAAGTCGCTGCGAGCCAATTTCGGCTTGGTAAAGCGCTTGTGGTTTTTGTATGTCTGGTATAGCTTCTGAGCAAATGTCTCGTGTGTTGATCTTGGAAACATGCTGCAAACGAAAGTCTCACTTCAGCTACATTTCTTTAAAAACAAAATCAGATTGTAAAAGTAATTCCATTAGCATCTAAAATTTGGATGTCAAACTCACCAAGCCTCATCTAAAAGAGCAATAATACCACCGGGTTTCTGAAAAGTAAAAGAAACAAATACCAAGAATGAGCAACTAATAAAATTGAGAGCCACGACATAACAAGAAAGATAGCTATCACTTATAGATGAGAAAAGCTAAGAGAACAACTTGGGATGGCTTAGAAGCTTTTAGAGCATCCTAAAACATGTTATTTACTACATTTTCCAAGAATACTGTGCATAAAGAAATATAGGAATTATCACTTGAAACCTTTTCTATTAGGTCCAAAATATCTTGATTGTCTACAAACTCGATATAGCTCCAATTGATCTCCTCCTTCTTATACTCCTCTTGCTCCATTTTAAATACATGCTGCATAGTGCGGCGTTACACAAGTTAGAAGTTTGGCAGAAGTACAAGGTCTAAATCGAAGAGCATGAAAGAGCTTGTCTGATCAAAACCTGATTAAAGTGCTGCTGAAGTTTCTCATTAGTTAAATTGATACAAAACTGCTCAAAACTGCAAAAGTGTTAGAAACAGTAAGCAGTTGGGCAAACAACAATGGCAGACTAGAACCAAACCAAACCATGAATTCTTCGACGGTCAAACAGTGAAGTACTTTTCCTACAGATAAGTTTCATCAGATGCATATATCTAAGAAAATCCTTCGCGACATTCAACAGGCTAACCTCACAAGATAAAACAACAATAGGAAATAATATTCTCAACCCTCCACGTTAGAAACAGCACTGCCTTGGCGATGAAATTTATCAGACGAATAGAAAACACTATGTAAAAGCAACCACATGAGACAGATTGAATATTCTGCATGTTATGTCAAACTATCAGAGTTTTCAATTTCTGTAGACTTGTTATCGTAAAGAGACCCGTGTATTCAATCTAAAAACAACAGGCATACCGGTTAAGCACCTGTTTGTCTTGAAACTCTCGAACCCATAAATATCAAGAACACCAATCAAGTACTTCGAATCAGAATCTTGACCAATTGAACTATTAATCTTCTCAACGAGCCTGCACAGACAGAAAAATATTTGGTATAAATCAGTTCTGTTGAAATACAATGCACAATTACTACTTACAAATGAAGAGATGTACCTACTGAGAATATCTTCGTCAAGCAAGAAATACTCACCAGTCAAATAACCTTGAGTACATGATTTTAGCCAAAGCATCTCTGCTAAGAGTAGCGGCTTCTGGATCGAGAGTTTTCGTGATGGTTTCATCACGGGTTACCATGATACGTTTGCATAGAGAATCCTCAAGTGACTTTTCATCACACCTGCAAAAAAAAAAAAAGGAGATTATGTTGGTGAGGAAACGCACTTCAGTCACATATAGAAGCAAACCCACTTCAGTCTATGAGTCGAGTCATTTACATGAGAAGCTCAGCGGCGGTTTTCAAGTGAAACCAAGACTTTTCATCTCTGGGGATTGATGAATCAATCTCTGTTCCTTTAGCAAAATCAATATTCCCCAGATGCAGGATGGAAGCTACGACGCGGAAAATCGCATCCTGGAGACATACCAAAAATGTTAAGAAGTTGCTAATTTTGATAATCTTACAAGTTTAGCTAAATTCAAACTGATGGAGTTACCTGCTCTTCGGAACTGATCCCGACGACATCCATAGCCTTTCTCGTGGCATGATATTCCTCCGCATCATTCAGACCATCCAATGCAAGACACTTAGATTGATTGAGATAGTGGTATGTCTTTGGATCACCAAGCTTGAACTTCTTAACATCCTGACAGTAGAGAAGACAATTACAGAACCAAGATGAACATTAGTACGCCGTGAATCAGCAGTCACTTTAATGGTTCGTTTAAAAAATAATTTTGAGATGATGAAACTTACTTCTTCTGGTGCAGCACAAAGCATGTAGAAACAGTGATAGTTTCTTTCGGGGTCAGACACCTGGCAAACACGCGATCTTTCCAACAAATAAGTTCTTATAGCAGCTCCAGATATTCTCCCCGATTGGTCAAACTGAATCTCCACGAACTTACCAAATCGACTATCAGATACACAAATAAAGAATTTAAAACATTTCACACAAAACAAAAAGAAAACACAATTGAAAGAGTGCGAAGCAGAGTATAACGAGACCTCATTACCTGGAGTTATTGTTCCTAACAGTCTTCGCATTTCCAAATGCTTCTAAAACAGGATTCGACTGCATGAAACATAAATATAAAAGCAATAAGAAAACCTGATCATTCTTTACATATACCGAAACGAGAAACATTTATAAGTATCTTTTCACCTCCAAAACTTTCTGCTCAACACTCCTTCCCTCGGCAGCAGCTCTCCCTCCCATGTAAGCAAGATATCTCATAAGCAACTTTGTACTTTCAGTTTTCCCAGCGCCACTTTCACCGCTAACCAAGATAGATTGACTTACTCCTTCATTAATCATCTGTCTGCAGTAGAATAGAACCAAGCAAACATGCCATTAACAATGAGAAAAAAATCAAAAGACTGGTCGGCGAGTATGTGCTAAATTACCTATACGCAGCATCCGCAACAGCAAAGGGATGTGGACTCAGCTCACCAAGAGAGGCACCTTTATATTCAGCCATCATATGGCTACTATAGAGATGTGGAAGTCTTCTAAACGGGTTAACAGCGATCAGTATGCTTCCCGTGTATGTCTGAAAGTAAGCAGGGTTCAGTCTAACAGCAAACAGTAACATAACAAGGAGATGCAATAGCTTATCAATATCTATGAGTTACTCACATAAATCTCATTGATATCATATCTTGATTGCAAATTCTGAAGGACTCCAGGCTCATGTAAATAAGCCAGCCTTGTCATATCTTCCACCCCAGATGCTGGCGCTTCGACATCTTTTGGATATATATTCGAAGTTTTAACAACGACCTGTGTTTCCAAAAAGAAAAAAAGCTATTGCGGAGGAGTATCTTGTATGATTAATAGTATGAACATCTGAAAGGCACATACTTGTTTCCCTGAAGTGCAGAGAACTTTGATCTCTTCACCATTAAGCTCTACGACTTCACCATCTAGCCATGCTTCGTCGGGGTCCTCCACCCACACATGCGACCCAACTGCAGGGTTGAATGTAGCAACCTGCAGAAAGCACAAAGGTGTCAGAAGGGCATAGTTTCTTTATAAAAGAACTGTAAACAAACAAGTGATCTTAAAACCAGAAACTTAACAACACTGACAAACTTTGACTATTCACACTGCGAAAAAAAAGCTCTCAAATAATATTGCAACAAAATCAAGCTTCCACGACATTTAGAGGATTGCATCTCATAATGACTACCAACAAAATACACAGCTTCTCGAATCAGGTAGGCAAAATTAATACTCGATAAATGTGCCAAAGAGGCTTTCTTTTTTTCCGGCCATGCTAACCGAATAACAAGCTTTATTAATTGCAGTGTGCCTAGATACAATCAACCAACTTTCAGTTAGCT
Source organism: Isatis tinctoria (assembly GCA_010577795.1). Taxonomy (NCBI): domain Eukaryota; kingdom Viridiplantae; phylum Streptophyta; class Magnoliopsida; order Brassicales; family Brassicaceae; genus Isatis; species Isatis tinctoria. Next base: position 1,322,297 of record CM021244.1, on the reverse strand, counting down.
TCCAGAAAGTCATATAGAATTGGAGCTTCAATGTAACCAGAAGCTGCACCAATGCGCCTACGCATTGAACCTGTCTTTGTTAGTAGCTAATGGAGAATCAGACATGTTAGGGGATAAGCACCAAACTCTTAACAGGATGTCTGAATTGAAGTCAAATCTATGTCGTGCATCGACTCTGTTACGAAACGATGCCACCATTCAAAACAACACGAAAGAGCATTTAAAAAAAATTGAAAAATCATAATCGCTGCATGAAAGTCAAAACTTAGATTCAATCACACGACAGAACACGGGCAAATAAAGCAAAACATAATCTCCTCACCATCATTCTTCAACGTCAATAAAACGAATTCAAAAAACAAAAATGCGATCAAAACAGGAAAAAAAAAACCCATGAAAGCTTTACCATTTTGTTTCACGAATTAGAAACTCAATGTTCTTGCTATCTCTGGATCCAGTCGGAGATCAAAGCAACATTGAACTTCTTTTAACTAAAGCCTCCAAACACCGACATTATACCGACAATGCGAATGCGAAATGCTTGGGAGAGTATTGACGAGATTCGATTCCCAGAAAAAGTAATAGCAAAATCGAAACGCGTTTCTGATTTTGTAATGTCGAAAATTTTCGGATTTTTTTTTTTTTTTCGTCTCTCTAATTTTTCGTTTGCCTTTGTTTCGTGCTTCCCTCTTCACCTCAACCTCCCCCACCTCTGGGATTCGTCCGAAGAAAACTTTACTTTAATTAAAATGACAGCATCATAACTAGACGTTGAATTACGACATTAATATCCCCAAACTATCCCTGTCTTTGCTTTTATATTACGAGCTGTTATTTCGGACGCGGAAACAAAAAAAAAAAACTAATTTTGTCCGATTTCTTACAAAATCCTTTACTATCTGATTAATTTTGTTTTTTAATTAGTAATATACAACTCATATAACAGTTTTCGACGGAAGGTGGGAAAATGTATGTTGGGATGTCTTCACCATTAAATTTGACTATCTACATGCATGTACATTGTGATCCAACCTATGATAGCAAATGAACAATTTTTTGGAGTCGTTTGGAAAGTAAACTCTTAAAGAAATAAGTTTCCTTCTCAAAAACTCTCTTATGTTCAAAAACTCTTAAGAACATCAATCAAAAGAGAGTGTATAAGATTTAAAAACATGTGAAGGTGAAGTATGGAAGTTATGTCTTTTGATCAGAATGGATGTTTTGAAAAAAAATATACGATGGAGTTTTCTTCTTATCTTTTGTGTTTTTTTTTTTTCTAATCAGGAAGATTTACTTTGTTTTCTCGCATCCTTCCTTTATTTCCCGAGCACTGGGTATTATTATAGGAGACTTTCCGGCGCACGTGGGAAGAATCGATTTTCCCTCTTGTTACTTCTGCTGCCTTGACAAGAACATCAGTTTATCATACTAGAACTATCGAGTGTCATTTTGCCAACTGGAAAGAACTAAGGAACTATACGGAAACATTCAAACACCGTAATGAAAAGCACTGAAAACCATATACGGCAGCAAGGTTCTTTGGCAGACAGTAATATATGGGCTTATTGTAGAAGATGGTGGCCCGTTTTATTAAGTCTTATCATTGGGCTTTAATCTTATAATAGTAAGTGGTTAGGGATTTTAGGTTGTAGCTTAAAAATGTTATTACCATCCCTAATTCACTTGTGTGCGCTAATCAAAGTTTAAAGCAGTCTTCCATAAGAGTTATTTCCTTTGGGATTGCGACACATTAGAGTGAGTTTTTTTTCCAGTAGTCGCCTTATTGTTGCTACCAGAGTATCACTGTATCAGGTCCAAGTTTGGCAATTTCGGAACGCGAGATAAACACCACAAAGTACTTGCCATTGTTGCCAAGCGAACCACCTAAATTTCAACAAACTACAGTTTCTCTAACAAAATGGCCTTTTACTCGACTGTTGTAACAATTTAATGGAATTGTAGTATTTTACGAATACCAAGAAAAGAAGAAAAAAAAGAACTTAGAGAACATAAACATCGAACAGACAATTATTTATGAATTTATAAATTTTCGAGTTGTGGTAAAAGCCTCACAGGGCAGAACAAAATAGAAAAAGAAAAAAAAAAAACAAGTAGGATTTCCGAGGACTCTGAAGTGGATGTCACGTGGCAGTCATTAGCAAGGACGAACTAATGTAGTATTGTGTTTTTGATTTTGTTTTCAGAATTACTTTTTTTTTTCGTCATCTGAATTTTTATTAAAACAGCATGCAATGTACTGGAATGATACAGGATAGGATACCGGGTAGGATACAAGGTAGAAAGCAGATGTTACACAAAGCCGGCGGAAAAACATAATATCCCCGGAAACAAAGCCAAAAGAAGGATACAACATAAAAAACTAATGATAATAACTTGAAATACTTAAAACCAAAGGTACTGAAACTGAACTTCATAGATCACCTCAGAAGAAAGTTTGATCAAAGAACTAGGAGAAGCTGAGCTGCACCAAAAACAAGAGAAGAAAGACGCCGACATCTAGGTAGGCAGCAAAATCACCTCCACGGCTACAGCACAAGCAGAAACAACCAGACCACCAAGGCAAACACAAGCCAGTAAACTACTAACAACCACGCAAACTCCAAGACAACGAGCCATTCGAAACAGCAAGCACAAAGTCGAACTTTGAAACTCCAGGAAGGGAAAACGACACAAAGAATCAACAGCTCTTACACGCGGACACTCGTGAACCCAAACTCAACCATCTACAAGCAAGAGAATGGTCACCTCCTCGCAAGAGAAGAGCTGAAGACCGAAACCGCTGCTTCATCTTGAAACCTAACTACATACCAAAAGCACAGAGAAGAAGCAAGTAGATACCTCCACAACAGAATACCATCCTAAAATCGAACCCCACCAACGAGACCTACTGAACTGCAGAGCAACGAAACACGGACCACGAAGAGGAAGCAGGAGAACCCAAGATTTTAAAAGCTACGACCATCCAAAGAGAAGTAGCCACACAACACTAAACCCGGAATATATAGCTCCACCATATAATAACCCGTTGATTGAGGATCCATTAACTACAAAGCTTCGAAAGGAAGATAAGCTAAAACCATAAAACAAACGTACACTAAGCCAGAAACATGGAGACTTAAGTCGAACCCAACCGAACGACCAAATATAGAACACAAAAAAGAAATAACCTTAAGGCATAAAGCAAATCGATCCAAATATAAAAAACTAAAAAAGCCATTCAACACAATCAAATCCATAGATCGAAATCAATCCAAGAGGGCAAACCAAACTGCAAGGAGAAGATGAAGGAGAAGCCCAGAAGACACCATCATCCAACCAAACACCATCTCTTGTAAGACTCGAAAATATGGGGAGATCAAGGAGAAGCTGCCGAAACTGATATCAAAAGAAAGAGCAGACGAGAGGGGTTCCTCTCACAGTGGCGGTGACAAAAACCGACCGCCGGAGAGGGAGATCAGACCAAGAACAGGAACAAAAGCAGGACCAAGATCGGATAGGACTCAGGGGAGAGAATAAAAGAGAAGAGAGAGAAAGGGGATCACTGAACGACTCAAGTTTTCAGAATGACTTCTTGCATGCACAAAATTAAGCCTGTAGACGAAATTAAAGGAAGACATAAATTAAAGTACGTACCCAGGAAAAAAAGAAAAAAGAATATATACAGTGTGACAAATGAAAAATTAATAAATGCTGATAATTTAATTATATATGAGAAATGAGAACTCTTAACAAAGAAGAACGTTGTGTACACAATGACAAACCTGCAAACCCAAGTCCTTTTACCTTTTCTTTGCTCGTGTAAAGCAAAAGGGACAATATCTTATTATATAAAAAATCATGCTTATCAATTTAATTGTTAGTTTCGAAGTACCTAAATTGAAACAACTTTCAAGGTACAAGTCGAATAACATGAAAATATAACAAAGGTTTGTGCAAAGTCTTAAATGACGATTTATGGTTACAAAAAGAAGACAAATTAAAAATATTTCCACTTCTGAAAATAAATATTCAACGTTCTCCTAAATAAGCCTTCTAATTAATTGATCTATTTCTTCACGACTTACCAAAAAGACGGAAAGCGAAGGCGGGTCCCAGTGAATCAGGAGGAAAGCAAAAAGTATACGGTAAGAGGCAGAGCAAAGCAACGTCATTGGTGAGAGACGTCGTTAAATCCACGCGCGACCACCGAGCATTAACCTCGAGGCTGTTCTGTCCCTTTCCCTTAAGTTCCCTTCCTTCTGTTCTTTTGTTCTATATACAAAAAGCTGTCGTTGGTAAAATCAATTTTCTGGCAAACGTAAATTCATATTTTGTTCAAAGCTATAAGTTTAACCTGCACATTCATTACCTTGACGGAAAATTTTATTCCAACCGAGAAATATCTGAATCTATTTGAAAAATGAGTTTATTATTACTAAAATCACAAAATCCAGATTCTCTTCCTTGGCACGCTCTCTCGTGTTATTCTATGCATCTTCACTCTTCAGAACATCTCTCTCTACTCAAACTGTCCTTTCGCTTCCCTTGTGCCTTCAATCTTTTTTTCTCTATCTCTCTCTTAAGTTTATCTCCATCTCCGTTTTCTCTTTTTCTTCATTGTCTTCTTCCTTAATCCTCTATTCTTTTCTTCTCTTCATTGTTATCTCTTCTTCTGCTAAACCGGTCATGACGGTCCCGGACACCAAAACCGGCGCCGGCAACGAGAAGCTCGTGGTGGAGGTAGTAGGGGCCCACAATCTCATGCCAAAAGACGGCGAAGGATCTTCGTCTCCTTTCGCGGAAGTCGAGTTCGAGGGCCAACGTCTACGAACTCAGGTCAAACGCAAAGACCTAAACCCAATCTGGAACGAGAAGCTCGTCTTCCACGTCATTGACGCCAACGACCTCCGTTACAAAACCTTAGAAATCAGCGTTTTCAACGACAAACATTCCTCCAACAGCAGAAACTTCTTGGGTAAAGTTAGAGTTCCAGGGTCTAGCGTTGAAAGAGAAGGAGAATCAGTGGTTCAGCTGTACACACTCGAAAAGAGGAGCCTTTTCTCTCACGTACGAGGAGAAATCAGCGTAAAACACTATGTCACCACTACGGCGGAGAATGATGGAAATCTGTGTCGGGTTAATGGGTCGGGTGCTTCGAAGGAAAGTAAGAAAGTACAGAATGTGAGTTCTTCCATAGCTAATCAGCAGCAACAAAAACAACAACAGCAGCATGTATCTCTTCATAATCAGCAGCAGCAGAATCAGCAGAATGGTCAAGGACAGAGGATGCTGCCATTTTATCCAAACCATGGAGAGATAAAGCCTCTCGTGAAAACCGCTCTTCCCGGTCCAATGCCCGGACCCGGACCTGGACCCGTCGTTTACTCAAATGGCTCGAGAGAGTTTTCGCTTAAGGAGACAAAGCCTCATCTTGGCGGAAGTAGTAGTGGCGTTGGCGGTTTGAGCAGTCACAAGGACAAGACTAGCTCGACTTACGATCTAGTCGAGCAAATGTAGTACCTTTATGTAAGAATCATGAAAGCTAAGGACTTGTCCGTATCTGGAGAAGTCGTGTCGGAAGTGATGTTGGGTAATTACCGGGGAGTTACTAAAAAAGCGAGTCCAAATTCGAATAACCGCTAATGGAATCAAGTGTTCGCCTTTTCTAACGAAACCATTCAATCATCTGTAGTTGAGCTTTTCGTCAATGAAGGTGACAGAGACGAGTATTCAGGTCGGGTGTGGTTCGATTTAAGCAAAATCCCAACCCGGGTTCCTCCGGATAGTCCGTTTGCTCCGCAGTGGTACAAAATAGAGAGTAGGAACGGCGGTAGAAGCGGCGGAGAGCTTATGGTTTCAGTGTGGTTCGGTATACAAGCTGATGAGGCTTTCGCCGAGGCATGGCATTCAAAAGCTGGGAATGTTCACATTGAGGGGCTCTCTTCCATTAAATCGAAGGTTTACTTGTCTCCTAAGCTATGGTACCTCAGGGTTTCAGTGATCGAGGCTCAAGATGTTGCAGTTATGGACAAAGGATCAGGGCTCATGAGGTTCCCTGAGATTTCAGCTAAGCTACAAGTCGGGAATCAGATTCTGCGGACCACAATATCGCCCGCAAACCCTACCCAGAGTTTTTCAAATCCTTATTGGAACGTGGATTTGATGTTTGTGGTTGCAGAGCCGTTTGAGGATTACATTACAGCTATGTGGAGGATCGTGTGGGTGATGGTGCAATGGGAGGACATAACGATGTTTGTGTCTGAAGGGTTCAGATTCCGGTTTCAGCTGTTGAGAGAAGAACCGGAGATATGCCAGTTGGTTCGAGATGGTTCAGCTCGGATAACGGTAACAACAACAAGAACAGCCAGTTTGGTTCAAGGATTCATCTTAGATTGTCCCTAGACGGTGGCTACCATGTACTGGATGAGGCAACGATGTATAGCAGCGATGTTAAACCGACTGCGAAAGAGCTTTGGAAACCGCAAGTTGGGCTTTTAGAAATTGGGATTCTTGGTGCAACGGGTCTGATGCCGTTGAAGCTTAGGGACGGGAAATGCGGTGGAACCGCAGACTCGTACTGCGTGGCTAAGTACGGGCCTAAATGGGTAAGAACAAGAACCGTTGTGGACAGTCTTTGTCCGAAGTGGAACGAGCAGTATACTTGGGAAGTAAACGACCCATGCACGGTTGTAACCATCGGTGTGTTCGATAACGCGCGTGTAGACAAGAATAACAATAACTCGCGAGATGCGCGGATCGGGAAAGTCAGGATTAGGCTGTCAACGCTGGAGACAAATCGGGTTTACACGCATTCGTATCCGTTGATTGTGTTGCACGCTACGAGAGTGAAGAAAACCGGTGAGCTTCATTTAGCAGTCAGATTATCGTGCGGTAATGCTGTCAATATGTTTCAGATGTACACGTTGCCGCTGCTTCCGAAGATGCATTATACTCAGCCGTTAGGCGTTCATATGCTTGAACGTTTGCGGTATCAGACGCTAAATGCGGTTGCTGCGAGGCTGAGTAGAGCCGAGCCGCCTTTGGGCCGCGAGGTTGTTGAATACATGCTTGATCACGACTTCCATGTTTGGAGTATGAGAAGGAGCAAAGCTAATTTTTTCTGCCTAGTAAACGTGATTTCGGGTTTGGTCGCGGTTGCGAAATTGGTCGAAGTTGTGAGAAGCTAGACTAAACCGGTTTTCTCGACGGTTTTCGTTGTGGTGTTCTTGTTTATGGTTTTGTTTCCGGAGCTTATATTGCCGTGTCTGTTTCTTTACGCGGCTGCGGTTGGCGTTTGGCATTTCAGAAGGCGGCCTAGGCATCCACCACACATGGACGCGCGTATCTCGCACCCGGAAACCGTGTTTCCCGACGAGCTTGACGAAGAGTTCGATATGTTTCCGACGAGCAGAGGATTTGAAGTCGTGAGAATGAGGTACGATCGAGTTAGGAGCATTGCCGGGAGGATTCAGACGGTGGTTGGTGACATGGCTAGTCAGGGAGAGAGGGCACAAGCGCTGCTGAGCTGGCGTGATCCGCGTGCGACGTTTCTCTTCTTGGTGTTTTGTTTAGTCGCTGCGGTTGGGTTTTACGTCGTGCCGGTTAAGTTGACCGTGGCTGTTTCCGGTTTATACTATCTGCGGCCACCTCGGTTTAGGAGGAAGCTGCCGTCAGGAGGGCTTAGCTTCTTTAGGCGATTGCCGTCTAGAGCCGATAGCTTGCTTTAGATTTTTTTTCTTTTTAAAAACATGTCAAGGGTATTATCGTTGTTACTGGTAGTGACTTTGGCTTTTGGTACGCTTAAGTTCAATGGATTTTTTTTGGGTTAGTTAATCGGTGTATGCATTTTACCAACCAGTTGTGTTAATTGGGTAAGCCAACTTACAAATAATGTCCATCAAAGTAGATAATAATAAGAGTTACTATCATAGGAAATTACAAAGTATCGTATGTTGCTCCATTCGAGGGAATTGGTTAAATCGATGAAATATTCAAAATTTAGATATTGGTAAAACAGAAAAATTACAAAGTGGGCTATACATTTAATAATAATAAGGTACAATTTGGAAATATTAGAAACTAGAAGGGTGTTATTTAAAATTCTGAAAGACTGTTTAGATAATCAAAGAAGTGGGCATTTCAATTGGGACATCATCTCAGATGCTCCTCTACAAAAAAAAGTGATCAACAAAACTCTCCTTCAATCTACCCTACTCTTGTTAATGTTGTCTGACTTTTTACCCTTAATGAATTGACTTTGACCCAGCTTCTCCCCCTTTGACCTTGACCTTCTCTCTCTTCTCTCTCTCCTCTCTCTCCTCTCTCTCCTCTCTCTCCTCTCTACTCTCTCATCTTCTCTCTCTTTCCTCTCTTTCCCTCCCCGACGAGAGACAACCGACGAGCTCCGTCGACCTCTGTTCGCCGCCGTTTCACCGCCGGAGCTTCGTGGAGGTCCGAAATTGAGGTATGTGTTAATTTTTTTTAGGTTTTGTGGTTTTTGGGTTTTAGGGATTTGAAATTGAAAAAGTAGGAGAAATTTGGATTTGATGCATTGGTGTGTAACGAATGTTTCTGGGTTGAATATGACTCTACATTGGCTACAAATGCAATACGGTGGCTGAATCGTGGTGAATTATAAGGTTTTGAAATCTCGATTGGATCTGAGAACCTGGATCTCTGCGAAAATAGTATAACTAGTAATACTAGAAACAATGGGAAACGATGTATAACTAGTAAAACTAGTATTTAACTGGGAACAAGTAGTGTATAACTTAGAAAAACTAGGGTATTACTGTCAACAAAAAACAGTATTGATCGAGATTTTGTGGGATTTTTTTTTAGTTTTTGGCAGGTTAAAATGAGCAATAACATGGCCATACATTATAAATGTGAAGGTCTCATCAATGGTCTAATGTTCAAGACATCATTTGAGGAGATAACTATGCCGATGATCGAAGCTAGGTTATACAAGAAGCTTGGGTTAGATGAAAGTAAGATTAGATTGCAATTGAGTTACATTGCTAGATAGGGTGGATGTGAGCAAATGTCATATATTTGTGATGATGAGGATCTCTTGGTATATTTAACGCATTTGATAGTGAGAACCATAGATGTGTGTTGCTAGTGAAGTTGCTTAGTACACCGGAACAGCCCGTGCAACAATCGAGAGCCGGAACAAGCTCTTATGGTAAGAATTATAAGCGTGTTGATGATGAAAGCGTAGTAATAGGACCTAATGCCATAACGCTGCATGTTGACAACAGAGGTGGAAATGAAGAAGAAGAAGAAGAAGAAGAAGAAGAGGAGGTTGATGATTCTGATAGTGATTCTGATAGTGATTCGTGGAATGTACCGGATTACATCAAGGAGGGTTGCTTTTTGGAGAAAACTTCAATTTATGATTTTGTATTGTCTTTTTGTAATACTGGTAAAACTATGAATTTGTGTTTGAGTTGACTTTTCAACGTTTGATTTATGTAATTTAATATCATTAGGCTATAAATTGGGTTATTTTATTGTTTTCTGTATAATAGTTGTAATACTATCAATATTGTGTTTCATTTGACTTTTCAAAGCAAATAATTGTTAGAACTATAAATTATATGGCAAACAAACATAATAATTGAAAAAAATAACTGATTGTCGAGATGGATTAGTTTTTAGTGTTAAAATTAAAATTCATATGGCAAACAAACATAATAATTAACCCATCAACTTATTTTCAAAGAAACTTCAACTTACATGGTTTTTCCAAGAAACTTCCTTATACTTTAACAAACTCTTTCATAAGGAGAACCAATTTGTTTAGTGAAAAGTACAATAATATCATTTTCGATCATATTATTGCACAGGACTATGATATTCTCATGGAAAACAATGTACTTGAACTGTAATACTAAAAATTATAACTTTTAGTTGGTGTAATACTAGGATAAGGTGGTGAATTTTTGGGTCAAATTTTTCGAAATTTGGTATAACTAAGAACTTGGTATTACTACGTGTATTTTCCAATGGGGAACTTTAAAATAGAGGCGGAAAATAAAAAATATAGGCGGGAAATTATAATTTTTAGGAGGGAAAGTGATTTTTTTAGGCGAAAAATACAATTCTTCTCTCTTTCCCACCTCTCACTTTTGTCATTCCAACCTCTCACTTTCTCTCTCTGCACAAATCTTTCTTCTCTCTTTCTTCTCTCTTTCATCTCTGGTTCTCTCTCTTTCATCCATCGTTCTCTCTCTTTCATCCATTGTTTTCTCTCTTTCATCCATCTTTCTCTCAAATCTCTCATCTCTCCTTCATCTCTCAGATTACAAGGTACAATATCCGCAATCTCAGATCTGGGTTTTTTGTGTCCTTTTTGGTGAGTAAAATCTTCAATTTCATATCTGTTCGTTTTTTATGTAGGATAATGGACTCCACTATCGCTAGCCATGAGTTTTTGGAGTTGAAGAAGAGATCCAGAAAGTTGGAAATACAGTTGAGGAGATGGAAAAGCAGCTTTATTATTGAAGACTTATCTGCAATTTCCGTGTTATTGACGACTTAGTATTCACTTTTGATACTCTGTTGTAGTATCACTTAGTATTTCTAATGTTATATAGTTGTACTAAGTTTCACTTTTGTTACTCGTATCACTTAGTATTTCTAATGTTAGATAGTTGTACTAAGTTTCACTTTTGTTACTCTGTCGTAGTATCACTTAGTATTTCTAATGTTATATAATTGTTCTTCGTATTTACAATGTTAAAACATAATCCCAACATAAATATGAAAATGATACATAATCTCGTAACACTTGGTATTTCTAATGTTACTTTGTAACACTGGGTATTTCTAATGTTACTTCGTAACACTATGTTAAACAAAGGTTCCAAAACAAAAGTTTCAAATTAAACAAAGGTTCAAAATTAACGCATGCTCGTGGGTAGTTTAATGCCCTTGCAATATACATCCGGCTTCAAGAATAACTCTGGTCGCATCAAACCCTGCAACATACAAAGTTCAATATAACAGAATATTAGAAAATTTCAGTAGTTTTACCCGGTTTTCTTAGTTTTACCATCAAGCTAGTATTACCAAATAATACTACAAATTTCCTGCAAACCTGTTGCTTCATCCTCTTCTTCTGCCTCCCACGTCGGGTCAGCCTTTGTGGGGACATGGTTCGGCGGGTCAGTATTCGGTGGGTCACCGTCTGTCGGGTCATCTTTTGCCGGCGGCGGCGGCTTCTCACTCGGGTTCGGGTTCTTCTTCCGCATATTTCTCGTCCTTGGTGCCATCTTTTGCTTGCCGTGAAACAGTCTCCGTCGCTGTTAGGGTTTGGGAAGAAAGTGGTGGTTTTGGGGGAATTTCGGTTTCGTGAGAGAGAGAGACGGGATGGGACGTTTGAGTTTGTAAGGAAGAGAAGAGAGAGAGTTCGGGAAGGGAAGAGGGAACTTGAAGAAATTCTTCCAATTTTTTAATATCTGGCCCAAGTTCAAGAAAACTCATTTCAGGCCAAGGTCAAATTGGAAATCTTATGTATTTCATCTGGTTTTATGGTCATTTCCATTGTTTAACAAAAAAAAAATTATAACGAGAGCATCTGAGGTTATTTGGTCACTTGCGAGAGTATCTGAGCCATTTTCCCATTTCAATTAGAGAGAAAAAAGGAGATCCTTTTAATGTTTGTTTAGCAGACCTTCCTCAGCCATGGCATCGCGTTGTTCCTTTTAGGTTTGTTCATCGCTCTTCATCGAAAATCAACCCATCACGGGGTCGGAGGCGCCGGCGAGGAAATTTGGGAAGATTAGATCGGCGTTTTGGCCTCGCTTTCCACGGAGATCGCCGATTTAGGGTTTCGTCCTTGTTTGGTCGCATCTATGAATTCGCTGTCACATAGGGAATTCATATGAATTTCGAGCTTTCGAGATGACGGAACCTATCTGGTCACACGATCAACCTTCTCCTCGGTCGCCGATACCATCACCAAAACCAGTGGCTAATTTCCATCGTCAAAGGTCAGACCTTGCTTATTGACTGATTTTGAATTATGGAATTGTAGTAGAACCTTTTGATGTTTTTCTGCATCTGAATAATGGAAACTTGGAACGACTTTGTTCATGTTAAAGAGATCCAGCGTTAGATCAAGTAATTAGAAGGCCATTTTAGGAGATCGTTGAATTTTTCCATTTCTGAATCCTGTTTTACGATGGTTATGCAAGTATTTTTGAAGTGACAGATCTCATGTATTATTAGTTTTTGCACCCTAATTATGTTCAAAAGGATAACTATGGCGGCTGTAGATGAATCTTCATTAGATAACAATGACAGTATTCTATTTCTTTCAGCTTCTGATCTGGTTAAATCACCCGCAATCTGGTTTGAGTGTGATTTTTCAGGTGTAGGAGCGTCTTCAGGTTGCTGGTCCAGAGAGAGATTTCACCTAAAACAAAGTTTGTGCCAAGGAAACGATGGGGAATTAGCCGCGGGGATGCTGATTCGTCGTGCGGAACCAGTAGCGAACCAGTGAGCGAAGTGGGACAAAATCTTATTTCATGGTACCCTTGCTTTCATCGCTTCTACGTTTCTTCAAGCTTCCTTTATCACGAAACTCATGTGTCTTCCTTGAAAATTAGTTTATGTTATTTTTACCCCTTTCCCGGCTTCTGAATGTAATTTACATTCCTTGCATGTAGGGTCGAGGCGGAGTCATTGCAGCATTTATCTGCCAAGTACTGCCCTCTTGTGCCTCCTCCAAGGTCAACTATTGCAGCAGCTTTTAGTTCTGATGGAAGAACTCTTGCTTCTACCCAGTAAGTATTGTGAGTCATATTTGTTGTGCGTTAAATCTTTACAGATTGCTAATGAGATTTACTTGGATTATGTATCTTGTAGTGGTGACCACACTGTAAAGATTATTGATTGCGAGACAGGAAAATGCTTAAAAGTTCTGAGCGGCCATCGGAGGACACCCTGGGTGGTGAGTTAGAGAATACTATCCTTTTTCTCTTAACGTCATTGATTCTATGACTTGCCTTGGTTACTAGGTAGCGCTTAACTTGACCCTAACTATCTCTAGATTACCTAGTCTCATCTCGTGAAATGAAATTGGTGGCTATCTTATCATTGGTTTTGTAGATGGATGGTAAGGGTCAACTTTGTTATATTTTTGTTTAGATGTAGCATGTTAGACAATAGTTGCACTTATTTAGCTAATTTAGCAGTACGTTCTGCCCACTGCTTTAATATCTAATGTTATTGAGTTCTCTGCAGGTCAGATTCCACCCGTGCCACTCCGAAATAGTTGCTAGTGGAAGTTTAGATCATGAGGTGCGCTTATGGAATGCAAAAACTTCGGAGTGTATTAGATCTCATGATTTCTGTAAGTGCTAGGCATTATAGTATTCTGTTCATTTTCCTCTTCTGCTTTTTTCATATAATTAACTTTCGTCCTCTTCTTCTTTTCCCTAAATAGATCGACCTATTGCTTCTATAGCTTTCCACGCTGAAGGTGATTTACTCGCTGTTGCATCTGGTCATAAGGTATCTTATTGCCTTTTAAATATCTCATAAAGCTCTAGTTAGTTGCAGGAGGCCTATATTTCCAGAGTAAAATATCTGATCTGTAGGTCTCTTAAAGTTTCATTAATGCTTTTTCTTCTGAAGTTGCACATATGGCATTACAATAAGAGAGGGGAGGACTCATCACCAGCAATTGTGTTGAAGACAAGGCGCTCCCTGAGAGCTGTACACTTTCATCCACATGGGGTTCCTCTTCTCTTGACTGCAGAGGTGAGCTACATATTGATGATTGGGTTAATGTTCCGCCACTTTGTGGGCTTACTCTATTAACTACAAATGGCAGGTGACTGACATTGATTCGTCAGATTCCGCAATGACCAGAGCAACATCTCCGGGTTATTTGCGATATCCGCCACCTGCTATTTTCTTCACCAACACGCAGAGTGGCAGTCGTACCAGTATGGCAGCTGAGCTGCCACTTGTGCCATTACCGTACTTGCTTTTGCCTTCATATTCTGCTGATGATCAAAGAATCCAATATCCTACTGGTACTACTGGTCCAAGGAGTGCACAATCAAGGTTTCAGAGTACTCAAAGTTCCGTAGAACACGGCAGTAGAACAATGTCTCCTCCTCCTCCTCTCCCCTTGGCTATGTCCGGGGATCTTGCTGGTTCCTTTCATGTCCCAGAAAACTCTACTAGCAGCACTTTTGCTCCCCAAGGAGGAGCTAGAACTTCGACCCCTGCAGTTGATGCCATGGATATAGATGAAGCTCAACCTGTTGGAAGAAATAGAATTCCCAGTCAAGTTTCAAGTCAATCAGATTTACTTGAGTTTGGACAATTTCAGCAATTATTTCACTTCAGAGACAGAGTTTCGTGGGAATTGCCTTTTCTACAAGGGTGGTTGATGGCTCAAAGCCAAGCTGGTGCTAACTCAGGGGTTCTTCCTACTGGTAGTAGTGGTCATGTCAACTCCACTCCTCATACAGCTTCTTCTTCAGCATCTCATTCATCTACAGCCAGTCTAGAGGCTGCAGTAGCGTCATTAGAAATTCCTGGTGGTGTGAACTTATATGGGGTTTCTGCAAGAGGCGACTCCCGGGACCGAGTTTCACAGTCCCGCTTCTCAGGATCTGGTTTAGCAGAAGGTATTTCCTCTCGTAACACTCAACACGAAGGAACTGATGCTCAGCCTGTGGTGAACAGAATCCCGCCTGAACTGGCTACTTCGATTGCTGCTGCAGAGTTGCCTTGTACTGTCAAACTAAGAGTGTGGTCACATGACATCAAAGACCCTTGTGCAATACTAAAGTCCGACAAATGTCGAATAACAATTCATCATGCTGTTCTTTGCAGGTAAAGTTTCTCCTGAATATTGTGCTACCCTTGAATGATCGTGATGCTAAGTAATATTTCACTTTTATTGATGGAGATGCATGATGTGTATTTATCTTTGCAGTGAAATGGGAGCCCATTTTTCGCCATGTGGGAGATATTTAGCAGCCTGTGTTGCATGTGTTATTCCTCATGCTGAGACGGATCCTGGTTTGCAGACGCTGGTCCAACAAGATTCAGGGCTTGCAACTTCCCCTACTCGACATCCTGTCACAGCACATCAGGTCATGTATGAACTTCGTGTGTATTCTCTCGAAAAGGAAACGTAAGTGCTTCCGTAATTCCATCTTTTTTCCTTGTGTTAATTATCACATTTCTCAACTTTTCACATGTCATATAACAGAAAATATTGATGATGGAGTCTTATGTATGTCTACAGATTTGGTTCAGTACTTGTGTCACGGGCAATCAGGGCTGCACATTGCTTGACCTCTATCCAGGTTAGTCACCTTTAGGGAATACTTGAGTTGGATATATTTGTTAGACATAAGTCTTCGTTGAGATTTTTTCTGTGCGCCTTCTTTGTGGAAGGGAAATTGGTATGGGGTACAGATTGGTCTGTGTTCTCTTCATTGTCGTGCCGATGATGGCTCTAAATATGGCATTTTCTTTATCTATTCTTTGTTTATTTGCTTAGATAAGAGTGATTTAATCCATAAATTTAAGTGTAGCCACTGTGAGGATGTGAGAAATGTCCATTGCTTATAGGTTGTGAAATAGCCTGTTATTAACCATGCTCCTGTTGGTATAAACTATGATATCAACTAACATAACATGTAAATACCATAAGGTCAAATGTGATTTTCCCGAACTAACCTAAGAAACACACCAATTAGTTTCCCTGCATCTAGAGCCCAACCACTGAAATGCGCAAAGCCGTTCACTCATTCCAAAAGACCGCATTGTGTTTGTTAAGTACTCTATAATTTGTAGGCTAAAGTTGTTCACTGATTAGTATAATTAAAAATTTCCGTGCAGTTCTCACCAACATCCGAGCACATATTGCTTGCATATGGTCGGCGTCATGGTTCTCTTTTAAAGAGTATTGTGAGTGATGGAGAAACAACATCACATTTTTTCACAGTGTTGGAGGTAACGTTTATGCTCCAGTAGTTTTGGATCTTCAAGAAAAGTAATCTTTCTGCGGATCCTATGTTCATTTACTATATAAACTTTGAAATAATCATTACAGATTTGCACCCTTTTTTTCCCTCTAGATTTACAGAGTTTCAGATATGGAGCTGGTTAGAGTACTTCCTAGCTCAGAGGATGAAGTTAATGTTGCTTGCTTTCATCCTTCTCCTGGAGGAGGCCTTGTTTATGGAACAAAGGTAAGTGAGCCAAATAGTGTGTAACTCTTCTCGGCGCTTCACGTGGTTATACATTAACTAAGATTTCCCAAATACTTTCCCAGGAGGGGAAGCTTAGGATCTTCCGGTACAACACAGCTGTTGCGTCCAACCTCACTGCACCCAACAGCTCACCTGAGAAGAACCTGGCCGAGGTAGAATTATTGAGAAGGTTGATTTTGAAATAATCAAAGTTAAAAGGGTTTAAAGGGAAAGTAATTTTTTTGAACTAACATATGATTATTTCGATTTCCATCCTTGAAAAAAAAAATGAACAGGTGCAGACTTATGCATTAGAATGCTAGGCAGAGAAGATTCAGATCTCAACCGCTATATACATACAGTCGGATCTTGCATCGCGGGCTAATTTATCTTCCTCTGTGTAATCCCTCCCATTCCGGTTGCTCGCTCTGCTTTTTAGGTCTTCTCGGTGTGCCATTAAAATATCTGAGAAAGCTTTTTTCATTCACAAGCTGGGTGTTATCTTTTTTTATACTGTGGAAGGTCGCAAGATTGGATGGCCTTTTCAATTTGCGACCTTTTTTCATAAGAAAACCGAAAAAAAATGTTCGAAGCAGGTTTCTTAGTCAGTTATTTGAAAAGACTGCAGAAAAATGTAAAAAAGAAAAGATATTGTTTTGTGTTTTGTTGTTGTAGCTTTGTAACTAAGTTTGTAACCACGGCTCGTCCTTTGTAAGATCACCTTTTACTTGTTTGCTTTGCTTCTCTTACTTGCAAGTGTTTGATTTTCATCGAGAAATTCTATCTGATACCTAACACTGAGAGTGTGAACAGACTTTGCGACTTGAGCCGTATAATTTTCTATATCCTTTTTAAGAGTTCATCAGATGATGCCAATCAATCGGAAAAGCTGCCACAAAACGTTCATTACTCTTACAAGTACACAAGTTTAATTGTTTCTTCAAAGTAAAAAAATCCAAACAGTAATATGATGCTAAGTCCTAATGCTATCCTTTTTATATATAACTCACTTTTTCATCTTGGTGGACTCCATTTTCCGGCGACAAAGTCCTTGTAGAATTTGGACCTCTTCGATACGATGTAGAAGACTATTAAACCGACAGAAACCCCAAAAATAAAAAGAGAGGAAACATCAGTTGGCGCAAACGAAGTTGAGAAAACAGAGTCCAACATGACCATACAAACATACCTGGAATCTCAGGGATGACAAAGTTAGGTTCTTTCAACACGTCATGCAGTGTTCTTCGCTCGTTCACTTTAACCATACCCGACGAACCCCTTCCTTTCACTTTTGCCCCAAGTCATGGAAAATGTGTTATCATTTATTTGGAGCGATTGACAATGCAAAGCGCATAAGTCTAAGATTCTTACGGTTGTCGGTTGTTTTGGTTGAGCTTGTGCCCTCATCTCCAGTGGTTTCGACTTGAGAACCTTTTGTACCTTCTAGAAGATACTGGAGAACTCTACTCGTAGGAAATGGAGTTTTCGAACTCGCCTAATGAAGAAAAGGTTGCAGATGTTAGCACCAAATGCATCATAACACGATTCAGTCTGTAGAGCTTCGGTCATTTTTCAACGGAGAAATTCAGTGAATTCGTAGCCACAAGATAACAGACATTTTCGAGGATCACGAAGCTAAACGAAGAACCAGATGTAAGAGCTTGAGATGCAGTTAAACTTAAAACAAGGGTTGGTTATCCACAGGAAAGACTATTGGTTGGAGTAGGAGGAGTTGATTACCTCATAGTAGAGCTCAATCACATCACGCGTGTAGTCGTTGTTTTGATCCCATGGCAGCGGCGGGCTATCCTCTGAAAACATGTTCAGAGCGCTAAGGAGGGACAAGAAATTGAACTGGACAAAGCTAGTAGAAGTTATCGAGCTGAGATGCAGGAATAAATAAAACTAAAAGAAACGAATTTTTTTTTGAAAAGGATATCATGTCAAGATGAGTCGCAAACATGTCTGTCTCGCAGAAGTCCTCAACAAAGTCACTTGTCATGGCCTCTGCGTAAAGAAGCAGGACAGGCCAATGTAGGATGTTGTTTTGATCTAACATTGGCTTCTTCAAACCTGTGAGTTCTCGGTACATTGCTTTGCCAATCTTAACGCCTCTGTTTTCGAAAGCAGAGAGACAATCCTGCAGCGAAGTCCAAAGGGAAACTGAATATAATAAAGTGCTAAAGGTTTCTATGGCTTCTTATGCATGAAAGCTTAATTTCAATGTTAACGCGGTGATTCGTTATATCCGAACAAATAATCAAACCTTGGCTTCCACTACAGCCCTTGAGACTTCAGCCTCACGTTGTTCTCTCTCTTGCTTCTTCGAATTCACCTGTTTTAGAAGCTTCTTCAGGTCCTCGTTACTCGGGTCGTTCTTGATTCCCTTTTCACAGTAAAATTTTGCTTCGTTCAGCAAATCCAAGGACATTGACGCCTTTGCAGCTCGATACACCGCCTTTTGAAAGATTGAATCAAAAACGGAATCAAAAAAACGAAATCAAAGAGGCCTACTTTAAAAATAAATGTAAAAAGGAAGTGTTTTTACCTTAACGTTCTCTGGACATAGCCTGATTGCTTCCTCGGCATCTGTGAGAGCACGCCGATAATTTCCCAGTAGTAGATTAACATGGGCTCGATTCGAGAACAGGATTGAAGTCTCTGAGTCACTCAGAACTCTTTGATTAATGGCTTTCGTGTAGTTTTCTACTGCATCGGGATAATGCTTCTTCCCTTTCCTCACACATTCATTTCCCTGTTCCTGTGCTTGAGAAGGACGTTCATGAGTTACCAAAAGAGCAGCCAAACAACAATAATATCATAGTTAAGGACAGAAGAAGACGATTTTATGAACAGTATTTATCTGGAAGTGCCATCGCGTTAGGTGGTTCAGAGCAAAAGAGAAGGAGTTGATACTTTGAATTCGATGGCGGCGGATTCTTTGAGCGCAGAAATAGCTTCGAGATCAGCTTTTTCGTTCTCCGTCATCGGCTCCGACCCAGCTTCCATCCACAACGCCATTGCTTCTCAGCAGAAAGGCTGAACACAGCACTCCTCAAAATCCGATTAACCTAGACGGAGACAGGACACAAGCAGAAGAAGAAGCTTTACCGGTGAATTCGTTACCTTTAACCGAACACCGGTTCAATTTTATGGATCCGGTTCGGCCGTAATAGCATACATGGGCTTAAACTGTGTGTTAAAGACTGAGCTACTATTAAGCATTATGGGCCCAAATTGTCCCGAACGTAAAGCTTACGTATTTTACGGTTTTTACCCAACATATGAATTTTATGCGCTTATAAAGAAACTTTTATCAGCGCTCCATCTTCTCTCCTCTGGTTAGAAATTCAGTTGCCGGTGACCGGCGCGTGGCGGCTCCTTTAGCGTCACCGCCGGTCCCTCTCTTTTGGTCTTTGCTTGCTCTTGTAGATCTGCTGCTGTCTTTTCAGTTTGGTGTTCCTGGTGCTGCGTCGTTGCGGTGCTCTTGCTTTCCAATCTAAGGTTCAGGCTCTCCGTTGGTTTGAGGGTGTGTGGATTCTGGAGGCTCGTCTGTTTACCTTCTAGGACTTGGGTCCTTGGCCGTTTCGATTATTTTGTCTGGTTCGTGGTGAAGGATTATAAGCCAGTTCAGATTTGTGGTTCGATCGTCTTTCGTTTCTGGTCTTGGGTTCTTTCGGCGAGGTAAAGAGAATAGTCAGCTCTCGTTCTCCACCTTTATTCCTTCTCTTCACCAATTTTTCGATTCTTTTAGGGTTGAATTTGTCCGGCTTCTTATTGTGGTAGCTCTTACGTGTTGCGATAGTTTGTTGCGACGGGTATTTGTGTGAAGGTTCCTTTCTTTAGTTTGGTTGGTGATGCTCAGGAATTTTCTTTTGCATCAATCTTTTGTAGTTTTAATTTCTAGTCTCTAAGTTTCTGGCTCCGGAAGGTTGTGTATCTTTGCTGCCTTGCCGGCTCTTGTCTCCGGAAGGACTGTGGTTCTTGCCGGCTTTTGTCTCTGGAAGGACGGTGGTTCTTGCCAGCTATTGTCTCTGTAAGGACGTGGTCCTTGCAGGCTATCTTATCTGTTTTTCTTATGTCAATGGCCTATGTGTTTATGGCTGCAACTTGTGCTGAAGCTCTTCTTGTTGGAATGATGGAGAGTTGGCAAGTATAGGTTTTCTGGGTTGGACTGTTTGTTTAGTCCGGTGTTATATCGACTTGTAAGCTCCTTCGGGATGTCCTCTTGTTCAGTTCAGAGGTTGTAAACTTGTAATGGTCTGATGTTGTATTGGACCTTAAATAATATTAATCCATAGATGAAAAAAAAAAATAAAGAAACTTTTATTTACTAACTTCAAAAAGTGGCACGTGTAAATTGTTTTTTAATGCATATAATTTATTTACTTATTTAACCTTTTATGTGACATTTTTTAAATTAGTAGTTAAAAAGATTGTGTCATATGATATTTTCTTATTTTATGATATTGACGTGTATCAAAAAGAGAAACTTTTTTTATATATGAGAAATACCCTCAAATATCAGCCCTATATGAGAAATACCCTCAAATACCAGCCCTATATGAGAAATACCCTCAAATACCACACTTTCATGTTTTTGTGACAAAAATATCACACCAATGTGAAAATGACAAAAATAACATTTATTTAATGGTTTAAAGATAATTAAACTAATAAATTTGGGTTCAAAAGTCATTAATTAGGGTTTATATTTTGAGTTTTAGGGTTAAGGGATTGGGAAGAAACATATGAAAATAAATGTATAATAGTCTTTTTTCTCTTCAAAAAATATTATTTTTGTCATTTTCACCTTGGTGTGGTATTTTTGTCACAAAAACATAAAAGTGTGGTATTTTTGAGAATTGCCCTTTATATATTCCAGATTATTTTTTACTTTCTAATTCCTTAAAATAATTAATAAAAAAATATGAAGTTAAAAAGAAAATATAAACAAAAAATTAATCTAATATAAAAAGAAATTGCAAAATTTCTGAAGCAAAAAAATAAAAAGAAAGAAAATAAAACAAATTATAAAGTAAAATTGAATCGGTGATATGATAGTAGTTAGTGGCAGATGTAATTAGGTCAAGAACATAGAAATTTTGAAGAAAACAAAAACCGCAATCGCCAAAACCGATTGTGATGAGAGCTGAACCATGCTCATTGTCCAATCTGACAATCATCGATACTCTTAGAATTTTTCTTAAGGTAAAACTTTCTCTTCCAATTTTCTAGTGTGTCAAGGTTTGTCATTTGAATATGGTTTTATGATTCTTATGTAAAGCAGACGAATAAATGAAATCCTGAAACCACATCTTAAATAAAATATGTTATACGGATTATTAATTTTAGATTTTAAATATTTTATTTTCACATGCGTATCTTGTATAAAATGATGATGCATGCTAAGCGATTTTAAGAATAAAGTGAAAACAAATTCAACTAAACGAAATGATTTTAAGAGTAATCTAACTTTTCTTAGAAAGATGCAAATACCAATCAATTATAAAGGCAAAAAATCGATGTGAACTAGATAATCCACTGAGATCCTGTTTCAGACGCATAAAGGCTAAAGGTGAACGAGGGAATTGCCAAATTGCTAGTGGTCGGTGAGAAAGATAAAGACGAGTGGGCAACATTTAAAGAACTTTCTACATTCTTAGGACCATCGTCATTGAATTTGAGGAGGGGGGCCCTTAAATGGGCCTAACTAAAACCCGTACACTTCAAAATTAAAAAACCAAACTGTCCTCCCTCATAAGTCCAAATCTGGACCCACATTTCTTGTTTACAGTCAAATTCACCTATCACCATTACCAATTTTAGGTGCGAATTAAATTGTGGTAAATTGTGTTGGGTCTATGATGGAGTAACACTTTTACGTTAACTTTTGACCAGTTTTCTTACGGAAAACACACTTTTTACTTGGAATGGATTTTTCTTAAGCTGAAAAGACGTCGCTGCCTCTCTATTTTTCAAACGGTGATTTTTATCTTTTTATTCTTTATCTTTTTCTTTGGTTTTGAAATCAAGAAAATTCTTTCTCATTCTTTTTTTATCATCCTTTCTATATTAATTTGATTATTTCAGTTTTTTAAAGAAACATAATTTATTTCTTTTTTATAATAAAAACTAGAGTAATACCACCACATATCCCCAAATAACACCATATTTAGTTTTTAGCTTCTGATACTATTCACTATCCAAAAAAAGACAAAAAACTCCTCCATTGAATGAGTTAATTCAATGTAACCCCTACTAGTTTTTTGTCCTTTTCTTTAGATATTTTTTCTTTACCAATTCCAAAAAGACGATTCAAACATAAACCAAAAGACATTGAAGACAAAAAAAAGCAAAGGGAGAAGAAAGAACGAAGCTATGGCGGACCAACTTACAGCCGCGCAGATCTCCGAGTTCAAGGAAGCCTTTAGCCTCTTCGACAAATACGACTACAGTCAAATCTCTTCTCACTCCATTTTCAATTTCTGTGATTGCTTTTTTTTAAAAAAAATTTTCGTCTTCGATCGACACTTTATACATGACAGAACGAGGATCATATGTCTCTGAGTCGGTAATCTCTTTAGATTTGGTGTTATTATCCTATTTTGTACCCTTTAATTTGTTGTATTTTGTCAGAACTTTCGTCGCTTTTTTCGATGTTCTGTGGATTTAGTTTTAGATTGCTTTCGCCGATAACTTGTAATCCATATACTTTATTTACTGGTAATTGAAATATATGATAACTTTTTCGATTTTCTGTGGATTTAGTTTTAGATTGCTTTCGCCGATAACTTGTAATCCATCTACTTTGTTTACTGGTAATTGAAATATATGATAACTTTTTTGATTTTATGTGCTTTCGCCGATAACTTGTAATCCATCTACTTTATTTACTGGTAATTGAAATATATGATAAATTATGGTAGTTATCACGGTAACCTATATAACGCATAACTTATCCATGGTATTTTTCCGGATAACAATTTAGTGTTTATCAGGAATAGTTGTCAAAAATATAGTATCTAAGTAAGTTATATTCGGTGTGATTAGGGTTTAAGTCTAGGGTTGTGGATTTGGTTTTAGATTGAATTTGCCGATAACTTTGTGATCCATCTGCTTTGTTTACTTGTAATTGATATATATATGATAACTTGTGTTAGTTATCACGGTAACATATATAACACATAATTTATCTATTTATATTTTCTGGATGTGGATTTGGTTTTAGATTGAATTTGCCGATAACTTTGTAATTCATCTCCTTTGTTTACTTGTAATTGATATATATGATAACTTGTGTTAGTTATCACGATAATATATATAACGCACAATTTGACTTATCTACTGTATTTTTCGGATAAAAATTTAGTGTTTATCAGGAACAGTTGTCAAAAATATAGTATCTAAGTAAGTTATTTCGGTGGGATTAGGGTTTAAGTCTAGGGTTTAGGGTTGTGGATTTGGTTTTTGATTGAATTTGCCGATAACTTTGTAATCCATCTGCTTTGTTGTAATTGATATATATGATCTAAATAACTATTTACATAAATTAGGTTCTAAAACATCTCCTAAAATTTTCTTCAGAACATTTAATCTTAATATGGTATGTGTTATCACATAACAATATATATTTAAATTGAATAACGTCTAACTTTATTATTTCGTTATCAGGAAACCCATTGTCTTATATCTAGTTTGCTCAATTAAATGTCATCATTTGATCTATTTATGCAGATTATATTGAAGATACTTGATATCCTTTTTTTTTTTTTTTTTTGGGCAAAAGATGTAATTAATTAGAAATCAAAGGTCTCTTTCGAGATCATACAGAAAGTTTCGTAAGGCGACTTTAGCAATCGAATCTGCCACTTGATTCGACGATCGCGGAATGAAGATAAACGAAATGGAGATAAAAGAAGAAGATAGATATAGGATATCGTATTGAATCCCATGGAGTTCCTTTGAAGGTACTCGCTTGTTGATTGCTTCGATCAGCTGTAGTGAGTCCGAAGCGACTGTGAGTGAGGTGATTCCGAGTTCTTGAGCTTGTTGGAGAGCTCGCCATACTGACATAGCCTCTGCAAGGAGAGGGGAGCGGATTGACAATTGGGCTGATTCCCCTTGTGCGAGAGTTGTGTCCGATTTTAAGAAACGCCATCCCATTCCCCCAGCTTTCTGTTGCGCGGACCAAGCTGCATCGGTGGTACATACTACTGCACCTGGATCGGAGCTCCAATGAAGTGGATGGGATTGGGGATGTATCCTATTCTTATTTGGTAAGATTGTCTGGGCTGCTTGCCATTCTTTTGCCAATGATATGGCTTTCGAGATTGTATCTTCTGGATTGAAGGATCTGTCATTAAATAGTTTCTGATTTCTCGAATTGCAGATTGCCCATAGCAGCCAAGGGGTCAGTGGGCCGTGACCAACTCCTGTAGGTGGGAGACAGAGGAGGTGTTTCAAGGCTTGGAGTCCTGTCTTTACCGAGTCGATGAGCTGGGTATTCAGAGGTTGCTTGAACGGGGCTCTCTCCCAAATCCGCATGGCAAAAGGACAACGAAACAGGAGGTGACAAGTTGTCTCAGTGTCTCCACAATGGGGGCATTTCAATCCCGACTGGTTGATTCTTTCTCGAAGCTTCTCTCCTACAGGTAAGGCTTCTTTCATAACTCTCCACATAAACATTTTCATCTTAGAGGAACATCTTGTGTTCCAAATCTCAGAGTGCCAGTTGAAGTCCGATATTGATTCTGATTGGGGGTTTCCTAGTTCCTTTCTCATGAGCTTAAGCGCCGTGTAGTAGCCTTCCTTTGCTGAGTACTCTCCCGTCTTTGATGGGAGCCAGATATATTTATCTTCCGCTCCTTCTTTGCTTGGCCTAAGTTCAAGGATTTGCTCTTCATACATAGGTAGTATCTGTCTGATTCGTTCCTTGTTCCAATCTTTAGAGTGTTCTGTCATTAGTTCCGCTACCATCATATCTTTAGTGTCCTCTTGTGGTGGGCCTGTTGGGCAAAGAGGGTGTTCGAGGGAGAGCCAGTTATCATCCCATACTTTGGTGCCAAAGCCGTTGCCTATAGCTTTGCCAACATTAGCTTTAATGAGATCTCGACCAAAGCAGATACTCCTCCAGCCGTGGGATGCAGACTTCGGGGTCTTACTGTTCATAAAGGTGGATGAGTGGCAGTATTTCCCTAGAAGGGTTCTGCCTAGGAGACTGTTAGGTTTGGTGAGGATTCTCCAGCTCACTTTAGCAAGTAGTGCATCATTGAAGCACTGTAGGTCTCTAAATCCAAGCCCTCCATCCCTTTTAGACTGAGTTAGTTTATCCCATGCAATTCAACAGATTTTCTTTTTGCCTTTTGGATCATCCCACCAGAAACGAGTCAATGCCGATTGTATTCGTTTGTATAAAGACATTGGGAGTTTGAAGCATGTCATTGTGTAGGTTGGCATAGCAGCTAGGACCGATTTAAGCATGGTGACTTTCCCTGCCATGGAGAGGAAGCGAGAGGACCAGCTCCTGGCTCTCTGTCTGATTTTATCGACAATTGCACTGAAGAGATCCTTTTTCCTTCTGCCGAAATGCTCCGGTAGCCCGAGGTATTTTCCTACACCCCCTTCTCTTGTTATTCCGAGTGCCAGTTTAACCCTTTCACGCGTGTGAGCTGTTGTTTTGGAGGAGAAAGTGATTGCTGATTTCTGCTTGTTGATTTGCTGTCCTGAGGCCTGTTCATACTGCCGGAGGATTAGTTGGAGTTCTGTGCAGCTTTGCTGCTCTGAACTGCAGAAGAACATGGTGTCATCTGCAAAAAGTAAGTGGTTGATTCTGGGGCTCTTTTTTGCTACTCTAATCCCAATTAGCCTTCCTTCTTCTTGTGCCTTTAGACATAAACCTGAGAGAACTTCACTGCACAGAATAAAGATATAGGGGGAAAGGGGGTCTCCTTGGCGAATTCCTCTTTCTGGTTAAACAAAACCCTGTGCCGATCCATTTACCAGATAGGTATAAGTGACAGTAGTGATGCAATTCATTATCCAAGTAACCCAAGTCTCATGAAAGCCTAAGGCTAGAAGTACTTCACTGATAAAACCCCATTCCAGCCTATCATAGGCTTTACTCATGTCTGTTTTAACAGCCATGTAACATGTCTTCTTAGCCCCGGAAGTCTTTAGGTAGTGGAGAACTTCATGAGTAATAAGCACATTGTCAGAAATTGCTCTTTGAGGTACAAAAGCTGATTGATTCTCTGCCACAATGTCTTGCAGTGTTTGTTGAAGGCGAGATGTGAGGATTTTGGAGATGATTTTGAAGTGGACATTGCATAGAGCTATTGGCCTGTAATCTCCCATCGTTTTTGGGCTCTGAATCTTGGGAATGAGCCGAACGTGGGTCTCATTCAACTGATTAGGTAAGCTCTTAGATATGAAGAACTGTTGTATATCCTCAATCATCTTTGGTCCAACTGTTTCCCAATTTGCTTGATAGAAGCTTGCTGAAAAACCATTAGGTCCTGGTGCTTTATCTGGGTGAATAGCGAAGCAGGCCTTCTTAATTTCTGCACTTTGTGGGATCTGAATTAGTCTGTCGTTCGTGGCTTGATCAACTTGTTTTTGGATAGCCCGGTGGACGGTAGCTGCACAATGAAAGCCCTGAGATGTAAAGAGTTTTTTTATAGAAAGAGGTAATGACTTCTACTATTTGTTCTTCTTCGAATACAGCCACTCCTTCTTCATTTTCAATAACTGAAAATTTGTTGATTGCTTTCCTTCCCTTTGTGATGGCATGGAAATATCCTGTATTTCTATCACCCAAAGCCAGCCACATTTGTCGGCTTCTTTGCTTCCAGAAGGCTTCTTCCTTCTTATACGCTGCTGCCAGTGCCGAGTTTGTAGCAGAGATCGCATCTTGATTTGGTGTTGGGTTTGTCATCTCTTTTTCGAGAGTCTCCCTCAGCTGAACGATTTCCTTTTGACTGTTTTGCTGCTTCTCTCTGCACCAGATGATGATTGCTTGGCGACATCGAGAGGTTCTTGTTGCCACTGAAGCTCCTTGTGATTGATTCCAAGTGTCTCGGATAAGATCTTTCACCTCCTCATTAACATTCAGCCTTCTGTCATATCTAAATATGCCTTTTTCTTTTTCTTCTTGGTGTCAAAAATAGTGATAATAGGGCGATGATCCGAGCCCTCGAAGTGTAGGTATTCACTACGACCTGAAGAATATTCTTCTGCCCAATTACTGTTGGCCATAGAGCGGTCCAGTCTACATCTAACCAGATGTGTGTTTCTTTGCCCTCGCCAGGATAGGAAATCTCCAGAATATCTTAGGTCGTAGAGGTCATTCTCAGACATAAAGGATCTGAAATCCACAAAGGATCCCTCCGACCTTGGTGGACCTCCTTCTTTTTCCGATACTTGATATCCTATTTGTTGACAATATCAATAAATTGTGGGGAACAAAGCATTAAATCAGAGTTGGCTGAAGAAAAAAAAAAGAAACAAACAATTTAAATAGGATCTCTAGGGTGTATGTGAGCCGATTTTGTATAGGGGCAACAAAGACTACATTTGGCCACAAAATTAAGAGATCACCAATTTCAGATTATTGATGGTCATGAATCCAATTAAATGGTCAATTAGGAATATCTACCCATTTCACTCTAAAAACTATAGTTTTTTCTATATTTTGATATCCACTGTAGTTCTTATTATAGAATAAAAAATAGTTTATGTTTCTTCTAAAAACTGATATAATTAAATTAATATAGAGAAGAAAATGATAAAGTATATAAAAAAAAAGAGTGAGCGGTTCTTAGGTAGGGGAAAAAATGTTTGATTGCATAAAGGTATAATAGTCAACCGAAAAAAGCAGTTGTCCTTGGGTTAGGGGGGAATGTATATGTGACATGCTGAAAGTCACCTAACTTGAAATCAAAGTGGGGGAAAGTCCCTTGTGGTGTAAAATTCTCATATTTTTATAACTCGCCATCAGCTTTGTTAACGTTCCAATGTCTCTGTTAAGCCCATAGAGAGGATTCTTTGGTCATACATTATGGACGCATCAAAACAAAAGGACATGTGAGAGAAATGTGTTAGGTGTGTACGCATTCCGTAATCATCATGATGCTTGTTACACAGTGTTGGAGCACAAACTTTTCATTGACTCTTTAGTCAATTTCTGTATATCAGTTTCGAGTTGATAATATTACTATGTTACCGATATAATTACGAGAATGTCAAGTAGTTATGCTACTCTACACAGTGCCGTGCCAAGGTTTTAAGGGGCTTGAGGCCAACTTTAAAATACATTTTCTATAAAATTAATTAATAATTCAATTTTTATAAATTACAAAGTATTAAATCTAAAATAAATCTATAATGTTAAGACAATATATATGATGAATTTAAAAAGGTATTTAAATGGTTGAAATACTTTCTATCTTATCTTCATAAAAATAATCGATTAGCTATGTATATATATATATATATTAAAACATTATTAACAAGTAATAACTAAAAAACAATAATGATGATGTTAAAAAAGCTATTACATAACTATTTCATGTTTTTATAATTTGTTTCTATAAAAAAATTTAAATCAACTATTTTCTATAGATAAAACAGCAAAATTAATCATCTAACTTATTTAACCTTCCAATTACAATTATTTTATTTTTATCTGTTTAAATTTTTAAAAACTTCAAAATTAAAGAAGAAAAGAGTGAAACATCATAAGTTCTTAGTATTATCAATTAGATATTCCATAATAAAATCAGATTGGAAACAAATCACTTCCATTGATAAAATATATATTTTATGTTTGAGGGGGTTAAACCTAAAATAAATCTTAACATTATACTAAAACTATTTTTGAAAATAGGGGCCCCTAAATGTAAAAAAAATTTGGGCACTTGAGGCAAATGCCTTTTTGATTGTACACTAAGCACGGCTCTGACTCTACAGTTTCTAACTTTCTATACTAAGCTATTTCAAAAAAAAAAATCAATTGCGCGTTTTAACAAATCGTTTTCAACATTTATCGTTGTATTCAATTCGAATTTAAAAATACATTAAAAAATAAAATAAAACAATCGTCTTAGAAGAGAGAACTTCACAGCTCAATCGACATCTAGTTTGTCACCTTTTTGTTTGTCCTCGAAAGAACAACTGCATACGCGACATTTTGATTATTCATTAACTTAGTACTAACACATCATTTATTTCATCTAATAAAAGCTACTTTTTTCGAAATTTGTGTTTTTTTATACACGGAGAAGTAATAAACGAACAAAGAAAGAAATTAAGTGGGAAGTGAGCTGGCATAGACTTGAAGTGGTACAAAAAGGTTTGAACAAAGCCATGACGATACCAAACAAACGCAAATGACAAAATTGTGCAGCAACTATTATATTAAATCATCGTGAAAAGATTATGCTAAATCATCATTATTATAATACATTATCATGGCTTCTAGATTGTTAAATCATCGTCTTAGCTCTTACAAAGTTACATGCATATTTTAAATATATATATATATATATGTATATCATGAAAACGAAGTGAGAACTCCACCGCGGTCATGAGATCATCATCACACAATGCGAGAAAATAATGTGTATATGCGGAATAACGTACAATCATCAACCAGAAATGGTTTAACGTAGGTTTCGTGTATGATATACTAAACATGTATAAATGACATCACGTACAATTATTTAAGTGTGTAGTCAGCAATAATTGACATTTAATCATATATTAGAAAATGTCATGCCACGTAAGAAGCATTTGCATGGCATGTGTAGTAAGTCGTCATCCGCACATTGAATATTGCCTCCACAAACATACATACGGGCACTAGATAGGAAATTAACTAATTCCGGTCATAATATTGCTTTATATTCTAATTAAGATCCGCCCTTTCGGTTGATTATACCCTCATGCTCTCTCACTGTGGCTAGCGTCCATGTAGATCTTCACTTACATTATTAATGAACTTAGCAGAATTGGCATACATATGTATTGCATGCCCTGATAATTTTATCATTAAAGATTGACTTGAATTTGAAAAACATAGGTTCAAACGTATTGAGTTCATGATCAGCAAGAAGTATATATGTTCAGATAATTATATATTTTATGTATATATGTAACCAAACCATTGTTGCAAACTCCTAAGTTATTCTAATTAGTTTAATTCAAGTTGACACGTTTTTGTGTCATTATTTATTGCACAGATGCTAGATTGGTTTTCTTATTAAATTGTTAACGTATCTATCTCCACTATAGACTAATGAATTAAGAAAACGTTCAATATGTGTAGTACCGCACGGAATCCATATACATTAATCGATAACATAATCAAGTAATTAAATATAATCTGCAATATAGAGCTGCAATTACCGACATCTAAATAGTTTATAGATATTCTTAGACAACACATACATAACTCACGTGTAGCACGAATATTCCACGGACCGTATAAGGTTCCTCCTCCATTAATGTATCCTAAATAATTTACATATTAAAAGGATGAATGAACGTATGATCGAGAGAATATAAAACGTAAAAAGCGGAATATGATTCATTGCTTAGTAATTAGTATGCTTAAAGATTAATCATAGGCGCTTTCATTGAAAAAATCGTGGTCAATAATGCAATAACTAACGAATATATATAATCATAAAGACAATGGAAAGCCAAAACAAACACACACACACACACTCACTCACATTTTGAGATGGACGTCAAAAGCATCGTAAGCACCCAAAAAAGGTCACGACTTTGTTAATCAGTACAGTGAACCCACGAAGAAATGAGAAAAGAAGTCGAAAGGAAACGCCTTTATTAACTATACACAATCGAAGAATCGACCCATAAAGTTTGCATTTTTATTTTTCTCTCTCTCTTTAAGCGAAAGAGGGATTAGAGAGAAAGAGAAGAAAAGATTATCTCTTTTTGAGTTTTAATTAAAGCGAAGAGAGATCTTCTCTGCTTCTTCGTCTCTCTCTTTCTCTCACGGATTCTCGATTTCTCCGAGTGACGTCTGGTTTCAGCTGATTTGCTTCTCTCTCGCTCTGGGACCTATTTGATCTACCAAAGCTGGTGAGGACAAAACGCACCGTCGTGCTTCTTTTTCCTTTTTGTTTATTGTTTTTTTTATTCTCTGCGATTGATTCTACGTGTTGGGCTATGCAGAGAAACTCAAATTTGTTTTGATTCGCAATGTGTCGATAGACTTCTTCTCTTGTGGAAGCAGAGATTCATCGCCTCTCGTTTTTGTTTGCTTTCTCTTGTTTGCAGCTACGGTCTTGGGCTGTAGTGAGATGCTCGTTTTAGCTCGAAGAATCCGCCGGTTGATCTCAAACAAACTCTCTCGCAGATCTCTCGATCATGGATTTTATTGAGATCTCGTCCATCTTTGGACACCATCTGCCACTATTGGAGCTCTGTTCGGTCTTCATCAACCTCACGCTTTTTCTGGTCTTTCTATTTGCCGTCTCCGCCAGGCAGATTCTCGTCTGCGTCCGAAGAGGCAGAGATACGCTCTCTAAGGAAGATACGGTTTCAGCTGCTAGCCATAATGGTAGCTTGGAAAGAGAGACTAACGATGTTAGTGTTGGGACTGGGTTTAAATTATCTTTGCTCTGTTGCTTCTATGTGTTAGGCGTGCAAGTTTTGGTGTCAGTGTTTGATGGGATTGGGGTTATTAGAGACGCCAGCGACTGGTTTGTTCTTTGCCTCCCAGCCGCTCAGGGTTTAGCTTGGTTTGTTATTAGCCTTTTAGTTCTTCATTTGAAATACAAGCCGTCGGAGAAGTTACCCTTCTTGCTGAGGATCTGGTGGTTCTTGGCGTTTTCGATCTGTCTCTGTACTTTGTACGTGGACGGAAGAAGGCTAGCGATCGAAGGTCGGAGCGGATGCTCTTCTCATGTTGTGGCCAATTTAGCTGTTACACCTGCTCTCGGGTTTCTCTGCTTCGTGGCCTTGAGAGGCATTTCTGGTATTGAAGTTCGCCGAAGCTGTTCTGATCTTCAAGAGCCTTTGCTTGTCGAAGATGAAGCAGCTTGTCTCAAAGTCACTCCATATACTAGTGCTGGACTGGTTAGCCTAGTGACCCTTTCTTGGTTGGATCCACTTCTCTCTGCCGGCTCAAAAAGACCGCTTGAGCTTAAGGACATTCCGCTTCTTGCACCCAGAGATAGAGCCAAGTCAAGTTACAAGGTCTTGAAGTCGAATTGGAAGAGGTCAAAATCCGAGAATCCTTCACAGCCTCCTTCTTTAGCCCGTGCAATTCTAAAATCTTTTTGGAAAGAAGCAGCCTGCAATGCCGTCTTTGCTGGGTTGAATACCCTCGTGTCCTACGTGGGCCCCTATTTGATCAGCTACTTTGTTGATTATCTTGGTGGGAAGGAGATTTTCCCTCATGAAGGATATGTTCTCGCTGGGATTTTCTTTACGTCCAAGCTTGTAGAGACAGTCACCACTCGTCAATGGTATATGGGGGTTGACATCCTAGGGATGCATGTTAGATCAGCTCTTACAGCCATGGTATACCGAAAAGGTCTCAAGCTTTCAAGTATAGCCAAGCAGAATCACACGAGCGGCGAAATTGTAAACTACATGGCAGTTGATGTCCAGCGCATAGGAGACTACTCGTGGTATCTTCATGATATTTGGATGCTTCCCATGCAGATAGTTCTCGCGCTTGCAATCTTGTATAAAAGTGTGGGCATAGCATCTGTAGCTACACTAGTTGCGACAATAATCTCGATTCTTGTCACAATTCCATTGGCGAAGATTCAGGAAGAGTATCAAGATAAGTTGATGGCTGCAAAAGACGAAAGAATGAGGAAGACGTCAGAGTGTCTTAGGAACATGAGAGTTCTGAAATTGCAGGCGTGGGAAGATCGGTATAGAGTGAGATTGGAAGAAATGAGGGAAGAGGAATATGGGTGGCTTCGCAGAGCCTTATATTCACAGGCTTTTGTTACCTTCATCTTTTGGAGTTCCCCAATCTTTGTATCCGCAGTTACATTCGCTACTTCAATATTTCTAGGCACTCAACTAACAGCTGGAGGTGTTCTTTCTGCTCTGGCGACATTCAGAATTCTCCAGGAGCCACTTAGGAACTTTCCTGATCTGGTATCAATGATGGCCCAGACAAAGGTTTCTCTTGATAGGATTTCCGGGTTCTTGCAGGAAGAAGAGCTACAGGAAGATGCAACTGTTGTTATTCCACGTGGGAATTCGAATATAGCCATAGAAATTAGAGATGGTGTGTTTTGTTGGGACCCGTTTTCTTCAAGGCCGACTTTATCTGGGATTCAGATGAAAGTAGAGAAGGGTATGCGCGTGGCTGTCTGTGGCACAGTTGGCTCTGGAAAATCAAGTTTTATCTCTTGCATCCTCGGGGAAATCCCGAAAATCTCTGGTGAAGTAAGTTAATGCGTGGTGTGTCGTCTCAATTGCTCCGTTACTTCTTTATTATTCTCTGAAAAAATCATTAATCGTCCTGCCGGTAATTGTTATATAGGTTAGAATATGTGGTACTACTGGTTATGTGTCTCAGTCGGCTTGGATTCAGTCTGGTAACATTGAAGAAAACATTCTATTTGGCAGTCCAATGGAGAAAGCAAAGTACAAGAATGTGATACAAGCATGTTCCCTAAAGAAAGATTTAGAGCTTTTCTCACATGGGGACCAAACGATTATCGGAGAGAGGGGCATAAATCTCAGCGGTGGCCAGAAGCAACGTGTACAACTTGCAAGGGCATTATATCAAGATGCTGACATTTATTTACTAGACGACCCTTTTAGTGCTCTTGATGCACATACTGGCTCTGATTTGTTTAGGGTAATAAGCAATTCGATAACCACAAATAACGTTTTCATATTTTGACTGTGAACGTTTGCATAACGCGGTTATTAATGGCTATACAGGATTATATTCTATCTGCATTGGCTGAGAAAACTGTTGTTTTTGTGACGCATCAAGTTGAGTTTCTTCCCGCAGCTGATCTAATATTGGTAAGAAAATTCCTTTTCTCGATTTTAGTACGCATTAATTTCGGCTACTGCTGGTCCTTCTAGAAATGCTAAAGAGTCTCTTATAGGTGTTTAGCTTACCAGCTGTGATGAACTTGTCTCTATTGTTGCAGAAAGGTAAAATTGTTGAAGGAGTATTCAAACCATTTCTCTTATGACAAGTTCTGAAAAATATTTATCTGTGTTGTTTCAAAGGTTATGAAGGAAGGCCGGGTTATTCAATCGGGTAAATACGATGATCTGCTACAAGCTGGTACTGATTTTAAGGCCTTAGTGTCTGCCCACCATGAAGCAATCGAGGCCATGGACATCCCAAGTCCATCCTCAGACTCTGATGAAAATCCAATTCTCAATAGTTTGGTCATCCATAATTCAAAGTCAGATGTTTATGAAAATGACATTGAGACTTTGGCAAAGGAAGTTCAAGAAGGGGGATCTGCTTCAGACCTAAAGGCAATCAAAGAGAAGAAGAAGAAAGCAAAGCGTTCCCGCAAAAAGCAGCTTGTTCAAGAAGAAGAAAGAGTGAAGGGAAAAGTCAGCATGAAGGTGTACTTATCATACATGGGTGCAGCATATAAAGGGCTTCTGATTCCTCTGATTATCCTAGCACAAGCTTCTTTCCAATTTCTTCAGATTGCTAGTAATTGGTGGATGGCTTGGGCGAATCCTCAAACTGAAGGTGACCAGTCTAAAGTGGATCCTACAGTTCTTCTCGTTGTTTATACGGCCTTAGCTTTTGGAAGCTCCTTGTTCATATTTGTACGAGCTGCTCTGGTTGCAACTTTTGGTCTAGCTGCTGCACAAAAGCTGTTCTTGAATATGCTCAGAAGTGTGTTCCGAGCGCCAATGTCATTCTTTGATTCCACTCCTGCAGGAAGAATTTTAAATCGGGTATGTAGATGTGATGATATATGTAACCAAAATCCACACTTTCTGGAGTGCCTTCTCACTTTTGAAGTTTTCATTGGTGTGCAGGTTTCTATTGATCAAAGTGTTGTAGACCTTGACATTCCATTTAGACTCGGTGGGTTTGCTTCAACTACAATACAGCTCTTTGGAATTGTCGGCGTAATGACCAATGTTACCTGGCAAGTTTTCCTTCTTGTTGTTCCCGTAGCGGTTGCTTGCTTTTGGATGCAGAAGTATTACATGGCTTCTTCAAGAGAACTGGTTCGCATTGTTAGTATCCAGAAGTCTCCAATAATTCATCTCTTTGGGGAATCAATAGCTGGTGCAGCCACAATAAGAGGATTTGGACAGGAAAAAAGATTCATCAAGAGGAATCTTTATCTTCTCGATTGTTTTGCTCGACCTTTCTTCTGCAGTATCGCTGCTATAGAATGGCTTTGTTTACGAATGGAATTACTTTCCACGCTAGTATTTGCTTTCTGTATGGTTTTACTAGTCAGTTTTCCACATGGAACCATTGATCCAAGTAAGTATCTCTAGTTCCTTTAGCAAAATAGCATCAACAAATGAGGTATGTTCCTGATCTCGCTGTTTCTGTTGTAATAGGTATGGCAGGGCTTGCTGTGACATATGGGCTTAACTTGAATGGACGTCTATCAAGATGGATACTTAGCTTTTGTAAGCTTGAAAACAAAATTATCTCCATCGAAAGGATCTATCAGTACAGTCAGATTTTTGGAGAAGCCCCACCAGTAATCGAAGATTTCCGCCCGCCTTCCACGTGGCCTGAAAAAGGAACAATTGAGCTGCTTGATATCAAGGTACTAAGCAAAAAAATAACATTTATTAGTACCTCTCTGCACTTAATTGTTTCCATGTTTTCTCATTGTTTCGTTCTTTTTGTGAAGGTTCGTTATGCTGAGAATCTTCCGACGGTACTCCACGGGATAAGCTGCGTGTTCCCTGGTGGAAAAAAGATTGGAATTGTTGGACGAACAGGAAGCGGAAAGTCGACTTTGATTCAAGCTTTGTTTCGGTTGATTGAGCCAACTGCTGGAAGAATTACTATAGACAACATTGACATCTCTCGAATTGGCCTTCATGATCTACGTAGTCGCCTCGGTATCATACCTCAAGATCCTACATTATTTGAAGGAACAATCCGAGGAAATCTTGACCCACTTGAAGAACATTCAGATGATAAAATTTGGGAGGTATTTAAAAAGACGCAAATCCCTGGTAACTAAAGCTTTGATTCTAGAGCTTTACTCAAACTTTTTTTCGTACAGGCACTTGATAAATCCCAGCTTGGAGACGTTGTTAGAGGAAAAGACCTAAAGCTCGACTCTCCAGGTATACTAATTGCACCAAAAAAGCTCCTTATTCTGTCGTTCTTTTCGCTTGTACTGATTCTTGGATTCGAAACATAAACTGGTTTAGTGCTGGAAAATGGAGATAACTGGAGTGTTGGGCAGAGGCAGCTTGTGTCACTTGGGCGAGCACTACTTAAACAAGCAAGAATACTTGTTCTTGATGAAGCAACAGCATCAGTAGACACAGCAACAGACAATTTGATCCAGAAGATTATCAGAACTGAGTTTGAAGACTGCACGGTCTGCACCATCGCTCACCGGATCCCAACTGTTATCGACAGTGACCTTGTTTTGGTTCTCAGCGACGGTTAGTCATATAATACAACCAGGAAACATGGATCTGTTCTTCATATTACCCGTACTGTACGGAGAGTTGAATGTTGTTTTCTGGTCTGTGTTGCAGGTAGAGTAGCAGAGTTTGATACTCCTGCGCGACTCTTAGAAGACAAAACATCCATGTTCTTAAAACTGGTAACCGAGTACTCCTCAAGATCTACTGGAATGCCTGATTTGTGATCATAATTGAGGTTATGTGTTTCTCAAGAGAAGATAAAAACTGAAAAGTGTGACAAAGCTAAAGGTCTCTCAAGTAAGAGAGAGTTTTCCACTGGGTAAAAGAAAAAGCATGAAATGATGCAATCTTCAGGCTTGTATACTTTTAAATCTGTTCTTTTGAACATCGAAAGAGACCTTTTTGTACGGAACACATAGTTTCTGTGGTGTTTTTTTCTAATGTTATTGATAATCTGCAAAAACAATGAGAAGATTATAAAGGAAAGATGCCTTTTTTGTTGAGCAGTGAACAAATTTACATTTAACATCCTAATCCACGTTTATCATCAAAGTTTTAAGGAACAGTAATATTTACCATATCCAACAAGGCAAGGCAGGAGTGTGAATGGGTCACCATCTTGGGCTTAAAATGATCACATAGAGCCCAATGGATACACGACGTCGTACAAAGACGCAGTACCCGATGGGAGAGCGAGGCGTGTGCAGCGTGCGTGTATAAATGCACGTAGCGAACATTCAACCCGCTGCTGCATTTAATTTCCTTCAACGGTCACATTTTATATTTAAGACTTTTTTTGTTTACAACTATATTTAAGACATTGACTACTGTTTTTTCTTTTCTTTTTGTGTGTAAATGGCCGATGGTTGATTTCTTTGTTTCTTTTTCGATTTTTGAACCGATCGTTGATAATTTATTTATTAAATACATTTCATATGGTTAAAATTTCGGGTTTAATTCTTTTAGAACACACTGTAAGCCTAACCAACATTTATCGGAAAGTGAACCAAATAAATTTCGAATCTTTTGTTTCTCACAAAGGCTACACAGACGAATATGCAATAAACTCTAACCAGAACATCTCGTGAACAAAGAAAAATAGAACCACCCGAAGAAAAGACAGAGACAGAGACAGAGACAAAAACCCTTACAAGTGAAAAACCTTAACAGCTTCTACAGTTCCACTTAATAATAGTTCATGTCCTCAGCTTTGAAAATCTAAAAAAAGAAAGAGAGCGGTAGGAGAGCTCTTACCTCTGCAACACAAATGAAACTCGTGATGAAGAGCTCTTACTCCTCACGAGCTTCATCATCTTCTTCCTTAGAATCCGAATCCCAGCTTTTGAATTCTCTTCACTCTTCTTTAAATACCCAATTCTTCTTCTCCAGAACCATGCACTTCAAAAACCACATCTCTAAAGCGAAACTTTTCTTCACTCCTTCTCTGCAATGGAACCCAAAACTTATTTTCTCAGCATCGTCTTTCTTCTCTTTGTTTCTTCTTCTACTTCTTCCTCAGATATCCTGAAGAAACAGACTTACATCATTCAGCTTCACCCTAATAGCGAAACCGCTAAAACCTTTACCTCAAAGTTTGAATGGCATCTTTCTTTTCTCCAAGAAGCGGTTTTAGG
This sequence comes from Isatis tinctoria, assembly GCA_010577795.1. NCBI lineage: Eukaryota > Viridiplantae > Streptophyta > Magnoliopsida > Brassicales > Brassicaceae > Isatis > Isatis tinctoria. The sequence continues at coordinate 1,283,806 of CM021244.1, read as the reverse complement.
TGTCGAAGAAGAAGACGAAGAGGCTTCTTCACGGATTCTCTACTCTTATGGCTCTGCATTTGAAGGATTTTCTGCTCAACTGACCGAATCAGAGGCCGAGAGGCTGAGGAATTTACCTCAAGTTGTTGCAGTGAGGCCTGACCATGTTCTTCAGGTACAAACCACTTACTCTTACAAGTTCCTGGGACTCGATGGTCTTGGAAACTCCGGTGTATGGTCCCAATCCCGGTTTGGCCAAGGCACGATTATCGGCGTGCTTGATACCGGAGTTTGGCCTGAAAGTCCAAGCTTTGACGATACCGGGATGCCTTCGATTCCACGGAAATGGAAAGGGGTTTGCCAAGAAGGAGAGAATTTCAGTTCCTCGAGCTGTAACAGGAAGCTAATCGGTGCTAGATTCTTCATCAGAGGCCACCGTGTGGCTAACTCGCCGCTGGAGTCACCAAACATGCCTCGTGAATACATATCCGCAAGAGACTCGACGGGACACGGGACTCACACGGCTTCAACAGCTGGTGGATCCTCTGTTTCGATGGCGAGTGTTCTTGGCAATGGGGCTGGTGTAGCTCGTGGGATGGCACCTGGAGCTCACATTGCGGTTTACAAAGTCTGTTGGTTCAATGGTTGCTACAGCTCTGACATACTCGCAGCGATAGATGTAGCGATTCAAGACAAAGTCGATGTTCTTTCGCTCTCCCTCGGCGGTTTTCCGATTCCTTTGTATGATGACACAATCGCCATTGGAACCTTCCGAGCCACGGAACAGGGGATTTCTGTAGTCTGTGCAGCTGGTAACAACGGTCCAATCGACAGCTCGGTTGCAAACACAGCTCCTTGGGTCTCAACCATCGGCGCAGGCACGCTTGATCGAAGATTTCCCGCTGTGGTCCGATTAGCTAACGGAAAGCTTCTCTATGGAGAGTCCTTGTATCCAGGGAAAGGTTTAAAGAAAGCCGAGAGAGAGCTCGAGGTGATTTACGTAACGGGAGGAGAAAAAGGAAGCGAGTTTTGCTTGAGAGGGTCACTTCCAAGAGAAAAGATCCAAGGCAAGATGGTGATATGTGACCGTGGAGTCAACGGTAGATCCGAGAAAGGACAAGCGATCAAAGAAGCAGGTGGAGTTGCAATGATCTTAGCTAACACAGAGATCAACCAAGAAGAAGATTCTATCGACGTTCATCTCCTACCAGCTACGTTGATCGGTTACGCAGAGTCAGTTCTTCTGAAAGCTTACGTTAACGCCACGGCGAGACCGAAGGCCCGGTTAATTTTTGGCGGGACAGTGATTGGGAGGTCAAGAGCACCGGAAGTGGCTCAGTTTTCAGCTCGAGGACCGAGTTTAGCCAATCCGTCGATCCTTAAACCGGATATGATTGCTCCGGGCGTCAATATCATCGCGGCTTGGCCTCAAAATCTAGGACCAACCGGACTTCCTTATGATTCAAGAAGAGTTAACTTCACTGTCATGTCAGGAACCTCAATGTCTTGTCCGCATGTTAGCGGAATCACTGCTCTTATCCGGTCTACGTACCCCAATTGGTCTCCTGCTGCTATCAAATCCGCAATGATGACGACAGCGGATTTGTATGATCGTCGAGGGAAAGTGATAAAGGATGGGAACAAACCAGCAGGACTGTTTGCGATTGGAGCAGGGCATGTGAATCCGCAAAAGGCTATAAACCCGGGATTGGTTTACAACATTCAACCGGTGGATTACATCACTTACCTCTGCACTCTTGGGTTCACAAGATCAGACATTCTAGCAATCACTCACAAGAACGTGAGCTGCAGTGGAATCCTGAGGAAAAACCCTGGTTTTAGCCTTAACTATCCCTCCATTTCAGTGATTTTCAAACGTGGGAAGACAACGGAAATGATCACAAGGCGTGTGACTAACGTTGGGAGCCCTAATTCCATATACTCCGTGAATGTTAAGGCTCCTACGGGGATCAAAGTGATTGTAAACCCTAAGAGACTTGTGTTTAGCCACGTGGATCAAACGCTGACCTATCGAGTTTGGTTTGTATTGAAGAAGGGGAACAGAGGAGGGAATGTGGCTACCTTTGCGCAGGGACAGTTGACTTGGGTCAACTCTCGGAATTTGATGCAGCGCGTTAAGAGTCCAATCTCGGTAACCTCAAAGAATCATTGAGCCATTGAGGCAACCATCAGCCTCAACGGTAGATTTATTAGGTTTTTAAGGGTTTTAGGGTTTTTCATGCTTTAAAACCTTAAGTTGAGTCGTAAACAAGAAGGAAGCTACATTTGAGTTGTGAATGAAGCTGATTGATTGTTTTTGTTTTTATTCTCAGCACTACCTGTATTTCATTTTTCAGATTCTTATAAATGAAACTACTGGTGATTCTATCATATAGTTGGATTTTATCGATAAACCTAATGCATACCCTTGCTTCATTAACTAATAACTAAAAAAAAAACACACTAGCTGTATTTAACCTAGTGAATATCCTTGATTCTATCAGAGAGAAGTTTGAGTTACAAATATATTGGCCGAGTGACAAACCCTTAACGTACAAGATCTTCAATCTGATATTCACAAACGACTACAGACAACATATACACTCCTCTAATCTCTATACTTATAAATACATGTATATATGTGACTATATTTTACCAATTTACAGACCATTGACATGTAAATGAATTAAAGAAACAGATGACAGAAACCTGTTTTGTTGGTTCTCGATTAAAACAATATATCTATATGTGTTCTTGTCTCCTTTTATCTCCATGTTCCATCATTTGCACCTGACAGAGAAGATGATTTCACCCTTGAGCTCGATTCATCCCTACTTAGCACCTCCAGTTTCACCTGCTGTTCTCATGATTCTCAGTCTTTTCACGGACCCGAGGAACATCCTGAGGAAGAAAAACAAAAAAAACATGAGAAAGGATGTGACGCATAACAAATACAGATGATGAATGGGGAAAATATTGGGAACAAGTGCATACTGCCAAGGAACATCTCCTACAAGCATCCAATCTGCATCTTTATCTTGATACGTTATGATATATTTTGATGAGCCATCGAGCAGTTCTGAATCACGTGTTTCCTTGATTGTCTTGCATCCTTGTGTGCCTGACGATCCTACAAATTTGACCAATCATAACGATCCACCACGAAAGTAAAAAGAAAAAAGAATGGAATCTCAGGAAATAGAAAATAGAACTGACTTGTTACAGAAGAAGGTATGTGGAAAAACATCAGCTCCAAAGTTTTCGCCAAGGCTTCATAAGAATCCAGAGCATTGAGATCGATCTTCCTTCCAATTATAACTCCGTCCATGGTAACCTTCACAAGCATGGGAGATTTGGTGAAGCAAGAAGCATCATCATTCTTCGCAGCCACCACGCCGTTTTTTGTTGTGCCCTTTTGGATGTCAGAACTCAAGCCGTCTCCAGTGGCCAATGGCTTTGCTTGGTTGACCAAACTGTTGATTCTGTAAGTCCGTAGAGGCGGCCACCCTACCGCAACATTTCTGCTCACATTAACAAAAAGAAATTCAAATCAGAAAGAAGAAAATAGTAATCAAAAGTATGATTCAAAACATTTCAGAGAACTCTCCATATGATCCAATCCTGTGAATAATATAATCTCACCATACAAAGGTCAATAATGTCGGCCTGATTCGCTCAAACAAATCTACCTTGCTTAGATTTCAATACATCGCTTAAGAGTAATTATAATATAAAGTCTCGAAGATGAATTACCCTTTTGAGGCAGCCGCAGAAGAGTCAGCAGACCGTTTCGTTCCACTTTCTCTGGTCAGAGAAGAGGATGAGGAAGCCAAAGATGAAGAGGAAGACCGAACCTTTGAGTGATTCCGACGACTGTTCAGACCAATGCTAAGACCCAGAGCTAGGTCGAGCTCTGTCCCTGTCACCGACTCGTCCGGGCAAGACGAATCCTCCGAAGACAGAGCGGCGTTGTCGTCTCCTTCAGTTGGTGATACTCCGATCATCACCGACCCACTTGAAGAACAAACATCTCGGAAACCATTCATCATCCCAAATCAATCAACAGAAATCAAAGGAGGAACACGCAGCTCAGTGGCTAAGAAACCCTCGAGAAGACCAAAAACTGAGATTTCAAATTCAAACATCCATCAACTGAACGAACAAAAAGGTTTCAACTTTTAATTCCATTAAAATTCAGAAATTTCAAGACAAAAGAAAAAAGAAAAGCCACGCACGAAACAGATATCCAGGAACTGAAAACGGGAACTAAAACGAGGTTTTAAAGCTTGGTCTGATGAAGAAAAATCAGAGAGCGACATCGATTCACGGATCAGAAGAAAAGAACCATCTTTTATCTGAGAGAGAGAGAATGAAGAAGGAAAAAGCGGAAACGGTACACGGATGTGTGGGTTTGGTGGGGTTTGTTCGTCTAAATAAGTTATCAATGCTTTAATTAATCAAATTTAAAAACATATAACTTGGGACCCACATGTATACTCTTCCAACGACACTCTTTAAGTCTAAACGTTAATCCTACGCTAATTGCAATTAAAAGCTTTGCGTAAATTAAGCTTTCTTCTTTGTCCTCTTTCAATCAATTCTATTTTCACCATCTTTCATCGCCGTACCAATTGTTCTTCTCCTTAGGCCCCGTCGGACCTTCTTCGCCGGATAATTCCACCGGAAGTCTTCTCAACACGTTGGCTATCGAAACACCGACCGTCCTCGGGAACCTATTCGCCCACCGCTCAATCTCCTCCCTCGAATCGTACACAATCTTTGGCCCCCACTCTCTCATATACTGCAGCCACGGCGGTTCCCTCACCACCACACCGTCTCCGCCGCCGAGATACTCCGCCGCAACGATCTCGTACCGTGAGCTTGAATCAACTAAGAGATGGCTACGCGCAGTGTCGTTCCTTATCCCAATCCCAAGCATCGTCGATCCCTGTAAGTAAACCCCAGCTCTAGGAAAGCTCGCGTGACCATGCCTCGACGAGTAAACGACGGCTTTGTTGCTTCCGGCAACGAACTCTAGATCGTAAGCTTCGATCCACTCGCCGCCGCTGTGTTGAGACAAGTAGATTGAGTAGAGTTCACCGGAGAAGTTGCTGATTCTGAGGGTGAAATGTTCCCAATCGCAGACGTGTTGTCCGATGCTGATCAATGAGACGTCGATGAGTCCTAGTTTTAAGGTCGCTGGTCCGTTGAAAGGGCAGAAGATCCAGAATACAAGATCCGTGAACGTTCCTCCAAGAGCAGGCTTTATGTGAATGTAAAGTTTCGAGCTTTCGATGCTCCCTCGCTTGACGAAATCTCTTTGCTGATCATCACACGGCAAATCGATCCAATATCGCTTGTCGTTGCTTCCTCCTTGAGGCAAGTTCGAGCCGTTTTCATCGATGAGTTGGCAAATCGGATTGCCCTTTTCGCAGAGGACTGCGCCGTTCTTGAAGAACCACGAAACGGAAGATGGTAAGTAGATTTCATCTGGGTGGAAGATTAGTGTAGGACCGTAGTGTTGGATCAAAGCTTGGATCTGATCAACATTCGGCATTGCGTGTAAACCCGAATCTAGATTTTTCAGACAAGCGATACTGATAGCTTCTCTAGCGACAAGCCGAGTTCTGCAGAAGAAAGTACCTGCAGAGACACCTTTGCCCCACATTCCGCGGTCTGAAGGCCGACTTGTCCATATAAACAAAGGAACACGTAAAGATTCTGAAACAGCTGTGACAATGATTTTGTGGGTTTCACATGTATCAGTAAGATCAGCTCTTACACATCTAACTTCGTTCAACTCGGGTTTCGCGGAACTCTTTGTAACGACAATACCCATTGATCTATAACCTTCGGGAGGCTGCGGTAACCAGAAGTAACCGCGTTCGCTCTTATTACATTCTTCTGCTGATGAATCAGTCGAGCTCCAGACCGGTGTAAAATCAATTGGCTCCACTAATGCAGGTTCCTGTTCTAATGAATGTACTAAACCTCTTGCCGCAAGAACATAACCTCTCAGGGGATGAGAATCAGATTGACAGTAGTGACCTAAGCAATGGAAATCTTTAGGTAACAACCCCTTTGGTTTGTAGAAAGAAATGCACTTTTTCTTGTTCTCTGTGGATCTGTATCGCCATATGAATTCAAAATCCGTGATTCTGATGACTTCTAATTTGCCGAGATTGATTGTTCCGGAGCCAAAGCCTTGACCTGGTAATCAGTTTCAAAAGATAAAAGAAACAAAATCTGATAAATTGTTAAAAACACAATCTTTCACCTTATAAAGAATCTACAAACGCAAAAAAAGAAAGAAAAAAAAGATTCTGATTAACCATTGATAGAAAAACACAGGTTTCGATAACTTGTGAGCTATATTATATAGAGATCTGATAAGAAAAGCCAGTGGAATTTCAGGCAATAGGTGTAAAATCGAGAATCAGAAAACCATCTTCGCTGAGGAAACCTAAAATTGAAAACTTGATATTCGAAATCGCTAACAAGAGAAGTCGGGAATTTAACAATCATTGGAGTCTGAGTTACCTGGAGGCCATTGAGGGATAGGAGCCGGAAGAGAGAAGGTTTCAGGGTCATTTAATGGCGGAAAATCTCTGACATTGTTCCAGTGGAGACATTTGTAACCTAACATTCCCCTCTCTCTCTCTTTGATCTCAGAGAAATCCTAATGAGCGAGATTAAAAATGTCAGCCTTTTGGAAAAACAAAGGAAGAAATTTTCCTTTAATTAGAGAAAATTGATTAAAACTGGTCATGTCGTTTGTCACTGTCAAGACTTCTTGGGGAAGACGTTATCGCCTTCTAATTAAAGAGATGCCACATGAATATTAAGACGAATATAAACTCAGCTTTAGAGTTAACAAATAATCCTCTGGAACATGACTATATCGTACTAAATAGATCCGTGCCTCGAGGAATTTGTCAAGAAAACTATCGTCAACGCTTTCAAGAAACATTGGATGCATTCAATTTTTTTTAGACGTTATGGTCTACCACCTTTCTCTTGGTTTTTGGGGACAACCCAAAACATAGAGAGAAACGAGTTTTATCAAATTTTCCGCGTTTTAAATTTTGACCTCCAGTTATTAATTAGCCCCTCATTTTTCCAGTCTAATTGGGCCAATATTGAAGCCCATCTTAGCAAATTTGGATCTGCTCTTAAAATTATCCACAAACCCATTAAGCCATAGTTACTACTTGTCCACCAATCTATCTTAGCTAATTTTAATCCGGTTTTCGATTCAGTTTGGATTTGGATATTAAACCATATTAAGATATGCTTCTGATTACGGATGAAGTATACTAATCACACACAAACTATGTTTTAGCTTTTCAGATGGGTTTTGTCGTTACAATTAAGCCGAAAATTTAGTTTACTTTGTTAATTTTGACAATAAATAGGTTTGTTTTGTAGCAATTTTCATTAAACTGTACACCAGCTCTTCCTTAAAGAAATTTTCTTTATGAAATTAACTGGTATCATTTAAACCGAACTAACCGGCTCATCGATTCAAACTTCTCTAGTTACAATCTGTATCATAACCAGCGAAAATCCCGGATCAAGCGACTGAAAAGTATATCTAATGTCACTGATCGAGAACGGAGACATGTAAACATTCAGACACGAGGCAGGCACTAAACTCGAGTAGCTAAAGGAAGAAATGGTTGTATAAATCTCACAACAAAAACGTACCAACAACACCAACAGGTTCAGTAATCAGTAGTAAGTGTTGTAGTAAGCTTGAGGAGCAGCAGCAGCGGGTTGCTGGACCGGCGCAGCAACTGGTGCTGCAGTGGCAACAGGAGGTGCGTAACCCTGTGCTGGATATACCTGAAACGTTTTCACAACAAAATAATTCCATTAGTAACTCGTGGCTGGGCTAGGCCATCTAAACACTAATTAATCACATCGATTACCTGAGCAGGATATGCACCATAAGCAGCGGCTTGTGGCACGGGTGTTGGTGCTTGTGGTGCAGTATACCCAGCGGGATAGCCACCATATGCACCATAGGTGGCCTAAAACGTATACAATGGAAACGATTATAAGAGTAAAAACATATAAACAAGGAAGGAAATCATTTGGTTTATATTTTGTTTACCTGCTGGCCATAGGCAGGGTTCCATTGTTGTGGTTGTGCGGGAGCGGCTTGTGCTTGTGCTTGTGCTTGTGGCCAAGTCTGAGGCTGTGCAGCGTAGCCACCAGACCATTGAGTCTGTGCAGACACTGGCTGAGCAGGAGGAGTGCCGTTGTAAGTTTTCGCCATTTTCGTCCTATCTGAAGAGAGAAAGTCATCTGCGCTACGCTTTCTCAGCTCTGACGTGCTCCGGCGAAAGAGTTTGGCGTGTTGATCCTCTGCTTTTTGAATGGACTTAACATCTCCAAAGATGCCCAAGAACTGCAAAGTCATATAAACATTTGGTATTAAACCCAAAAATAAATAAATATTTAGAAGCCTTTTAAGTTTATTGGATTCTTGTGTTCCTGTTACCTCTATATATATTAACGACAGCTCTTCTCTCTCAGTGGAACTAGCAATGTTCTGGGTATCTGCATTTGGCTTTATAAATTTTTCAACAAATGGCTCAAGGTAATCAATCTGTCTTGGGGCTGGCAGAGAACTCTCAAAATGAAGCAATGTTTCCAGGAGAGGTTTTGACGGTTGCACGTGGTCAAGTGCTTCGACTACAATCTTCCTAGCTTTCTCAGCGTCCCCTGAAACCTGTAAGTAGTGTTGAAAAAAGTAAGAGGCCAAACCCATTAAGTACTCCTTTCTGATGTCTTAATAATTTGGAACTGAACAAAAAGGAATTCGCAACTCGGTTTTATGAAGTCTTAATAATAAGTAGACCATGTGACATACCAAGTATAAAAACCTTGAATACTGAGCATACAGCAGCGGCAGTATTGTGGAGTTCTCTTTTCCCTTTTCAACGGCAATCACTTGCTCATACAAAGAGAAGGCATCATCCAGATTTCCCTACAAATAAGATTAGGAGATGAGTAAAGGAAAAGTATAGTGGTGACAGTCTATACTAGTTCTCCAATTACTACTTGCTCATGAAAGCTTACTTGTCGCTGTTCCATGTTCGCATGTTTAATTACTGCTTCAACAAGTCCGGGAGAAATTTCGGAGTGCACTAATTGGAATGCAGCTCTAGCACCAGCTATATCCCCTTTCTGCTCTTTTAATCGCGCAACAAAAAGGTGAATTTCGGGTTGTCTCTGCCACAGGAAAGAAAGCAAATAAATAATCAAGAAAAGCAAAACAAAATATTAAGTTATTCTACAAAGCCAATCATAACTCATAAGTAATGCGATTAAACTACCCAAAAAGGTTGGTGAAACACATTTCATACCTTGACAAACACTTGGGTTGCTCGAGCAAGGGCGTTGTCTGCAAGGTCCATACTTCCACTTGCTTCCATGCTTAATACATATCGAATCCAGTATTCAGGGTAATTTGCGCAGGCAACTAAACATCTTTCATACAGCTTGACCACCTGTGGGAAAATAATCGAATGTAAAAACATATATGATGATCACTACGGAAAAAAAGTATGTGTAAACATAGAAACCACAAAGAAGGTGAAATCCACAAGAAATACTCTACAAGTCGAACAGAGGGGCCCTCACATTAGAGGGACCCTCCTTGCCTGACAGACAGATTGTTAGGAAGAAACCTGCATTCATAACATTGGTACTTTAACAACAAGGATAACTCACGTACCTAAAATATCCATTGACAAAATTGAGAATGTGAAGTACTTAGCCTTAAAGTTACCAAGTCTGAGGCCAATGCTTTGGTCTCAGTTATTTCCCATTAAAAAGTTGCTTGATCCAATGGAAACCCAATAAAGCATATGATGCACCAGATACTACTTAACTGTAGGTCAATAATATTACAGAGGCACGACTTAATCTACAAAACACATGTATCTTCACATATAAGAGAGTTAAGCACCCCAGTACCTTATTGAAGTCTCCATCCTTCTCTATGAAATCCAGATAGCTGTGCCAATTCTCTAGCTCTGCAACATTGAGAGGCCGCACATGGAAATAGGGCCTTCTTATAGCCATTTCAAAACCAATAATTTTAGATTCGAACTCTTTGGCTTTTATATACATGGCTTCTCTGATGCCAATGTATTTCTTCAACTCCTCAGGATCAGTTGAACCAGCACTTTCCAATTTAGGAGATGGTTCGGAGGAACCATCGGCTTGAGATTTTCCTTCATCTGCTTTTCCATCACCCTGAGATGGTGCACTTTCAGAAGCGTCACTAGCAGCAGCAACTGCCGCAGATTCCTCAGCACTCCTTAGTTCCGACAGAGGCCGTGTTTCAGCGAGTTCCTTAAAGCTGTAGCAAGAATAGCACTTATCAACATCAGAAAGACACTAAAATTTTTGAGCATAACTTAAGAACCCTGGCAAGTACTAAATTATCAGGGAAGGACAAGGAAGTCGGGAGCAAAAGCAGATGGATTATAAAATTAGATTTGGAACTTTGATTCAGTTTAGCAATGTATACACAACTTTCATTTGCCATATGGCTGAATTCGATTAAGCGCTTAATCAACATAGTGCATCAAAATAAAGTATTCCCAACATAACAATCGCAATCCACTTGAATTGACTCTATCTAATTCGGCGCGCAGAGAAGGAAAATAATTAATGAAGTCACTTTAAATTACCTGCCAAAGTATCTATCAAGATTTTGAATAGGATTCTCCAATATTCTGGTGTAAATCATGGCAAGTCGGCTCCAGTCCTGCTGCATGTACTCATACTCAATGTATTTGTCCCACAATGGAGAGGACAGAAAATCAGTTCCGACGTAAACCAAACCTCGTTCAAAAAGCCTGCAGTAGCATAAGAGTAAAACGAATGTCATATGTGCTGAAAGACACAGACACGTCCAATCAATAAAGACACACAAGTTCTATGGAGGAAAAAGGATTCACGCTTTGAATGCAGGACACTGCCAAACACTGCATTTACCTTCCTGGTAAAAGCATACCATGGCCAAAATCGAGCAGTCAGAGGCTACCTAGGCCCAAAACTGGTTGACATCTTCCAAGCAGCATTTTGCATATGGATGCACTTCGAGGAGAGGGTGACAATTAAACAGGTATATTTTTAAATTTTCAAACCAGATAAAGATATCGTATAGCTATGAAGGAAGGCCCGAAAGCTAGTGAATTGCATAAAACAAAAGAAGTATATCTAAATTAGTTCCATCAGATCTTTCCGCCACAAATGAGAGGACTTTCTGTAGCAATCTAAGAAAAGGGTTAGATGGTAAAAATCATTTTTCTAGGTAGTAGAAAAATCAAGCAGGCTGTTAATACACATACAAATAGAAGAATAACGTGTTCATTACCTTCTGATCGTCTCTGGATCTCCATATGTATTGATGGCGAAAGCGCAATAATGCAACCAGATGTCCACTGAATATGTCACCCCTTGCACTGCTCTTTCATAAACCTCAACGACTTTGTCCATTGCCCCCACCCGAGCCTCATGATCCGCATACTTTTTCCAGTAGCCATAACACAAAGGAAATTCAGCAAGGAAAGCATCATACACCTTCCGGATTTTTGCTATGTTGTCCTGTAATTAGGGCAGCAAGGAAAACATTACCAATCTTGATCAGAGTATCTGAAAATAACACTTGGCAAAAGATATAGAAAGATGAAAGCGACTTATGGCAGTAAACAGAATCTCCTTTCCGTCACTGATCAGATATTAAACAGTAAAAGACACCACACGGGAGTTTTCATGTGTCAAAGCTGAGTGCATAGAATAACAAGTGTATTCGTAATGAAAACCCAGACATACCTGAGCAATCCTCTCAGTCTCTTCAATCAGGGCAGTCCAAGCATTGAACTCTGAAGAATTAGCCTTTACAATATTCCATAGGCGCTCCTCTTCCGGTGAAAGAGTAGAGGCTGTAACAACAGAGAAGGAATATATCATAGAAGCTAACATCAAAATCTGTTTCCACTCGTAATGAATTAATGTTCTCATAGACGGGATTGAAAAGAAGAAGAAGAAATTACCAGGATTGTCTCCATGCTCCGCTGCTGGAGCTGTTACAGCCACCTTATCTGTTGCGCTCCCATTCTCGAGTGAACCAGCTTCAGGGCCAGTCCCATTGACCAAAGAAGCATTGTTGACCGATTGAGATGAATCAACACTCCCTGGTTCTTGCCCAGTCGATTCCACGTTAGCAGCAGCAGCATTATAATCTCCATATGGAGCAGAGGTATAGCCCTCGGCAACCATGGCCTCGCTGTCTCCCATGACTTACTTGAACAAACTTCTAATCCGAAACTGCTTAAAAGAAGAAAAAAATAGGATTACATTGAGAATGGACTCACCAGGCGTATCACAATTCGGAAAAGCAAAACCTAAATTATATTATCCCAATAAATATGAGCTACCAGAACCCTAGTTTGTAATCCCAAATTCGTAGCATACGAGAGAAGGATACGCACCTCGGAAACTGAAGAGGAAGCTCGCTTCGCTTCTACAAGTAATTGGAATCAGTAAAATGCTCGGAGCTCTCAAGTTTTTTTTTTTGGTTTTGTTTGATTTTGGGTTGGGAAGAGAGAAGTGGTTATAGGGTTAGAAACGACAGATTAAAACCAAGGGCTACTCGTGTTGTTTGTGCTGGTCGGTGCGCAGTAAAGATTGAGTGAGATTATATCTGGACCGTTGGTCAACAAACGTCTTTAAATGGGCCTTCATTATTTTATTAACGGGCCCATTAAACCGAGAAACCCTTTGATAAAACCCTTGTCTCAGCGAAATTAGTTACATCTCTCAAAGTTTCGTTCAATGGCGCCCAAGAGAATCGGAACCGGCAAATCCGGCGGTAGAGACTCGAGCATCTTAGCGAAGATTGCGAATCACGACATCGTCTCTCAGGGGAGACGCGCAGCGTGCAACGCCGTCTACGTGTCGAAGAAGCTCCTACGGAGTACCGGGAAAGCTGCGTGGATCGCCGGAACGACTGTTCTCATCCTCGTCGTGCCTTTGATCATCCAGACGGAGAGAGATCAGATATTAGGCGAGATGGAGTTTCAGCAAGCCAGCATCTTCGGACCTCCACTGCCCGGTTCGCTATAAGTAACTGTATACACCCTAATCCGTAGATCATATCATTTCAGTTTCGGATTTTCGATTAAATTTCCTTGCGGATTCGTGTTGAAGAGTAGGCTTTGTTTAATCATTTTCTTCTTCGAATTTTTATTATTTGACTACTTTATGGCTTGGAGCACTATATTTAACATTCTTGTGGTTTCCCTCAATGTAACAATCAGCAAAGAATTTGGGCCGGCCAATGAAGCCCATATTCTTATTCTTTTATTTACGCCAAAGCCCATATTCTTATAATTGGTTTCGTTGAATGATTCAAACTATTTAGAATTCAAAATGGAGATGATGAGTCAACTGACACTGTACGTATGGGTGATGTCCATTTTCTATTTTGACGTCACGCAGGTTTCCCCATACCAGACAGGTTGGTTAATAAAATTATCATGTATGCACAAAGTGGACCCAATAAGAATGTGACAAGTGTTTCCATCGTTGCAAAGAAACGGGAAGTTCGTGAAATGAAAGCCTCTTTATTCCTCAGAGTGTTCGGTGTCTTCTTCTTTAGTCTGTATTTTCTTCGCTTCCGTTCACTTTTCATAGGCACCAAAATTCCAAGTTTTTGTGCTCTGAGGATTGCACAGTCTCCTCGCCATTGTATCCGTTCCTCACTAGTCACTACATTGTCCCTACTCTCGTCTGTGCAGGTCGAAGTCGAACTCCCATTCTCTCAAGCTAACCTTGAACCCTAAACCAGTTTCAGAGTTCGTCCTTTCCCTGGTAACTTCCTGCTTCAACTTTTTTTTTTTTCCGTTTCCAGCTTAGTTTCGAGCCCCTATGTGTTTGCGTGTGATAATTTCTCTGGTCGGTCTCCTCAAAAAGGAAAGTCACAATTTTTCTGGTTGCAAACGAGAAGTCTCATCTTTCATTTTCTGGTGGTCTTGGGCTATGAAAACTACTAGTCGAACTTGTTAAATGTCGTTTGTTTGTTCTGCTGGTATGCTATTTTGGTCCTCATACTTTTTTGCGATGCTGAATTCGGTGGGTCTTTTCGTAATGGCATTTCGTTTCTTAAATTCTGGCTCTGAGTTAGTTCAGTTTCGTTGTACATATAATGGTTTCCGTCTAAGAAATTGAACTCCTCTTCATCTCTGGTTTATTGGTCAGGACTCGGGAAAAAATTAAAGTTTCCATTTTTGTTACTTTTTCAGCATTTCCACTGCGAGTGATTGATTCTGCTTTGTTATTGCAGAAAATGGCACCAAATCCTCGTATAAAGAAAGCTTTTATGGCCATGAAGGTTTTTGGAATACCACAGGCGAAAGTAAGGCCGGTTCTCAGCCAACTTCGGGAAACTTATGCTAATAACTGGGATTTCATAGAAGATGAGAATTATAAGCTCCTCCTTGAGGCTATACTCGACCAAGACCAGGTTTGTTTTAGTCTACTCATCTGTGTTGTCTCATTGATTTACCTGATGATTTGTCTTCTCAGTTTTTATTTCCTGGTATGATTTTTTTCATATTTTCACTCTTATTCGATTTCTCATATGATAGGCCACTGAAAAGAAGGATAAAGGAAAAAATGTGTCCAATGTGTGTTCACTACTTCACTTCTAATGATTTGGTAACAAAGTCCATCTATTTTTTATTTTATTTTTCCCTCAAGTTCTCATGGTCTTGTTGTTTTAATCTGGTAGGATGTAGCAATGAACAGGGGAAAGAAGAAAGCTCCTGAGGTGTGTGACTGACCAAGTCTCTTTGTGTTTAGAATATTGTTACCATCATGTAACATTTACTTGGTTTTTGGTTAAAGCAAACTCAGCTGGTTTTGAAAGACGAAGAAGATGATATCGATGAAGATGAAGCTCCTTTGATTAAGAGGTTCGGCCGAAAACGCGAAAGAGGATGTGACAACAACATAAGCCTTAGCTTAGGCAGCTCCACATCAAAGAAGCCAAACATAGAGGATCGCAAGGTATGTTTTTCCACGTCAAGCAACCCAAATCTCTTTGCTATTTTAACATATTGTTTTCATCATGTAACATTTATCTGTTTTCTTCTGTTAAAGCAAAGTCAGCTTGGTGTGAAAGACAAAAGCGATGAACGCGAAAAAGGGTGTGACAACAACAGAGGCGTTAGCTTAGGCTGCACCTCGGCAAAGAAGCCAAACGAAGAGGATCGTAATGGCTTCCTTGCTGTGAAAGACAAAGAGGAGGATAAACGCGAAAGAGGGTGTGACAACAACACAGACCTTACCTTAGGCAGCACCACGTCAAACGAAGAGGATCGTAAGGTATGTTTTTCCATCTGATTTTTTTGTTAGTTTTGTACTCTGTTTTTCAGGTTTATCAATTATATTATTAACTTGCATTTATTCGGTTTTGGCTAAAACATTCTCAGCCTGGAGAGGAAGATGAAGATGAGGAAATGACTGAACTACCTCCTTTAAAGAGGTACTTGCGCCGAACAGGTGAAAAAGTGTCTGCAAGAACTGTGAATAACAACACAAGTCCTAGCGTCAGCAGCTCTATGTCAGTGGAGCCTGAAGAACTACCTCCAGTAATGTTCTTGCCAGCAGATCCTGTAGTTACTGAAAAGGAACCTCTTTCCTGTGCCCTCATTATCGTCAACAATGATCCCTTTACCGATCACGAGCCTATGATTCCAGGTATTGTTTCATGAGAGCAGAAAAAACTTATATAGTCCTTCTTGTGTTACTTTATGTGCTTTGATCTGATGTTTTAGCCTTTGCATTTAAATCTGATCTGTCTCTTTTAACAGAAGTTTTCTGTTGACACTTCTTTACGTTATTATATTGACACTTCTTTACATTATTTAGATGTAGACAACTGTTCAGATCCGGTTCTTGAGATGGAGAAATCAAATATGTATGTGGAAGAAGAGGATGTAGAAACGAACGGCACTCTCAATGATACTACTGCCATGGATATTCCTGCTTCGGAAAAAGTCTGTGACATGATTAAGGCGGGTGATGGAAGCGGTGCAGCTGATTTTTCCATGGGTTTAGTAGTGGTTCCTGAATGTGAGATCTCTGCAGATGGATGGAGAGCATTTAGCAACAAAAAGGACATCGCGCTTGGTGAAGAGCATATTGAGATTCCATGGGTGAATGAAATCAACGACCAAGTTCCTACACGGTTCCGCTACATAACGCAAAGCTACGTGTTTCAAGAGGCTGCGGTGAAGTTCTCGGTTTCAAGCATCTCTCACGATCAATGTTGTTTCCCATGTATTGGAGATTGCTTGAGTTCTTCACCGATGCCTTGCAATTGCATAATTGCATACACAGAAGATGGTGTTCTCAAAGAGGATTTTCTGGAAGCGCGGATCTCTGAGGCTCGTGATCAACGGAAACAAGTGCTGCAATTCTGTCAAGAGTGCCCATTGGAGAAGGCTAAAAAAGAAGAGATTTTGGAACCGTGTAAAGGGCACATAAAGAGAAAAGCCATTAAAGAGTGTTGGATCAAATGTGGCTGCTCTAAGAGATGCGGTAACCGATTGGTCCAAAGAGGAATTCACAACAAATTAGAGGTAAAACATTCACCTTAACTAACTTTTTTTTCTGGTTTTCCTTTCAATCTTAAACTTTTCCAGTTTTGACCCATCGGTAACTTTTGTATCAGGTGTTCTTCACACCGAATGGGAAAGGTTGGGGCCTAAGGACTTTGGAGAGATTGCCTCAGGGATCATTTGTTTGTGAGTACAGTGGAGAGATACTCACAATCTCAGAGCTATACCAACGTGAACTTTCTTCTCCTGTCATATTGGATGCTCATTGGGGATGTTCTGAAGAAACTTTCGATGATAGAAAATCTCTCTGTCTTGATGGGACCCTTTATGGAAATGTCTCTAGGTTCATAAACCATAGGTAAGCTCAGAAGACTCTCTGAACACACAGCTGAAGCTATTCACTTTCAATATCTGATCATTGTTTTCTTCTGTCCCTTGATACTTTTAGATGCCTAGATGCAAATTTGATCGAGATCCCAGTTCATGTCGAGACTCCAGATCGACACTACTATCATGTATGATTCAATGCTGGTCTCATTTTCCTTTGCTCATATATCTTTAATCTGTTTATTTGAAGTTATTTAACTGTGATCCTCTCCAGCTTGCGTTCTTCACAACAAGAGAGATCGAGGCAATGGAGGAACTCACATGGGTGTGTATAATGCAAAGACGTTTATATACCGTTGAAGAGATTTTGTTTCCTGGTTTATCGAAACAAGTCTAGTTTTATTCACTTACTGCTTCCTTGTGATAACATTGATCTTATGAACTCTGGACTTAACGTTGTCAGGATTATGGGGTTGACTTCAACGATGAAGACTGTCTGATGAAACTCTTTGATTGTGTGTGTGGTAGCAGATTCTGCAGGAACACTAAGCGATCAAAGAGTGAGTAATCATCAGAAGATTCCAAACATAGTTTGCTGATTCTTTTACTTGTGACTCAGTAATCATCAGTTCTGCATCTCACTCGCATGGTTTGCTATGTTTCAGAGGCCAAGAAGGTAATGAACAGAGCATGAAGAAGAGAGGATATGAGGCACCACGGCTAGCCGCGAGATTTCGGGGGTCATAAATTGTTTATTAGGACTTAATATTTAAAAAAAAAAAAATTGGGGGTCCATTAAGTAATTACTCTCTGGTTTTTTCTACTGAGTCTTGTTGTTGAAATGTTTATATATTTTTCTTGGACTGAAGAGCCTAGTTTGGAGATTGCTTAAACTTTAATTTTTCTTAAAGCTTCTTAGAAATTGTAATTTGATTAGATTACCTTTATAAAATATTTCAGTGGTCACTCTGGTGCCGCAGAGAAAATGTTCTCAATTCCAAATCATGGTTAAAGCATTATGTCATGGTGAACGCTATTGTGAAAAAAACACAAAACCAATCCAACAACATCATCACTGTATATAATTGTTATGTTTCTTGGAACTATATAATAATATAAGAACCTAAAAACATGAATATTTACTTCTAACAAAAAAATTCCTAATAACGTGAAGAATCTCAAAATAAATTGTTTGGATTTTTCAGAAATAATTATTCACTGATTTTTTTTCTACTGAATCAACTCAATAAACTCGTATCTTTTATGTTATTTGTTAAATTTGTTGTCGAACAATTTTTGTACATAACTCAATAGCATAAATCATAAATAAATGTATTTTTATAGTATTTTTATAAATATACTTAAGAAATAATATTATAGAAAAACCTTAAAATTTCAGTGGACTGTCCACGATCTATTCTGTGAAGCACTCTCGTTTTTTTTGTGAATAGATATCATAAAAGTAATTTTAACAAACCAAAGTAAACCATTTTTGTAGGTACTAGAAAATGCTACTCTTGTTTATGGTCAATTGATTCTCTGAAAAGTTTTAACAAACAGAGTAAACCATTCTTGTAGGTTTTGAAAAAAAATTTGTTGAATTTTGAGATCAAACTCTGTTGTAGCTTGAAGGTCTTATTATGCATGTGACTTGATTTGAGTTATAAGTCTGAGTATGGTTAATTCTATCTCTTAACCATGTCGTTTTGTTTTTACTCAACCATCATTTTCTTTATTTTTATTTTATAAGAATTAGTTATGGACTACTCTAAATTTATGAAAATGAAAATAATAACAATTATATAATTTGTCATTTTTTACATGTTTTGCTCATGTGAACAATTGATGACAGCTCAGATTGTTGTTGAACCATTTTCTCAATATAATTTATTAACTAATTTAATATGTTTGCAGTTGCAAACAATTAAGATGTGATAAAAAAAAAACTTAAACCATTGACAAAATAAGAATTCATGTCATTCTTTTAGTGTAGATCGGTGTGGTTTATTTGACAATTTCTCTGTTTTAATATAATAATTGCTTGTCTAAGAAAGTAGCTTATACAAAGTTGGTATTTTGATGTGCAAAAATTGTGGAAAATGAGATTCTGATTAGTAAACATTTATATTGGTGAATCCCATCAATAAATTAGCAAACAAATAAGATTTATTTTATTTTTACCTTTTTAATATTTTAATTAGTTGTTTTGTCTAACTTTTAGTTTGAGTTTTATTGTGAAATAGAATATAAAATTAAAATTTAGAAAATAAAACAATAACAATAATATTATTGTTAGTAGTGCATGATCATTATTATACAGTGTTGCTGGAAAATAGAGGGTTTTTTTTTTTATCAACAAAATTGAGTGTTTAAATTGTCAACTCGTAACCAATTATTGGTACCACTTGAATAGATTAAGTAAAATTCACAAAATATAAGAGATCCAAATCGAGTTATACAATTTTCACAAAGAAAAGAAAATTATTTTAAATAAATAAATATATTTGTTAAAAGAAACAGAGTTTTAGAGTAAACATTATGTAAATAGTTACGTAAATGAAATGGGGACAAGTGTGAGTTGTTCTTGAGGGTCATGCCTAACCACTTTCTGTATGTATATATGTTTGTGTATTTAACAATATTATTTAAACGTTGTCTACATCTATCCTCACTAGATATCACAATTCAATTGGTTTTCACCGGTTTTTATTTATTATAATTAAATTCCATGTGCTTGTATTCCTACTCTTCAATCAATTTGTCACCATTACCTGACCACGTACCTCTAGATCTATATTTCTCTTGTCCTTTTCTCAAGGCCAAACAAAACAATTTACTTTTCTGTGGAGAGAGATCGTTTGATACAGTCATGTTAGGGCATCTTCAATGGTACTGCATTTTCCACTTTTTCCTCCATTTTGCAGTAAATTTTACTCCAATGGTACTGCATTTTCCACTCCAAAATGGAGGAAAAAATGAGATTACTCCATATTTGGAGTAATCCCATTTTTTCCTCTATTTTGGAGTGGAACTTTTTTATTTATAAAAAGGTCCTTTGAATACTAATTTATTTAAATTTATCACTTTCTGTATAGCAATAATATTTTTATATAATATATCACTTTTAATTATAATATTAAAATATTATTTAAACTATTATATTAATTATAGCATCTCATTTATTAGATAATATTATTTTGTCATAATATCACATTATATAAAATTTTATATTTGGAATTTTATTCATGAAAATTATTTATAAATAATCAAATACTAATTTTTTATTTTAAAATATTGCAAATTAAAGTAAACTTAAAGATACATAACAAATACTGAAATTAGAAATAAGCAACACTAGCAAATTTAACACAACAATTATTAGCAGTTTAATAATGCGGTAAATCGCTTCTTGACCCACCAAGGTAATCAAAATATTGTCCAAATGAAGTTGATGGAGGATGAATTTGTTCATCTTATTGTTCAGTATTTCGTTTTTGTAAATTTTTTGAAAGGATCGACTCGTTTTTGGGATAAAATGTGTTACATGATATAATGAATACATTTATAATTTTACATAACATGTTAATCGAAGATGAGCGTGTTCCCGAAGCAACAATTGAAGCCGCAAGAGAAGCTCCACCTCCGGATGTCCAAATAACACAAGATGATAATATCCGATTCCAAGAGTTTCTTGGTCGATTTAGAGAAATCAAAGTTAAAGAGAAACATTTTTCTCTTCTGGTTGATCATTTGTGGAAAAATACACTAATGACAATTCTTAAATAAATTACTATATTTTGTTTTTATATTTATGATTTAATGTAATAATTTTATTTAATAATTTTTAACAATAATTATGAAATAGTTTTTGAAAGTTATAAAAAGTTAAAAACATAGAGGGTCAATTTGTACATTTTATAAATAAAAGGCATTGAAAAGAAATTAAAAATAGTATCTATATAGAATATTCCTTTTTTGGAGTAAGAAATGGAGTAATCCATTGGAGGAAACCACAACTCCATTTTAGAGTGAAAAATGGAGTAAACCATTGGAGATAGTCTTACCATTTACGTTGGAACATACATATTTTGTTCGTAGAGTTCGCGTGATTTTGGTTAGTCTATGTAACAATGACTAATTTGAACAACCTTTGCAGGGGAATAACATATATTTGTTCTGATCTATTGATTTGAATAATTAATTAGAAATAGCTGCTATATGTATTGATATATATATGGTATTTGTATTGCATCGATTATCTTCTACAGTTATTTCACTCTATCATACAGCTCGTTTCATAGTTCACTTTTTCACAAAGTATAATTTTGTAATGCTTTTTGACAATTATAACGCCACTAATCGAGGAGATCAGATGATCATAGTCATGCATTCATACTTCTTAGCAATTATCCACATCTTTTTGTTTCTCCCGCATATTAAGCTACATTTTCATAATTTTGTTCCCCTTAAAAAGTGATCATCCGTATTAGTAAATCGATATCTTAATTAATTCATGTATCTTTTAGTTATGTATTTAACTCAATTAACAATTCATATCGTGCATCGATATAGCAGACAACTATATAAAAAGACATGAAAGATAAAATAACAATCGAATTATTAAAAATTGATGAAACGCCAAAAACTTGGATTCAGATTTGTGTTTTCTCTTGTATTCTTTAATGTTAGAGCCACTTTGACTCTTCCCTACCTATAAAATCATCTTTGCATACCCACACACATACACACTTGTGATCAGATTCTCAAAGATCCGATGCTCTTCTTTCCAAACATGGACCGATCCATATTTCTTTCTCTAGCATTAGCATCACTCTTGATGGGAGTCGTCTCAGCTCGTGACTGGAACATCTTGAACCAGCTCAAAGGACTCGGTTCGTCGTCGTCAAGCCAAAACGGTGTTGTTTCTCCAGGGCTATCCACCAACCTGAAACGGTACTGCGAAAGTTGGAGGATCAACGTGGAAGTACACAACATCAGAAACTTCGATGTAGTGCCTCAGGAGTGCGTGTCGCACGTCGAGAAGTACATGACGTCATCGCAATACGAGGATGACGTGGAGAGAGCCGTTGATGAGGCCACCCTTCATTTCGGGAGCATGTGTTGTAGCAAGACTAAGTGTGATGGCATGGACGCTTGGATCTTTGACATCGATGACACGCTTCTCTCTACCATTCCTTACCACAAGAACAATGGCTTCTTTGGGTAAATAGAATTCTGTTTACTTTTTACTTTTTACTTTGCATTGTTTTGTAAATGCAATTAGGATTGGACCCAACCGAGCCGGATCTCTGATTAAGAAATTTAGTTTTCTAACCGGTTGTTCACATCATGTGTTATTGGTTTGCGACACATCGACTGATCTTCTTTTTGTTTTGATGATTATGGAACTGAAAACAGAGGAGAGAAACTGAACTCAACGAAGTTCGAGAATTGGATAAGGAAGAGGAAAGCACCACCAGTGCCACACATGGTAAAATTGTACCACGATATCAGAGAAAAAGGCATTAAGATCTTCTTGATCTCTTCCCGGAAAGAATATCTCAGATCCGCCACCGTCGACAACCTCATCCAAGCTGGTTACTACGGCTGGTCCAACCTCATCCTCAGGTACAACTAAACCGGAGATCGAAAAACCACGCTCTTCTCGGTTCATATATTCTCTAAAACCGAAAAAACCCATAGAAACCAAATAATAAGCATTAAGCAGATCTTCATATATTCACCCCTTTTGGACTAGAATAAAAAGCCAAACCTGATAGTGAAAACCGACCTCTATCAATATATTGAATCCAATTGAGCTAAAAACCGAATTTGTACACCCCTCTTTATTAATTATTCTGGTTTTCTCGAACCAGATTAGATAACCAATGTACTAAAACCAGAAAACTGAACAATGCAGGGGGCTAGAAGATGAGCAAAAGGAAGTTAAACAGTACAAGGCAGAGAAGAGGACATGGCTAACGAGTCTTGGTTACAGAGTTTGGGGAGTGATGGGAGATCAATGGAGCAGCTTCGCAGGTTGTCCTCTTCCCAAGAGAACCTTCAAGCTCCCTAACTCCATCTACTATGTCGCCTGATCATACACACAACAAAACTTCGATTTAGCTTTATTGAACAAAAAGGAGACCCCATAAATAAGAGAGAAACGTTTTGATTCTGATTCTTGTTTTTGTCTTCCCTTTTTCCTGTTATTATTTTATAACAAGAGACTTATGGATAACGTAGGTTCTTTTTCCGTACTACCAAAAACAAATATGCTACAGAGAGAAATCAATCAGACACAATCAACCAATTATTTACAGGACCAACTAAGCAAAGTGTTGAATGAGTGCAGCACCATTATTTATCTCTGTTGTTCAAAGCTTTCTCCAGCCTTGCCTCAAACGGTGTTGAATGCCAATTCACGCTCTTATCCTGCATTTCCACAAAACCGTCATTCTCATCGCATAAAAAGACTCTTATTTTATGGTTAGACCTCGTGGCAGTTGGTTCTGAAAGCTTGATGAAATCAGCACCAGACATTGTACTCTCTCCTAGGGTGGTTTTACTGGTCAATGCGTACCTCTCTGTACTTGCTGGTGGTGTTTGGTATTCCCTTGAATGAAGATGCAGAGCCGCTATCTATTGCCTTCGAGTGATTACCCCAGTAACCACCAACCGTGCCTATGATAGGTGTCTCATCGGGACTCTTACTCGGTGATTTCCTTGGTGTAGATGCAGCCGAGAACTGTTTGATCTCCTCCAATGTCAATGCACATAGTACAGGTCTATCGTCATGGCTGTTTACAACCCGTTTTGAGTAGCAGCTAGAATTGTTTTTCTCGGGCGTAATGGAGACGCTGTTGCACTCACTACCCGTCTCAGATGATGATAACCAGGTTGAAAGGCTAGCATCAACAGTTAATTTTTCGTTTCTCGGTTTCTTGGGGTCAGTTCTGGATTTCTGTTTGAAGCTGAGTGTGGAATCATCAAGCTGAGGGTCTGTGCCGAAAGAAGAGGAATCCTTTTTGTCTTCTTGATCTGTGATGAGGTTAGAGTTCTCCTTTTGAGACTGTTTCTGTATAGTGTTCCCTTTGGATTTAGCGGATTTCCACTGAGTGAGATTCTCAACGGGGTTAAGTACTCCTTGGGCATAGTGGTTTCCATTTCCAACACTCTCACTAGACCTTCTCAGCTCCGCATCAATCTCCTTTGTATAAACTTCTTCGGTTTGTTCATGCAACTTATCCTCACTAAATACTTCATCACTATAAAACTCTTCGTCTTCATCTAGGTCGCTCTCACCGCAGTATAACTCATCCTCCTCTACTTCATCATCGCTTTCTCGACAATTCTTGTATCTGTGGTTTGAAGGATACGACCCTGAGGAGTTTGAGGCAACTTTACTGTTCTCAGAAGAAGACCGATCAGCCTTGCTTGGATTCAACGACGTCTCTTCGGGTTTGACCTCTTCTTTCTCCTCTTGCAAGAGTTCAACTGATTCTTGTAACACAATGTGTTCATAGGTTTTGACTTTGGAGTCAAAAGTGACTCTCTTCCTAGTAGGGCTTGGACTACATTTCTCTTCAGCCTCGTCACTGAGAATTCAGCATATGTTAAGCTAAAACGAAGCTCAAAGCATGAAATCTATAGGACAAGTACCAACAAAAAGAAAAAAAAATCAATCACACTCACCAAATTTCTGTGATTGGAATCACAGAGTTCTTCGGGATTTCCTCAACTGTAGGGACTCTATCATTGAGATGATCAGGCTCTGCAGATTCCACAGAGAGACTCTATGCAAAACAAAGAGTTTCTTCGGGTTAAGCAGATTACGGAAGTTAAATTGGATAAATACGAAGATGATCTATCTGGAAGGTAACGCAATGCGAGCAATGAACCACTGAAACAGAAAGGTGGGAGGAATCCAAAGAAAATCTCTCAAACACAAGCATTTTTCTCAGGGAAACATGAGAAAGACTTACGTTTGCTCTAGGCTGATCGGATTCTCGACGTCTCTGACGCCGGCGATTCTTCCGACCACCGAAACAACCGAGAAAGCAACCCATAACCCGAAATTTCAAGGCCTAGCGAGAGATGATGATAAACTCCTTTCGTGGGGTTTCAAGATTTTTGATCAAATATAACATCGAATTTGAGGAGCGGGGATGTGATGTGGTAGGGACGACGATTTGATTGGACCGAGAAGAAGAGCGGGGGAAAAAGCGTCCAACTTTGGAATTAGGATTTAGGGTTTTAATATTTGTTTCTTTATCGGATTTTTTATTTTTTTAATAATATGATTTAGGAGGATAAAGTAGCTGAGATGACAAAAAAAAGAAAAAAAGAGATGATGACCGTTACAATTTTGACTCATCATTTCAATCTATCGAAGCTCTGGAATTGGACCGTTGGATTATATACTTTTTTGTTTTACAAATTGTTTTTCATCAATCCATAACATTATTTAATCGTTTAGGTATCCAGATTTTGTTCCAGAGTTAAAGATCATGAGATGAAAGAATTTTATTTGCCCACGAACACAGATCTCTTTCGTTATCTTACAAAAGTTCAAAAGTAAAAAAAAAAAAAAATCTTACATATATGGCGAAACTGAAACGTTTCCTTTGTTTCTTCTCTAAGTTAGCTGATCATAGGATGTAACTTATAACCAGCAATGGACTCCAGGAGCCATGTGTGACCAACGACCCTAGACCCAGTTTCGGTAGATAAAGCTTCTGCTTCATTTGCTCGTTGCCAAATAATCGTCACTTCTTCACCTAAAGCACATCCAGGTGGAGGATCAATATTGTAAACGACAATCGATGATGATCTTTGGTCACTGGCATTGTTGCTGCTTTCTGCACTAAGCTCATCCTTTGTCTTCAATATCGTACCACCAGCGACTTTGACTAGATTTTGAAGGTCTTCTTTGTATCCTTTAAAGAAGTCTCCAAAGAAATAGAATTTCAAGCCATCAAAGAGCTTTGGTTTCTGCTTGACAAAGAGAAAAGAGTGAGATAAATCCAAACGAAACACTTTCAAAATTTGTCTTTTAGTTCTTACGTTAGTTGCTGCTCTGAGTCGTGCGGTTTTTGGTCCATCGTGACATCCTTGAGTGTCAATATGAATCTCAAATGGTTCTTCGTCGACAAATTGAGAAGCCTCAAGGCTTGCTTTCATCCCTGGAAACAATTACAGTTGATCCATGTAAAGATAAGCTTTATCATTGGTAAAAGTAAAGAGCATTTGAAATTCTAAATGAGCAATCTAACTTACAGTCTGCATTGATAATCCATTTTCCATTGAGAATACCCATGAGAACCTTCAAAGTTCTTGTGCAGGCACCTTTCTCGTCTGTCGAAGCAATCACATGTGTAACACTTGGATTCCAGTATCTTGATATTGTCGCGTTGAATTTTACAGCTAACTTTTCCATTAGGCGCTGGGGAATAACAATGCAATGAGAAAATTAGTCTTTTTATTTGCAAGCAAAATTCCTACTAACGTTGAAACAAAAGTGGAAAACCACACACGGAAGGCTTGTTGTTCGAGTGTTGTGGTAAGAAGAGAATCTTAGTACTGACCTTATCACCCTGAGAGAGTGCTGATCCACAGAGAACAAGATCTTTTGTCATCGCCGGTTTGTTTTCCAGCAAACAAAGCTCAGCCGGATTTCTGAGGGAAAAAGGTAATGAGATTTATTAGTTAGTATTGGTAACATATTTAGAAAAAGTCATACTGTAAGTCTAACGATATATGCTGAAAAAGATTTCATACGTTTCTAGTAAGGGGTCAGCTTTAGGTAGACAGCGACGAGGTCCAGACTTCTCGTTTGGGAATTTGACTGAAGAATGAGCCGGACAAAGCAGAAGAAAGTCTTCCTGTAAGGACCAAGGAAACACAGTCTCACATTACAATTGGAACTGTGGTGGGTAAGTAATTAATATATGCTGATGAGAATGTAAATAATGTGACGGCACATACATAATCCCACCGGCATCTGGACATCTCCCGTGCACATGGAACATGGTAGCTCCTGCGGCAAGACTTAACATAGCAGCCTAAGGCAGCCCCTTTCAGACTGCATTTTGTGCACTTGATTTTTAATCCCCTTGCTAGTTCTGCTTTCAGGTTCCTCACTGTGTCTGCTTCGTAGTAAACTTGCGGTGCCCTGAACAATTCATTCAGCTGCTTTTAATATTTTTATCACTTGAAAAGGGTTTAACCCTCTAGCCAAATTCTATAGACGGGGACTTTCAGAAACAAAGATGGACAACTGTAGAAGTTTTTATACCATTCGATACATGCGCTATGGACATGGATAACATTGGAGCGGAAGATGTCATCTCCAATCACCGGCCTTCCTTTTGAATAATGCAGCATTTCTCCAGTGGCCTAACGATATTGATCCAGCCAAGTTAGTGAACCTCACAACTACAAAATGCTTAGTTTTTAGATCAGAGGACATGAGAAAGACTTTTACCTCAGACACCCTATCAGACTGGCAGAATCCACATATAATTATGTTGGATGATGGTTGATCTAGAATTACAGATGGGGTTAAATCTGATGCATTTGAGGTCTTTCCGACTTGTTGATCATCAGAGTATGCAGTGGAGTGGTTGTTGAAGTCAATATCAGCAGCCTTTTGCATCAAGTTCTTCTGCCTCTTGGGGACTTTCTGATGATTTTCCATTGCTTCAGAAGCGGTGGTCTCACACTTCCTTTTTGCAGCTTGTTCTGTATGACTTTCAGGTAACTGCTGGAGGAAAACAAAGATGATTGATACACATCTTAAGTGGTGAAATCTGAAGGGCAGAACAAAAACTCAGGTAATAATTCGAAAACTGAAGTACACCACTTTGTAACAATGTGTGATTAAGAATGCATCATAATACAGGAACATACTGATAATCTAAACGGTCAACTAATGATGCAAAACGAGAATGCACCTGATGTTTCTGTGCTTTTACATGACCAGTGGGATCATTGTCTGATTCAGGATGAAAATCATATGACCGGAGGCTCTCCGCCAATAGCCGCACACTCAGATCCCGAGTGTTAGGATTTGGAGTGCTTTCCTGTGACTTTGGAAGCGGAGAAACATCATGACGAAGCGAATCACCACAAATTCGCCTCCTTGCAGGCTTGTCAAGCTGCTCAGAAGCAGTGATGTCAGCCACACTTTTTGCAGTTTTTCCTGTATGACTTTCAGGTGTCTGCAGCAGGAAAAAAGATCAATACGCATCTTTAAATGTTGCCAAGATAACGTTTATGTTACAACATAAGGGCCAAAACAAAACCCAGATAATAGAAAAACATGAGTGGACAATATAACATTGTTACAAAGTGGTGTAATTCATGGTACGTGTCTGTTTAAAGAAATATCAGAAATCGCCTCATGCATTAAAACGAAGAATTAGATGCTCTTACGTGATTGCCAGCGTCATTCTCTGATTCAAACTCGTATGACTGTAGATTATCTAGCATCTGCTGCGCAGACCAATCTCGATGCTTAGGTCTTGGATTGCTTTCTTCAGAGGTTGGAAGGGGAGAACCACCATGACTAGAGGAGTCACTACCACCACCACTCCGCTTGATCACATCCTTGTCAATCATCTCAGAATCTTCAGATCCGCCGTCTTTGGGGCTTCTGGAACTTTTCAGTGCGTCGTTCTTGTAGCTGCAATCATTCCGAATCTGTAACTGCGGGAGTTGAACACTAACAGCCGCATTCAAGCTTTTGTAAATGCTTATAACACTTTCCATGAAATGAAGATTTCTCCGAGCTGCACATAAGTAAATTACATACAGATTTCAACACGAACCTTCAGAGAAAGAGACAATAAGTAACTGTATACTTTCTCAACACACGTCTACGGAGAAAGAGAACACGATTTGCTCATATGCACATTAAATTGAATTACCCTTTTTGGGATATTTGGATTTGCAGACAGGACAGCCTGATTCAACTTGCGACGATTTATGTATACATGAACTGCCAAATAATTCCCAGAAAGATAAGAATCAATTTGAAATTAATTATGAAGCGAATCGGTAAAGAGTAGCAGAGAATTTAGTTAATCTCACTCGCAGAAGACGTGATCACAAGGAAGCAACACCGGTTGGTTAAGCAACTTCAAGCTGCAAATACGTAATAATCGTCACGATTCCAAGAACACCATGAAAGTAATTAATTTGCAGAAGAAAAAAAAAACTCGATTGCTTTATAAAAATAAAGGAAGCTTGGGAAGCTATAGACGAACCATAGAGGACACTTGAGCTCCAAATCGAGCTTCTGGAGATGAAGAACCCATGGATTCATCAGCATATTGGTAAAATTCGCCATTAGTGTACGGAACCAGATCTAAATCACGAAACCTCTTGAAGCCGAAGGAGAGAAGGAGAGAAATGCAGTTTGCCTCCGTTCGATTGGTATTTAGTTGGAGAGTTCCAGGACACGTGTACGTTCAGTATTGAATGGCGGGAAGAAAGGCGGGGAGATGCTGATTTGATTAAGCGGGAGAAAACGTGAATTAAACCCGCTTGTTTGCAACGATGCAAATTTGAAATATTTTAAATTTCAAGTACGAAAAGCTCAAAGTTAATAAAAGGCCCAATAAGCCCATTTATTTGCTATGAGGATGATATGATAACCGGGGGAGGGGGTCGGAGGAAACCCTCTAGGTGAGCGGAAGGTTCTTGCCTTGCATTATAGCCACCACGTTGGGGTATATTTGGAAATTTCAGACGCTTCCAAAAACTATTCAACTCTTCACCTCCAAGGTCCCAACAACACACACACGCTCTCTCTCCTCTCTCTTACTTTTCCTCCTAAACTCTGGCGATGAAATGAGACGTAGCTAGATACGACAACGAGCGATGGGAGCAAATTTGAAATCGGTAACGGGCTTTTGTACCTTCCTCGCCGTTATTTTTTTGCTTTGGGGTGGCGGTGCGGCGGTGGAGGATGAGACCGAGTTTCACGGCGACTACTCGAAGCTGTCGGGTATCATCATTCCGGGATTTGCGTCGACGCAGCTGCGAGCGTGGTCGATCCTCGACTGTCCATACACCCCGTTGGACTTCAATCCTCTCGACCTCGTTTGGCTAGACACCACTAAGGTACGTGATCTTCATTTCAGCTGTTTGTTTTCTCGCTTTCTATTTTGTTTTTTTGAACGAGTTCCTTCTTGATGAATTCGAAGCGAAATATTGCATTGAAGCATGTCTCATATCTCTTGTTGACTCGTTAAGTTATTCAACATTTACGCCTCTTGTTACCTTTTTCTCTTCGCTTGTTGAAGAAACCTTATTGATCTTTTCGCAAATAGAATTTAGAGGCAGATAAAATGGCTGATTCTGCGAGTTTTATCCATCGCTTTTGGCTCACTAAATGTAGTCTTTGTGTTTCTTCCATTCGACTAGATCTTCAAGTTTTTCAAGGGGAAGACTGCTTGCTGCTTAGTATTTAGGAAACCTCCTGCGTATTCGTAGATCGAATTGTTATGTCATTTTTCGTTACCAGTCGTGGAATTGTTCTACCCGTGCGTTGTGATTTATCTAGTAGTTCATTACTGATGGACTTGGTGGATGCTTTACAGCTTCTCTCTGCTGTCAACTGCTGGTTTAAGTGCATGGTGCTAGATCCTTATAATCAAACGGATCATCCCGAATGTAAGTCACGCCCTGACAGTGGTCTTTCAGCGATCACTGAATTGGATCCAGGTTACATAACAGGTATTTCTGAATTTTTGTTTTTCCTTGAGAGTTTCTTAGAATTCGAACTCGTTTTATTGTGATAGTACGGTTAAGTAAAGTAAACTTGGGTTGATCTTCAGGTCCTCTTTCTACTGTCTGGAAAGAGTGGCTCAAGTGGTGTGTTGAGTTTGGCATAGAGGCTAATGCAATTGTCGCTGTCCCGTACGATTGGAGATTGTCGCCAACCAAATTGGAAGAGCGTGACCTTTACTTTCATAAACTCAAGTTAGTCCTTGCCAGGCTAATAGATTCTCTCTTTTTCTTTTGTTTTTAATATAAGATAAGTAAAGAACTCCGGTCTTCTTCTTTTTTGCAGGTTGACCTTTGAAACTGCTTTAAAACTCCGTGGTGGTCCTTCTATAGTTTTTGCCCATTCTATGGGTAATAATGTCTTTAGATACTTTCTGGAATGGCTGAGACTAGAAATTGCACCAAAACATTACTTGGAGTGGCTTGATCAGCATATCCATGCGTATTTCGCTGTTGGTACTGGCCAATTATTGTTAAGCTGCCATTTTACTTCCCTCTAAACTTGAGAGTCTCAATCATTTAACTGACTTCTTGTTGATTTAGGTGCTCCTCTTCTCGGTTCGGTTGAGGCAATCAAATCTACTCTCTCTGGTGTAACGTTTGGCCTTCCTGTTTCCGAGGTTACCTCTGACTTCTTTTTAGTATCAAGTAGCTAATATCCACCATGTCTCATAATTCACTTTGAAGTGTCACTTTTGCTAATAGAGATGCTGTACTTGATCTGGTATTTGTAGATCTTAAATTGGTTATTATCAAAGAACATATTGATGGTAATATGTTTGTTCTAATACAACCGAACTGAGATATTTAAACTCAATATTATGTGGTTTGTTTATTAAAACTATGCGACATATTGACATGCGCTTCTCATGATATTTGTTGGCAAGGCTTCAGGGAACTGCTCGATTGTTGTCTAATTCTTTCGCTTCTTCGTTATGGCTTATGCCATTTTCAAAGAATTGCAAGGGTGATAACACGTTCTGGACGCATTTTTCTGGTGGTGCTGCAAAGAAAGATAAGCATGTATACCACTGTACTGACGAGGAATATCAATCGAAATATTCTGGCTGGCCGACGAATATCATCAACATTGAAATTCCTTCCACTAACGGTATGACTTGTTATATGTGTCTGTAATTGGTTCATTATCATATCTCCTTTGATTTACTCAATTCCAAGAAATTTTATAGGCCTTGATGCGTATCCATCGGTTACAGAAGCAGTTCAAGCCAACATGACCAACATGGAATGTGGTCTTCCCACTCTATTGTCTTTCACAGCCCGTGAATTGGCGGATGGGACTCTTTTCAAAGCAATTAAAGACTATGATCCAGATAGCACGAGGATGTTACTCCAGTTAAAGAAGTAAGTATCTTTTTCTGTGATGACGACTATTTTTTCAGTTATCACTTGTTGGCTCCTTGTACTTCGACTGTACATATGCTTTGTATTTCTAAATATAAGAGAGAAGTGTAATCAGAATTCTTGGTTTTGACTATCAGTGGTGCTCTCTCACAAATGTTACAGAATGTCTTTTTGGCTCGCAGTTATGAATGCAAAAGATTGTATTTCAGATTAATTTTCAATTGAACATTTATCGTTTGTGTAGTTTTTATTTACTCTGGCACGGATTAACATGTCAAATTTATTTCCAAATCTTGTCAATTTTCAAAGAAAAATATAATAACATGCTAATTATATATTACAGGTTGTATCATGATGACCCTGTCATGAACCCTCTGACTCCTTGGGAGAGACCACCTATAAAAAATGTATTTTGCATATATGGTGCTCATTTAAAGACAGAGGTATGACTTCATTCTACAGATTACAATTTTGTCTGTTTTGTTGTTGCATTCTCCGTTTTGTTTTCCAATATCCTTTTTATTTGTGCTCTTGTCTTCTCCCTTGCATCTTATGCTTCTAAACGTTAACGATACTAAATGTATTGTAATAGGTTGGTTATTACTTTGCCCCAAGTGGCAAACCTTATCCTGATAATTGGATCATTACGGATGTCATTTACGAAACTGAAGGTTCCCTCGTGTCAAGGTAAATTTCGCAATGGCAGCAAGTAGGTTTTCTGTATCATCTTAGTGGCGTATTATCTCATTTGCATCAGCAAGTTGTTACATAACTAAAAATTTCAACAGTTTTACTATCATCTGCTTTTAAGCTTAGTGTATGATCAGTGGCCAAAACTGGGAGGAGGTGTGAAATTCTTGCTTGAAAATTTTCACTAACATCAAATATAAGTGGCAAAAAAAAAGTTTCATTTCTGAATTAAGAATAGTTCCTTTTTTTTTTTATTTTTCCTGCTTAAGAAACCGTAGACTAGCTCACATCTTCATGCTGCAATATCTGTAGGTCTGGGACTGTGGTTGATGGGAACGCTGGACCTATAACTGGGGATGAGACGGTAATCTCGGAAGTTGTGTTTCGAATAATTTTGTTGCAAAACTACTGAAGACCAGTATAATATGTGCTTCTGGATCACTGCTTGTTATGTATTTTACTGCGGTATCCGTATATTTTTATTGATTATTAAATTATATCTTATAGGTACCCTATCATTCACTCTCTTGGTGCAAGAATTGGCTCGGACCTAAAGTCAACATAACAATGGCTCCCCAGGTACACTTGTCTAGTTTCCCACCTCACATTCTTTATCTTCCACCGAAAGTTTCTATATTTCAGAGCCATTTTATGCACACAGATAATCTATAAATTTCACTTTTTCTGGTTATATGTTGAGTCGCCAACAGTTTTTCCTTTTCATAAAATAATGTATCTCTGTACCCCTCCGAATGTATCTAAAGCTAAAAGATATTCTCATTGAAAAAAAAATAAAAAAACAGCCAGAACACGATGGAAGTGATGTACAAATCAAATTGAATGTTGAACATGAGCATGGGTCAGACATCATAGCGAACATGACAAAAGCACCAAGGGTTAAGTACATAACCTTCTACGAAGACTCTGAGAGTATTCCGGGAAAGAGAACTGCTGTCTGGGAGCTTGATAAAAGTGAGTAGCAAATAAATAACTTTTGACTAATCAAAGTATCTTGCATTGGTTTTGACTTTTGGGTAATCATTTTCGTGCAGCGAATCACAGGACATCGTTAGATCACCAGTTCTTATGAGGGAGCTATGGCTTCAGATGTGGCATGACATTCAACCTGGTGCAAAGTCTAAATTTGTCACCAAAGGTAACAAAAAGATTCTTGTCTATTCTATCACTTTCTGTTGCTTTTGGGTTTAAATACAAGTACCGTGTCACAGCCAAGCGCGGGCCACTTAGAGATGCGGATTGCTACTGGGATTATGGGAAAGCGTGTTGTGCTTGGCAAGAATACTGTGAATACAGGTTTCAGTCTCCTCTTCCAGCCAAAGTTTCATATCTATTATTTTGAAATCTGTAACTTTACTGATTTGGTTGTTGTAAATATTGTGAAACCGAATGCAGATACAGTTTTGGGGATGTTCACTTAGGACAAAGTTGTAGATTGAGGAACACATCTGCTAATATGCTACTCCAGTACATATAAATTTCCTCGTTCAGTTCACAGTAATTCCCTTCTTTTATTTCTCTCACAATCCAAGTCTCTTACAGATTTTCCACCAAAATTTGCAACCAGTTTATTTTCAACTTTTTTTCTTGTCTTCTTTAATTTGTTACAGCAAAGGACCACTCCCTTCCTCTTCATTTTTCGCTTCCAGTAAGAGGAAAAAAAAAAAAAAAGCTTCCAAACGGTCAATTCTTATTGCTCTCTATATCTAGTCTTTTGCCTTCTCACGCAGGGTTATTCTTTTGTGATTTTTTTCTCTCTTATGAGCATATGATATAGTTTGGGTACAGCTAGAGTGCAGTTACTTTGAATTTTACGGTTAAGGCAGTATACCCATATTAAAAAGGTATATTTGTTAATTACACCTGCGATTAGGTCCTTTCTTGTTATGCTTCCTCTAGCTTTTTGTGTTCACAAAATTGTTTCAAGTTCGGATTTTTAAGTGTTTGATTTGTTTCAAGTGCAAGCATTTGAGCCGACGATCAATGAAAAACAGATCACTTTTTTATATATCACCAGTCAATTATTACTAGATACGTTAAAAATCATAAATTTTAACAAGAAAAGTAACTATATATAAATACTAGAAAAATAAGGTGTGAACGTATTTCTTTTTAAGGTCTTACGTTTTTGATTAAAAAATATTGGGGGAGAGAGAGAGAGAGAGAGGAAACAAAGCATAAATAGGTTGGAGAATTAAAGTGCTCAGTGGTTTGATGGTTTGGTTGAACATGAGTTTTAAACCTTTATGAGTTTATATATAACGATAAATGTTAGTCAATTTTATGGTCCCTCTCAAGTTATTGTCCATGATATGGTTTTTATTATTCTCATACTGGTATGCGACTTTTTTATAACAGGATAAATTCTAAAACGAGATACAACCTGTTAACAAATATATTAACAAATCAGATTATACTATCATTAAAGTGTGAAACCCAATGAAAAGGATTTTATTAGACTACTTAAGTTTTGTAGTATTAATTTGGTCATTTCTTAAATTTGATTCCTCTCTATCGTTGAAAATTTATAATGAAAAGTAAACGAGGAAAAAGTCTTAAACTTAATCAATTTTCCTTCTCCCGCATTATATTTAGCGTGTCTGCGTCTCTTCAATTACATAGAACCACAAATAGAAAGAGAGAAAAAAAAAAAAAATTATGGTAACGATCTTGTGCTGCACGCATCAAAGTTGCAAGGCTTGTCTGATAAACTTCAGTAAAAGATCATGTATAAATGTGGTTTGATCAAAATATTAAAAAAAAAAATCTGGATTGAGTTATTGCTTGGTCAAACCACATTGAACTAACCCTTTTAATTAAATTTATCTTAGAAATATGTATAAATGATTGAAATTTTTTTCGCCAAGTGCGAAATTCATCGGACCAATACATGTCGGCTGTCGCGCAGTGGTTAGTATTTCTCAAATCACTAATCCAAACTTGATTTTGGAATAACGAATAATTAGTGGTTTGTGGCCTAAATATGAAAAGAAGACCTTCATTCTCCATACAAGGATAATCGTATTGGAATTTAATCGAAGATAGTTTATGTATGGGTTATAGAAGGATTGGATTCCGATTCCTGTAATTTCGATAATTTTTTCACTAAATCCTATAAAGCCAAAGACCCCAGATTTCGATAAATATGATTGATTCCTTGTAACAAAAAAAAAGACAATTCAGTCAATTTATTTTCAATGGTTACCCAAATTTGAAGAAACGGTAAAGCAAAGAAAGGGGGTACTATAGTCAATTTCAATTGAGTGGCCCTTTGGTAATTTTGTAGAACATTAAGGGGTATCTAAGGCTCCGGCCTCTATAAATTGACATAACCTCCCCATTCCCGTGATTTTTCTTTTATCTCCCCCTCTCCCCCTCTCTCCCTCTCTCCCTCTCTCGCACTCTCTCTCTCTCCATAGTATTCTCTCGCCAAAAATAAATAGAATCTCTAAAAAGAAAATTATTTTTCACTCGAATATTTTGATTTTGCTGTTTAACGGCAGTTAATATTTTTTGCATTTGTGTTGGGTGCTGACGTGGCATGCGTCCAATAGAGAAGCACCATGAACA
This sequence comes from Isatis tinctoria, assembly GCA_010577795.1. Taxonomy (NCBI): domain Eukaryota; kingdom Viridiplantae; phylum Streptophyta; class Magnoliopsida; order Brassicales; family Brassicaceae; genus Isatis; species Isatis tinctoria. The sequence goes on along the minus strand of CM021244.1, from coordinate 1,247,414 downwards.
CCAAAACGATGCGTCTTCCACCACGTCGCATTCTAACGCAGGACAAGCGCAAAGAAAGAGACGGCGTTATCTCTTCCGTCGTCGGGAAACCGCCGGAATTCGCCGTGACGAAGTTTCCTCCAGCGCCGACGCCGGTTAACTCCATTTCCAGGAATCCTCCAATCGCGGCCGAGCCAGTCGGCTCGAACCAACTAATTTTAGCCGGTTACTTGAGTCACGAGTTTCTAACCAACGGCACACTCTTCGGGGAGCAATGGAATCCGGCTCGAGTCCAAGCTGGTCCCCCCGAGCCGAAGAAGTTAAAGCCGAGCCATATTGTTGAGCCGGCTGATGAAAGTGAGATGCTGTACTTGATCTGGTATTTGTAGATCTTAAATTGGTTATTATCAAAGAACATATTGATGGTAATATGTTTGTTCTAATACAACCGAACTGAGATATTTAAACTCAATATTATGTGGTTTGTTTATTAAAACTATGCGACATATTGACATGCGCTTCTCATGATATTTGTTGGCAAGGCTTCAGGGAACTGCTCGATTGTTGTCTAATTCTTTCGCTTCTTCGTTATGGCTTATGCCATTTTCAAAGAATTGCAAGGGTGATAACACGTTCTGGACGCATTTTTCTGGTGGTGCTGCAAAGAAAGATAAGCATGTATACCACTGTACTGACGAGGAATATCAATCGAAATATTCTGGCTGGCCGACGAATATCATCAACATTGAAATTCCTTCCACTAACGGTATGACTTGTTATATGTGTCTGTAATTGGTTCATTATCATATCTCCTTTGATTTACTCAATTCCAAGAAATTTTATAGGCCTTGATGCGTATCCATCGGTTACAGAAGCAGTTCAAGCCAACATGACCAACATGGAATGTGGTCTTCCCACTCTATTGTCTTTCACAGCCCGTGAATTGGCGGATGGGACTCTTTTCAAAGCAATTAAAGACTATGATCCAGATAGCACGAGGATGTTACTCCAGTTAAAGAAGTAAGTATCTTTTTCTGTGATGACGACTATTTTTGTTCAGTTATCACTTGTTGGCTCCTTGTACTTCGACTGTACATATGCTTTGTATTTCTAAATATAAGAGAGAAGTGTAATCAGAATTCTTGGTTTTGACTATCAGTGGTGCTCTCTCACAAATGTTACAGAATGTCTTTTTGGCTCGCAGTTATGAATGCAAAAGATTGTATTTCAGATTAATTTTCAATTGAACATTTATCGTTTGTGTAGTTTATTTACTCTGGCACGGATTAACATGTCAAATTTATTTCCAAATCTTGTCAATTTTCAAAGAAAAATATAATAACATGCTAATTATATATTACAGGTTGTATCATGATGACCCTGTCATGAACCCTCTGACTCCTTGGGAGAGACCACCTATAAAAAATGTATTTTGCATATATGGTGCTCATTTAAAGACAGAGGTATGACTTCATTCTACAGATTACAATTTTGTCTGTTTTGTTGTTGCATTCTCCGTTTTGTTTTCCAATATCCTTTTTATTTGTGCTCTTGTCTTCTCCCTTGCATCTTATGCTTCTAAACGTTAACGATACTAAATGTATTGTAATAGGTTGGTTATTACTTTGCCCCAAGTGGCAAACCTTATCCTGATAATTGGATCATTACGGATGTCATTTACGAAACTGAAGGTTCCCTCGTGTCAAGGTAAATTTCGCAATGGCAGCAAGTAGGTTTTCTGTATCATCTTAGTGGCGTATTATCTCATTTGCATCAGCAAGTTGTTACATAACTAAAAATTTCAACAGTTTTACTATCATCTGCTTTTAAGCTTAGTGTATGATCAGTGGCCAAAACTGGGAGGAGGTGTGAAATTCTTGCTTGAAAATTTTCACTAACATCAAATATAAGTGGCAAAAAAAAAGTTTCATTTCTGAATTAAGAATAGTTCCTTTTTATTTTTATTTTTCCTGCTTAAGAAACCGTAGACTAGCTCACATCTTCATGCTGCAATATCTGTAGGTCTGGGACTGTGGTTGATGGGAACGCTGGACCTATAACTGGGGATGAGACGGTAATCTCGGAAGTTGTGTTTCGAATAATTTTGTTGCAAAACTACTGAAGACCAGTATAATATGTGCTTCTGGATCACTGCTTGTTATGTATTTTACTGCGGTATCCGTATATTTTTATTGATTATTAAATTTATATCTTATAGGTACCCTATCATTCACTCTCTTGGTGCAAGAATTGGCTCGGACCTAAAGTCAACATAACAATGGCTCCCCAGGTACACTTGTCTAGTTTCCCACCTCACATTCTTTATCTTCCACCGAAAGTTTCTATATTTCAGAGCCATTTTATGCACACAGATAATCTATAAATTTCACTTTTTCTGGTTATATGTTGAGTCGCCAACAGTTTTTCCTTTTCATAAAATAATGTATCTCTGTACCCCTCCGAATGTATCTAAAGCTAAAAGATATTCTCATTGAAAAAAAAATAAAAAAACAGCCAGAACACGATGGAAGTGATGTACAAATCAAATTGAATGTTGAACATGAGCATGGGTCAGACATCATAGCGAACATGACAAAAGCACCAAGGGTTAAGTACATAACCTTCTACGAAGACTCTGAGAGTATTCCGGGAAAGAGAACTGCTGTCTGGGAGCTTGATAAAAGTGAGTAGCAAATAAATAACTTTTGACTAATCAAAGTATCTTGCATTGGTTTTGACTTTTGGGTAATCATTTTCGTGCAGCGAATCACAGGAACATCGTTAGATCACCAGTTCTTATGAGGGAGCTATGGCTTCAGATGTGGCATGACATTCAACCTGGTGCAAAGTCTAAATTTGTCACCAAAGGTAACAAAAAGATTCTTGTCTATTCTATCACTTTCTGTTGCTTTTGGGTTTAAATACAAGTACCGTGTCACAGCCAAGCGCGGGCCACTTAGAGATGCGGATTGCTACTGGGATTATGGGAAAGCGTGTTGTGCTTGGCAAGAATACTGTGAATACAGGTTTCAGTCTCCTCTTCCAGCCAAAGTTTCATATCTATTATTTTGAAATCTGTAACTTTACTGATTTGGTTGTTGTAAATATTGTGAAACCGAATGCAGATACAGTTTTGGGGATGTTCACTTAGGACAAAGTTGTAGATTGAGGAACACATCTGCTAATATGCTACTCCAGTACATATAAATTTCCTCGTTCAGTTCACAGTAATTCCCTTCTTTTATTTCTCTCACAATCCAAGTCTCTTACAGATTTTCCACCAAAATTTGCAACCAGTTTATTTTCAACTTTTTTTCTTGTCTTCTTTAATTTGTTACAGCAAAGGACCACTCCCTTCCTCTTCATTTTTCGCTTCCAGTAAGAGGAAAAAAAAAAAAAAGCTTCCAAACGGTCAATTCTTATTGCTCTCTATATCTAGTCTTTTGCCTTCTCACGCAGGGTTATTCTTTTGTGATTTTTTTCTCTCTTATGAGCATATGATATAGTTTGGGTACAGCTAGAGTGCAGTTACTTTGAATTTTACGGTTAAGGCAGTATACCCATATTAAAAAGGTATATTTGTTAATTACACCTGCGATTAGGTCCTTTCTTGTTATGCTTCCTCTAGCTTTTTGTGTTCACAAAATTGTTTCAAGTTCGGATTTTTAAGTGTTTGATTTGTTTCAAGTGCAAGCATTTGAGCCGACGATCAATGAAAAACAGATCACTTTTTTATATATCACCAGTCAATTATTACTAGATACGTTAAAAATCATAAATTTTAACAAGAAAAGTAACTATATATAAATACTAGAAAAATAAGGTGTGAACGTATTTCTTTTTAAGGTCTTACGTTTTTGATTAAAAAATATTGGGGGAGAGAGAGAGAGAGAGAGGAAACAAAGCATAAATAGGTTGGAGAATTAAAGTGCTCAGTGGTTTGATGGTTTGGTTGAACATGAGTTTTAAACCTTTATGAGTTTATATATAACGATAAATGTTAGTCAATTTTATGGTCCCTCTCAAGTTATTGTCCATGATATGGTTTTTATTATTCTCATACTGGTATGCGACTTTTTTATAACAGGATAAATTCTAAAACGAGATACAACCTGTTAACAAAATATATTAACAAATCAGATTATACTATCATTAAAGTGTGAAACCCAATGAAAAGGATTTTATTAGACTACTTAAGTTTTGTAGTATTAATTTGGTCATTTCTTAAATTTGATTCCTCTCTATCGTTGAAAATTTATAATGAAAAGTAAACGAGGAAAAAGTCTTAAACTTAATCAATTTTCCTTCTCCCGCATTATATTTAGCGTGTCTGCGTCTCTTCAATTACATAGAACCACAAATAGAAAGAGAGAAAAAAAAAAAAAATTATGGTAACGATCTTGTGCTGCACGCATCAAAGTTGCAAGGCTTGTCTGATAAACTTCAGTAAAAGATCATGTATAAATGTGGTTTGATCAAAATATTAAAAAAAAAATCTGGATTGAGTTATTGCTTGGTCAAACCACATTGAACTAACCCTTTTAATTAAATTTATCTTAGAAATATGTATAAATGATTGAAATTTTTTTCGCCAAGTGCGAAATTCATCGGACCAATACATGTCGGCTGTCGCGCAGTGGTTAGTATTTCTCAAATCACTAATCCAAACTTGATTTTGGAATAACGAATAATTAGTGGTTTGTGGCCTAAATATGAAAAGAAGACCTTCATTCTCCATACAAGGATAATCGTATTGGAATTTAATCGAAGATAGTTTATGTATGGGTTATAGAAGGATTGGATTCCGATTCCTGTAATTTCGATAATTTTTTCACTAAATCCTATAAAGCCAAAGACCCCAGATTTCGATAAATATGATTGATTCCTTGTAACAAAAAAAAAGACAATTCAGTCAATTTATTTTCAATGGTTACCCAAATTTGAAGAAACGGTAAAGCAAAGAAAGGGGGTACTATAGTCAATTTCAATTGAGTGGCCCTTTGGTAATTTTGTAGAACATTAAGGGGTATCTAAGGCTCCGGCCTCTATAAATTGACATAACCTCCCCATTCCCGTGATTTTTCTTTTATCTCCCCCTCTCCCCCTCTCTCCCTCTCTCCCTCTCTCGCACTCTCTCTCTCTCCATAGTATTCTCTCGCCAAAAATAAATAGAATCTCTAAAAAGAAAATTATTTTTCACTCGAATATTTTGATTTTGCTGTTTAACGGCAGTTAATATTTTTTGCATTTGTGTTGGGTGCTGACGTGGCATGCGTCCAATAGAGAAGCACCATGAACACCAAAACGATGCGTCTTCCACCACGTCGCATTCTAACGCAGGACAAGCGCAAAGAAAGAGACGGCGTTATCTCTTCCGTCGTCGGGAAACCGCCGGAATTCGCCGTGACGAAGTTTCCTCCAGCGCCGACGCCGGTTAACTCCATTTCCAGGAATCCTCCAATCGCGGCCGAGCCAGTCGGCTCGAACCAACTAATTTTAGCCGGTTACTTGAGTCACGAGTTTCTAACCAACGGCACACTCTTCGGGGAGCAATGGAATCCGGCTCGAGTCCAAGCTGGTCCCCCCGAGCCGAAGAAGTTAAAGCCGAGCCATATTGTTGAGCCGGCTGATGAAAGTGAGCCGAAACGAAAAAGGTATGCGGAGGTTGCTAATCTTCTCCGGGCAGACGGGGCCCACCTGCCCGGCATCGTCAATCCTACCCAGCTTGCCCGATTTCTCAAACTGTGATCGGCGTAATCCGGTGTACACGTGGAGGCAGGACATTGGTGTGACGTCCGGCGAGCAAGACTGCCCAAAAACCGGAACCTGCCGCTCCTCTCTCTATCCTTTTTTTTCCTTTTTCAAATGTTTTTAAAATCCTCTCTATGTAAAGCTGATTCTCGCTCTCTCTCTCCCCCATCGTCTTCTTCCTCGAAATTGATCGAGAAAGTTTAGGCTTTGCTGTGAGGTAGATGTTCGTGTTTTTGTACATCAAAAATTATCAATTAGTCAAATCGATCATATTTTGGAGATTAGAGAATTTTAACCTTTTTGTGTTGATTCTAATGGTGTGACGATGAATCAATCGTTTGGTGGTATGGCAGTGAATCGTTGATCAATCCGATCCATTCATGATCGCAAACTTTTTTTCTTCTTTGTTTGATAAATCCTATCTGAATTACAAAAAACTCGGTCGATGGATCTTCAATTTCGTGCAAACCGAGATGATCATAATGACCTGGTGCACTAGTGTCAGTCGGTTACGGATCTTAACAACGCTCACTAGCTCCTACATTTCCTTCCATCTCCGTTTCTGTATCGGTAGCTCTCTGTTTTTCGAGTCTATAATAATTAATTATGTTCGGAGACCCCTGGTTTCAACACTCAGAAAGATTCATACGGCTATCTTTTTGGTTTCGAATTAAGAGTTTGTTTCTCTATCCTTTTCATTTGTAGAGGCAAAATAGCAAAATGATGATGATGATATAGACAAGTGTTCGTCGTCTATGTTGTTGCGGTGCACAAAATCGCAATGTTGCTTTTTGAGCTTCTTGGTTGAATTCAGAATGGTCTCCATTAGTGACGGGATTGTGTTCGAATGACACTAAGCACTGACTGATAAAGTAGCTGAGGAAAAGGGCCTAGAATTTGCCTAAGTAAAATGGAGAACAAAACTTGAAACTCCGAACATTTCTCTCAGTCTTGCTTCTTCTTCTTCTTCATTAACTCGGCTATTCTGTTGGATACGCAGTAAGCAGTGGACTGAGTGGTGATCATGGGATTAACCCCAAGAGCTGTAGGCAGTACACTTGCATCACAGACATACAAGTCTTCTGCCTCCCAGCTCTTTCCATATCCGTCAATGGCTCCTTCCGTCTCTGTTGCACCCATACGACAACATCCCATCTGATGCGCCGTAAAGGAATGAGTCCAACACTTGCTCATTGAGACAACTCCAGGTGGCGTCCCCACGGTACGTAAAAATGCTTCCAGATCTTCCTCCTTGATTCCATTACACTTTATCCTCTGCCCGTCGCTCCTATATGTTCCCACCTCTTCTGCTCCCGCTGCAACTAAGATCCTCAGTGCTTGCTTCAGCCCCATTGTCAGATTCTCTTCGTCCGCTTTCGTTAATCTGTATTTGACAATGCCTCCTTTCACCTCTCCAACACCTTCATCTCTCACCGTAACGAAAATATGAGACGTTCTTGTGTACTTGGCCAATCTCTCCTTCATGTCTGACCCAGACACCCATGGGATGAGAGCTGCGAACGTACCTGGTCCTATTGCAGGAGTCTCCAGTGTGATGTTAGGTGTTGTCGAGTCCATCTCAAATACGTTATGTAATGAAGTCATGATCTCTCCCTCGTGAGCCGCTCCGCTGAAGTCTGAGTTTTTCTCTGGGAAGTAGCCCCAAGCCATCAGGATTGGGTGGATATGGAGACCGCGACCAATGTTTGGATTCTTCAACCCGCTCGAAGCCAACAGCCCCGGTGTCATAAGCGAGCCACAAGCCACAACTGTCACTTTGGCATTGATCTGAAGCTTCTTTCTGGTTCGGTTTGATAGAGAAGCTTTGACTCCCAAACATATTTTTCTTCGCCCGCTCTCCTTTCTCTTCCGAGCATCTGTATCGGCCAAGATCAGCTTCTCAGCCCTGCACTGTGTTAGGATCACGGCATTGTTGTTAACTGCATCAACCAGCCAGGTTGTATCTGTCCCTCTCTTATCTCCGGTTTTGCATCCAAACGAGCAACTACCGCAGTAATGGTTCTCTGATGAATTCCTTGGCACTACTGTCACATCCAAACCAAGCTTCTCGCAACCTTTCCGCAGAATCTGGTTCTGAAACCCTTCTCTGGTGATTTTCTCAGTGACACCTATCCTCTTGCAGACTCTTTCCATGGCCGCCTTATATTCCTCCCTAGCAAATATTGCAATCCCTCGATCCACTGACCATTCTTCGATGATAGCGTCAGGTGTTTTCAAGGACGCTGCCCAGTTTATCACAGAGCCACCACCGACAGTTGACCCTGCCATGAACCGGAACCTCCCGTCATGAGTCATCAACAAGCTGTGCGCCTCAAACAGCTCAAACATGGACGGACCCTCGAGAGTTGAGTAGTCTTGGGGCACAAAGTAGTTCCCTTTCTCGACAACTACCACCTTAAGGCCTGACTTTGCTAGGTTCGCAGCTGCAACTCCTCCACCACAGCCGGAACCCACTACCACTGCATCACACTCGATCGTGTAAGTGTCGCTTTCTCTGTCCTCTTTGACTTGAAGACCTTTGCTGATCATACGTTGCTTGATGGTCACCTCATCTTCTGTTGAAGTCTCGATGATCCCTTTATCTAAAGGCCTTTCCTTGTGTTCCATGTCCTCGTTTTCACCCATGTCTACGGTATAACCTATTGCATCCCATGCCGGGTTTTCTGTATTTTCATTTGTCTGTTCATGTGTATAAGTTAGTTTATACATAAACGTGATATGAAATATGGCTGGTTATATAAATAAAGTTTGGAACCATGATGGGGTTTAAAACAAAACGATGTTGTTGAGGACAGTGCATCACTCCTGGTAAAGAACACGTCGACTCCAATTGTGGAATAGAACAGCGCATCATCATCACCAAACCAATACAGTCAAATTTAAAGAATTTTTCCTGATGATTCATGTTGATGTTCATACTAGCCTATTTTGCCCGAAATGATCATAGAAAAGCTCCATAGCACCTAACATAATCAAACAGTTGAATACAGGACATCTAGAGGAAGATGGAAGACTTACCCAGGTGAAGTAGTAGAACAAGAAGATGGCTTTAATCATCATAAAAGCAATTCTTGCTAGAGGGTTATACCACTGCGTGTTCCATTTCTGGAGAACTTTTTCCCTCTTCTCAAGCGAGATGTCAGAAAATTTGAGAAGAAGAGACCAGTTCTTCTTATCCAGACAGACAAACCCGCATAGCAGCAACGTCCCCAATCTGAATGTGAGTAGTCTCAAGACTATTCTCACCACTGTAACTGTCAATGGCATTGCCTTTGTCGCCATTACCTCTGCTACCTGTATTATTGATTATCACCATTAGTTTGCTTAAAGTAACTTAACGTGCACATTGAAGATAAGTGGAGTCGTTAAATGTAGTGTTTACATCACTCTCTGTATATATTCTTTACTTCAATAGGTTCGATCATCTAGAGCTTAAAGAAATCAAGATGGTTCATCTTCAAAATATTGGCTAGATCGAGAACTAATTAATAAGAAAAAAAACCTCATCAGGTCTGACATGAGACCCAGAAGACTTAAAGAAAGATAAGAGGGCATCGTTGCGTAAAACTCTCAGCTTCATCTCAAGATCTAAGCTCTGTAGCGGAACAGGAGGCATAATAGCCTCGCAGATGGCAGAGAGAGCTTGGAGGTCAGATTGTGAGAAGCCATGGCTGAAGCTTTCTTGTTTCACACTCCATCTCAACAACGGGTGCCCTCTCTTCTTGCCTCTTCTTCCCCCGACCATCGCTCTCCACTCTCTGCTTTCTGCTTTCAGATTTACAGTTCTTTATCTCTATTCGTGCTCCTTTACACACCTATATATAGCCATGCGAGGAGCCTTACTGTTCTGATCAACGATTCTCTGCGGAAACGTTGTCGGAAAATCTAAGGCGGTTCCTTAAGTGTTGGGTAATCAGAAATAAAAAGAAAAATGGACAAATTAAAGAGTTTGTTTCTTTATTGAGTTTTTAGATTATGTTTGTTTTTTTGTTCTCTGTTGCATTGTATAAAGAAAACCACAATACGCAATTAATGTGTGTGTATGTTATAATATATAATACATATTATGTATTTGTGTGGGTATATGAATACGTATGCGTGTCTCCAGGTGTGGGATACAAAAGGGGTCCACGTGATAAACGCTACCTTGTACATATGTTACAGGTGTTTTTTCGAGATCACCGATAAACCATATAAAAACTTGTGATATTCCACATAATTTGAAAGTCTGTAATGTTTTTCTTTCGTGATTGAGTCGCATTGTTTTTTTTTTTTTGTCACAAACACAAAAAACTTTTCGAATATAACATGTTGTTTGTCATAAAAATACATTAATGCCAAAAAGGGTTTAGATCAGACAGAGACACGAAACAAGAAAAGAATTATGTAATCAGTGTTTTTAAATTACAATAATCATATATAAGAATTTTTAAATAACTGACAATACGAATGATATGTAAGAGATACTTTAGAAAAAATTATATAATGTGTAGGTAAACACGTTCAATAACCGTCAAGACTTCACCAAAAATTATAGTATAATGGTTTATGTTAGTATCAGAAGTACTCAAGTAGTATATAGCCATTCAACTACGAATCCAATTGCACGTTTATGTAGCTAATTTCCGGGGGAAAAAAAACTTTTCAATTGTTAATAAGTTATTGTTTTCTTAAGAAAAGAATTCAAACATTCACGGCCAGCTTTGTAACCTCTTTTCTTTTCGTGCGTCATGGCTTACATCAATTAGCAAAACATATTATTCCGACAATGTTTGTCTCCAACCAATACCATCAAAATCTGATTTTTGTTTTGCATAGAAAACAATTCTTTACCAAATTTATAATCAAGAAATTCTTTTTTTTTTTGTGTGTGACGAAGATTCATAGTTCAAATATGATATCGAGAATAATTATTTTTAATATTAAGAGTAAAATAAATAATTATTATGTAGTTTTTATGTTAATTTAGTATTTAGATTCTTTTTGGTTTTCAATCTCACGATATATTGTTCTTTAAATATGGTAGAGCACAGGATATGCAGCCTAGTATTTTTGCAAATTTCACCTTTAATATGCTGGCTCCTTTTGTTTAATCAGCTTTAATTTCTAGAAATTATCAAATACAAGTGGTTTGGTCTCTAAACAGAACAATCTAAATATGGGAGTCGATCTTTGTTTTATCTATCAATTAGTGGCCAAGAAATTAATTTTGTTTTTACTAACAACTGCGGATTGTCTTTACAGTGTTACCAAATTAAGATTACAAAACAGAACAAACTATAAAATTAGCCTCATAATAAATTTAAATCCACTCCCAACTAAAAGTCGTTCACTTAATTAGTTTTTTTTTTTTGGTTATTTTCTCCCCTTCACGTTATTAGTTCAATATCTGGAAACCAAAAACTATGATTTCTAACCCTCAACATTCCCTTCTTCGTCTCTTTTTGTTAATAACCGAGTATCTTGATTCTTCATTTTTTTTTTGGAGAAAGAAAATTATAGGTCATAGAATATTAAATCAAAATGCTTTCAAAAAACCCAACAACAATCGCTCTTGATCGAGTTGAAATGAAAACTCACGTGATTTCTTTTCGATTTTGAATTCATTCACTCTTATATGTTTCAGAAAGAAAAAAACACGTACAATAGCTTCTTCTTCCTTTTTCTTTTAGAAGTTATTTTGATCTCGTTTGGCAATTTCATTATGTCCAACTACACAATGAAGAGCCTCCTGAAGGGTCTTAGGTACATTCAGGTTGGGTACATTTCTCAAATGTTTGGTGAGTTATTTTACTTTTTGTGACATGTGTACTATTTCCTCAGATATTTAGCCTTGCAAAATACTTTTTTAACTGCCAAAATAAATATTACGCTGTGTGAAATTGCGTCATGCAGAAAACGAGAAAGAGCCAGAGATGCAAATTGGAACCCCAACCGATGTAAAGCATGTTGCACACATCGGCTGGGATGGAGGATCTGTCAATCAAAATCCACCCAGCTGGGTATTTACACATATATATTTTTGTTATTTCCTCTATATATTTTCAATAAATTTGGGTGTAGCAATAACAATGTAGCACCGTTATAAAATAAAAATAAACTCAATGTAGATGAATGATTTTAAAGCAACGGGTGGATATTCATCGACGCCTCTAGGAAATATCAAGGAGGATACATCTTGCATTTCTGAAGGTAATTCTAATTAGATCTATAGTTGTAATAATTTATTTTAGTACTAGATGTTGTTGTATTCATATAATATTGCGCAAGAACACGTAATGTATCAAAAGAACAAAAAGATAATAATGAAGATGTTTACGTATATGCAGATTCAACTCGATCACGTGATATACCAAGACATCCAAAATCGTCGAGGAGAGACCGTTCCAACAATTTGGGTTCACCAACAAAAGAACGGTCACGACGTGTATCTTCGAACTCTAGTGGGAATCCAAAAACTTCAAGGAGATCAAAAGAATCTTCCGATATACCTCAAGATGGTACTAGAAAATCTCGTCGGAAAAAACCTTAGCATTCTGCGAATGGTGGATCGTCAAGATCCTCGCGTAGAACACGTGGATCTCAGACAGTATGTATAAGTGGATCAATGTCTGATGCAGAATCAATCGATCTCCAATGATGTTTAAGACACAATATATAAGTGCGAGTCTCAAAATATCATATAGCTTTTGCTGGTTACTAGGAAAAACAAGCTTGATGCATGTGTTTTCGGATTTCCTAGAGAAATTATGATTTGTCATATATTAACCGAGAGGTGATCCACTAAATTCGGATGTAGATTTATGTTGATGTTTTGTCTCTTAACTAACCGGTCGAGTTATTATCACTGATTTCACGAGATAAAAGTAGTTATAATCATGTAGTTTATATCTACATGGGCTTGTTTCATGTTCATATTTAGTTAGATATAACTAATTACAATCATGTTCATAATTTATTAGAGACTTTCTATTAACACTGATTTCACGAGATATAATTAGTTGTTCTCATCTATCGATTTAATTTCAACACTTGCCTTCATGCAATATGCATGTGGTGTACACGATCTTCCAGTTGCATTAGAAAAATTAACTTGTTAAACCAAAGTTTGGTCTTTTTCTAACAAGAGTTGCATTAGGCATTTTTTGGATCTATTAGCCATTTGTCCTGGTCAAAAATCAACAATTTTAAAAATCAGAAGTATTTCCAAACCGATCTGGACCGGCTTTCCTCCGCGGTTTACAAACTTTGTACCAGTCTTCTCCACAAGCCTAGGTCCTTTGGAAGAAGAGAAGACGAGAGAAGACTTCTCTGCGAATGCGACTCTTAAACAATAACATACGAAAAGCATTTACACTACATTCCGAACTCTCTCGCCATTTTTTACTCGCAAGTTCACATTGAGAGAGCTCTTCTTCTTTCGGCGCAAGTTTGCTCTTTATGCGAAACCTCCCTCCTAGACAATCCGTGGCAATGTCTATGGCGAGTTTGTATCGGCGGTTCCTTCCCTCCCCGCCGGCGATAGATTTCGCTTCTGTTGAAGGCAAGGTGCGTACTAGAACCCATGGGTTCGAATTGAAATGAAGGTTTTTGGGGTTTTACTGCTCGATCATTGCTTTGTTTTCGTGGATTCATATGGTTCGTGGATCTTCTCGGGAACTGTTGTAGATGAAACTCGTTAAACCTTTATACATTGGCAATGAGGGCTTAACTCAAAACGAGCATGTCTGTGTCGCTTCCTATAAGTGTGCTCCTTTTTCCCTCCTTGAAGACTTTCCATGGTTTTTGCAGCAAATCTTCAACGAAGCGCTTCAGAAAGGCACTATGGAAGGATTTTTCAGGCTGATTTCTCATTTTCAGACGCAGTCCGAGCCTGCTTTCTGTGGATTAGCTAGTCTCTCAATGGTCTTGAATTCTCTATCTATTGACCCGGGAAGAAAATGGAAAGGTGTACCTCAAATTCACTTTTCGGTGCTTAGAAGACCACATTCGGTGGTGGCTTTCTTGACTTTTTGTTTTGTTTCACATAGGGCCTTGGAGGTGGTTTGATGAGTCAATGCTGGAATGTTGCGAGCCGCTTGATGTAGTGAAGGATAAGGGCATTACATTCGGAAAAGTTGTCTGTTTGGCTCATAGTTCAGGGGCTAAAGTCCAAGCTTTCCGCACAAATCAGAGCACCCTTGATGATTTCCGCAAATACGTGTTGAAATGTTCCACTTCTGATAATTGTCATTTGATCTCCACCTATCATAGAGGAGTACTCAAGCAGGTATCTTTTCTTTTTGGCCTAAACTGTCTATACATTTAAGAGAAATATGGCATCTAGGTGAATTTTCCAGCACTCGTTAAAGTAGTGGTCCTGTGTATCTGAATGTTTTTACTGAGTTTGAGATTGCGGAAACTCTTTAGTTTCTTGCTACAACGTTTCATGTTGTTCGGGATTCTAATGACTCCGATTGCAGACTGGAGCAGGCCATTTTTCACCTATTGGGGGCTATAATGCTGAAAGAGATATGGCTTTGATTCTTGATGTCGCTCGTTTCAAGTATCCTCCTCATTGGATTCCTCTTAAACTTCTTTGGGATGCCATGGACAGTATTGATGAGTCAACAGGGAGACATAGAGGGTACATTATATATTTTTTTTTCTCTCTCAGGCTTTACTTGTAATGATTTGAGAATGGAGTCGTTTTCTTTCTTACCGAATTCCTTTCTCTGATATTCTGCTTTACTTCCAGGTTCATGCTTATATCTAGACCCCACAAAGAACCAGGATTACTCTATACTCTGGTAAGTCCAAAGTCATGGTTCTACTTGCAATCGCTGCTAGTTTTTCTTAAATCCTTTCACACTCTAGTTATTGTCAGTTTCCTTATCCTAATAACAACCTTCACAGAATCGTCGACACGAATGGGATAATTCACATTTTACATAACCTGTTTTAAAATATGAATTGAGTGATGATTTCTATATTATCGGTTTCAGAGTTGTAAGGATGAGAGCTGGACCAGCATAGCAAAGTACTTGAAGGAAGATGTTCCTCGCCTTGTAAGCTCACAACATGTCGATACTATTGAAAGAATCTTAGATGTTGTATTCAAGTCACTTCCGTCAAATTTCAACCAATTTATCAGATGGATGGCTGAGATTCGAAGAACAGAGGATGTAAATCAAAATCTCAGCTCAGAAGAGAAATCAAGGCTCGATCTAAAGGTATTCTCTTGTTGATTTTCCCCTGTTCCATGTCTATATTCCATCAATTGGTTCATCACTGTTTCATGGTTCCTTTTACTGTAGCAAGAGTTGCTGAAACAAGTCCACAAAACTGAACTGTTCAAGCACGTGGATAAGTTTTTATTCTCTGTGGGTTACGATGACAATCTGCCATATGTTCCTGTCAAGGCCGTTTCTCAAGGTTCTGAAATAGACTCAGATGAGACCTGTTGTCGGGAAACTTGTGTGAAATGCATTAAAGGTATGCTTGCTTTGTTAGATTGTAATCAAGATAAGACCTAAGCTAGATTTCAGGAAAAGTTAATTTGTACCAAGTTCTTACCAAGAGATGACTCTCTTTTGCTTTGTTATATTGTTTACCATCAAGGCCTTGGTGAGGAGAAAGTGAAGGGTGTAGCTTACCCATCCGGGAACGATGTGTTCACCGCTCTTCTGTTGGCTTTACCTCCACAGACTTGGTCAGGTATCAAAGACCAATCACTTATGCAAGAAATGAAACAGCTCATTTCCATGATTAGCCTCCCAACTTTGCTTCAACAGGAGGTAAGTTGCTACGCCAATATTCCACTTTGAATTCTTGTTTTTCTTTATGGAGTTAGAAAAGCTTTCTAAGATCTTCTTCTTCGGAGTTTCAGTAGTTCTGAGGATATACCTCATGAAGGGAAGGAAACTCCACAAAACAAAGTAGTAAAATCACTTAATTCGTTTTCTGTGGTTTGGTACAGGTTTTGCATCTACGACGCCAACTGCAGCTGCTAAAACGATGCCAGGAGAATAGAGAAGACGAAGACCTCTCTGCTCCTGCCTAATATAACACAAACCACTCCCATTTTTTTCTTTTCTAAACAACCATTATCTACTCCTTACGGTCTCGTGCGAGATCTTTTGAATCAGGCAAAAGCTATATAATCATTTCAGAGAAATTAAAGTTAAGTACTAACCATATCACCATCACTTTACTATATCGATTAATATATAGTAATCAAGTCCCCATATGTTTTATTTACATACAAAAAGTGTATACATAGGTTATTTTTAACGCTAGAATCAGCACTTACCGAGAAAGTTAACTCTGACTTTTACCATTCCAAGGAATGGGTCCTGCTCAAAGACCGCGACGAAGGTGGTTTTGGTTTCTCATCATCAACGGGAATCAACAGCTCCATAAGCTTCTTGTACCTCTCTTTCGTCTTCTTTTCAATCTCTGTCAAAAGCTGTTGGTTCTCTTGCTCTAACTTGGCAGCCAAAGTCTGTAGCTCCACTTGATAAGCCTGTTTTCTCTCTCTCGACCTAGCAGCAGACTCGCGGTTCTTGATCATCCTCTTCTGCCTCTGAGCTGCAGCTTTATCCATTGCCTCCACCATCACTCTCCCTCTCTTTCTCCTCGTCCCTCCGCTGGTTATTGACCCTTGCGGATTGTGTTGCTGCTGCTGCGGCATCATCGGATAATCGAACGTATAGTCACCACCGTCGTTGAGTCTCTCCGGCGGAATCTTCACATCGATTTCATCATCATCATCATCCATTTCTGCTGCTTTCGCTAAAAAGTCCTCAAGCGTCATCATATCTTCCTCTTGTGCTTCCTCCTTCATGATCGTCTTCTTCTCTCTCGATGCAATCTCTTTCCAAACATCGTCCACACTCTTTCTTCCGCCGTTAACGCTGTTCCGGTCTCCGTTACTCCGATCAACATCAATCGCCGTGGAATCAGACGCCAAGGCGTAATCGTGTATCGTCAAGTCGGTGCATCCGCCGTAAACGAAACTTATCCTCGAGTGATCGGCGTGAGGGTCTCGTCTGAGGTGGTTCGATCTTACGGTGGGAGAAGATGAAGCAGAGGAAGAATTACGACGAGACAGATCGGAATTTCTCGAGGTGGAAGAGGAAATCATCTTAAAGGACGCCATTTCCAGATTTCGTTGCCTCCAGTCAGAAATTATTAAACTGCGAGACAACAACCGAAGAAGACAGGAGTGGAGAGATCTTTTTAGGGTTATGTTATCTCGTCATGTGTGTGTAACACGCGCTTCTCTGAATATATTACATTAGAAGTTTATAACAAACCACGCGTGCATAAAACGCGTGAGCTGCATCTTCTATCGAAATGTTTTTTTTAATGTAACGTGTAGCGACAAAAATTTGCTCGCCGGTACGTAAGTGTCAAATCCAGTTTCCACAATTCAAAGTACTTTTTGAGTTTGCTTTTTTATTCTTTATCGTATTTCTCGTATACTAGGAACAGCCCAAAAGAAAAGAGCATGTGTTCGTATTAAAAATCAAATGAATCTGTTACCCTAAAGAGTCGTGAATTTTTTTTGTACATCTCTATGATATATATGGACACTAGAAGATGTAAGAATGAGGGGGAGAGATGATGGGTCCAACCTGAAAAACTTATTGAAACCAAAACAAAAATGCAAAATTTTGCAGACTCTTCGAATCTCCCACTCCCAGAATCTCGAAATTTGCAGTAAACTCTAGAACACTTTCTTTTTCACAGCATTGCCAAAACCAAAAGACAGAACCATTGTCTCAAATGATGAATTTCGCCACCAATATCTCAGAGGTCGACGGTTATATATAAGATGTATGACTCCTAGGCAAAAAAAATATTCTTACTCTTTCAGTTGTAGATACACATCTATTTTGTTTGTACGTAGTCACATTATTAGCAGGCTATATAGTAGTATGATGTTATCAATGACCAAAAAAAAAAAAGTCAATGACCAAAAAGTAAATTCTTTTTTTAGGCCCAAAAGTCAACCAATATAAATAATTTGCGAAAAAAACAATTTCCGGATTTATCACAGTAAAAACCAAATTCATAATACAATTGGGAAATAAGAATATTACGTAATCGTTAAGAAAAAAAAAAAATCTCCAAAATTTGCTGCGATCCTTTTACACGTCGTCTCCTACAGAGGAGTCTCCGTGTTCTGAAGCTCTGAAATCATCTTCAAGCACAATTCCCAATTTCTGTCGCTTATCGCAGATTAAAAATCCAGAGGAAGGAGAGAAACATGAACATCTTCACCAAAAAACCAAATCCGAGAGGTTTGATTTTCGTGTTTCTTATTCTACATCACCGGATTGGGTCTTTTTTTCTTTTCAAATTAGGCGTGTTTATCCGATTGGTTAACCTTAATGGAATTTGATCATCTGGGTTTCTTCGGGTCCGTTAAAAGTTGTTGACTTCTTCTGTAATTTTTATGGCGTGATCGTGATCAATTGTTTTCGTCTGAAATCGAGAATCCTGTTTATGAAACGCATTAATGCGTATGGGATTTGATGTTATGATGACTCTCAGAATCTGAATGTGTCACTTTGGTGAATTGCAGAAGCGCTTAGGGAGAGTAAGAGAGAGATGACACAAGCTACAAGAGGTATTTGTTGTGTTCATATGATTGATTAGTTTTAAGATTTTACTATTGAGCCTAGAAAGAAAAAAAGAAGAAGTTAATTGGTTGATTTTGATGACTTTGATTTTAAAGCTTCTAAGTTCGTCTCAAACTGATGAAAATTCCCTTTCTTCGTGTTGTCTCGCTTCAGGAATCGAAAAGGAAATCGGATCTCTGCAATCAGAAGTATGCGTGTGTCTAATGTCGTAATGTCTTTTTGTTCAATATTTTTTCAACGTATAAACTCTGACATATATATCTTTCACGTACGAATATGATAGGAGAAAAAGCTCGTTCTCGAGATAAAAAGAACTGCGAAGACAGGGAATGAGGTAGGTTTCTGAAGCATTCCTTTGCGGTTGGTCAATCTTTTTTCCAGGGTTCTGCTTGGGAATTTTGTGTTTGGGATAGCATCTAGTTTTTATGTGTTCTTCTTACGTCTTTTGTCTTTACGCAGGGAGCAACTAAGATTCTTGCCCGGCAGTTGATTCGGCTAAGGCAGCAAATAGCTAACTTACAAGGTAGCCGAGCTCAGATGCGAGGCATAGCTACTCATACACAGGTCTGTTGATTAAAAATTCTCTCCTTTGATTGTAAAGTCATATATATATATTTGTTGATAGAAATCGAGAAAACACCATATATGTTGTTCTAAAATTAATTACTGGACAAACTTTCACTTTGGTGTTTTAGGCTATGCATGCACATACTTCAGTTGCTGCTGGAATGCAAAGTGCCACTAAGGCAATGGCAGCTATGAGCAAGGTCAGATTCCTATATAACACAAATCAGATATGCCCATGTTTATTGATCTTGATGTAGTCGCCAGATTTAAGTTTTTAAGGGTCTTCTTGCTGTGGGAAAAAACTCAAATCCAGGAGAATTTTGGTTAGGTTTTGTGTTTTGGATCTTGCCCTATAATCTAACTATATGTTTCTGATATTTCCAGAATATGGATCCAGCAAAACAGGCGAAGGTTATGAGAGAATTCCAAAAGCAGTCTGCGCAAATGGACATGACTGTAAGTTGTATCAATCCATTCTTTTTTTTATTTAAATCCATGTCACACTCATAAATAGTGATTCTGACAATTGCCGTAATGGTATTCAGACTGAGATGCTGTCAGATTCCATAGATGATGCTTTAGACAATGACGAAGCTGAAGACGAAACAGAGGATTTGACTAACCAGGTAATATTTCCGCGTCCTCCAATTCTAAAGATAGAGACCGTTTCAAAGAAGGTTTATTAACGAGGCTTTTTGGTTTACTTGTTAGGTTCTTGATGAAATCGGCATTGACATCGCTTCACAGGTTTCTTTTAACCATCGATTCTTTTTTTTTCATTGTTACGTATCTTGGATGGCTTATCTGTAATTGATTCTATGTTTGTGTTTTGATCCATGTGCAGTTATCATCTGCTCCAAAAGGTAAAATTGGGAGAAAGAATGCAGAAGATGTTAGCAGGTATGGTGACATCCACTATAAAACACAACAAGAACACATATTTATTTTTTTCAGTGTCGAAATCAAACAAGCCTCTGAAATATCTGCGCAGTTCTGGAATGGATGACCTGGAGAAGCGGCTGGCGGCGCTTAGATAGAAAGAACAAGTGGCATGAGCTTGAAGAGGACGTTTCAGACCAAAATTTCATTTACGTTCAGTGTGTCTTCTACAGTTTGATTGTGGATATATAAACATTTAGACGAATGTAGTGACATTATTTATCTTTGAACCTTTTTTTTTTCCCTCTGGCCAATGTACAAAACGTCTTTGTTTTTGTTTTCTTCAAACAATCAGTTATTGTGCGCGCCAAGAAGTTTGGTTGGTTCTGTTAAATACAATTCTTAAAAAGTCGCAACTGTGTAAAGATGATAACAAAATTACCGAACCGAAACCAGAATTAGACTAGTATAAGTAAAAAATAGAAATAGCTAATATAATATTCATTTAAATGATAAATTTTAATCGATAACCAAAATAACCAAACCATATGACGGAACCGAACTGAACCCAAAGATGCCTCACCGCCCAAACACGGCCCTAATTTCTCCGTACACAGAGAGGTGGAAAAAATCTTAGGAAGGTTACAAGATGGCAGGCTAAAGCTTTGAGTAGGTTACACGTTTGCTGCGTGAACTTTTTCAGTTGGTTAGAGATGATAAGAATGATATCTGCCGAATTAGAGACAGGCTTCTTCTTCTTAGCTGCATGCATGTTTCTGCCAATCTAAACTTCCGTTTCAATGTTAAAGAGTGATTTTACCGATTTGATATGATATATATTAAACAAGAATTTGTTTCTTACGTTTAATTAAAACCGATGGCTCGATCAAAGTGAGAAAGGGACTAGTGTACAGCTATATCGATGGTATTTTTCTATGTGACTGAGAGTCAGACAAGGAAGAAGAGAGCATATTAGGATTAGTTTTACATATGCAAAGAGAGGAAGCAAGTATAACTTAATTGCTTTTTTTCTTCTTAAGTAACTTTTCTTTATTCGTTTCACCAGACTGGATACAATTTAAATAAAAAAAACCCGGCCCATTGGTAATGCAAATGGAAAGGCCCAATAGATGTTTTAAGAAACAAGATAATCAACATAACGGTGGTTGTGGCGGTTAGGAGGACATGAGACAGCGTCTGATCATCAAATAAACACAGGAGAAAGGCAGCTTTACTTGCCCGGTGGGTTGAAGTCAATCTTAGTCTTCAAGGACATAAACTCTTTTCCTTTTATAAAAGCAAATATCTCTCGTTTCTAGCTCAAACTTAAACTCACACACACCATGCCTCATCTTCAATCTCCTAACAAGATCATTGAGACCAGTCACATCTCTCCCTTAAAGGGCACCGTTCCATCCACCACTCTTGCTCTCACCTTCTTCGATGCACCGTGGCTCACTCTCCCACTCGGCGAGTCCCTCTTTTTCTTCTCTTACCAAAACTCAACCGAACATTTCCTCAACGACTTTGTCCCTAACCTCAAACAATCACTCTCCAACATTTCTTCCCTTACGCCGGTAAACTAATCACCCCTCCTCGTCCCGACCATCCCTACTTACGCTACGATGACGGCCAAGACTCTCTTCTTTTCACTGTCGCCGAGTCTACCGGAGCTGACTTCGAGCATCTCATAACCGATTCCCCTAAAGATGTCACAGTTTTGCATGATGTCTTGCCCAAGTTACCTCCTCCTCATGTCTCTCCGGAAGGAATCCAGACGCGGCCTATAATGGTGATCCAAGTCACCATCTTCCCTGGAAAAGGAGTCTGCATAGGGAACACATCTACACATGTTGCAGGAGATGGAGTCACTTTCAGTCATTTCATGAAGTATTGGATGTCATTGACCAAATCCACCGGCAGAGATCCTGCCACGCTTCTCCTACCTATTCACAGGAGCAGATCCATGATCAAGGATCCAGGCGAGGTCACCGCGGGGCATTTGGAGCGGTTTTGGAGCCAAAACTCTGGAAAACACAGCTCACATGATCTCCCTGCGAACATGGTCAGAGCTACTTTTCCGATCACACGGAGTGAGATAGACAATCTCAAGAGTTGGTTTACAGAGCAGTCTGAGAAACAATCTCCTGTTTCGACCTTTGTGGTGACTCTAGCTTTCACTTGGCTGAATTTGATCAAGACACTTGTTCACGACAGTGAAACAGAGGCCAAGGACGAAGAGGTCTTTCACTTGATGATCAATGTGGATTGCAGGAATCGTCTCAAGTACACAGAACCGATACCACCCACATACTTTGGCAACTGTATGGCTCCTGGTCTCGTATCCGTCACGAAACGCGATTTGCTAGGAGAAAAGGGATTTTTGGCTGCTTCAGACGCAATAAAAGCGAGAATCAAAGATATGTTATCAAGCGATCTATTGAAAACAGCACCAACTTGGGGACAAGGAGTACGTAAATGGGTCATGTCGCGTTTTCCAACATCCATTGCAGGAGCTCCGAATTTGGGACTATATGATATGGATTTTGGGTTAAGAAAGCCCTGCAAAATGGAGTTAGTGCACATTGAAACAGGTGGTTCTATTGCATTCTCCGAGTCGAGAGATGGGAGCAATGGAGTCGATATTGGATTAGCACTGGAGAAGAAGAAAATGGATATATTTGCTTCTATTTGGCAACAGGGGATCAAGAAATTCAACAAGTAGAAGGATATAGACAAGTTCACTGTTCTTAATTTCTTTCTCATGATATCAAAACTCTTTTCCATTCGAGAACTCTAAATGTATCAAACGCCAAATATGTCAGCAAATAATCAACACAACTATTATTGGAAGAAATAGAATTAGGTACTTTCCACGAAGATCACTGACAAGAATTTAATAAAGTGTCGCATTGTGATTTATGTGTTCACTCTTTTCCACCAGGTTCAGTACTCTTTCCCATGACAAAGTTAAAAAAAAAAAGCTTTGCATTGCCCCCTTCATATCACGGTTCATCCAACAACTTGTAACAGCCAAAATGGTACAACTTTGACCAGAAACAAACACGCATTTCTTAAGCGTCAAGAGGCATCAAAAGTGGAAGTAATAGGTTTTAAGATAGAATCAGGTCAGCAAAGTCCGAAGGCAGACACTCAAAACAGCAAAAAAGAAAAGAAAAAAGAATTCACGTAGATTATATGTAGTGTTCTTGTTTAACTCCAGTCTCATAATTAGAAAGAGATGAAGCTGATGAGAACACTGGCAATTTCTGAGTTTTTTCAGACTCAGAGCACAAGGATAAAAGTGCAAGTGTATAGTTTAAACTCAGAAGAACTTTCAAATAAATAGCAATAACGGAAAGTCTCAGTAAAATCCATTGGATTCAAAGAAATTGCAGTTTCTGCCAAGGGGTTCTCCCTGAAAACAGGGTCTCGGCTCCACTGCACCTCGTACAATTGGATTACATCATCATCGACATCCCCAAAATTTTAAAAGATTTTAAAATAAAAATGCAAGAAAACTGAACATATCTAAAATTCAATAAATAGTAAAACCAAAAGGATGATTATTTATGGAAAGTCTCAGTAAAATCCATGGAAATCAAAGAAATTGCAGCTTCTGCCAAGGGGTTCTCCCTGTAAACAGGGTCTCGGCTCGACTGCACCTCGTACAATTGGATTAGATCATCATCGACATTCCATAATTTCAAAACACGAAGAAAAAAAATACTTTGTGATAAAAAAAAGACAAGAACAAAAAGAAACAATGTAGAAAAAAGGCTCAGACAATGAATAATGAATACAGCTTTTTCAATCAAGAATTATCTGAAGCAGAACTGGCGTATCAAGCTGTTGTAAATTACTCATCACTGCCAAACAAATAACAATACTTTTGAAAAAAAAAAACAAAGAATTGGCTCATATTAAGAAATTCAACCATGTTTTTACCGTATATGCTTCATTGACCCTAATGAATCTCAGAAGCGCGGGTAAGTTTATAATCATAGCCAACAATTTAGAAAGCAAAAACATAGCAAAGTAGAATCCATCAACTTTCGATACAAATTCGAATAAGAGATTTAGCCGCTTTTTTGACACAGGAAAGCCTAGAGGACAAAGGCAAACCTGCAACACAAACGGCAAAGCACAATCTAGCAGGAGCTTTGGGGCTTACTTCCTCAAGTAATGCAATCAGATTAGCCCGGGAGGCTCCTGCGAATCAGATAAACACAAAACCATAGCCAATCGAAGAACACAAATCTAAAGATGGATAATTGTAATTTGTAAGAGACAGAGAAGACAAGTAGGAGGAGAGATCAGACATGTTCGAAAAAGAAGACTCACGCGGCTCTGTTATATACATAACTGTCGCTGGTGAAAACCCTAGCCCTCATCTCTGTGCAAGAAGTCGAAATTACCCCCGTCGATCGGTTAATTACCGGTTTAATGTCCTTTCGAATGGGAAAAAAGAGTGGAAGAGGAGAGAGGATTGGTGTGTGGCACTAGGGTGTGTGCGGGACTAAATAATGTCATGTTGCAACCTATATCAACAGAAAATCATGAAACATCATGATGTATTCGTTTTCAGATTCGTTTTTCATGATGTCATTAAGCAGCCAAAAAAAGAAAAAGAAAAAAAGAAAAGAAAAAAGTATATTAAGCGTTTGTATGTATACTTAGATTCTCTAACGAGATTTATCAGTGTTCGCTTGGTTCGTGTTTGTTTTTTTTTTTTTTTTGGTTTTTTTTTAGGGAAAGCGTTTGTTTGTTTTCTTTTTGGTTTAATGGTTTTTTTTTTGTTTGTTTTGGTTAATGATTTGGTTTAATGGTTGATTTCGATTGTATTGGTTATGTTCTGTTTAACTGGTTAAATTCGATTTTAATTGGACCATTCGGTTTAATTTCGATTTTAACTCGGTTTGGTTCGGATTACACGATTATGGGGTTTACCGCAGAAACAAAGATTTTGTGTAGTTTAAAACCGTTAACAAAGTTTTGTGTATCTGAACACGGAGATCAAACTTTCGTGTATGCAGAGCCGGCATGAAACTTCCCGTGTAGTTGGACCGTTTCCAGAAAAACTGATACAAAGTGTTGCCAAACTTGTTGTGCTCCTTGGAATAGCCGTGAATCCAAGAACATTTAAAGTGTGCGTAATCTCAAACCTATAAATTAACTTCCATCTTTAAATTTCTAGGTTGCTGTATAATCTTTATATCATTCCTAATTTATTTTTAAAATTTCTGACGGTTTTCCATTGTTAGCTTGAATAGCATGTTTGTATTTGATTGTTTGAAGTTGATATTAAATTGATTTTTTTAAGAATTCAACTTGCAGAATTATGATCGGTTTTATGTGCACTAGCACAAACAAATGATTTTACATAATGAACCACTTAACAAAATGATTACACCGTATTATTTAACAGTCTTTTAGGCAAATAAATAACTTAATTATGAAGAACGAGTCACGGTTTTAAATTCAGTCAAACAAGATTGAAGAATCTTCTAGCATTTTCGAAATTGTTGCCGTTCATTTTGCAGCACATTGATCCTACAAAATCATATATAATAATTCAAAACTTCAAAGTACAATAAAACATTTGTGCAAAAATTGTACAACAACATAACTGATTATTGCCAATTACAAATTATTAAATAACAATAATCGGAAAACTCTCTCATATGCTAAACATATGGGTACCAAAGATAAATACCATTTGTTCATGAGAAGCAGAGGATCTAGGATAATTTTAAAAAGATTAATGAGCGTTTGAAAGATTCTTACATTCTGAATTTTAGTTCAGTTTTTTTTTAGAGCAATTTCAAAGAGACTTTCCAATACAAAGACAAGTTTGTTGCATAATGTTTCCCCCCATTCCTACTTGGTCATAATCATAGCAGGGACTCGTCACTAAATCAAATGGTCTCTTACCAACTGCTTACACTGTTTCGCAAGAATCTTCACAAACGCACTATAACAGTTCCGCAGAGCCGCTTGAAAACCAATGTATACATCCATAGTATCAGTTTTCCTCTCATCTGCTAAACATATGATACCAAAGGCCATGAGATGCAGCTCCTCCATAGAGTTTAAGAACAGCATTGGGCGGCTTGATATCCACACATACGCCTGGCCTGCTTCCAATGCCACTCTGGCCACGTTCTTCTTCAGTTGTTTTCCCCCATTGCTCTGGTGCTGGATTTGCAGCTCCATCAATCAAAGCTCTCTTAACACATAAAAGAGAAAACAATGTCATTCAAATCCTTTCCAAAGAAGTATGTTACAAAGTACTCACCACGTGATTGCTAATAGAAGCGGTTTATAGCATTGCTGATATTCTGAGATGAGCAACATCAGAAATAGCCTGGATCTTCATATCCATTCTCAGCATATTGTCAGTTACCTCAGAGCAGCGTCCTTGTATCTCTTCTGAAGTTCAGATTCTAAGAAATCTCTTTACGACCTAAAACCAATAGTAGATAACTTTACAAATCCGAGAGTTTTCTTTCGGATTTTAGTTTTTGTATTTTTAGCAAAGAAATAGTAGATGAATTGTCTTTCACTTTTTCTATAAAAAAATTGTTTTTCTAGACAGGCACAATTGAGATTTGAAACAATATCATTCATTAATTTCTTTTTTTGTTTGCTGCTTTTATTTATTTTCTTTGTGCTATGGACTTGTAATTGTACATTAATATGGATTGTATTGCATTTCACAAATTAGGGGTAAGAAAAGAGAAAAGAGGAAAAAGAAAGAGAAAGAATAGTTATTCGGAAAATCTCCATATGTAGTATTTGTCTCCAACTAATTTCGGTTTACTGTAATTTTCATTCACTTGTTCCGGTTTAGTGTGTAATTTTCATTCACTTGTTCCGGTTTAGTTGGTTTACACGTAGATAGATATCTACTTGGTGGACTCTAGACGTCTAAGCTGGCGTTCAATTTCACGAGACGTCGGATTCGAGAAGCTCCGGTTAATGGTCTGTTTCTCCAAACCAGCCACCTTCTCTGACTTGTCCGATGACGACTCCGATTCCCTCTCTGTTGAATTGTTACACACGTTAGGGTTGTGATTAATATAAGCGGATGCGAGAGTGTTGGTTGCGTAAGAGATTTTCACGTACCGAAAAGTGACTTAACCGATGGTCTCTTTGGTTTTGTCTCTTTCTTCTTCAATTCCGCTGGAGTTAAGAAAAAAAAAAAAAAAAAAACAGAATGTTAGTGTTTTGCTGCTGATATTGAATTATATGAAACATTTAATATGGAAAATGATGAAGATACCTATCCCAGGGACTTGAT
Source organism: Isatis tinctoria (assembly GCA_010577795.1). NCBI lineage: Eukaryota > Viridiplantae > Streptophyta > Magnoliopsida > Brassicales > Brassicaceae > Isatis > Isatis tinctoria. The sequence goes on along the minus strand of CM021244.1, from coordinate 1,220,285 downwards.
AATCGTTGACGATTTCGAAGTTTTTGTATGTGTAGCCAACAAAATTTATGTCTTTTGAAGATAACATCTGTAAAAGGGAAAGAGTGTGAGTGAAGTTACAAAGTTGTTGTCATTGCGTCACCATGCCATGCGGATTCAACTCCGCTTAATGCATGTTATGTTGTCGAGAAGAAAAGGTAATGTAACTCTACTTACTTTTCTCCATGGTCCTGTCCTAGAGGAGGGTGTATGAGTTTGATGATCTTCCTAAACATACTAAAAATATATAAAAATTCAAGGAAATTGGGAATTGGCTTAAAACAATTTGAAAAAAAAAGAGATAAGAATAAAAGACCTCATCGAACTTCTCAAAGTTTTGAGTATCCAAATCATCCTTGACCTCGGGAATAAAAGCAGCTTCCATTTGGTAAATCTTTTCCCATTCAACACCTTCGAACCAAGGATGTGCCTGCCACATCCATTAATACTCGTAGCTCGTTAGCTATTAATTTGATTACGAAATAAATGTGACTTTTTGTGGATTGGATCAATTCGACTTATTACATGCATGTGTTCTAAACTTCAACTTGAACTCTTATTGGCTTACTTTAACTACAATAGGAGAAAAAATCAGAGAGACATATACCTTGATTTGGGAGGCACCAGTAGAGCCGAGTCGTTGGTTGACGTTACACAAAAGCTTACCAACGAGATCCTTAGCCGCTCGTGATAGCCTTGCTTCTTCCGGAAATTTCAAATGTGTTTTCCAATTCACTATCTGATTTTTATATAGTTATAAGTTTTTAACTAATAAGCAAATGAATTTAATAAATAGAAAAGAAAGAAAAAACAAACAATTGAATTTGTTAAAGAAATTGCAACCTTTCTACAAGTAGACATCGGGTCGTCGGAGTAAAACGGTGGATACCCAACAAGCATCTCGTACAATATGGCTCCTAGTGACCACCTGTTAATTTTCATACTAATTTTTAAAGACTTGGTCTTTTTACTTATATATAATATTGTTAACAAAATGTAATATTATCACGTGTGAATAAACCGGACGCACGTACCAGTCACATTCCATGCCGTATCCTTTCTTTAACAAGACTTCAGGTGCAATGTAGTCTGGTGTACCAACGGTTGAGTAAGCCTACAAGTGTTTACACCAAAGACCAACTACATGTTACGTACACACATTGCTTACGAAAAACTTCAAACTGAAGATATGTTATGATATTCGTTTGAATTTTTATTTGCCTTAGAATTTAGTGTGCATTTTTTGTATTTTCCAAACGAATCCACAACATTTACCATCTTAAACGCCAAACGCAAACTAAATATAATCTTCTGTTTGCGGTTACGTTTACGTTTTGCATAAACGAGAGGTCGAAACAATTGATGCTCTACTGAAAACGTGGTTGAACGAATCTAATGTAATCCCCTGAACATGTTAGCAAAAAAGAGGCAAAGAGGAGTGTATGGTACATACAAGCATTCTTCGATTCTTTTGCCAGTGCTCCAACTGTTCTTGCTGCGAGCGTTTAGGAGCGGTTGATGTGCTCTCTTCACTCTCTGAACCTCCTCCGTCTCCAACCGAGAAATCTTCACCTTCAATAACACTACAATCCAACGGCTTACATAGTCCAAAATCAGACAACCTCAAATGTCCAATTCTATCAAGCAACAGATTATCAGGCTTTATGTCCCTGCATCGACAATAACAAAACATCTCAAAACATGTACACTTTTTTTTTTTTATCAACAATGAACAATGTCGATCAATATAAACCTGTGGATATAGTTGCGTTTATGGATAGATTCGATAGCGAGAACAGCTTCAGAGACATAGAATCTAGCTTCATCTTCGTTTAACGTGTCTTTCCTCATCAAAAGAGTCATCATATCGCCGCCGGGCAAATACTCCATTATCAGGTAAAGATAGTCATTGTCTTGAAAAGAACAGTAAAGTTTCACTATACAGTTACTGTCTACTTCTGCTAATAGATTCCTCTCTGCTCTTACATGCTCCACCTACAAATATTATTATTTCATGGGCCAAAACTCAAAAAATAAAACCCTAAAAACCGAAGTTGAAAACGTTACGCGGTGTGGAAACATTATGTATAACCTGGCCTCGGCGAAGCATTTCTGATTTCTTGAGTTTCTTCATAGCAAAAACATGACCTGTGTTCTTCTCTCTACAAACTCGAACCTGGATCAATCAATATGAAAGAAGAAAAAGGTTTGAATTTCTTTCTCGATTAGGGTCATTTTAGGATTATAATATTAATGGGTTTACCTCTCCAAAAGCTCCTTTACCGATCATAGTTAAGAGTTCGAAATCATCAACGCCCATTTTATGCCTTTGGAGTCTCATGTACTCTGTTTCTTTCTTCTCAAGAAACTTTAAGAGATTGTTTTGATCTTCTTCAGATACATCTGCATCTGCTAGTTTCTTCTCAAGCGTTGTTCGTCTGCCATAATTTAAATAAAAATCAAGACTCTAATTAATATGTTGAAATATATACGTGTGTATTATGCTATAAATACCTCTCTTTCCTCTCATTGAGGTTCTTCATCTGTTCCTTGTAATGATTCTCAATGTACTGCTTGGCTGCCGCAACTTTCTGTTTGGTTGCATTGGAGAGTGCTTCTCCTTCTACGCTTAGTGGAGGAAGATTCGCCACCGTCTCAGTTTCATTTCCTTCGCCGGGGACGGTGGTTTCTGTTCCGCCGCCGTAAGCGCTACCGGATATGATATCTTTTTTCCGAGGCTTGTCTCGAGGTTGAAACTTGTGAAACCAACTTCTTGCAGAATCCATTTTTTTTTTTTTTTTTTGCTCTTTCTCAATCTTAAACTCTTTAATCTAAAAGAGGAAAAAAACCCTAAGATTTAAGATTGAAAAAAATATCCCGAAACTAAAACAATATACAAAAATTTAAAGCAGAACAAAAAAAAAATTATCGTCATAACAAAAATCAGATTTAATTGAACCCTAGAATGAATGAAAATCGGTTTCCAATTTTTTTAACTGTAAGAAATTAAGCGTACCTGAGTTCATCATATCTGGAATTCAGAAAGAAGCGGGAGGATCGGAGATAAAGATACGGCTGCCTAAAAAAAAGAAAATAATGGAAGAGAGGAAGTGGAATGAGGAAAACTAGAAAATGTCGGGTTGCCGTAGAAGTTTGAAAGCGATTTGATCATATAGGGAATAAGATTGTTTATTTTTTGTATTTTCCGGATCTTAATAAGAAATAATTTAGCGCAAACTCCGTCTTATTTTCTCTGTTTTTAGTAGGTTATTAATTTAGTTGTATATGGAATGTTTACAAATTACAAACGGTGGTTCTGATGTTGACGCTGAACACTTAATTTAGTCGTTGTCTCTACTCCCCTTACGCACTTATCTTTGATTTCCAAAAAGCTTCATTAAACACAAATAATTGTTACATACATGGAAAACTTGTTATTGTTGGTTTATTTACGAACTAAAATGAAATAAAGGAAGGTAGCTAGGTAGTTACGTTTTTAAATTAAATTACCATTGTTGGTCTAACTTTTTAAAATTATGTGTCACTATGCGGTATGATGTGTGAAAACTACGAGGTCACATTGTTCAAAACTCATATAAATCGTGTATCGTAACAGTGTATTTAACATAACTCATCACATTCAATTCAGTTTGCATGTATTCGAACTCCCGTTTACTGGTTTGGTTTAGCGAGACTGAAAATCTCACTAACATTTTGAGCTAACTGTATACCAGCATATCTACATACTCGAAGAAACTATATATAATAGTTAAACCCTGATCAAAATAAAACAAGAAATTTTTTTATATATAAATATGTGTAATCATTATTCTTTGTCTTGGGGTGGAGTTTGGAGAAAAAGAGACATCGAAATGGAGATGAAAAGGAAATGAGTCAGATTAAATAATATCTTCTACTCCACTACTTAAGTTACCAACAGAATCTTTTTATAAGCATTATGATGTTGAGATCTCAACCTAAACAACTTCATCACATAACTTGCTTCGTCTCTCGTCAGCAACCCGAACTCACATTCATGTCTACACCAACTTTTGCACATAAGCTAATGGAACAATTCACCAAAAAAGTAGTCAAGTACTCGCAGATTCCACCAACTCCAGATTTTGTGCCAATGATCAACATCACATTTTGTTAGCAATCATCATTACATCTAACACTTTGAGCTTGTCATCTTGACAAAACTGATTTTTCTATTCTGTTTTGCTTGATAATCAGTTTCGGTGAAAAATAGTACTGCATAATACATAATCTTGTAATCTTAGACATTCACTTGAGAGAGAGTAGATTTGGTTCCCAAAATCAAGACTATGTATTGCCCTTTTGTAAAAAACTAGGCTTAATAAAAGACCACCCAAAGTATTACAACTGCCAACTTCGTATTCTCCGGCCAAACTCCGACCAGTTTATCGCCTGTACCGATGTCGTTTAAAGTTGAAGTACAAATGCAGGATCCCACGCTCGAACGTGCATTTGAAACCTTTCTTATGAGAATACTCCCATTCTTTGTTCACAATTCGGAACGCCTGAAAGCAAAAAACAAATCGATCACCACGATAACACAGAGAGAGGTTATGATGGAAAAAAACCAGAGGTGACGGTTTCAGGTACTTACAATGTCTTCATAAGGCGGACCGGCATGGAACCGGATCATACAAGTTTCAGCGCTTGTACCATCTTTCTCTATAGTGTAAATGGGAGCCTTGATCTTGTCTACTAAATCTGGGTAGAAGATGTTAAACTTGTACCCCTGAACGATTTTTGGAGGCGGGTTATCGTGATCATAGTGCGTTTGGTTATACTTATTCCACTCGTAACCTGTGTGAACTCGGTTGAAATACTTCGGTTTTCTTGGCCGGTACTTGTCATGCCACCAGTATACCTATAGAAGAAGAATTTTCTTTCAATATTTCCACTCTACGAAGTACAGACAAATTACGCGATAGAGAAGATTAGCAAAAGAGGTACCTCAGAATCAAGGTTCACTTCAGCATTAGAGCCAAATACAGCATCACCTTCCTCCATTGCTCCCATTACTTTCATTGCTTTAAGCTCCAAATTATCTTCTGCAGGTGCTGGTTTTGAGACCATAGCTTCTTTTAGTCGTTTCTTCTGTTTCTCCAACACAACCATCCGTTTCAGTTCCTGTTATCGCCACAATCATACTTTAGGTCAGAAAAGGTATCAACTACAACAATTCATGGGCAAAAGTCGATTATAGGAACTTTTAACGAGTACCAGTAGCTTCTTGTCTTCCTCGGGATCAATTGCTTCTTCACGATCATCACCGTGCATGAGCTCTGGCGAAAACGAACCAGCCGCTTCTGCTGCCACATCAGCTTCTTCTTCCTCCGCAATAGGCTCTGGAGACAATGCTTCTTCAGCATCTGAAAGATTCATATTGTTTATCTCCTCCTCGTTTTCTTCCATCACAGGTTCTAAGCGATGATTAACTTCTACATCTTCTTCACCCTCTGAAAGTTGCTCGAGGCGATGTAGATGTCTCCTCAGCATCTCAGCGTGTATTTCCTTCAAACAAGCCTATTGAACAACAATATGGTCAGTGATTATGCAAAAAACAAATCCTCCGTTTCAAAATCTAACACCTCAAGATCAGCCACTAGCAGATACCTTTGCCTTGTATATTTCGAGGCGTTTAAGTACCGCTTCCCAATACTCTACTACTTTCGCTGACCCAGAACGCAGCTGGGACTCGATGTCCAACTGAAGTTCTACAAGCTCCGAGTGGGTCTTCCCATCAAGAAGTTTTCTCACGTCAGCTTCAACACCAGCGTGTAATCCCCTCTCTTGAGCAAGCAATTCTGCAGGAGGCTCCTCCCCTCTAACTCTAGCTCGATCCAAGGCATCCCTTTTACGAGCTTCAGCTAACTCCCAATCGCATACCACAATAAGTGCCTGAAATAGTTCAATGGTATTAAGCACACAGGTTTACTCACTGCATGCATACATGTAATAGCATGAAACAAAATAGAAAAAATGCTAATCAACCATCAATCAAAAAGAGACAACATGAGGGTCCATAGAAGATATTAAAATTCCATACATACACAATCACTTCAAATGCATGAATCACCTCGAATGCAAAAAAAAAAAAAAAAAAAGAGAATCGTTGATGAAAATACCTCCCAATACTGTACGCGTGTTGGAGTTGCCCGATCTGAATCCAGATACATTTTGATATCATCACGAAGCTCTTCCATATCTTTAACAGTGAGTCCCTGCATCATACATGTCACGAGTACGTTAATTTTAGTAAAAAGCGTCACAACAATCTTTAAAAAAAAAAAAAAACAAGCCAGTGAACTCTCATTGTTCACCAAAACAGAACAACTACATAATCAGAGACTTTGTTTAAAGAGATCTACACTCTCGATCTCAAAAGCAGATCATCTAGAATTATTCTCACACTCTACTTCTCCTTTTTTTTTTGGTTAAACTTTGTACACTAAACGACATAGAGACCGTCTAGCTGAGCTCAGAATTCAGCCAAAATCCTATATATGGGTTTCTGGGATAGTTAGCTTATGCATAAGTTGGTAACATTTGAAAGAGATACCCATAAAAGCTAATTAACGTAGATGCTATCTCAACATGTAACTTGCAAATGGCTTAGACTTGTAGAATAACTCATCTAATCTCAAGCTTCTTCCCTCTCTCCACAACCCAACTGATTCCAAAGACTGAAAATGATATGGAACTGAACTAGGACCGAGAAAGTGAAGACCTAAGTGAAAACGTTCTATCATAACTTAAACACAATATGGTTATACAATCTAGCATAATCTTTGTAATTACCTTGAAAACCACGTAGGGTTCACTGAGCTCGATATCCATATCATCTGAACCATCCAAATGCTTGCAGAGGACGTCGATTGGCTTCAGTCGTCCTTCACGTAATCTGATCTCTGACCTCACCTTGCTTTGATCGAAATGGAACTGTAGATCAAACAGATGTATCAAGCAACGTACACCAAACTCATAACAAGAGGAATAAATTGCAAAAACAAAGAAACGCAATTATACCTCCTCCTCCTTTTTCTCCCAATCTTGAAACTCAGCTCGAGCACGTTCTCTAGCCAATAAAGCCTGCAGAGAATTTTTTTTTTTTTTTTTTAAGTCGATAGCTATACAGGATTAACCAAACTAGAAGGCTATAAAGAAATTCAACCGTATCCATCCTTCTGGACCAAATGATTTTGTGAAAGAGATAGACTTCTGTATATTTTCAACATGAAACAAAGTTTACCATTTCTTCCTCATGTCGAGCTTTCTCTACTGCTCTGTCTTCTCTCCTTTTTTTGACCTTTTCAACCTCTGTCTGCAAATTCAACCGAAGTGCTTAAGATAGAAAAGAAAGCTCATTCCCAGCAAATAGAATAAGACATAGTTTTTTTTTTTTTTTTGTCAAAAGAAATAAGACATAGTTAATAGCATCGAGAACATGTAACACTCCTCTCTTCTTCTTTTTTAATCAAGAATGCTTATTTTACTTACCATCCTTTCCTCCCGTCTTCTCTTCTCAGCTTTAACGGAAAATTCCTCCAAAGGTACTCCGTGGTGAACATCTTTTTCAATTTTCTTCCGCCACACAAATCTGAAAATTAATATAATTTCATGCCATGAGAGACCGTTCAAAACCAGGTTACTCACAAGTATCATCTGAATAAATCGATTACACGCAATCTAGATAACTAACTTTAACTACGAATTTTCACAATTGTACGCATAGAGAAAAGGAAGCCCCACCGATAATTTTTACGTACTCGGTTACCACTAGGAATGAACTATAGACGCTATTATCCTCCTACATCCTATTCTCCAAGTTATACTAGTAAAAATCAGAAACAATCAACAATCATCTACCAATTTCTTAACAAAGTTATTCACTTACGTCTCAGTGAGATTCGAATCCCCAAATGGGTTTGAATCATTGGAGTACCCAGACACGGATTGAGTCTTGAGTTTCTTTGCTGCACGTAATGCCTACACAAATAGCATAAAGTTAGCAACACGCTCCAACACAAACAAGGATTTAAAACAAGAAGGCAAGCAAACCAAGTAACATATAACCCAAAAAAAAATACCTTCTTCTGAGCCTTTCTGGCCATATACTCCTTGATTTCTTCCTCCGAGTGCTTCTTAGACGAACTCCTCTTCTTACTCTTCCGTCCACCACCGCTGTCAGAGGAATCGTCACTTGAGCGATGGCGTCGACGACTGCTGCTGCCCTTCCTCCTCCTGGAACTCCTGGGCGGCGACAAATCATCTGAACCGTCCGAGTCAGAAGTGTAAGACTCGGACTCGGGCTCAGAGTCGGAATCATCTCTCCGCTTCTTCTGCTTGCCATGTCTATCTCTCCTACTCTTACCATGAGAACCCATATTGGAAAAGCTCCCCTCTGTCGAAAGATAATATCTAATCAGTCGCACACCCTTGAATCGCAATAAACAACTATTCCCTCGAAACAAACGTCTAAACCCTAAGGAACATTGTCCATTGGAAACAAAGCTCAGTTCCACATATGTAGACGAAATTCCTCGTGAATTCAGATAAAATCCAAGCTAATTAACCAATTCGATGATAACAATTGAAGTAAAAAGCTAAACGTTTATTGATAACGAGAGTGATGCATACATAATTAGCAGAAATCAGCGGAAGCAGAAACACTCATGCGGTACTCAACTCCCCAAAAAAAAAACAATCCAGACCACACGATTTGGTTAACGAAAAGAAGGGCTCGGCTTTCACCAGCAGTACGGGAATCTAAGAAAAAAAACTATCGAACCAATAAACAGCGTAAAGAGAAGAGAAACTCCATACCTAGTAGTTGGAAACGAAGATCTGAAATCAGTTGCGATGCGGATGGTGAATACGGTGAGGAAGGCTGTTGAAACTTCTCCTCCCCGATAAAGGGCTGGTTCTTCCTGCTACAATAGATTTGGAAAGCAAAGGGTTAATATCGAGTAAACCTCCGGGATGTTTTCGTCATTCGGACGTCGGTTCTTCGTTTTCTTTTCTTTTTCTTATTTTACTAGAAAATCTATTTCGCTTGCCGGTTCACCAAAAACCGGCCGTCTGGTTAACAGAAAATTGACCGGTTGGCATAGCCGACTATGACGAATCGGCATTTATTTACTAACCATCATCTACACCGATTAGATGGCCGTTTCTTGGTGTCTCGTTCTTTAATTGATCCCCTAACTAGCACCACCACTTTAACGAAATTCGTTTGTTTTCTGATCCATGATGGTTAGAATCGTCCGCGTTTTAAAAATCAAACGCTTTATCGATTGATACCATTGGTCAATACTATGAGAATGAGTGATTTGACAGAACAATGTATATATTTTTTTGTTGTATATTCTTCAATCAGCATAGCAGCTAAACAAACACACAATGTCACCTTGTCCCGAGTGCTTTTATTCTTTTACCACTTATTTTTATAATAGGATCAGAGATCTCACTTCACTTGTACCAATCATCGGTAATAAGCCATGTGCCTCGATGACCTAAACGGAGAGTTATCAAATGGAGATGGTTTCCATGCTGCCACACGCTCCTTTTTCTTCTTCTTCTCGGGTTTGGTTTCAGAACGGAGCCAAGATTCTACTACGGAGAGGAGGTTGGGTGAAGTTTTCATCTCGTTGATATCTGCCATTTTCGATGAACGATTCAGCTCACCGTTCTGAATGTAGGCCAAATGTGTAGCCCATGTCTCTAGCCCGTCGAATATGTGAGTTGCATATACAATCGTAGCTCCTCTCTGAATTAATCAATGTTATAGACAAGTCAAAGATCATGCACTAATCAAACCACCACTAATGCACAATAACAAAACCCAAGAGAATTCTCCAATAAAACTTGACTGAATGCCATAAAACCTTGATCAATGGCTTCTTTTAGTACAGTGTGAGCAGTAAAAATCTTCCCAACCTACAAATGCTCTAGAACTCAGGAATTGGAACTATAAAAACAGGCAGAAGGTTTGTTATATTTATATTTGGATTTGCAGCTGCATGATACAGGTATTCTACTAATAACTTTCTCATTTCGATGCTAATACCGATCACAGACACACAAGGACCTGATACTAACAGTAGGCAACCGCAGTTAGCAGCAACAAGAACCAAGATGAAACGCTTGTCCTTGAATGGTTAAGCGTAATATCACAGTTACCAACCGATAGAACCATGCAAGCAAACGACGTAGATATGTATATACAGTGTGGAACATAAGAGATTTAAAGGCGGTTAAATGGTTACTAATACCTGATCACATTCTTCTTTGAAGAATTCCAGCAAATCCATCCTCGCAACAACATCTAGATCAACAGTGACCTCGTCAAGCAATAACACCTGTTAAATCAAATTAGCATTAAGGTCAGAAATGATGACATGACAACAAAATTAGAAACTACAAACTCTTTTGATGAAAGCCAGATGAGAACATAAGTGACAATGATCATGTGAGAGTTAGACATAATAATCAGCCTTTTCAAACCATATTAATTTTACCTTGAATGGATGTAAGAGTCCCATGCATATCTGCACTCGGCGTTTCTGCCCATCAGAAACCTTGTGCATACGCCAATGAAGATTGATATCAAGCAGATCAATCAGTTTCTCTCTCCTAACGGGATCGATTCCTTCAACTAGTAGGACAACAAAACGGAAAGTTTGTTGAGTCTAAGCCTGAAAATGGGGTAAAAGGAGAGAAACACACACAAAATTTAAGATAATCATTGCTAGAAGAGAGAATATATAACCTCCAAATATCATATGTTCTGCTGAAAAGTCTCCCTGTAGAGGAACCTCACCCTAAAATGTAGCAGAATCACGAAAGTAAACTAATCTCAGATCAGATTAAAATATAATGCGGTTGGGTAATCTTAGATTAGTTACTCTCTATGGAAAGAGTAGGGGCTACTCACAGCTGAGCTAACGGTTTTACTCCAAGATCCTCCAAGGTAAGACAAGTCACCACTGCAAACAAGTTGAGTATCATGAAACGCAGAGCGGCTAAGAACTTGTACAACGTTCTTTCCTCCCACCATATGCTTTCCAGCCAGAATCTTCAATAAGGTTGTCTTGCCTGAACAAAGAAAAATTCCACAGGAACACAAGCTTTAGTCTTCCAGAAGAACCAAATCAATATATTGGCAGAACAGAAACCGTTAGTGGACTGTTAAATGTCTCGAGCTAATGGCAGTCATATGTATGATCACAACGATTTTTTCAGAAAATCCCCAACCCAAGCACCATGAATTATATAGATTCTGTAATTGCAAAGGCACAGGGACAATTTCAAAATCCCAAGACTGTGGTGAATAAAATCAGAAGAATCATTGTCTTTAAAACTGAAAGTCTAATCCAAAACCTAAATCGAGCTAAAGATACAGAGACTACGAGACAGCAAAACGAAAAACATAGAACCGCAAGCGATCATCGTACCAGATCCATTGGCGCCAACCAGAAGGCAGCGAGATCCAGCTGGAAGATCGAGGCTGAAATCGAAGAATATAGGATCCTCCAGTTCATAAGAAAACTCCATACCGCTAACTCTAATGGCATCATCACTGCTCGTCGTCGGATCTTTCGCCGTCATTTTATTTTCCGTCTCCGAGAGCTCAAGCAGTAAGAAAAGTTAGAGCATGTTTAATGGGGGAGACCCATATTGGTCTCTTAAGTATTATTTAATTACTAAAGTTTTGGTAAGAGACCATGTTAAAATATTTTTGTTTTCTTTGCTCCAATGGTAAAACTCACTTTTGGTTCTTAACTTTTTTTTTTTAATAATTTTGTTTAACTGTAATTAGAATTTATTTTTTTAATAAAACTTAAAATATATTACATTACAAGAAATTTGAAATATACCACATTGACTTCTATCTAACCACTAACATTTATAACCTATGAATCTACAAAGTTACCTTCTCAGTTGGAGCTTGATGATTGTGCACCATCCTCACTCATCGGTGTTGGTTTCACTACCAAGAGACAAACTTGTTCGACGAGCCTCCCTACAAAAAAACAAAAAAGAGTAACAAACGATTTATGAGCAAGTTCAAGACAACATAGCCAAAAGACTTCAACGTAAGGAAGTAGACAATCTGATACTGAAACAAAATACCTTTTCGAGATCAGAAGCTCCAAATGTCAAAAGCTGCATGTCCTCTAAAATATCATTGATGAGAGGAAACAGCAGCTACAGTTTAGGAATTCCAATTCAATTTTACATCATAAAATTAAAAAAAGGATCCTTTTCATAATGTGATTACAATGAAAGCTCTTATACAAACAGAACTGCAGCTCATGAATCTTCAAAATCCAACACCCAACTTCTCCTCGCCTAGTAAAACTCAACTATGTATTCACAAAGCATAAACATGCAAACAGAACTTAACCAACCCCTCTTGTGTATCTCTATGACTACTAACTAAACAATCAGACAAAACCCACTAAACATCTAGGAGAAGCCGAGACAGAAACCTACGATCATAAAAACCAAAACGTTACACAAAATATATAAAAAAAAAAACGTAATCCGCCTTGCTGTCCTGACCAGCTTCACAGATAAGCTTAGCTGCGACTTCACCACTCAAGATGTTTCTTGGAAACAGCATCCCAGAAGCTGAAAGTGTTGTATTGCCAGAACTTACCAGAACACAAAATGTTTCAGCCACATTGATTTCCCAAGATAGAAACAAAAATTGCAAAATTATAAATTTGGAGATTATTATGCTCACTGGTATTGATGGAAAGCATGTTTCCTCATCTTCAATCCCTTCGGGTCTTAAAAGTAAACACAGAATCGTCAATTTTGTGTAAATAAGATATAGAAGACGAGACATTAGTGGATAGAATATGATTATACGAATTGGGTGAGAGGGGAAAGAGCTTACAAGGCCCTCGACTTTGACCAAGACGGCGAAATTCCGGGAAAAGCTGACGACTTTCGACAAATCCATGATCGAAAGAGAAGGAAGCGGCTGCGACGAAGAGATTCTCGAATACGACGGAGATTGACGGAGACGAATATCGGGGCAGGTAAGAATCGAACCACTGAGCAAAGAATGAAGAGAAGAAGATATTGATCCATGAAGATTTCGTTGAATCAATCGGAAAGAAAAAACAATGGGAAGAAGA